>JAMJFZ010001038.1:30365000-30965000 GCA_026225945.1 Cricetomys ansorgei
AATGTTGGAGTACCATGTCTGTGGTCATTTAAAAAAAAAAAAGAAACAAAAAACTAAAGTTCACACTCCTTATCAAATTATTTATTATATCACTGTATATCTAGGGCATCAAACGCCAAGCCGGAAAAGCAAGTGTGCCAGTTGTGTTGTGGCTCCATGGGAAAACTCAGCTGATACTCCCCAGTAAGGAATCTTGTTTAGGTTGCCTAGCCAGGCTAGAGGATAAACCTCAAAGGCTTTGGTGTAATCATCTGCTAGTTTCAAGCATATTCCTAGGCTATGGCACTGAATTCTACTACCCAGACCAAGCAGAGAGTAGTCAGCCACAGCTACAGAGCAAAGCATTGCCATTGGAAGAGTGGGTTGTGTGTAGTGTGAGGAGCAGACAGAGGAAAGCAATGGTGGAGGTTGAAAACCACTGGATCTTGTCCAGATGCCTGTTGGGTTCAAGCTCAGCAAAAGCCAGCCAGCCCTAGATACAGTTGGAAGGCACGAGGAATAGGACATGTCAACTGGAGATTTTTCCTTTCACAGATTTAGTGGACCTTCTAAAGCACACACGACCCCCCACCCCCCATGGTTCATTCAACCAAGGTTTGCCTAGGGAAGTATCTCTGGAGAAAATCATCTGGCAGTCAAGGTGAAAGCAGTTTCTTTCACCTTATTGGTTAATCAAGCAGCTCCTTTTCTACGTCCAACTCAGACTTTCCCACCTAGTTTAGGCTCATTTCTACCCGCAGAGGTGGCACGGGTCCTTTGTGGTGTAGGGTCATTAAAGTTACTTGATCAGACAGCTACCACTTAGGGAGAGCTCTAACTGCGAGCTTTCTTGTGCGGGAGGGGAGGGGAGGGGGTCATTAAAAGAACCTAGAGATGCAGGTCAGTGAGGGAGACTGGTAGGTGGGCTGTGGAGAGCTAGACCTAGGTGGGAAGTGGAGTCTAGACTCCACCGCTTTGTGGTAGGAATTAGCTAAGCCCTAATGCCACGACACCAGAATCCAGGATGCCTTGTACATAGCTCGGCTCTCGCTGCTGGTCCTGCAGAAAAGCGCAGAATGCCCAAGGAAGCCTAGAGCACAGAGCACGCTCGGGATTCAGACACAGAAAGGCTGCCCGCCTTTGTTCCAGGCGGGCAGCAGCTGCTCGGAGCTCTGGTAGGAACTCAGAGAGGGAGGGGAACAAAAGTTGCTGGGGCTGAGTTTCTAGCCAGGCCCAGCCGAGTTCCCAGGCTCCTTCGAGTCAGAGGCACAAGGAAGGGGCCCGAGGCTGGTGATCAGTGTCTCCCGTGGTTGTGTCTCTCCTCTGACCTTGCAGTGGTACTTCTCCAAGACAGCAGGCGGTGAGCACCAGCAGCCAGCCATTATTTTGTTTAGCTGTTTACCGATATTTTTTTCGGGTATCTGCTCAGTTTTCTGGAGGGGGGGATGTCACATTGAACAATTCTTTCTTATTGTATTTTCCCCAGAATTTGGAAGATAATTGCCTATTCTTTTCTAGACGGGCCTAACCCTACAGCTCAACGGCCAGAGGGAAGTGTGAGCTCAGGCGATGTCCTTGGACCTCAGTGCTGGCTGCTTGAACCTGGTAGGGAAGCGGGTTAGAGGAAGGATGAGGCCAGACCAACCGCCGAGCTGATCTCAGCCTGACTTTTCCCATATTCCTGATTGTTGACTGTTTTATGTGGTAGATCTGTAGAGGAAGAGACAGGCTGACTTCTCCCTCACAGCCAGCACCAGAATACAATCTCCACCACCGTTCCGGGAAGCAAGGATCTGGCTGTTTGATTTCGGGTTTTACTTTGTACTCTTGGCTATTCTGAGATGCCCCAACACCCAAGTACACACAACAGGCAAACTCTCTGATCTTGGTTCTGGGCCAGTACTCCTACTTCATGGGTAAGGGAGAGGCCACATTTTGCTTCTCTTCCATGGAGTTTTAGCTCCTGGTACATGAAGATCTAAGACATTGCCTCCTTTGAATGTGAAACAAACAGAAACAGGACGAAAGGTACAAATACTGTCGTGGCTTGGACTGTATGAGGTGTGTGGTCTTAGATCAACTTCGCTTAACCCTAGCCCTAACCTTAAACCTAACCCTAACCCGCATTCATGCCTCCGCCACTGGCCGCCCGGTCCTGCAAGAAGGCGAGCCAGGCCTTGGGCATGCTGTTCAACCTGCGATGGGTCAGAGATGCCCAGGAGGCCAGGAGACCCAAATGTAGGCTGGGAAACCACCTCTGTGGCTGCAGCTAGAGTTTAGCGCGTTAGTGAGCAGCGTCCTAGAGTTCACACTCTGCTCCTCCCTTCGATAACCAGGTCTGGCGAGGTCACTAGAGTATTTGGCCCTGCGCCACAGAGCGGGGAGACCCCGGCACGTGTGCACCGGAATGCAGGTACAACCAGGACCCTTCACCCACCGCGGTGTCTGCGCTCTGTGGTTTCCATTCCGCCTGCCTCCTCAGCTTCGGAAAATTTCCGTTTCCAAAACCCGAAGAAAAACCGTAGTGATGGTTCGCCGGTGAGTATTCTCGTGGCATCACTTGGCTGAGGTAGCAGCAGGGAAAGCTTACTGCTTTTCCTTTGTCCCCTCCACCCCACCTGTTAACCTCAGATAAAGAAAAGGATAACAAGAAGGAGAAAAAGGAGTAAAATCTACCTTAGTTATACAGGAAATTTAACAGTCACAAGACTGCCCCCAAGTGATTGTTTTCAGAATGACATCCCCGGGCTACTTCTAATATCATCGGTGGCAGCACAATTTTTGAGTCTATTCCGTTAATTAAGGAAAGGGGGAACCGCTCCGAGAAACCCGCCATCCACAGACCCCGAGAATTCGTTCAATGTGTCTTTCAGCCTTACTACCGTTAGCCTTTTAAAACTGCACTTTCAAAATCAAACTCCTCCCCAAGAGGCAGCATACCCCCACCCTTTCTACTTTCTTCTCTCCCCCACCTTCTTCCTAGTTTCCTCTTTCTGAAACAATAGCACGGGCTGCTGGAGTCGGTCTGATGATATAATCCTTAAGGCATTCACAAGCAGACCAGGGGCCAAGTTATCAAAGGCTTGGGCTTTTCTTCTGCCTTTTTTTTTTTTTTTAAAGCTGTTTACTATTCAGGAAATTTGGTAATTATTTTTTTTTCTCTCCATGTAGTGGTATTGCCCTCTTCCTTTTGATATTAGATCCTCCACGGGTCCCTAGCTTCTTGCTGAAGAAAGAGGAGGAAGATGAAGGGGCTGAATTTATTTTCCTTTATGTCATCCTTGCTGCTGAAGACCAGCTGAGGGCTTCCAAGGCACAAGAAACCCTGGTCAGGGAGAGTCCTTGTGCTCCCAGCGCAGGAGAGAGAGGTGTCTTCATTCATTTACACTACACACTCAAGGCTTTTACTTCACTGCACAGGGTACCTTCGGTACTTTTATAGTAAGTAGGACTGAAGAGACATTCTGAGGGGGAAAGGGAAGTTAATAAACTATTTGAAAATGGCTTTGTTTAAAATGCTCCACACAGAAACATACGAGGGATTTTTTTTTTTTCCCTAAGAGAGTGTGAGGTGTGAAGGTTACTGATCTATCTTAATATCCTGGGTAGTTCAGCATGTTTATTGTGAGTTTCCCCGTGACTGATAGTGTCTTACTCATCATGGGTGCCACTCAGTAAATATTTACTTGTGGGATTTTGGGGAAGAGAAAAGCATAGGAGCTCCCAAAGAACTGGATATTAAATTAAATTCCGTTTTAAAAAAGTCCTTCTATGATTCATTTTCTTAACCTAATATGTTTCTCAGAGCAAGATTACTTATGTGGAATAGTGGAAAGCTGACTACATTTAATGAGTTAAACTTTTGTCTTTCCTACTAAACTGTAATATAGAGATCAGAGACTCGCTGTTAATGCTCTCATTGTAAACAACATCTTACATATTGTTGGGCAATTGCTCGTGTTGGAGAATCGTAAAGATAACACTCAGCTTAAGATGGAGCATATTAAGTGAAATTGAACGTGGTGGCATCCTCCTGGAATGTCAGGTACAGTGGTGGATGGGTAGAAGTGGTCCAGAGCTAAGGAAATTTCAGTTTAGACTCCTCCAATTTAATTACAGTTTTTCTTAGCTAAATCCTCTTCAGAACTATCACAGTTTCTTCCCATCTTCCCTCACGAGAGTATAAAAATGTGGAGAAGAAGATGAGCTGAAGTGAGGTTGATTTCCATATTGTCATGGTAACAGCTTGTGGTTTAGGGAGGTTGGGTGGGCTAGCCATAAGGTCACCACCAAGTTCTATCACTTGGATATTAGTTTGTTTGGACTTATTCCAAGCACATGTATGATAAGCCTTCTTTAAATGAATGCTACTTTGCTAGAAAAATATGGAGACTAGCCTCTCCTATACTCAAATAAGAAGTCTTGACAAAGATATGCAAATCAGTGGATTTCCTACCAGGAGTCATGGTACCATTTAGGTTGGTAAGCTCATGATAGACTGAAATAAATATAGCAGACTGTACTTTCAGGGAGTTTTCTACCTCCTTTTACTGTTCATTGAAGAGCTATTGCATAGTAAACAGGCACTTTGGATCTAGCCAGGGCTTTCCAAACAGAAAGACGCCTGCTTTTTGGAATTGCCACGTCATTAGCAACTAACAGATATATGTAAATAAAGGACAATATGCTATCATTTAAGCTGCTGGCTTGCTTTGTGGTGAATAGCTCGTTCTTTGATTCTTCATTACACGTCTGATTAAACATGTAAAAACAGCCCCAAGTAGTCAACTTGAATGTTGGCTCAATTAGAAGGCAGACAACGCTGGGTTTAACCCAAAACACAACAAAACAGACGTGTTCTCTGTCTCAATCACACACTCTATTATCACATAATGGGGAAGGGCAACTCCCAGTAAGACAGTGATACTTCCTTTGACAAGTTAAGAAAAAAATTTTTTTTTAAATTTATTTTTACTTCATGTGCTTTCCCTGCATGCATGGCCACATACCATGTGCATACAGTACCTGTGGGGGCCAGAAGAGGGCATCAGACCCTCTAGAACTGGAGTTAGTTACTATGTGGGTGCTAGAAACAGAACCCTCATCTTCTGCAGGAGCAACAAATGCTCTCAACCGCAGAGCCATTGAGGACTCGCAGGAAAGAAGCTGTAAGGGTTAAAATGTAAGGTGGGGCACACGTACACACAGACACACACACATACACGCTCACACATTTTTGTATTCATATGAGAACTATCTTTCAAATACATTACCCTTGGATTCTGCACCATATTCAGACATCTTTGGAAACCCCCCTTTGGAGGAAATGACTGCATGGACTGTTATTGGTTGTGGAAAAGCATCTTAATCCTCACTTACTCCCGTAGCTCTTCCCCTTTCTCTGCTAATATGGGTTCACTCCTAAAAACAAATGGTGTCCCTGCTCAGGAATGAGCTCCTGAAACCAGGAGTGTCAGCTAGAGACTGGCATCTTTGTCTAGGAAGAAGTGGTGTCTGTGTGGTGCAAGCAATTTAGTAGACACAGCACAGAAAAACTGCTGGGACCAGGCACTTGCAGGACAATAGACCTCAGTAATGAAGCATCCTGAGACATCCAGAGCAGATTCCCAGAAGATGTTCATCTGACCACAGATCTTTGTATTTCCCGATCCTCTTTACTTGAGAAGGAACTTGTTTGAGGACAACATCCTTATTTGGAGGTTTTCCATATGTTCTGGGGCAATTTAACCAAGCTGGAAGTCACTTCCTCTTTCCAACCCTCTCATAAACATAAAAGTAAATAACAGCAAAAAGAAAACTAAAACAAAGATATTAAAGTAGTAACCAGACTAGTAGAGACAAACAGTAAGCTTACTAAAGATTGATCATGAATTAAATGATGACAGACCATCTATAAGTTAAGAATTAGCTTCCCAATAGCCAATTACAGATTTCTGAGTGACCACCATGCATTCTTCCCAAGTTAGGCCAAGGGAAGACTGCATGCTCATGAGCCAGCCAAGGCCGTCTACCTCGATGGCGCTGGAGAGGGCGCTATTATGCTGTAGTCCATCCCAGCCATTGGCAGTTGCTTATAGAGAAGTGTCCCCTTTGTTCTCATTGATTCTTCATCTTATTATCTCTTTTGTTTGCCCTAAAATCCCATGATTGGGGGGACACACACTATGAGCCAATCATCTACCAAGACCACTTTCCCTCACTTCCTGAAGACCTTCCTGGCTCACCCTCACAGCCTTCAGGGCTGCTCCTGGAATAGTTTTTGTGGCCTCACATAGAAGATCGATCTTTATACTAGCCTTTAGCTTTATTTTATCTAGAAATCATGTTTTCTTTTCTATATCAATGACTATTTTTTGGGCCATAGCTAAGCTTTGTCATGACCAATCATTTTCACCCATAATCATGATGTCAAGCTCTGATCAACATCATTCATTATAGTGGTTTGGATGAGAATGGCCCTGTAGGATCATACGTTTGAATATGGGTCTCCAGTTAGTAGAAATCTGGTCTGTCCACTTACCCAAACTGTTCTGATCAAGTTTTCCTGGGACTCCAACATCACTGAATCCATGGTTCTTTCTACTTTCTGGACATAGACTAGTTTTCCTCCTAAGAACAGATTTCCCACTTGGCTTTTGGGGTAGCCATCTCCCCGTTTGCTCCTTTGGTCACAGTAGTCTTATTTCCCCTGTATATTTTCTGCATTCTTTCTAATTTCCTGTAACTTCTAAATATACTTGGTCCTTGGGCTTCTGTTTTCTCTGTCCATTCATTCACGTATTTCATTAGCATTCCTGGGCTTAAATGCTATCAATGACTTACAAGTTACTGTCTCTAGCCTGGATCACTCCCTGATTTCTTTAAATATTGACTTTAAATATTTGGTTGTCCACTCAGTGTCTCCAAACAGCTCAATTAAGCTCTCAATCTTTCCAGGTATATTCCTCCTCTAATCTCCTCCTACCTTAATAATGGGCAGTTCCATCCAACTTCTCAAGCCAAAACCTTTAAATTGTCATGAGTTCTCTCTCTCTCTCTCTCACACACACACATCACAATCAGACTATTAGCAATCCTTTCTGTTCTATCTTCAAAAGCATCTTGCAAATCTGACTGCACCTATTGACCACTCCACACTTCACTCTTGCACCGATGATTAAAGTTAAAATAGCATCTCTGCTCTCCCTACTTCCATCTTTGACCTCTGCAGTCTATTTCCCGACACAACAGCCAGCATGAACTTTTTATAACTTCAGCCTGCCACAGTTTCTCAATTCATATGTTGTACAACAAAGGCAAACACCCTTCTGATGGCCTCCAGAGCCTCAGCTTTACTGCTTTTCTTTCCTAACTTCATCTCCCATCATACCCTTCTCCTTTGCCCTCATCTAACCACAAAAGCAGCTTCATTCCTTCCCTTTAAATGGGTCAAGCATGCCTCTGCTCCAAGGCCTTTGCATTGTTCCCTGTCTGCCTGGGTTTTCTCCAGATATTACATCGCTGCCTTCCTCGCCCCATTTAGCTCTCTGCATACACTTAAAAATGTTAGCAACTCTATTTCATCTTTTTTTCACTTTTTAAAAATTGAAAATAATTTTTTCCATACAAATACATTCTGATTAAGGTTTTCCTCCCCCATCTCCTCCCAGATCTCCCCCAACTCCCCACCCACCCAAATCCATACCCTTTCTTTCCCTTTCTCATTAGAAAACAAACAGGCATCTAAAAGTAAAAACAATCAGAAAAAAGAACTGAAGAAAAAGAATCATTTGCACACATCAAAACAAAATAGCAAACCATAATGTATTAGCAAAATACATGTAAGGTAAAAATAAAGCCCAGCCAAGCAAAACAAACAAACAAAGAAAAAACTCTCCAAAAACACCATTGAGTTCCTTTTGTGTTGGACATCCACTGCTGGGCATGATTTGTATATCCAGTGAGACTCTCTGGAAGAAAACTAATTTTTCCTTTGCAAGTGCAAAGTTGTAGACAGTTGTAGACAGCGTCTAGGTTAGGGATGGGAGTTTGCGTACTCTTCCCCTCAGCACTGGGACCTGTGCAGGCTCTGTGCATGCTGCCACTGTCTCTGTGAGTTCGTATGTGTGTCAGTCTGCTGGGTCTAGAAGGCCTTGTTTTCCTGGTATCTTCCATCCCCTCTGGCTCTTACAATCTTTCTACCTCCTCTTCTGCAGAGTTCCCTTAATCCCTGAAAGGAAGGCTTTGATGGAGACATCCCATTTAGGACTGAGTGTTTCAGGTCTCTCATTCTCTGCACATTGTCCAGTTGTGGGCCTCTATTTGTTTCCATCTACTGCAGGAGGAAGCTTATGATGGCTGAGCAAAATCTATAGTAGAATGTAGAGTCCCTTTATTTAGAACTCTACTTTTAAAAAGCATTCTGTATTAGTTTTCCAGGGCTGCCATAACAAAATACTACAAGCTGAGTGGCTCGCTGACACTGTCTCACAGTGGAGGCTAGAAGTCTGTGGCCAAGGGGTAGGCCTGCTTGGCTTTCTCTGAGGTTGCCTTTTGCCTGTGTTCTCGTGTTCCTTTTTCCTGTGTACACATTCCTGGTGACTCTCTGAATGTCCTACTTTACTCTTCTTATGAAGAAAGATACCAGTTGGATTGGATTGCAGCATACTCTAACAGACTCAGCTTTTAAGTTTTTAAAACAATCTTTAAAACATTTTATGTGAATGGGTATTTTGCCTGCATTTATGTCTGTGCACCAGGTGTGCCTGGTGCCCTTGGAGGCCAGAAGAGGGTGTTGGGTTCCCTGGAACTGGAGTTATAAATGGGGTTGTTAGCTGCCATGTGAATTCTGGGAATCAAACTCAGGTTCCCTAGTGGAGCACCCAGTACTCTTAATCACCGACTCATATCTCCAGTCCCAACACAACAAACTCATTTTAAATGTAATTGTCTCTTCAGAGGGTCAATCTCCCACAGATAGTCTCAGTATAAGGGTAAGAATTTTTTTTTCTATTTTTGTTCATTGCTGTACATCCAGTGCCTAGGATAGTGGCCAGCATACATAGCAGGCACTGAATAAACATTTGTAAAATGATGTAATGCATTTGCACACTTCTCTGACCATTAAAACCATTTGATTTGGCAACCTCTAACCTCTCTCCAGTCAGGGATATTTTCAATCAATAAGCATCACTTTTGCATCTACTCTGTGTGTAGTAGTGTGCTTCATCTTGGAATGATCTAACAAACAAAAGCAATAACAAAAAGAAACCAGCATTTTTTTGCAATAATTTATGCCCGAAGGTACTTACAAATAAACATATATAAAAGAGGCAAAGGAATAGTGACATGCAGTGCAAACTTAAGCTGCAATAACCAGACTAGCTTCAACATTGTAATCAGAGAAAGATTATCTATTGAAGGAGATCATGATTCTGATGTACTGTATAAATGGAACAACCAAGTATCAGGAACAAATGGGAAAGTTATGAAAAGAAGGGCAGGGACCCCTGAGAGCCATATGAGGCCTCTTGGAGATGGTTTTGAGGATCAGGAAGGAGTTAACCTGCATGGTGGTGCCCAGGGCCAGTTAGTTCAGACCTCAAATGGAAGCATGTCAGAGATGTAATTCTTGTAACTTGAGTGCTTGCTGGGGTACAATGGGGGCCATGCTAGATCCTTATAGAGGAGCCCTCTCTAGTCTGCCCACAAAGTTCAATTTAATCTCCATAAAAGTGCAATAAAAATCTCATTTGCCCCCAGACTGTGGAATACTCTTGATTCCAAATTATTTCGAATAGAAATTGTAATTAACAGTATTTTTGGAAAGAACTTAGATGAAGTTCTTGAAAAGAAAAAGAAGTAGAGAAAGGAGACAAAACAACACTATTTTACCAAAATAGAGATTAGTTTAACAATCCTACCAGAGTTTTAAAATGCAGATCATGGAAAATGGTTTATAACAGCAAATGGCAGACATGCAGAGTAAGTTTTGAGTTCCTAATAGTGGGTGGGAGAATTTAACCTATGCATAGTTTGGAAGGAATCTGGGCATCGTTAACTTCCACCTCATCACAACCCAGCCTGATGGAACGTCACGTGCTTGGCTAGCTTTTGCTGCACAGAACTTCTTATGCACTGGGCCATCCCTTCAGTGAATACCTTATCTGTATGTTGTTAAATCCAAAGTATATAGCTCCTGCGCTGAAGATAGAAAATAATTTTGCTTTGTATACTAATAACAGCATTTTATTAGGTGTTGAGTTTGTTAGTTTTCTTTTACTATAACAAAACATCTGATATCATCAATGAATAAGGAGGGAAGGTTTATTTTGGCTCACAGCTTTGCAAATTTCAGCTCTTGGTCTGTTGAATCCATCAGTGTTGGGTCCATGGCAAGTCAATATATCATGTTAGAAATATGGAGAAAACTTTTTGCCTTATGGCTAGGACACAAAAAAAGAGAAAGAGGAAGGAACTGGGGTCATGATACATCTTTCAGGAACATGCTCCCAATGACTAGAAGGTTTCTTATCAATCTCTACCTCTTACATATTCATCCCAACAGTACCATGGGCTGGAACCAACCTAAGCTCTTGAGGGAGAGTTACATAAACCAAAGCTTAATTACCTAATGATTTCAATTATTTAGTTGTCTCTTGTTGGTAAGAATAACGACACACAAACTTTAGTCTCAAAACATGATTCACTTATGAATTGCATCTACTGTATCCCTTCAATTAAATCACCCACCATGTCTAAAATGTGAATAAATTTTACATGAAACAAGCTAAGCACAAGAGTCTTTACTCTTACCCAGTCCATTTACCAGGGCATCACCTGTACCACATTGATCTAGTCTGGTCTAGAGTTCTGAGCGCTGAATGTTACGGAACTTTCCTTCTCTGATGTTAATGTCAGTCACTTTCAGAAATAATGTGAACATTACTAAGTTGTGCTTAATACAATTTTATGACTTTCTCACTCATAAATTTAATCCGTCCTCAGCTGTTTTTATTTCTAGGCCGTATAACCCTTTATAGGTTAATAAGTACTGTAATTTTACTACCCACTGTGTAAATAACTACCTCTTCTTATTTGTCTCTCTTGGCTTCAGGAACTCTTCACTAATTTCAATATTGGGGGATCAAGATTCTGTTCACTCTATCTACAACTGTAACCAATTATTTCTCCTTTTATGACTTGCATACACTCAAATGACCTTAGGTTTTAAGATTTCTGTAATCACATCTATAAACAAAAACAATCTAAGATAAATTCTTCTGAGTAAATCTAATTTTTTAAAGAGGAAAAGACAGGAAATAGCAGAAAATCAAGATAACAAGTGTTTTTCTGACTGATTAACTCTCACCAATGTAAACATGTCGAAGACAGAGACTGGTTTTTATTAATATATATATTTTACGCTTCATCCTCAGCACAATGGTTCTTAAATGTCTATACAACCATTTCACCTCAAGTTAAAAACTGATAGCTAAGCTTCACTGCCAGTTTCTCATTCAGTAGCTCTGAGGTGGAGATTGGATTCACATAGTTATCAAGTAAGTGCCCAGGAGACCTTGGTACATCTGGCCTGGGAATCACTTTACTGGACTTCTGACTTAGTACACAGAATGTTGCCTGCCCAAGGTTAAATGAAGCAAGCTGTAGAGGAGCCATCAGATAAGAAACGAGTATGGTTTGTACCTAGCACACTGTAACATGGAGAACCCAAGAAGAAGTGGCTTAATTTGACAAAGGTTATTAATCACATAGTAGGGCAAGTGTGGTGGGTAAGCCAGACAGAGAGGCAGCAGGGCTTACTGAGTCCAGGCACCCAGGCTGCATGGTTGAATCTTTCCATTTTCCCCTTCTGTTTTCTACCAGTGAGTCAAATGTGCTGCTCCAGAAAGTGATGCAAAGAAGAGCAGTTTCCTTTAAAAGGGATTAGACTTGGAAGTTGCTCATCACCTTTAATTATCTTGGCTATTGGCGAGGACAAATCATTGTGCTGAATAGTTTTATGTCAATCTAACACAAGCTAAAGTTATCTGAGAGGAGGGAAGTGCGACTAAGAAAACGTTTCCATAAAATAGGGCTGTAGACAAGCCTGTAGGGTATTTTTGCAATTAGTGGTTGATGGGCGAGGCCTCAGCCCATTGTGTGTGGTGGCATCTCTTGGGCTGGAGGACCTGGGTTCTATGACCAGGCTGAGCAAGCCATGAGGAGCAAGCCAATAAGGAGCAAAAACTTCCTTCTTCCATGTCCTTATATACCATGGCCCAGATTAGAGGTGGATCTTACCAACTCAAAAGATCTGGATTAAAGGTGTGTCTTCTCACCTCAATGATCCAGATTCGAAGTGAATCTTCCCAAATTAAGCAAAAATCCCTCACAGGTGTGCCCCTCTATTTTGGGGTTTTAGTTAATCCCAGATGTGGGCTAAGAGTTCTGCTAAAAGTCAGAGTGATGGTTCCATTACTAACAAGAAAGAAGGGGAGAGTGAATGTTGGAAGAGAGTTAGCCCTCACTCAAAATCTATGACAAATCTATGAATAGAACAGTGAGAACCAGCTGTAAATAAAGTTTTTCTGTGTACATGCATGTATTGCTTAGTGTTGATGAACACTGAGGCGTTGATATGGAGCAGACAATACAAACTTTTCTGCTGACCTCAATATGCCCAGATGATGTATCTGAAAGCTCTTTCCTCAATGGAGGAATGTGGAGCAACAGATGGTTTGACAAATATCCAGTTGTAGACCATGCCAGACATGGCATGGAAGTCATAATAGTGGCTAGCATAGAAATGACCATCAGGCTGCGAGTGGGCAAGACTGAGGTACACAGGGATAGGTACTATAGAGTGGCCATGGCGGCGGCACATACGCCCTTAGTCCCAGCACTCGGGAGGCAGAGGCAGGCAGATCTCTGTGAGTTCAAGGCCAGCCTGGTCAACTGAGGGAGTTGGAGGACAGTCAGGGGACACAGAGAAACCCTGTTTCAAAAATATCAAACCAAAAAGAAATGGTGGGAAAGACACAGGCGTTCAGACATACCATGACTACATAACAGAGGCTATGTGCTTTGACATCAGTGGTGTCAAATATCAGAGAAGACTATGGAGGAGAGTAATAATCCCATGAAAATCTCAGAAGAGAACTTCCCCATGGCGACAAGTGGCAATGTGTGAGTTAAAAAGTGCTCCACTAGAAGGGTGGCTAAGGGGCAGGGCCTAGGGAATATATCGGTTTGGTTTGCTTGTTAAGGAAAGTGATGGTAAGGGAAGCAGGAGCAGTAGCTGGGTCTGGCACTAGCTCAGACATGGGGAAGAGAAGCAAGCTCGAGGTGCTGCACAGGCAAATGCTTATGGCCACTCTGCATACATGCTGAGGCACACTGTCAGAGAAGTGTCTTTAAACAGAGCTTGCAGCTGAGGAGGACTGAAGATGAATGAAGACCAGCAAGCAAATAGGGCAGGCCTAACAAAGTACTAAGCCAGCAACTTTCAAATCTCGTTTTTCATTCATTTTCTCTGTAAGGACCCAAGAGACACAACCACCCTGAAACAACTTGGTTGTCTTGTATGCATGAATACTTACCTCTTCCGGTGCGAGCATGTTCTTCTGGAATAGTGCTTAGAAACAGGACATTCCTCTGCTCACTGACTGTCCATGATGGGAACACTTCTTTCCCTGGGGCTAGCTCCCATAGCTATGTCTAAATAACGCACAAAGTTTAATTTAAAAAAAATCATTATATAACCTTCTCTTACTGAGGGCAGAAATTCATGACACGCTCAGGATAACCCATTTATATGAACTGACAATCCTGGAAGAGCTTTCTCCTGAGACCTGCTGGTGTGGCGAGACCTGGTACTAAGAGCCAGCACACAACACTTTCCTCATCATGGTGCCCATGTACATAAAACAGGACATGGCTTTCTTCCAAGGAAGAGCCTGTATTTTAAAATATTACTAAAAAAAAAAAAAAAAGAGGGAAATCTGTTAAATCAGAGTTCAAAATAGAATAATAAATCACATCATCTGTTTTTCAGAAATATCTTTTGAAAAGATAGCTATGGGCCTGATTTATATGTGCATATGTGGGTAAGGGTGGAGGGATTATAGGGAAGAGTATATTCGGTAGAGATAACACAGTTATATCAGATATTAAATATTTATGTGAGGACCACTGAGTGTGACATCTCGGATGGTTTGAGTGTGGTTTAGTTCTGAAACTTCTGGAGAATGTAATCCCAGTTGTGAGGTATTAAGAATGCAGAAACACAGGATGGGAGAGATGGCTCAGCAGTTGAGAGCACCCGTTGCTCTTGCAGAGGATCTAGGTTGGATTCCCAGCACCCACATGGTGGTTCACAAACATCTATAACTCTAGTTCCAGGGGATTTGATACCCTATTCTGACTTCTGTGGTCACCAAGCATGCAAATGGTAGACAAATATAAAATAAAGTGAATAATAAAAAATGTCTTAAAAAGTCCTTTCTTGTATCCCTGATCTATGGCATCTTTTCCCTGAGTATCCATGTTAATGGCTCACTCCCAAGCTTATCCAGCATTTGGTAGCTTGCATCTCTATGTGTCTTCTGCTAAATAATAGGTATATTGCATGCTCCTCATTGCTCCCACAAGGTAGATCCATCATAAACATGATCAGTGTTGAAATGCATATCAGAGGACATATTTGTAACATGCGGAACCCCAGTCTCCTTCCTAGAGAAAGAAACAACAGAACAGAAAAGTAACAGAAAAGTAGCCAACAGAACAGAATTGTTGAGTTACCACGAGAGCTTAAAATGATCAACAGTAAAGTCTCCTGGTTGTTGTGCCCCAGGGTGCTTGAAAATCTTAATTGCTAATGATAGTCAATCTGTTTGCAGATTGGTCTCAATCGACTCTTCCCTGTGGAAGAAATTTCAAAAAGCCACCAACTTGACAGAATGAAAAAAGGATGATCACACAGAGATAACCCATAGTTAATGATGACACAGATGAATCCTTGTGTTAGAGAGACCTAGAACTGCCACATGGCACATCAGTCATTCCCTTTATCCCACAACAGACACAGGCCACTTGACTGGAAACAAAGGCCAAGGGCTGGGTTGAGTTCACAAAAGAAGTTTTAGGGAATGATTGTCAGAACACTGAAACAAGTAGAACAGGAGATGTGTGTGGTGGGGTGAGAGATGGAAATGTAAAGACTGAGAATGTAACACGACATGCTAGAGAAGACTGTGGACTCACAAGGTCA
Organism: Cricetomys ansorgei; assembly: GCA_026225945.1. Classification (NCBI taxonomy): domain Eukaryota; kingdom Metazoa; phylum Chordata; class Mammalia; order Rodentia; family Nesomyidae; genus Cricetomys; species Cricetomys ansorgei. The sequence goes on from JAMJFZ010001038.1 coordinate 30,380,251, forward strand.
GAACACTGATTTGAGCTTGCGAGTCAAGGCATACCTCGGGTTCCCAATTAGGAGAATCTTGAAGCCAGTGATAAGCATGTGGCTTTGGACACATTTCTGAGTCTGCTTTCTCACTTTCCACTCTTGAAAGAGTGGAATTAAAAACTCCTATTTTATAGGGTTGATATGGATATTCAATGTAATATCGAACCAAAATATATGTAATTCCTAGTGTATGGCTATACATAGTGCATGTCAGCTCATTATATAAATGCTGTTTGGAAAACTACATGGAGAAACTACACTGCCTTCATGAGGGCCCCTCCAGGAAGCATCCACACCGTGTTCTTGACCTATTCTAAGCACGAGTAAGCTCCACGTCTCACACCAGCACTGTCCAACAAGCACATCCACGATGGGCAAGACCTGAATCTGCTCCCTCTGGCACCATACCCCACTAGATATATGGTGTTTGAAAACACTGACAAGGAATTGATTTTTAAATTGAATTTTAATAAATTTAAATTTACAAGAAAATATATGACAGTTTTGTCTTCAGGACACATTACTGCCATGTATACTAGAATACATTGTGCAGAAGCCTTCATGGCTTTGTGAGACTCTGGATCCCTTAGAAGCTGGTTTGGAATCCTGTCTCTACAATTGGGAGCTTAACTATATCGGGTGCATTTCTCAACCTCTGAGCTTGCCGTCAACCTTAGTCATATGAGGTTGATAACATGGGTTTACGAGGATTAAATGAGAGATGTATACAAACCATGGTTCCCAGTGCTGGCGTATGTCAGAGACACCTGGAAAGATGCTGAAGTGCATCTGAGTTGCTGAGCTCATCTGCCAGTGTTTGGGTTCAGTAGGTCTCAGGTAAAGCAAAGCACTGTGATTCAAATGGGCTCCTGAATGATGTTCATGGTACCGGCCTGGGGAATCTCCCCTGGAAAATCCCTGTGCTGCAGGTTGGATCTTGAGTGTCCCTGCAGGTCCACATGATAAAGGCTTGGTCCCCAGCATGGCATTATTGGGAGGTGGTAGAAATGTTGAGTTGGGGTGTAGTGGGAGGTAATGTGGTCTTTAAAGGGATGTCCTTAGAAGGGACACTGGCATCTCATCCCCCTAGTTTCTTTTTTTGCTGCCTGACCACCATAAAGTAAGCAGCTCTGTTCCTGTCTGGATATGCTGTCTTAGGCAGGCACAAAAGCAAAGGGATCAACCAATCATGGACTAAAAGCTCAAAACTGAGTGAAAATACATAAATGGTTTTCTTCACATACTCACGGTGATGGAATGCTAACACATACCATTTGAGAACTCAATAGTGAGGCTGCTATTTTGTGATAACCACACTTACGGTGTACAACAGGAAGAATTTTTTTTTGGAGGGAGCCTATTACTATGATTACTGCTTATGAAGAGCCTATGAAGACAAACCTACTCATCATGGAGAGTGTGTAGTCAGACAAGGTGCGTTTGAAGTGGGGTTTGTCAGTAGACAGAGCTACAGAGCACCAGCTGCCTGACCATGACATCACTACCATCTGAAATATTTTTTTCCAATTCTATTCTCCATAAAGCTAATAAGAAACAACAGTCAAAATTACCTTTTAAAGTCAACCATGGTTGTATGCATTTCCAATTCTTCTTGCATATTAAAAAAAAAAAGGTTCCATGCCTGGGTGTGGTGGTATATGTGTTTAATCCCAGCATTCAGGAGGCAGAGGCAGGTGGGATCTCTGTGAGTTCAAGGGCAGCCTGCTCTACATGGTGAACCAGGACAGCCAGAATTGCATAGAGACCCTGTCTCAAAAATCTATATATTGCCTGTAAATGATAACGGGCAGGGATATGAAAGGCACATCCAGGTTGGAGCCTTTGTTATTTTGTCAACTTTAGGAGGTGACTCGATATATGGTTGACTTTATGAGTCAGCTTGTGTTACACAGATAGCTGGAGAAAAAAATGTGTGTATGCGTGTCTACAAGGGTATTTCTAGAAAAGATTGAAAATTGAGTCAGTAAACAAAGACCTACCATTTTAAATATGAGCAGGCACCAACCAATCCATTGAAGGACCATTTCAAAAACTCGGGAAGAGCCAATTTGTTCTTTTCTTGAGCTGGTCCACCGTGGAATCAAAATTTAAGATTCCCAGGCCTTCAGACTCTGGGACACACACAGGAGCCCCTGCCTCAGTTCCCAGGCTCTGAAAACCTGGACTGAATGCACTGCGGATTATTTAGCATTTAAATCTGAACTGGATTACAATAATGGCCTGAGATCCTAGCATGAAGAAAATATACCATGTTTTCTCAGTCTTTGTAATAGTGTGACCCCATTCATACAACAATCCCCGCCCCCCCACCAAAAAAAAGCAGGATTTCTCTGTTGTAATTCTGGCTGTCCTAGAACTCACTTTGTAGGCCAGGCTGGCTTTGAATTAAGGGATCCGCTTGCCTCTGTCTCTGGAGTGCTGGGATTAAAGGCACGCGCCACCACTGCCTGGCAAATTATTTTTCAAGGATTTAGTTTTAGTGTGTGTGTCTGTATTTGCACATGAGTACAGGTGCCTGCTAAGGCCAGAGATATCAGATCCCCCTGGAACTAGAGATATAGGCAATTGTAAGCTGCCCAACATGGGTGCTGGGAACCAAACTTCATGTCTTCGGCAAGGAAAGACATGTGATTAACTATTTCTCCAGCCCCCAGTTTAAACTCCATCTTTTATTTCCTATTACATTTGTTTCCCTAACCCTAATACATTGAACAAGAATCTTATTGTGGCAAATTTAGATTTTATGTACTAAGAGTCTTAGATAACAAGAGGCAATGAACTCTAGTCTACTGATGTGCTGACTTCCCTTAGAAGTTATCCTGTTTCAATGCCTTTTGTTTTTCCTTTTTTTTTTAATTTTTGGAGATCTTTACCATGTTACCTTTAGTTCTTGGTAGATAGCAGTGTCGCTAGGAGGTAAAAATCACACAGATGAACAGACAACTGTTTGATAGATATAATTTCCAGTATTCCTACTAGGCGTCCTTTAAAAGGAAAGTACAGCTGGTGGGACGCCTTAGCAGGTCAAAGTGCCTGCTGCTAAGCCTGACAATCTGAGTTTGAACCCTGGGACCCACATGGTGGAAGAAAGCCAGCTCCTGCACATTGTCCTCTGACATCACACATATACTGTGGCTTGCATGCATTTTGCATGCGTGTGCAAACACACACACACGTAAATAAAAATAAATAAATGGAAAGTAAATAGATCTATGGAGGAAATATACCCAGTAATGCTCTCACACTACACACATCTCTCACTAAGATCCAAAAGATAAAATGTAAGGGCCAGAGAAATGGCTCCACAAGAAAAGGTGTATGATGCCAAGCCTTATGACCTGAGTTCCATTCCCAGAACCTACACGGTGGAAGGAGAGAAGTGGCTCCCACATACCATCCTCTAACCTTGACTGACATGCCTTGGCATGATCCTGCCCACACAAATACACATACTAATAAACAGATGAATTAAGAAGACAATACCCCACCTCTAATGGTAAAATGTATGCTTTCCTGAGCCAAGTTGTTGTTTCAATCTGGACTCTGGGATGCAATGTCTTCTAGTCCCAGTTGTCTAAGTGACCATGGTACTGTTGTGAAATCCATCTTAAAACCAAAAGCAAACATTTACTTTGTGTGTGGATAGGAATGTGCATGCCACAATGTGCGCGTGTGTGTGTGTTTGTGTGCGCATGTGTCTGTGTGTGTAAGTCACAGCACAACTTTGAGGAGTAGGTTCTTTTACCATGTGGACATCAGGGCCTGAGCTCAGGTAGTCAGGCTTGATTGTCAGGTTTCTGCTGTGCCTTCTCGCTGGGCCTGCAGAATCCGTCTTGATATTAGGCATTGGTGTGTTACCCAGGACTGCCATTCCCATTTTTCAGGTGTAAACATGGAAGTGCAGGGGCACTATGTTCCAGGGTGGTTTGTTATTCCTAGACACTGAGGCAGAGGTGAGATGGGAAGCTTCCCTTCACTGGGAATGTTGGAGGGAGGCTTCAGTTCTCACCCCCACCCCTCCTGGAGTCCAGCAGAGATGAGCAGGGGTCCCGACAATGAATCTAGATGCAAAGCCTTAGGACCCACTTTTGGAGTTCTGAAGGGTAAATGTGACCAAGGTTAGCTGAATCCAGATTTAAAACAGGCAGCTATTGGCTGAATTGATACAAACAAAATCAGTATTTCAGGCAGTCTTTCCAAAACCCATCTTCAAAACTGGAATGTTTTGGAGGTTCAAAATTTTGGCCCTGGGTTTTGGGGAGAGTTCTTAAAAAGCAGGAGTCTCTGGAGTAGGGAGAAAAGGCCTCACTCTTGGATTTGCTTCTTACTTAGTGACACTGTATGAGCAATTCTATGTTCTGCCCCTCAGTTACACTATGTATAAAATGGTGACTTCTACGTGTTCCTGAGAGGGAGGGCTTGGTGAGACTAAACTAAGATGAATTTTAAAAAGAAGCGCTTATTTAAGAATATGATCCAGGAACTTGGCACCTGTATAATAAACAAATGAAACTAAAACAAAACAGTGCACTCCTGATGATGAGGTCCTGAGTCTTATTTCATTTTTATTTATCTGATGTGTGTGTGTGTGTGCACGCGCGCACACTCAAACCATGGCACACGAGTGGCAGTCAGAGGACTGACTACTCGCCAGAGTCAGTTCTCTCTTCCACCATGCTGGTCCTGGAGATTGAACTCAGGCTGTTAGGTTTGGCAACAGGTGCCTTGAGCTTGAGCCATCTTGCTGGGCGGCCCAAGTTAAGTCACTCAAATACATCACAACAAATATTTCAGTGACAATGAGCTATGAGAACCAACCTAATTTCATGAATTCCAAGCACAAACTTGATTTAGAATTATGGTCTAGAACCCCTGTGTACAGCTTTGAAGGGGGCAGAGACAGATAAAGTGCACCTGTTACAGTAAGAACTTCACAGACAAGCACACATCGTAGCTCAGTTACTGATCAACTGCTAGGTTGGTGGGAATACTTCAAACCAAAAAACATGCCTCAGTGAACCGGGATGTGGAGAGCTGCACCTGCTCCAGCTCTTCTGATTATAGCATTTGACGATGGGATTGAACACCACTCATCTGAAGGCATTCATCAAATGAAGCTAATCATCAAACCATATGAAAGCAGCATAGACTAAGCCTGCCAGTGGAAAGCTGCCTTGGCTGGAGGGCACTGACTGGCTGACTTTCCTACTGAATCCCCACCAATTTCTTCACCTCCTTGAACACAGGATAAGCTAAAGCTTTGGCTTTTTCAGATCCAACAAGTAAAACCTTCTTTAAATGGTCCTTATCCATTTTCAGTTTCTCAATCTCACTCCTAATTGGAGCAAATTTCTCAATCACAGCATCTGCCACTACCAGCTTGTAGCGTGCAGTGTCCATGCCGGCGCTGCCACGCACCACCTCCTCCACCGAGAGACCCGATACCGCTGCGTGGATCGCCACCATGTTGGAGACGCCTGCTCTGCTCTCTGGCTCGTAGGTGATCTCAGATGTGAAGTCCGTCACAGCCTTGCGGAATTTCTGCACAATCTCCTCTGGGCTGTCTGTTATTCGGATGGTGGCCAGTTTGTCAGGGTCCGATTTTGACATTTTGGCAGAAGGGTCACGGAGAGATTTCACTTTCTTCATGGATGCTGGTGAAAATAAGGGAAGTCACCAAGAATGTCACAGTCTAGACCTCAATGACACCCCAAACACCACACAGATATTTTCTGATTGCACAAATAGAACACCTCCATGAAGAATTTGAGCAGTGTGTCAACTGTGGAAGACATCAGACAGGCCTTGTTAATGCAATATCCACAGCAGGTATGGCAGTGATTTATTCAGTGTATGACTGAAACAAATGGGCTTATGTCGTCATACAATGCTTATGCTGTGCACACTTTTAAAAAATATTGAGTAGGGCATACCACCAGGGTGCATGTGTAACCAGAAGACAATTCTGTAGAGTGACTCTCTTCCTCCTCCTTTACGTGGTTCCAGGGATAGAACCCAGGTCACCAGGTTTGCATGCCAAGTGCCTTTATCCTCCGAGCCATCGCTCTGGCTCTGTGCACACTTAATTTTTTTTTTTAAATTTTGTGTGTATGGAATTTCAAATTTTGGAGTATGTACAGACACATGTGCCTTGGTGAGTTCGTGGCCAGAGGGCAACTTCTGTGAATCTTTTTGTCATTCCCTTTGTTTTGAGGTAGGGTATCTCTTGTTCTTTCTGCCACTATAAACTGCCCTCCAGACTAGCTAGCCATTCTCCTGTCTCCACCTCCCACCATTAGGTGCTTATAGATACACATGCACACACATATACACAATCATAGAAACACACACACACACACACACAAGGGAGCTAAGCTGTGCTTCATAAGCCAGTGTTATTGATAACTGCCTAGTTCATGGCTATTAGAAATTAAAAAAATAAGGTAAATAGGCCGAACACTGAAATCTTACTTATTGCCATAAAGGAGCTTGACTTCAATACATGGGATGCCCCCGCACAGCCAGGGCTTGCCTTTCAGATGCAGTGGGTGGACCGTCCATCCCAGCTCTCCTGTTCATTTTAGAAAACAGTGTGAGGATCATCAGTTCTCTCTCAGTCTGGATTATGACTGAGCAGTTCTCATTCTCCTGACATTTGTCTTACTGTGAATGTTTAGAAGGGAGTGCTACATTGCTTTGGAATCAGAAGAGCAAATAGGGCCCAGCTCTGTTATCAACTTGACATAATACAGAAGTTCATTTTTAGTTGGTTTTAAAATGGTTGCTTCATGCATTGTTGGGAAAAGGGTTGCCTAGGCCTTGGCATTTATATTGTCTGCAGGTGTTGGCTTTCTGTAAATTCCTCATGATCTGCACATGTTATCAATAGAACACCTAAGGAGTTTAGGTATCAATAAAACCCCCTGAGATGAGATGCTTGGGTTCCGCTGTCAAGCATGGTACTTGGCATGATGGTGGTTCCCTCTGCTGAGGTCTGGCAGGGTTTGCACCTATGAATATGTCTTCATGACTTGTTTGGTGAGCCGCCACAGCAGTGTACTGCTAGATAGACATGTGACTTGGATAGAGAGTGAATCTAGCTTAGTCTGCTTATGCGTAAAACAGGGAATGTAATTTGCTCTATCCAAGAGAATGTTATTTTATACACACAATCTATTGACATACATTTTAGAAATTAAGATTATGATTTTTAACATTTTCTCCCATATTTCACAATTTTTTTTTATCTTTTTTAAAACTCAACATCATCTTCTAGTCCTAAAAGACCCAAACAATAAGGTCCTAGTTCTGAATCCTGAAGCCTGGCAGTGAGAAAGCCAAGTGTAGTCCCAGTGAAGTTCCAGGTCTCCAGTCCATTCTTCAGTATGTGCCCAGATTTTATAATCATCTGCTTGTTACTTACTGAGAATGGACTTGGGCAATGGGAAGAACTCCCCATACTTTTGGTTGAAACTTCGGGCTAGATCCTGAACTAGTTCCATGTGCTGGACTTGATCCTCTCCGACAGGAACGTGCGTGGACCTTTAATAAAAGACAGACAGAGAAACTCAGCAAGGCTCCTTCTTAGCCGGAAATGATATTGCAAGCAGCTGCATTTCCTGTGCCTACTTCACTGTTGGTGTTCAACAAATGTTCGCTGACTACAGAGGGAACACTGAGACCCAAGTCTTTATCTGTGTGTCAGACAAATGCTGAAGAGATGTTTGTCTACTCTGGTTCTGTTTCTACACTGCAAAAGAGTACAGCCATCAACACCAGTATGACAGGATCTTGCCGGGAGGGAGCCATGGCATCTTCAATAGCACATGGTCTGCGCATAATTGTGTGTAAAACCCACTCCTCATCCCTCGCTCAGTCAGCACAGATTACTCCAGCTAGACCAGATGCTTTTACCTCGGAGCTGCGGCTCACACTTGAAAGACACCCCACCCACTCTTCAAATTAGAGATGGCAGACAGCTCTTCCGGCCAGAGGTTTTTCTGTGCATCACACAAGGAATGATTCAAGATCTTTCCTCAATATGCTTCTTCATTTTCCAGTAATTGTAATGGGAAGACAGTGCCCTCGGGGACTTAAATGATGAAAATCTCAAAGTACAATGTAGATGGGCCTTACAGACAACATGGAATGAAGAAAGCAAATTGCAGAGCATGTGAAGAGCACACCGACTTTATGTAAGTTTGAAAGTATACATTCAAACGCTACATATTTTTATAGATGCACAGATTCGGAAGGATTATAGAAACGTGAAGGTTGAAGTTGTGGCTCAGTGATTAGGTCTTGGGTTGAATTCCCAGGACTGAAAGACAGAAAATAATGATGATCATGATGATAATGAAAGAAATAAAAAACATTCAAGACACACCAAAAACACCGTTCTCAACTCACTGTAACTGCTCTTAGAGAGAGAAGGAAAATGAGATGAGAAAAGGAACAAAGGAGAGTTGAATTTCATATAAAATGTTTATTTATTAAGAGAAGAGGATGTGAAAAAACCACTGAGAACATAATCTATTTATGATGATGTCATTCTTGCATATGAAGTTCCAAGTGTGGAATTCTGAGGAATTAAGGGAGCATCCCTGGGGGTGGAGACAGGTGCTTTCCATGTTTAATGCTTGACCTTGTGGTCAGGTTTGACACCACAGCTACAGGAAGTTTATTTTATTTATATATTTTTATCATGTCTACTTATTTATTTATTTTATCAAGAAAGTTTAATTTGGAAGAGGTAGAGAGTTACCATCTTGAGTGTATCCCTCTTCCCAAGCCTTCATTTCCTCTGAAAACTGAGAGAATGATGGTGCCATGTCTTATGGCTGTATGCTAGGGTTACCAAGCATAGCTCCTGATAGTAAAAGCTCAATACACAGAAGCAACTGACATGACAAAAACTCATCAGTGTTTGAAACAATGAAGGACAAAATGGTAAGAGATGCAAATGGCCTTATGTGAAGCATGCTGACTTCTCTCAAATAAGATCATCTTTATTTTAACGTCCAACTCACCCTGCAAAACAGAAACACCAAAGACCCAGAGATGGCCATGTACCTGGTAACAACCCACACTGGTTTCAGAACCTACGTTAAACTGACAGGCGATCGGCAAATAGGAGGTATTTTATAGGAGCTCTGAGACCTCTGACAAGAATAGCAGAACAGTAAGTGACAAGGCACAAGCACTGCAGGGAGCTGCAGAGGGCCTGGGAGGGCTAAGCCCACAGGAGCAGGAGGCCAGTGGCTCAGTGAGTGGTAAAAGTGTCCTGGTTACTCTCCCCTCTGCTCAGCATGGGGCTGCTGGGGGCTCCTCTCTGGGGTACACAAGCACATGGCCTGTTTTTGTCAATTTCTCTTTGACTGGTCTTTGCTGCTCTTACCTGGTAATTATAGTGAGGCCCATATGCAGAGGTCACCTTGACTCCCCCAGACCAAATTAGCCAACAGAGCAGGTTAAAAAGCAATTACGGTAGCCCATAGGAAATCACAATGGACTGCAACTAACACAGAAAAAACAATTACCATAATCAATACACTTTAAGCACATCAAAATGAATATTTCCACATGTCAAAATGGTTCCAGATTCACAAAGCCACCCCACTAAACAGAAAACACATTCAGTTTTCATAATGAAGCTATGTGTGTCTTGCCTCATGTCGGATCCTTGACTCCTTTCTTACAATTCTGTGGGGTTCTGATTTTTTTTATAAGAGGATTAAAAACCTTTTAACTTTTTCCACCTGGTCCTGTTGCTCCATGTGGCGTTTGCATCTGACTTTGGTTTGTTTGTTTCTGGTCCTCCTCTCTCTGCGGCCGCTGCTGCTTTCACCTCCTGTAATTTATCTCGGCCTTTGCTTCTCATCTGCGGAGTTCACACTTTACGTTATTCAGCCTGTCTTTGATTCCACTCACTTATGGGGCTTATTCTCTTCACGTTTTCAGCCTCTCTCCTCATAGTCTGCCTTTCACTTCAAATAATTTAGGGCTGTTCTTTCAAAATTTATATCTGACATAATGATATCCATATTAATATGTCTACTCTTTCTCTCCTTCCCTTTTATTCCCTCTTACCCTGGCTGTGCTTTCTCAGACACAACATAAAACAAAAGTCTTTCATAATTTTGATTGTTATAACTTCTGTCACATAATAATGCCTCTGATCTTCTTTTTTGGTGACTGCACCGTTTTTCTTTTGCTCTGCTCCTTAGTACCTCCAAGTTCACTTGGGCTCCGTCCCACCCCTTCAGCAGCATCAGTGTCCAGATGAATAATCATTGCCTATGTAGATCTTGCTTTCCCCTACTTGCTTGGCTGTGCCTCTTGAGTTTTCAGAACTACCGCCTTTGCTCAGAGGCTGGGAGAGGGGCTTGGAGTCATCTTCCCTGTCACAAGGGATTGCTTCCCCTCCTGATTGCTTACTGGACATGCTGCAGTGACTCTCCATTCCAGCAATTACTTACTGTATCTAACTGATACTCCTTAGATAATGAGTAAAGCTGTAACTTCTGGCTGGTCCTCTCCTAGGACTGCCCACCTCATGCAGGGCAACACCACGACGAATGTGGTGACCCATCACGTCACTCACACATATCCAATCACTGTGAAGTCCTGTTTCTCCTCTTCACCATCATCATCATGCTCCAGGCAGGTGAAGAGGCCTCTGAACAGACTGCCCCAGCTACTGCTCTCCTTTCATCCATCCTCTGCATTTAACCTGTTTGCCTTTAGAAAAATCAGTGACACTAAATTCACTTTGTCCTTAAAATACATAGACAGCTTCCCATTCTTTGTGGAGCACATATTGGCTTGTCTGTTGACAACCCCGGTTCACTCTCCTCTCTGCTAGCTTCTGGTTTCAGGGGCCAGAAGTCTGGAGATTCCATGCCTCAGACTGCCTTCTAAGAGAATTTGGTTTATAAAAGCACTATGCTCTATAGCTATTCCAGAAAGAAAGAGGAGGGATAACTGTTGGTGTGGTAGAATGAAGTTGGGCCGGCAGCTTCCAGGAGAACCTGGGCTCAGTGGCTGACGGTTAGGAACCCCAAGGTTTTAAGACTCCTCTAAAAAGCCTATTCCCAATGGCAGCATGTCTACCCTCAGACAACAGGAAGACTCTACTGGAAGCTGAAACCACCAAACTGAAGTTCCAGACCACTTATTTCATGGCCTATATTCTTTGCATCTTGGCTTTGTTTGGACTTCCTACTTTAAATGTCCCCCAGAGACCGTGTCCTAAAGGCTTGGTCTCTATCTATGGTGCTGCTGAGAAACGTGGAACCACTTAGGAGCTGGGCCTGCTAGAAAGAAATTAGGCCATTGGGGTGTGGCCCTTGAAGGGGATTTGGGGACCCTGGCTGGCTTCCCTACACCTGTTTTTGGTCACTATGAAAAAAACAGTTTTGTCCCACCATGTGTTTCCACTGTGACATCCTGCCTCATTCTAGACGCAAAGAAGTGGCGCCCATCAATCATGTGCTGAAATCTCTGAAACCTAAGCCAAAATAACCCCTTCCTCCTTTAATCTGATTTATCTCAGGCATTTTATCTCAGCAACACACAGCTGACTAACAGAGTCTGGTTTTCCACTTACAGTTTTTAAAGCCTATTGCCTCATTTTCCTGTGTCATTTCAGACTTCTTGGTTTTGCTTTGTTTCTTTTTTACATTTATTTACTTATTTACTGCGTGTGTATTTGCATGCCTGTGGTCAGAAACAACTTGGTCAATACTCTCATCCTATATGGATTCCGAGGCTTATACTCACGTTGTCAGGCTTGGAGGAAAGTGTTCTACCCTGCTGAGCACCCTCACTATGCCCGTTTAATCTTCTGAGTTTATAGTCTTAGCCTTTTCTCCAGTTTCTCTGTTCAGATTCTTGGGAAGCATAACCTGATTAGTCAGGTGATCATTCTATGCATACTTAGCAAATTTTCCCAGAGTAAATGTCTTTCTTTCTTTTAAGTTATCAACATCAGCGTCGTCAGCATCATCATCATCATCATCATCATCATCATCATCATCATCATCATCATTGGTGGTGCCTCAGACACTACACTACACCACTCTGAAAGTTAATTTCTTTATCTGGAAAATGGGGCTATCACTCACCTATCTTACAGAGCTATCACAAGAGTTTGAATACCATGTACCTACCAGCTATTAGGACGCTTGGTACATACTGCTCAGTCCTGTAAGTACTTCCTTTTCTTTCCCTCAAGGGCATGCACAGTGGCACTGCCTAGAACTGTTGTATTACAGACACTTAAGAAATGGCTGAATATAAATACATATTGTGTGTATCTCTACATACATATGCACAAAAATAAAGAAAATAAATATTTACTCAATATATGGCCAGCTATTTATTTTTTGAGAAATTCATACGTGAGCACTATATTTACATCATTTCCACTCTTCCTTCTCCCCCTCCAACTCTTCCCATGTTCACCCCAACTCTCTCTTAAACTCACGACCTCTTCTTCTATAATTATTTCTGCTACACACACACACACACACACACACACACACACACACACACACTCCCCACTGAGTCCATCCAGTACTGCTCTTATGTATGTGTTTAGAGCTGACCAGTTGGGACTAGATAACTATCAGGGGGCTTGCCCCTGTAGAGGACTAATTCTTCCTCCCTGAGCAGCCATTAAGTGCCTGTAGCTCTTTATCTGGGGTGGAAGCTGCATAAAATTTCTCCCATTCATGTTGGTATGACATCTGTTGTTGTTATGTAGGTCTGGCTTAGGTGACCACGTTGTTGAGATGTCATGGGTATGGTTTCCTTGTTGTGATCAGGAGACATTATCCAGCAGCAGGCCTTCTAATCCTCTGATGGCCAGCTATTTAAAATTAGGCATTCAGATAAATAAGGGATCTATAAATGAAAATTAAGAATTTTGGCTATTTTTGTCTTTCTTCATATATCTGCTATTATCATTATTACTGTTTTGATGGTGCTGGAGATGGAACCTAGGACTTCGTGCACACTAGGCATGCTCTCTACCACTGAGCTACATCACCAACCCTCTTTTAAATTTTATTTTGGGATGGGAGTCTCTCTAAGTTTCTCAGACTAGCTTTGAACTTACTCTGTGGCTCAGGCAAGTCTTGAACTTGTGACCTTCCTGCCCAGCCTGATAAACAGCTGGGCTCACAGATCTGCACCTCCAGGCTTGGCTTAAATTTCTGTTATTTATCATGCTCTCTGGATAAGATAATCTCAGATCTTCATTCCTGGGTTCCTTTAACAACTCCTATGGAAACAATTACACATGTCTTTCTTAAGCCTATCTGAAGCTGCTTCTCCATTCCTTTCCTATGTTTGTTCTATGGCTAACCACACCACTCACTCAAATTCCAGTTCTGACAAAAGCAAATACAAAATCTATATTTGACTTGCATCAACATTTTATGAAGAGGCTACACATATTTTCTGGTGGATAGAAACCACAGATGTTTTACCTGTCCTTCAATCTATCAACTTATCTGTGTTTATAATATAAATATCCCTAGACATTATGGACATGACTTTTCCCCAAATACAGAAATATGTGAAACAAAATAAAAACAAATAGAAATACCCCCAAATGCACAGGTGGTCTAGCCTAAGACTAGACAGAGGGGAATGCGAGGCTGTTTTTCTTAGAAAAGAGACATGCAGATGTCCACATCTGTAATCTGATCATGGCATTTGATCTGGCAGGTAATTTTTAGGCTAAGGGAGGAAACCATCACCTTGAAGATAAATAACTTCTTGGTTTTATAGAAAAACATTTTTATTTGTTTGACTAAGCAAACTATCTCTACCTATCAGAATGCTGATGAGAACAGAAGAATCCTGCCACTACCGTCCACCCTCCTTTCTGAAGCCTGGCAGAAGCATCATTCTAACCACTGATGAGGTCAGTACAAGTTAAGGAGGAACACTTACAGAATGGGAAATAGATGAGTGAATTCTGCTGGTGCTGGAGGTAGACAGAGAAGAGGCCAGGAGAAAGCATAGGTGTCCCTGTCCCATCTGCACCGCTTACAGTTTTGTGTATGATACAGGGACATTCACAACCTCAGGCTTGACTCTAAAAATGGCAGCATGCACAACAGTCTGAGACCTTAGGAAGCTACTTGGCTAAGGTCAGCCTTCTAACAGTGTTCTTTTATATCTAAAAATCATAGAGTCTGTATCATGTGCTCTCAATCCTATGTGATTTGCTCAATAACTCTCAGAGGTATTCCCTGTCGTCTAATTTGTAAATAAAAGGACTGCAATATTTTTATTATTTTGCCAATTAGATTTTGGGAAACTGATAAAAATATACATCAGTTGCCTCTTACCACAGTTTTAATTTTTGCAGCTTCAGTTAGCTAGAATTTAAATGTGATCTAAAAACATACATGAAAACCCCCAGAAATAAGCAATAAGTTTTAATATGCATGCCACTGTAAGCAACACACTTCTCCTGTCTGATCAATCATCCAGTTGTTCAGCACTTCCACGGTGAATAGGCACCTCAACAACCACACGAGCTCTCACGTCAATGACTTAGTTATGTCATATTGGTCCCAGAGTGCACAGACGATGTTGCTGGCAATTACGATACATGGAAGAGAAGCAGTGAAAAGATGATCACTCTCAAATTAAGGAAAAGAAAGAACCATGTGTCAAGATTGCTAAAATCTATGATAAGAACTAATCTGTCTGAAGAATTAAAGAGAAGGAAAAAAAATAAGTTTGTGTTAATTTTACTAAACTAAAAAAGTATGATAAGCACTTACTCCCTCTCCTTCAGCTCACTAATGGTGTCAAACAGCATGACAAGCAAGGCAGATGCAGTATAGTAAAATAAACTTAGAGCTGGACCTGGGGCAGAGACCCGGAATGCCAGCAACGCAAAGGCTGAGGGAAGAGGAACTTACATTTGAAGCCTGGGTAAGCTACAGAGTGATTCAAGTCTGAACAACTTAGCCAGACCCTGTCTCAGAAGCCAAAACATGAAAATGCGACTGGAAGTCTATCACTACGGAGGGTGCTTGTCTAGCAAGGCCCTAAGTTCAATCCCCACGACAGAACACAAAACAAAACAGATGCATGTAGAGAGCCCACACTCGCATAACTGCCACACAGATTAGTATGATAACTGTTCTTGTCCATTCCCCTCCCTTCCTCCTCGACCATCCTCTTTTCTCTCTCTCCCTCCCCTTTCCTTCTCCTCTTCTCTTTTGCTTCCTGGCTACAAGATGAGCAGTTTGAGCTACTACCTAGTTCTTGTCACTGCCATTCAGCACTCCAGCATAGACTCACAGCAACAAGCCTGCCTCATCTTTGACTGGAAGCACTTCCAGTCAGATACTGGCTCCAAGCCTTACTAGTACCAGGACTTTGGATTTGCTGCTGACCACTCTGAGCCCTGGCTCAGTGGAGTGACAATGATAAATTTTACAAGGCTGTTATCAGGGTTAACATACAGAGAGGACTTAGAAAGGTTTCTAACATATAGGAGGCACTCTGTGTTAGCTGTGAAAGAACTAGGCAGTCACTGAAACAGAGATTTAGTATGTAGTGTGACTGGTATATCTGATCCTTTTTGTAGCCCCCTTTTTCACAAGTCAAACTTTTTTCAGAAGAGTTAAAAATATTCTGGTGTGGCCCATGCCTGCAATTCCTGCCCTTGGAGCCTGAAGTGAGAGAATTACAAGTTCACAAGGAGCCTGGGCTACACAGTGAGCCCCTGCCATGAACAAACAAACGGACATTCACACACACACACTGAGCCTCTCTCTTGTCACGGTGAGTGTATATACGCATTAGACCAGGGCTGGCCTCGCTCCTTACTTGTAGCACAGAATATCTGCTGCCTGGAGTACCGGGTATGTGAGCAGGCCTGCTGTCCCATCATGCTTCTGCCTCGCAGCCTTTGCCTGTGGGAAATGAGGAGAGAGAAAGAAAACTGACTTGGACCTGATTATATTGCTCAATTAAGAAACTTGTAAAGAAAGCAAAGTGTGCTCTGGAGCCACCTGTCATAACACAGATTTTGGTCCCCTTTAGCAACTCTAACATCAACTGGCTGCTTATCGTGTTCATGCTCCAAGCTTCAGAGGGATCTGTTTTACCATCTCCATAGTATTTTAGCTTAGTTCTGGAGCTGGAGCCTCCTTTGTGCAGAGCCCACCCAAGCTCTCCCACTGAGGTACACACATGGCCCGTGCCCCAGGAGGGATCCGGCACTGCCTCTGTCCACTTCACTACGGACAATGGAGTTTTCTAGATTCTGAATCAGCTACATTCAGAAATTATTACAAAATTAAGTTTCTCACAATTAACAGGAGTCAACTCTGCCCATTATCACAAGTATTACTGGGTAAAGTTCATACATGATTAATTTAGAGAAGAGTAATTTGGAAAAAGAGACAAAATAACCTAATTTTTGAAAAGTTGCTACCAGGGTGGGCAAGACCGCTCAGTGGTTAAAGGTGCCTGCCACAAAGCCTGACGATCAAGTTCTATCCCTGGGACCTCTAGTGTGGAAACAGAACTGACTTCAGCAAGTCGTCCTCTGGTCTCCGTATGCCACTGCTCCCCCTGCCCCCACATACATGATAAATAAAAATGTAAAAAAAAAAAAAAAGATTAAAAAGATGAAAGCTGTATCACATAATTTATAGATAAATTTAATTTATTTATTTAGTGTACGTGCGTGTTTTTGTGCTCTTGAATCTGTGCATGTGCACGAGTGAAGGCACACGCCAAAGCGTGCATGAGAGGGCAGAGGACAACTTCTGGAGTGTCAGTTCTCTCCTTCCACTGTGGGTTTTGGGAATTGAATCCAGGTCATCAGGCTAGTGCTAAGTCATCTTGCTGTCCAATTTGTGGATTTATTATTATTTTTTAGTTTATGTGTATGTGTGTATATCTGTGTGTGCATGCTACACGTGTGTAGGTACCTACAGAGGCCAGAAGAGGATATAGGATCCCCTGAAGTTGGAGTTACAGGCTGTTATGAGCCACCTAAGGTGGGTGCTGGAAGAGTAAGAAACATTCATAACTTCTGAGCCATCTCTCCAGCCCTGGATCTTTTATATTAGCATACTGATCCTTGAAATTAGGAAGGAAGTGAAGTGCTGTACAGAACACTAGTATTTAGTGTTAATGTGTTCTAGATGTTTTACCCATCAATTCGCCAGATAACTCTGAACTCAGTAACCCTGACCCTACCCTTCACATGATTCGTTCTGTGTTCACTGTCTGAATCAGAATTGTTCTTAGCATTTCTTCCCAGGACACTGAAATTCTGCCTCAGAGAACTTTTTACACTTAATTACTAGTTTCAATCAGAAATTAGTGGTACAGTGTTAAACTAAAACAGCAAAGTCTTGCCTAAAATTAAAATGTTAGAGAACATTATAAACTTTTGTTTCTAAGTACTGATACGTGGTTAGTCTGCAGCAGCACCATTAGTGTCATATTTAGTGCCAGTTCTTTGAACATCTACAAGACATTTCTCCTAATTCTGGAGGCCAGGAATGAAAACAAAGACTAGAACTAGAGAAGAGATCCCTACCACCTCTGACCCCCAATATACCTCTGAGACTGATCATTGGTGCCATCTTTGTGTCCTGATTTCTTTGTGAGAGAGGTGAAGGGGCTTGTTTTATAAGAGCAATAATCCTGTTCCAAGAGCTCCCCTTCCTATCTGACCACCTCTGAAAGCCCCAGCTGTTGAGAGTTGGGCTTCAAGGTAAGGATCTGGGAGAGAGGTACACATGTACCCAGACCACAAAGTTCAGGCACAGTCACTTCAGGGGCTTCTTTCTGCAATTTTGGGATTGGCTTCTGAAGAACAACTTTTGAGGAAACCAATGGGCCTGAAAATATGCTCAAAAGTAGCTTCAGACTAAAATTAGTGTTGACATAGTTGGGGTTACCTACCTTGAGTTATCCAATTGCAAAGTAAGTGGCAGTAAAGCACTAAGAATTATCTCATTTATCTTTTCTTAGTTGTACTTCTTAGGAAAAACAAAAACAAAAACAGCTTTAACTTTAACTTTTGGGTTAGAACTGTTGCCTAGGATCGTGTTAAATAAAAAATGTTGCCTCTTCTCCCCACAATGAAAACATTCTCTCCTGGCTGCTTGTTAGTTCCAGTGGGGGTGGGTGAGAACACCAGGGACCAGTATTCCAGCGATTCCGGTTACTTGTTAATTATAATGGAGTAGGTTCAAGGCCATTACCAAGTCTATCCAAATGCAGATAAAAACAAACAACGAATAGGATTTTGAAGTCAGAAGGAGTCTTGGTGAACCCTTCTATTTTCTGTTTAACACTATGACGCAGAGAGGTGAATGATGCTGCTCCAGCCAACAGTGGGTGGCAGACCGGGGTGGCGAGTGAACTCTGGACTCCCAGGACCTGGCTCAGAACAAAAAAAAGCTAAACACATTTCTCTCCTTGAATAATCACTCTCTGGCATTTACCTTCCACTGGTGTAAATGCTGCAGTCGAGGCAGTCTGACCATGCAGGTGAGGATCCAACCTAACTGCGTGTGTTCAGATACCTAACGATAGATAGATAGATAGATAAAATTATCAAAGGTGGCCAATGTCTTCTTGCACATAAGCAGAACTAAACAGACAACAGGTATTGGCTGAAATACCTGAAATACCTGAAAATGACCCAAAACAAGGCTATTAAAAGGAAACAGGTGAAGGGCTGGGTTGCGATTCCTGACGCACAGACTTTTAGATCAAGAAAAAGAAGTTTTATATATAAAAAACTAATACAAATACCAGTCTATTCTTTAAGTCCTTGGCATCCCTAGCAAGAAAGTAGCCAAGGATGGTTCGGCATCTTCAGTATACCTTCTGTATACCTACATCCTAGGGCACCCATCACCTTAAAGAGCCAGGCCTGTCAATACATCTGTCATGCTTCTCCTCTCTCCTCTCCTGTCCTCTCCTCCTCCCACGCACATCTGAAGTCCTCTCTGATCCACTTTGAATCCACAAAGACAGCCATGCAGATGGTAAAGAAAGGCACTTAACTCAAGCAGAAAGCTTGGTCTGTTCAGATCTGCAGTGACGAGAAAGTGAAATGGCTGTAGCATCTGTCACCCAAAGAGACGTTTTGAAGACCCTCGCTCCTCCTCTCTTGCCTCCTCCTTTTGCTCCTTTTCCACCTTCATTTCTTTCTTTTGTTCTCCTGCCACCCCCCACCCCCCACAACTAATCAATAAGAAAATACAAACTTTCCTCAACTGAGTTTTCTTTGACTGAAGTTTAATCAAGTAAGCTAAACCTGGCAACAATCGGGATGATTCTTGGGCTCAGGCCATACTCTAACTGATGACCTAGAATGTGAGTCCTAAGCATCCCATTTCTGGGCCCTGGGGATTCTGAGTCTATTGGTTGTGGCATTCTGTGTCCATATGATTCCCTTAAAAAGCAGAGACTCTTGCCAACTCTGCAAAGTGGCCCCAAATGTGTTCTCTGTGGGTTTTGCAAAGAGAACATAAAGGAACGGGGATGAACCAGCCCAGGCTTGTTTCACTAGCAGGGACCCGACATCTGGAGTAAGATAGTTTCTCATTTTTTCCCTCAAGTTATAGAGAACGAAGAGTTGTTTTTCACGTATTTGACAATGAATTGCTTTTAAAGTCTCGCAAGTTTGCTGGGTGGAATCTGTCATCTTTCTTCTAAGAGACATTTGGGTTTCAGTGAAGGCAGTGGCTATGACAGCAACTCTCCAAGAAAATTGCTAACTGCTGATGTAAACAAACCGCTATCAACACACACAGCAACCCAGGATGTAGTGAAAAGGATTAGAGTTGCTTCTAGTCGCCAGAGAAAACACGTTCTCATTCGAACTCAGCTAACAAGCACAAGTTCCAGGCAGGAAGAAGAGCGAGAGAGTCTGTTTTCCTCTTTACTGACTGAGGGAAAGGAATGAAAACACAGCAAGTGACCGTGACATGCGGAAAGAGGCAGGAAATGCTCTCCCTTCAGCGCAGGTTCCAATGCTTGGCCTTGGAGACATGATAAGAAGCTTACAAGTGCGTCTCCATGGATGAAATGATTTTGTTTGGAGTTGCTTTTTGTTTGACCATATGAGATGAAAATTATTTAATATTCTACAGAGATTTTGATGTTTCCAAATTAGCATTAAATTAATTCAAAACAATTCTAGTAGAGAAAATAGGCAAAAGGTCAAAGTCAATTAACTTTCTGCCATTCATCTTCAATAATTATTTGAGAATAAATGTCATAGTCAAGACAATCACACGGAAAGGTACAGATTTCTATTTGAAGAAGCAAAAGTGGTAAATACCTAATATATTATTTTCTTATGTTATGAATCCACAAACAAAACAACTATATGATCTACTTTAGCCATAGACAAACAAAGGAATAGAACAGCAAACTGGCCTATTAACCATCCACAAACATGTCTGTAGCCATCAACAGAACAAGACACAAGCATTCTTCAGTCACTGTAGTTTGTCTGTTTTGTTCAACCCTGTAAAACACAGGCTGGTGCACTGTATGTACAGTGCACTGTAGGTACAGGTGGCATGCATGAACTCTACCAGAAACTGCAGAAAGAACAGAGTTACAAACTAGCTTCATCTTGAGAGCTTGTTTGAAGATTCTGTTGTAGGAGCATAGGGACTTTATATTGACAGAAGCATGGTCCTCTTCTAGTGGGGAAGGCCATCTTCTTGAACTGAGTGTGTGCTACAGGAGGAACTCACAGGAGGGAGGGATAGAACCCCTGCCTAGTCAGCCAGATCACCTCACACCCCAGAGTTTTGTTTTTTGAATGAGTTGACCTGAGTCTCAATAGTAGTAGTTCTGCTACTTAGCTAGGTTACTCTGGGTGATCTAAGTAACCTCTTTGTGTGTCAGTTTCACTATCTACAAAGTGAGGTTAACAGCAGTATCTATCTAAGAATGCTTAGATCAATACCTAGCACAAAGTCAATTATTTCTATTATAGATATTAAAAAAAAATACTGTCTACCTATTCCACACCTCTGCCCCAAACTTTCTTCCCCTCCCTCTTTGCTCTTGTTCTCTAGGAAGTAAGCCTAATTAAACACTTTTCTTTTATAAGTTGCCTTGATCATGGTGGCACAACAGTCGGAAAGTAACAAGATACCTTCTAATATAATTTACTGTTGGCTTATATACTATTGTTATTATTTATTCTGTTAATCCAATAGAAATTAAAGATTTCTTTTTGAATTATTCACTGCCACAACATGATTACTTAGCATAGCAGTTAGGATATAAGTAAACATTAAGTACTTGCAGAATTTATGAACAAGATGAAAGGTTTATTAATAGAGAAATGACCAAATAGATGTGGTAATAGAGTGACACATGGGGCTGTCACAGTATTTCAAGTGTCAACTGGATTGGATTAGGGCATTAATGAGGTATAGTATGAGGTGTGCTTATGACCAGTTTTCCAGTGATGATCATCTGAGGAAGGAAGGCTCACTCTGAAAGTGGGCAGCACCATCCTATCAGCTGAGGATCTAGTCAATAAAAATAGAAAAAGTGGAGGACTGGCATTTTCTCCTCTGTTTCCTGACCCTCTAAGATGTGAGCAAGCAGCCCCATGTCCCTGCTGTCACAGCTACAAGCCGACCTGCCACCATGCTGTCCCTGCCATGATGGACTGTACCTTCAAACTGTAAGTGATAATAAACCCTTCCTTCCTTAAGTCACTTCTTTTCAAGTATTTGGTTACAGCAGTAAGGAGCATAATGCATACAGTGGTGTAATGACATTCTACACAATAAAAGAGACAGCTAGATTTGAATCTATAAACAAAGATCAGAAACTCTTTTCTGCCACATGTGGTAGTGTATGCTTTTAGTCCCAGCTCTTGGGAAGCAGAGGCAGGTGGATTTCTGTGAATTCCAGGCCAGACAGAGCTACAGAGTGAGACTCTGTCACAAACAAACAACTTTCCCAAATCCAAATCACTCCAGACCCAAAACAAACATACCATTCTGTGAAAAAAGAAACCTCGGAAAGGTACCTCAATAAGATACTACTTTTGTAAAATGATTATGAGCCATAAAACCCAAAAGTGTGTGTGTGTGTGTGTGTGTGTATGCGTGTGTATGTGTGTATATATATGTGTGTGTATATATATATATATATATATATATTCTCTATAAGTACAAAATATGAGTTTGTGGGAAAATAAGTATCAATTATCAGCTACACTGATCATATTAAGTTCAAGATTTTGGATTAAAATAAGTTCAACTTTATCTATAATTGCAAAAGTTTATGGGGCTAGAGAGATGAATCACTGGCTGTTCCTCCAGAGGACCTGGGTTGAATTCCCAGGACCTGCAGAGTGACTAAAATCCATCTGTAACTCCAGTTCCAGGAAATTCTACATCTTCTTCTGGCACCAGATGCAAAAGTGGTGCACAGATGTACAAGTAGACTAGACACACATACCCATAAAATAAAAGAAGTTTATCCTGTGTGTGTGTGTGTGTGTGTGTGTGTGTGTGTGTGTGTGTGTGTAGACCAGAGAGGCCAGCACAAGTTTCCTTCCTTTATTGTTTGAGGTAAGGTTTCTCACTGGATCTGGAACGCACTGATTCGGCTAGATCAGCAAGTCAATGAGCCCTTGCAAAGGTCCTCTGTCTTTGCCTGATTAGCACTAGGGTTTGTATATGTAAAATATGTATATTTAAAAGCCAGATATGTAGCTGGCTTCTATGTAGGTGATAACAATGTGAAGCAGGCACCTTACAAACTAAGCCACCTCACCAGCCCTGTCACCCATATATATATTTTTTAAATGAAAAGGAACTGAAAGCAAATATAACAAGATGTTAAACATTCACCTTTGTGCCGAGAATATGAATGTTCCTTATGCCACTATGTGCATTTTGCTGTATTTTTTAAATAAAAAAAAATTAAGAAAAAGGGCACAGAGAAGCAGATTCCAAAATATTTACTTGCTAGATATCAATCATACCTAGTCAATTACCCAGTTCAGTAACTCTTGGGCCAAATCTCTGACATACTATCAGGATCCCTTAGGACTTTCCTGTTTCCCATGCAAATGCTACCTTCCCACGAATCAGGTCCTGGAAGTTTTAGTAAGGATGCTTGGAAGACTATTCACACCCACAAATTCCCATTTATTGCTTCCTCTCGGAAACATGCAATTTCATGCTGAGTTATTTTTATTAGATTCTTATCATCCCCATGACAAATCCCTTTAACAAGAACCTTGTTTGGGGATCTGATTTTAATTACAAGAACGCTGTATCAGTGATACACTCTCACTCTCTTCAATTGGATTGCCTGCTGTCGGTATTTGCCAGTGAATGTTGGTCTGTACATATCAAGAGCTCCCTAACCTTTTCCATGTATACTATTTCCCAAGTTATATATGCTGATCCTACCCGCATGCTTCTAACTCAAAAGTCACCTCCAAGTCCTGTGACTTACTGTGTGAGCTTCTACACATATTCTTCTTAATCAGAAGTATTTTATTTATCAGCTTTTTTAGGATAAACTGGGTAACGAATGTCTCTTCCATATTCACAATACATTCTGATAGCTAAAGATCATCCTTAACTTTCTGCCTTTTCATTTCAGAGTCTAGCCTGAAGGAGTTGCCCTCTCCCTGGGACTCCCCATTCTCAGGTCAGAAGACAAAACAAGAGAGCTAGGGTGGCATGGACGCTTAAAGATTCTTTTTGGGAAAGTGATAAAGAGAAAGGAATCAAAGCTTGATTCACAAAAACCCACTGACTCACACATGTGGTCAAGTGAGGGAAGAAGGACAAAGTGGCCACAAAACAACCAGGACAAAAAATGAAACATAGGAAGTCCTACCCTGTCGGTAATAACCTGAAAATAATTGGATTAGAGTTGCCGATCAAAGGAAACAGGAACAGGATAGGTTTTAAAAAATCAACTATATTCTGTCAACAGGAGACTCAGGCAACACAAGCTAAAAGCGAGGTGGCCTTATTTATATCTGATAAGACAGCCTCCAAGTACCATTCCCGCTTTTATATGGAGTGCTCTCTGCTCCTCCCCTTCCAATGGCTAAGGCAAATCAGTGGATAATCCTATTTCAAGGAAAACCAGGCGGTGTGTGGCTAGCAATACCATTCTGATTTCTGGTGAAAATCTGAATTTTAGGAAACATGTACTTTTCATTTCCCAATACTTAAAAACTTCACTGGAGAGATCTGTGATGAAATCAACAATGCAGGAATTCCTAAGTTTTACATAACTCAGTTTTATGAATGAAAAACAAAACTTAAAACACACCTTGGAGATAGTGAAGATTGCTTCTCCAACATTAAACCAGAGAAGACTTACTGAGAACTCAACGACATGAAACAAAGGCTTCTCTACAGCTGTATTAGCTCTTTGTCTTGTTGCCGTGACAAAGTAGCCCAAAAAAAGCAATTTAAGGAGGGGTTTACTTTGGTTCACAGTTCCAGGGGATCCATGCCATCATGGCAGAGAAAGTGTGGCAGGAGGAGCCCGAGGCAGGGGGTCACACTGATCCCACAGTCGGGACACAATGCAGTGAATGCTTGTGCTCAGCTCAGTTCCCTCCCTCTGTCAGGTTCAGGTCCACAGCCCATGGAATGTATCCTCACATTCAGGGTAGACCCTCCCACCTCAGTCAACCCAGTTAAAAAGACAATCCACCCACTGAGGAAAGATGGCATATAACAAGGGTATATTAACAAGGGTTGATATTCAGAAGACGTGTAAAAGACTTCTGGGAATCAGTAAGAAAATACAATTTTTAAAAAAAAGGGCCAAAAAGAAAAACAAATCACAGATGAAAACAGAAGGATTAGGAAGAAAAATGTTTAACTTCAGCCAGAAATGCAAATTACAACAAGATAACATAGTTCATCTAGTAACATTAATATTGCTGAAGATTTAGAGCAACAAACAAGAGTGCTGGGGTGGGAATGTAAAGTAGAATCAGTGTGGTGAGCAATCTGGAGACATGAGTAAGGTGCCTGAGCATGCATCCTCATGACTCTACTCTTAGGAATACACACTTAGAAATTAATCTCCCGGTACCAGCAAGAGGCTCCGAGGTAAGTGTGCCCTCAAGCTTCACTATTAAGTTGGATTCTTGGAACCCACATTGTAAAGGAAGAGAACCAACCACTGCTAGTTGTCCTCTTACCTCCACGTGCAGGTCACAGCATGTTCATGGTCCTCCTCCCACATAAGTAATTGGATAAATGTAAAAGATAAGAAAGAAAAAAAAAAGGCAGAAAAAATTCTAAATATTCTTGCCAAGAAAATGAGTAAATAAATTGTGCCAGAGCCAGAATACTATATCATTTATAGAAATAAAAAAAGAACAAATTTCAGAAATGAAACAAGGAACAGGATAATAGATGCAGAAAGCTATGCAGCAGGATATCATTTACATAGTTTGAAAATGTGCAAAGAAACAGTATAGATTATTTATGGCCATATCACATGCAATAAAAACATAAACACATATGTGGGAATGATAAATATCAAATAGATACAGGAGTTGCCTCTAGGGAGGCAGAGCATGGAATGGAATTTGAGCGAGCTGAAAAGATTCTGTTATATCTGCATTGTTTTATTTTGAAAATCAAAACCTATATGAAGGAAGTTAATATTTCAAAAGACAGTCATTCATCTTCATATATTTCTGAGTGGATGAAACATTTCTTTAATATCTAATATTCCAAAATATCTAAAATATTCCTTGCAAAGGAAAAAGTAAGCAAAAAATTTCTGAAAATATTTTCTATAGAAGATTAAAAAAGAGATAGCCTTTAGCTGGATGGTCATATGCTAATAATCTACTTTATACAAATCCCTTGATGCATCAAGGAGCCTGGGGCAGCAGTAGGCACACAATGGTTGGTGAGAGAAATTTTGCCAAATGTGACACAACATTTTCTTTAAACCACTATTGTAGATAGATAAAGTTTTGGAAAAACAAAACCCTAGTTATTTGTCAATTTTGTCACATGTGAGAAGAGGTGACAATGACACCCAAGCCAATGAAAGAGCTCGCGTTTTTCTACTCTTGCTCTGAGTGTCAGGCAAGACCTCTTCCTGAAGGCACAGTCAAGCTATGACCTGGGTCCAGAATGGAAGCCACACAGATACCTGACTTGCTCATCACATCAGACTAAAGTCGACAGGCCAGGAAGGGGCACCTGTAAAACAGGTGGAAACTTTGTAGAGAAGAAAACACATGCAGAATCTGGCTATCTATTCATTTCTCCAACTTCTGGTTTATT
This sequence comes from Cricetomys ansorgei, assembly GCA_026225945.1. Lineage (NCBI taxonomy): Eukaryota > Metazoa > Chordata > Mammalia > Rodentia > Nesomyidae > Cricetomys > Cricetomys ansorgei. Next base: position 30,406,638 of record JAMJFZ010001038.1, read on the forward strand.
CCATAGGCCATTCAGAGCCTTACCTCCCCCAGCAATTTCAGAAAGACTGCCAATTCTACAAATACATTCCAAAAGTCCATTAGTCTACGCAGATGTTTGTTCCTTTCTAAAACAAGCTGAGCACGCACTCCTTGTTGGTAACTGATGACTTGGAGAGTTCAATGATCATAAATACATACTCAAATGTGCTTGCAAAAGTACCAGGATACATAGAGCCCTCAGGAACTTGGCCTAATTTTAGGTTTTGGCTTTCTACATCTCAGGGCAGAGAGAAGGAGTCAGGTATAACTTTTGTGTGCGTACACTGGGCCAAGATCCATCTAGTCAGTTCCTTTGGCCTTCATTCAGAAACTGATTCCCCCATAGTACCCTTTAATTTATTATTATTATTGATTTTAGTTTCCTGGGAAACAAAACATAACTCTAATTAGGAATGAGGCTACATTCCAAAGCTTCAGATTCCATCCTGCTCCCCTGACTTTTCCTGGACTGTTCTGAACCTTCAGTAACATGCTATCTGATACTCCAAACCCTCCTTTGGTCCTGACCTCTGCTGGAAGCCAGTGCTGAAGGCTACGTCTTCCACTTTTTATCTTCCATCTGCAGGGTGATTATATTGTGGGGGAAGTGACAGGGACAGATGTGGAGACCTGTACCTTACAGACATCTGCAGGACTCAGACTGGATCTGTGCTCAGGTCCACTGAAAATAAAAGACAGTGACTTTGGCACTGAGATGGAAATCCCTGCCAAATACACACATCGGTGTTCTCCCCCACCCCCTTGAACAAAATGCACTTGTGAACATAGGCTTGTACACACACACTCTTATACACACTTTCAGACGAGAAGGTCTGAACACTCCCCACATATGGTAAACATATTTAGGGGAAGCACTATGACTACAGGCCAGGGGGAGAGGAAGAAAAAGAAAATAATGGGGAAAATCTTCAATATGCCTAAACTGTTCCAGTCAGGCTGCTGAGAAAGAATGCAAAGGATTGCAGAGGAAAATTATTGGTAAAATCAGAATTATAACACAGCTGAATTCTTTCCCCATTTTAAATGATTACTAGGACTTTTAAAAATACATAACCAGGGCATGTGGGAAAATCATCGTTTAACTGAATGGGTATACCTGAGAACACATGGTAGAAAAATATTTTTCTCTAACTTGCGATTTCAAAATTTATTAATTCTATTTATGAATGATTGTGTGGGGGTGTCAGGCATAATTATCTTAACTAGCTTCAGTTCTAAAATCTTGATAATTATTTAATAAATTTCTATTCTCTCTGTTGTATATTTACCAACCAAATGCTTAAACACTACAACACTACCAAAATAAAGGAAGCAACAACAGCAAAAAACATTTAATAATGTAGATAAGTGGTTTATGATTTACCTGTCTCCTATGCTAGGTATTGATTTATCAAAATTTCTCAAAATTAAAATATTTTTTCAATATGTGCTTCTGAAAGTTGTTGGTGAAAGTCAATCAGATCACCGAACACAAAATAAACTGATGATAAAAGTCTGTGTCATTCTGGTACTGTAGCAGAAAGACTAGCCTGCTTCCTCCGGGGCCTCCATGTTGAAAACCTTTCTAGCTAAGATGGAACTAGAGCTGCCTCAGGGCCAGCAAGAGGCTTCGTTCATACCCACTGGAAAGATGACTTTGGCTACCACATGGTGCTGGACTGCCACTCTGTGAGGTGAGAGCCAAAAGCCTGACTTGGGTTTCCCACTGGCCCTCCGCCTGCAGCTCCAGAGGAAAAGCCCACAGGAGGGTTAGCAGGCAGGGACAGGGGAAGGCCTCACCTAAGCACCCTGTAAACACGACTTCACACTCTTCTCCTAGATCTAACAAGATGACTCTTTTCTGTCCTCACTTCCCAGGTTCATCACCTCCTATCTCTTTAATCGCTACTATTAAAATGTCGAAAGATTACATGCATTGCCAAAATGTGGGAAAAGAGAATTCATGCAAGGGATTTGTGGGAGTACAAAGCACAGCCATCTTGGAAAACAGTGTGCTGGTATCTAAAGGAGATCAAATAAAACATCCACATGGCCCCACACTGGGGACATACCAAAAGACTGTGAGTCAGTATGTCAAAAAGTTTCCTACGCTCATTACAGCAACCTTCACATGCTGCAGACTCACAAGTCAAGAAATGGAACCAACCTGAATGTTCATCAACAGACTAATAAACAGCTACTATAGAGTCCTGTTCTGCCTTTAAAAACAAGGAATCCTGTCATCTGCAATGATATGGATAAACTTTGAAGGTATAAGTAAGTAAAATAATCCAGATATAGAAAGGCAAATGCCAGGATCATATACAGAATGGAAAGAAACTGAATTCAGAAGCAGAGCATATAATGGTAGTCATCAGGGGACAGTGGTAGGAAAATGGGGAGATGTCAGTCAAAGGACACAGGCTGCAGAATTATAGTTAGACATAAGGAAGAACTTCAAGAGACCAATCGTAGGGTTGGTGAGATGACTCTGTAGATAAAGACACTTATTGCACAAGGCTGACAACCCAAGTAGGAAGGAGAGATTTGACTTCCAATGGTGTACACACACTCACACTTCAAAACGAACCCAAACAAACAAAAGACCCAATGTGTGGACCTGGGAAGATCACTCAAAAATAATTTTGGTATTAGATGATAATGCATATTTATCATCAACTTTATTAGGTGTAATGATAGCATGATATTTATATACATTTTCTTAATTTATATTACTGAAATATTTAAGGAGAGAAATGCTATTGTATGTAATGTCTATTTTAATTTATTTCACTAAAAACAATGCTGGTGAGGCAGATGCAAAAATGTTAACATGTGAAAGCACAGTGCACTGCCCTGTTCTCGGAAACATCTCAATGCTTCCTATGTTAATATTAAGAAAGGAGAAGGCTCCTGGGATATCCAGTCTATCTATAGAACTGGAACAGTTTGGCTAAGTTAAACAAGGGAATTGCCAAGACTAGGTATGTCTTGTGGCTACAGACACCAGAGACTGCTTTCCACACTGATTTTGAAGGGAGAATTGTGAGATGTAGATAAAATGAGAGTGTTCCTGAAAGTTTATTGTCCAACTATCAAAACAGAGCTGAAGAAAAGCATGGCGACAAACACACATGATGGCATTAGAGGCTGGAGGCTATGCAGGAAGACCCCACTCTACATCGCTCACCCCGCCCCGGCCTAGACTGCGAGCCACTGGGACCCAATGAGTTCCCAGGGCGCCATCAAAGAGAAGGTGAACTTTCTTATTCCTCATTTATGAGACGGTGCACACAAAGTCTCCTACATTTTGGGTTACTCTTTCTTAAGTGTTATAGGTTAAGGAAGTTATCTCAATTATTGCACATTTTACATGCCTATAGAGGTCACTGCCAAAACTCCGTTACAAAGAAAGAAATATTTATAACGTGCAAATGTGATATTAAAATATTATTATATGGTAATTATCCTTGGAGGAATGAGCTGAAAGTTCAATTGTTGCATGTGGCTTTAAAATAACCTTATTTAAAGATTATTTCAAAAAGCAACCTGGCAAGTGATTACTTTGGGAAGATAAAACATAGTCATCTCTAAGAAATATGGAAATAGGAACTTGTGGCTGAGAATGCAATTTTTAGAAATAACATCACATAAGCATCAAAGGAGAGCTTGTATCAAAGCCAGCTTAGATGGAGTGAAGCTGATGTGCTTTGCAAAATGCATTAGGTGACTCAAAAAGTGGCTTGAGGATGAGCAGCTCTGCAGTCAGGTGCAGGTGGTGTGGGGGATGAGCTGGAACAAGATGGACTCTTGAACCATAAGTATCACAATCCTTCAGGGAGAAGGTGGAGTGCTTCTGAGGTAGGATGGCTACAGGGTGAGAAGCCTGGGGACTAGCAGCTTGAAGAAAGTAAGACTGGGCAGGAGAGATGTCCCGGTGGCTAAGAACACCGTCTGCTCTTGCAGAGGACTGAATTCTATTCCTGGCACTCACATGGCAGCTCACAATCGTCTGTAACTCCAGTTCCAGTCCCCTCTTCTGGACTCCACGGGCACTGCATGCACATGGTGCACAGATAAATGTGCAGACAAAACACTCATACACATAAAATAGAAATAAATCTTCTTTTAAAGGTAAGACTATAGGAAAAAGATGGCACATAATAAATGTGTGCCAGTATTTGGTGAGCAGATGTATGGAAGATAGAGCTGATTTATTGCTGCTTTTAAAAAGCAGAAGTTAATGAATGCATGAAAATAACTGAAAAGCCCATATCTGCCTAATAGATAAATACTTTAGACTTGTACAACATTAAACTTGATAAGTCATAAGTAGAAGCTTCCTGATCAACGGTAAAGAAGTAACTCCAGGAGAGTTGCCTGCATGATCCCTGTAATGATATTTTTTCACATGTGCATATGCGTGAAAATTGCACTGATGACTTTATTTTTTAAGGATATTCTTCACTTGATGTGTATATGTGTGCTGGTGTTTGTGCATGAAATTCTGGATGGCCTTGTGTGTTTTTCCATACTGGAGATTCAACTCAGGACTCTGAGCATACTAAGCAAACATTCTACCATCAAGTGACAAGCCCTCATCCCTACTGTGTGTTTGTACTCTGTGTGGTTCATTACAGTAAGTTCTGGGTTCGCAGAAACATGTATTAAAACTTAGACTCAGTAGAAGCGTATGATCAAGGAAGGGGACCCCTTGACTGAGGCTTTGCTGCAGGTTACAGCAGATATGCAGTAAGGGTGAGATCCAGTGGGGCGTTCTTATCTTTTTTTCTAGAATGTCTCTGAATTGCTCTGTCTCTGGGCCAGAATCTCTTCCTGTCTAAGGTAAACTGACTCATCCATAGTGAAGGTATGAGTCAAATATTTTGGCATTATTTATTTTGGCTTTCTGAAGACTTTCTTGGCTTATACACAGACATTGGGACTTTGTCTTCAAATTCCCTGGCTTGTTTTATCAAATCCTATCAAAAGCTATTATACACAGAATAAACAATGGAAATTATCCAATAGGCCTTCCAAACTCAATATTCAATAAACCACCATTGGTATTATGAAAAATCATTGGTTACAAAATTCAACTCTGATCACAGAGAGATTAATGAACAGTGGGAGGTCACTGGATAAATGTACTCCAGCACACAAAAACATCCAAGGGTCCAAAAAACTAATGCAGCATAACTTTGGGGTGGATGAAAGAATATAATGTACAGTAGGAGAAAGTTGAAAAACAGTACTGAAATACAAAGATACTTAATGATATGAATGCATGTGAATATCAAATTGGTAACATCGTATTAGATGAAGTCAACCATGAACAGGAGCTTCAGGAACTAGTCAAATCTTTTCAAACAATATAAAAATCCAAGTACTCTAGGCTCTGGTCTGAGGAACTGACCTGAGACTGCTGGAAAAGGATACTTTTCTCTGGGTTTATGCCACAGGCAAGAAGAACAGCTGTCATGTCCAGTATGCTCTGTCGGAGGATGGTGGGGTCTTGGGGGACAGTGATGGAGTGGAGGTCGACAATGCTGTATAACACTGTGTCATAGTCTTCCTGTAATTTTACCCAGCTCTCAATGGCTCCCAGGTAATTTCCCAGGTGGAGGATTCCTGTAGGCTGGATGCCAGAAAATACTCGCTCCACACTGTCCTTCTGCAACAAGAAAAAAAAGAACACAGTTGCTTTGGAGGCGGCACCCATGAATTTTGTATATAGTATATTCAAATATACTATATACATATAGTATATATGAATATACTATATACTATAGTATATATACTATATAAGTATAGTGTGCATATGTGTGTGTGTGTATATATATATACATATGTGTGTGTGTGTGTGTGTGTGTATATATATATATATATATATATATATACTGTATATAGTATATAGTAATATACTATTGCTGAACCATAATCTGATGGTCATCACTACACATTGTTTTGTGTGGAAATCACTATGCTGGGTGCTATTAGAAACAGAGGGGCATTGAAAAGTAGTTTTTTGTATCCCCAACACATATGAGCATAAAGATGCTTAGGAAGAAGTCTGCTTGGCCAAAGTATTGTAATCTAGTTGAAGATAGAGGGTGTATTTATGCAAAGATGAGGTACAAAGTGGCAATACCATCATGACCAAAATGAACCAGAAACGGGGTAAATGGATAGCAGTTTCCAAGAGGAAAAGCTTGGCATTGGTCCCAGTGGGCACCATGAAGCCCTGCACACGTAGACTCCATTGCATTAGAGATTAAATGAGTCTTAGGATTTTGCATGTGATTTCACTCTTTGTAGTTAAAAGAATAAAGGTCACAACATTCAGCTAAAATCTATTAATTATTCAGTTATTTTTTATTGTTGATAAAATTTAATGGGCAGGATATTGGGCTAGAAGTAGATAATATATAGTTCATTGGAATATTTTAAAGATAAAGCTATTTAAATGTTCTCTATTTTCATGTTTATTTTGAGAAAATCATATGTAGGTTTTGATTTATTAAAAGAAAAATTTTAATTCTGTATAATTTTCTAAATTATACAAATATTTTTGTCATGATCATATCTTCACTTTGAATTATATTTTCTAGTATATTTTTGTTATAAAAGGTGGGAAGAAAAAAATAGAGTAAAATTATTTTTTCTGAGTGATTTAGTATTATATAGCGACAACTCAAACATTTTTAGTATGTATCAGTAAATGTGCTGACTAAAGGTTCTAAAGATCAAACTGACTGTTTTTTAGTTGACATCATATGAAAATCTCAAATAGTATCCATAATTTACTGGACAATCATGCTGCCAGCATTTATGCTCAGTTCTTTGTGTACAAGAACCCATTTAATTGGGTGCCTAATATACTTCCAATTTGTGATGAGAAACTGAAGCACACAGATATCAACAGATTGTCCATGGTCACACAGCAAGAAAGCATGAAATGTGGGATTTCAAAGCCCACGAATGGTCACTATAGTCTTATGTTGGTTTGAATGAGAAAGTCCACGTATGCTAGTACAGTATTTGAACACTTGATTCCTATTTGGTGGCACTGTTTGGGGGAGGTTTATGAGGTGCAGCCATGCTGGAGGAGGAAATACGTCACTATGGGTGGGCTTTGAGATCACATAGCCTCAACTCACTTACAGTTTGTTCTCTCGGCCTTGTGCCTGTGGTTGAGATGTGATCTCAGCTTCCTGCTCCTGTCCTGAAGTCTGCTGCTTGCTGCTATGCCCTCTTGCCATGACAGACTCTTAATACTCTGGAACAGTAGACCAAAATAAACTCTCTTCTTTAAGTTGCTTTGATCATGGTGTTTTATCACAGCAACAGACAAGTAACTAATACAACCAGCCACCATGTTCTGCTCAGCCATCACTGATTACGACTTTATTGCTTTGGGTAAAATAATTTTGTTATTTTTCTGTAGGTCTAAAAATTTGCAAGATTGTTACAGAGGAATAAAGATCATTGTCATACATGTATCTCTGTGTGCCACTTGCCAAGTTTCTCTACATGCATGGGTGAAACTGCACAATCATAAGGTACATACATGCATGTTCAATACTACAGCCTGGTGAACTGTTCCAAAGTATATAACAATATCTACTCTCACTCTCTACCACCAATCCCCATCAGTACTTGGCACTGTCTGTCCTAGTCTTTTTAGCTAATAGAACAGAATGAGGTAGAATCTCACGACAGTTTAACTTCATTGCCTTGATTATTAAGGAAGTTGCAATTCTTTTATGATTATTGTCTAGTTTTACTTCTACTGTGAATATTCTGTTCAAGCTATTCTGTGCTTTATTTAGACGAGTTGTCTTTTATTATTTAAGAATTTGTGTATGTTCTAGATACTACGGTTAATTAAATGTAGAAAAATTACATTCTCAGACTGTGTGCTTACTTCTTCCTGTTATCTTTTGATGAAGGGAAGTCCTTTTCTAGTTAAATAAATATAAAACACGACTACAAACTTTTGTGTCATAGAAGAAATCATTCAATACTATAAGGTCCTGAAGACATATGCATACACACATGTATGTATATGCATATAAATGTATGTGTGTACTTTAATGTTTTATCTTTCACATTTAGGTCTACATCCATTTGGAGTGGTTTTTTTGTTTCTTTGCTTTTCATAAGGGTGAGGTAGGCATTTGATTTTTTTAAATGAATTTCTGAGTATTCTAGGACTATGTGTGAAAAGGGCTGTTTCTTCTCCTTGCTCTGGAGCGCCAGCTCTGTCACACAAGAGTGTGCAGAATTTTGTTGGAACCTGAAATGAGATTGTTTGAAGCAGGGGCACCATTATGACACTAGACTCTCCAACACGGGAAACCATACAACAACTACAATATCGTTTTACCTACCAATAGTTCCTGAGAGCTAATCTACTTTAAATAAGTGACTGTCAAGGCTACTTAAGTTTTTCTCTTCTCTTTCTCCAAGAACTCCAAATTCTACAAATATAATTTGGGTTTTTCTGTGCTAATAAGATGACAGCGCCAAAACAGAATGTTACATCAGATTTCCACGGTCCAGAATTTAATCTGATCCAAGCACTCAGGAGGGAATCCAAAAGATTTGTAGCTCTGATGTTATGAAAAATGCCATTCAAGTAACCATGAACAAATAGAATCAAACCACTCACAATCTTACCTCCCTTTTCTCTCACACACATCCCCTTCAATGGAGTCTTCAAATCATAATTTATGAACAGTACCTAAACTATTTTTCAGTTGAGAATTGAGGCTGGTGAAGAGGGGGAAAGGAGAGACTGGACGAAAGGGAAAGAGGAAGGGAGGAGTGAGGACAGAGGGATGGAGAGAGGGAGAAAAGGAAGGGAAGAACGTGAGGAGGGGGAGGGAGGGAGGAAAGAAGGGAGGAAGGGAGCCAGAGAGAGAGAAAGAGAGAAGGGGGGAGAGGAAGGGAGAGGGAGGGAGAGAGAAAGTAAACACATTAGATAAGTTTCCTCCAGTACCCAGGGGCTAACGTAGCTCCAATATGGGAATAAGCAAAGGGTTTTCAGTGCACTGAAAAATGATTAATGTGCATCAAGATTGATTGATGAAGAGGGAAAGTAAAGCAGAAAAACAAACTCTGAATTTAATAAATGGAAGAGAAATACCATCCAGAAATACTTGACCAGGAAGAAGAGTGGCTGTTTACGGTCATATAAAGGGTTATGGGGACCAGGAATATATAGATGAAAAAATATGAATAATTCCATATAAAGTCCTCTATGGTCAAACTCAGAAACTGTGCCCCAGGAGAACTGGAGAAAATAAATTCTTGAGAAAACTAGAAGAGAAAAGCACAAGAGGAACGACTGTGGGAAAAAGGCATCCTGAGCAGTGGGAATGGATTAACCATGAGCTAATGCATCTTTTCCATTCTCTGGTTTCTGAGATTCTGTACATCAGCACAGAGGGAATGATGTTACTGAGAAGTAAGAGCAAAAAGAAATGTTTCGTTCAGTTTTCAAGGAGCTATTAAACAAATACAGCCTCTAAATGGGATCTGGATCCCTGGTCTTAAAAATATACAGAGTGTCCTGCTCTTCTGAGCTGAGTTTATGTTGCAGTCTGTTCCCCAGCAAGAGCCAGCAGGCGGTCTAATGGCATGGCAGGGGAGATACGCCTGGCACCATGAGATCACAGACTTGGAATGTGGAGTTTAGGTGGTGGGAGGATGGGGTGTTCTGTGTTCAAAAGCACTGTCGTCAGAGAAGAATGAAAATGAAAGGAGTGTGGGCTCCCCAGTGGACAGCGGGCAAGCCACAAAGCAAACAGCTTTGAGACTAGCCCACAGGCATGCACTCACTGGAGTGCTAGATTCCACTTGGTGGACAGAGTAAAAGGAGAACATTTTATGATACCTCTTTGTTTTTATTTCAGACATATTTCCTTAACAGCAGCCATTTCTAAGCAATTAACTGGCTCGCTTTAGAACCAACACCAGCAATGAACAATGATGTAGTCCAGAAAAGAGGGTGGGGGATCTGATCAAAGGAGACACAAGTTCACCAATTTCACACACAGAACCAAAATTCTTCTTGTATAAGGTCCTGAATATATCCAAAATCTACAATTTTATTAATATTAATGACTGCACTCAGAAGCAATTGAAAATCCCAAACTGTTAATTATTGCAAAAGACAATGCTTGAGACCACTCAAGAGAGCTTCTGCTGCTAATCCCATGAACAGGTTACATCAGAAGAGTTCAGGCTACCTACTAGCTGTGAGATGGTTTCTAAATTTTTTCCTATCTATCTATCTATCTATCTATCTATCTATCTATCTATCTATCTATCATCTATCTACATGCCGAGTGCATGTAGAAGTCAGAGGACACCTTTCAGGAGTCAGTTCTCTCATTCCAGCATGTCTATGTGGGTCTTGGGGATCAAACTTAAGTCATCAGGTTTGGCGGCTAGCACCTTTACCAGAGGAGCCACCGTACCAGCACTCAAAATGCTTCAACTGGAAAACAGTGGTGGAAAACACAGACTCAGCAGTTCCCCTTAAAAGTCCTGTTGTGTCCAGCTAGAGCATCAACTGCTCGATCCAAGTTGTTTTATCTATGGTCAAAAAGGTAAATCCAGAATCTCGGCTGAACAAACTCCATGTCTAACTGGTTATCAGAACAGCAGTGAAGGGCCAATATAGTAGAACACTCCAGGCCAGTCAGGGCAACATAGTGAGACCCTGCTTCCAAAAAATTAAACAAACAAACAACCCCCCACAAGAATGGCATTACAATTATTTATCACACACACCCCGTGCATGCTCATAAGTTTGCATATGTGGAGGCACATCTGTAACCCATAAAACAATGTGCAATTTCACAGGTGTAGGTCAGAGAACCACGTGTAGGAGGAGGTGGTTTGCTTGTGAATCTATGAATCACATAGATTCCAGGAAATAAATTCAAGTCTTCAGGTTTGGTGGCATGTGTCTTTACCCACAAAGCCATTTCTCTGGCCCAAGAATGGCATTTTAACAGCGTACAAGAAAGGAATTAGTAACATTACCAGCTAATGTAGATGGAAATATCTTTCTATAAGTCTGTTTACTCTTCTGACTGTATATAAGTTAGAATTACTCTTTAAAGTCCCACTTAGCACTCTATTAGTGTTTCTCACTTCTATCATTTGTAGTATACCTCTATTTAAGATCTAGATTCCTGAAACACATCTTCATCCCTTACTGCGAGTTAAAGACTCCAGAGTTGATACAGAGGAGACTCTGTGCAGAAAAGCCACAGGTAGTTCTCCGGAGGAGTCAGGTGCTCCTCGGAAAGCTCTGACTGTGGCCTAGCACTGCTCTGCTACACTCAACTCCAGCCTCCACAAAGCATTAGAACCTTGGTTTGTTGAGAAATGCTCACTCAGCACCAAGGAAAGTAGGTTCACTTCTGCCCAGAACCAGAACCAGATGCTCAGACCCAGATCAACATAGTAAATGCCCAATCAGCACAAAACAGAGCAGGTCTTCTGCTGCCTCCCCCGAACACTGAGAAGAAATAACACAGAGGCAACGACTAATACTTAAGGAAGAAAAGAAAGAAAAAGGAGTGACTAACCAATTAGACAGTTAATTCATTACAAACATCTCTGATAAGTGCTTATATATGCTGCTAATCTGGGTAAAAGGTGTAAAAACAATAAACTTAGATTTTCAAATAGTTTTCTATAGACGCTCTTCTGATTTCTCTTTTTCCCTTGTGTGCAATGGGTCCCCTCTTATGACAGAATGCTTTGGCTTCACTGCCCAGTGAAGGGCACAGTCAGGCTAAAGAACCTGCAGAGAGCCAGGCAGATAAGAGGGGCCTGAGCTCTCCCAACTGGGCTCTGGTTCTGGGCTTCTTCCCTCACATTGCAGTGCATTCAAGTTGGCACTTCTGGATTCAAGATTGGCCGGCCTTTAATAACCTCCACTCTTACCATCTTCTGCCCCATTCCACTTCTGAGAGGATAAAGTATTCTTCAACAATGTTCAACACAAAGCCAAGGGCATATCTCAGCTGGGCCTAGAACTCTAGCACTCCATCTATTGTCAAGAGATGGTTCATTCTGAAAACTCATGGTGTCTTCCTCTTGCTGAGTAAGCACTGGCCACCTTGTTGAAGCCTTCTAGGGATTACAGTGGGTTTGACTCAAGCCAAAGCTTTTTTGTTTTTTATTATTAAACCAACATATATCACATTGCCAAACAAAATTAGTTTTTGTTAGTTCTCTTCTCCCCCTACTTCCTCAACTCCCGATTACCCTTGGGCCCTTCTAACAGCCTTTCTCCTTTCATGTCACATGTGCCCTATTGCTCTCCCCTACATCCTTCTTCTCTTGTAGTTTCCTCTCTCATTCATCACCTACACCCAACCTCACACCTACCTACCTACGTACACACACACATACACACACACACTCACACACACACACACAACCATAAACAGGATCCACATATGAAAGAGAATATGTGACTTCTGTCTGAATCTGGGTTACTTTGTTTAATCTAATGTTTTCCAGCTCTACCATTTGCATGCAAATTCTTTTAAGTATTTCACGATGCTTTCTTATCAATGCTACTCACATGGGAATTCCCAGAAAGAAGCAGAGCTACTTAATGTAACTTTCTCAAACTGAACAACATATGATATGGCAATATGACTTTTGATTGTGGGTACTTGTATACTTTGAATTTTCCAGAAGTGTATAATCAGTCCACCTGGAAATTCCAATGAGTGAGCCTGACCTAGCAGTTATGGACCAGGTTTACATGAACAATGATGTTACAGCAAAGGATCTTACTTATGAGAATGCAATTCACAACTAGAAGCCATGCTCCATCATTGATGCTATACTGTTCTATCCTTGTGGCTCTTCTACTTGGAAAAAAATCCTATGGAACTTACTGGTCTATTGACATCACTGTATGACCAGAGCTGATGTTAGCTTTGCTACCAACTCAAGTAAGACTTCCTATAATGACCTGATCAGGAAAGCTGAGAAAGCCTCAAGACAGTATAATCCATGACCTCCTTGTTTGTTCATCAGAGTTCTAAATGTTGTGCAGTGCTTTCTCTTCCCCAAAAGATTCAGTTTTAAATCTTGACTGCCAGAGTGCAATGAGTACAACTGTTTTTTTTTTTTTTTTAAAGCAGTGACAGGAGAATAACGAAGAAGGAAAGAAGAAAAGATACACAGACGTGGAGGCTGCTCTCTGGACACACAGGTGAGCAGCCACTCTCTAGCTGTTGATATTGAGTGTGGGGCCTTCCATGGCCACCATCGTGTAGTTGATGAAAGCCCTGGGTGCAATGAAGCATAACTAGTTAGAAGGACATACATTGTTATATCAAGGAGTCAGATATTACATGAACTCCTAGTGCCACTCTTGCTGGGGAGCAGGAGTACCTACAGGGAAAGCCTTTTACTGTATGAAACTTCACAATTCCTATGAAGGCCATTCAGTTTAGTTATTCACAATATAGCATTTCTGTAAGTATTTCTCACAAACTCTCCATAGACAAGGCTTTTGACCTTATTAGGTATTGACTTTTGCTATCTATTGCGGACTGTCCTATTAACTTGCTCCCAGAATTCTACACCTCTAGAAATATCCTCTACTACTAAGGTTATTGAAAGTCAATTTAAAAATCATACAGAGGTTTTAATTTCCCTCTCAAGGGCAATTAAACTTTTTTTCTCATCCACACATACAAAAAGAGAGTGGGGTCTTTGATGACACAGTTAGGATGAATATCCTCATAGAAGTGTAAAAGAGACTTCAGAGAAAGCTCTCTCCTATTTGTCCTCCCATGCCTTCTGCCATTCGGGCTCCCAGCCTCTAGAACAGAGTAAATTATTTCTTTATAAATTAGTCTACGGTATTCTGTTAAATACATGGTTTACAAAGCAGGTTTGCACGTTTATAAAGTGTTACCTGTAGCTATTTATTTGGGAACTTAAACATCTCTTTGGGCTATTTTCTGCAGGACTTTTTCCTCTTCCTGTCACATGGTACTTCAGTATCTCATCTCCATCAGACAAAAATAATAAAATGGGAGGGCCAGCAAGATGGCTCAGCAGGTAAAGGCACTTACTGCCAAGACTGAAGTTCTGAGTTCAATTCCTGGATATCATCTAAGGGAAGGAGAAAACAGACAGATGGAAGTTGTCCTCTGGCCTCCGCCCACATGCGGTGGCATGCACAGCCCTGCCCCCCACAACATAAAAAATAAAGTCATGGGAGTTTAGCTTCCAGGAAATATTACTGTCACCTCAGAGGAGCTAAGCTATATTAAATGCAAAAACTATATGAAGCACAGAAAAAAAGGGGGGGGGAGGGACACCCTTTTGGCTTTTATTAGAAAGGTGGTTGTAAAAATTAAAGTAAATTAACACATCATCTAAACATGATACACACAAATATTTTCAACATCTAAAAACACTGCTTGCTAAATTAATCATGCCATATCCCTTCTAGTCACTACTACATCACTTATTCGTATATCAAAAGTGTGGCTGCAGTGATGGCTGAGTGGCTTGATTTCCTGCTCTTGCAGAGGACCTGGGTTCAATCCCAGCACCCACACAACAGCTCAGAACTTCCTGCAAACCCAGTTCCATGGAATCTGATGCCCTCTTCTGAGTTCTGCAGGCTCCTGCATGCCCCGGTGCATATAAACTCACACAGTCAAACACACATACACATTAAATAAATAAATAATAAACAAATAAATAAACAAATAATAAATAGCACATGTGAACTCACAAACACCAGTATAAAGAATAATCCAAATGCCTAAGGTTAATTTTTCCTCATAAGAAAATTCTCAAGTGGTCTTAAGTGTTCACCCTGGGAAGGTACAATTTTATTGTTACATCTGGTGGCCAATAAGGGGCTTAATCCACTAATTAAAACCATTGTTCAGACATTCCCATCAATGGCTACCTGAAGTCCCTTCTTCAGCTATTTGTCTAAGAACATTTACACTTTTGACAGCACCTGAGAGTTGCCTACTTATATGAAAGCCCTTGGACTTAATATGAGAAAGTTAGATTACACTGATTTGTTTTAGCTTTCCCCTTCTTCTTTCTCCCTTTCTATGGCACCGGGGATCAGAGCCAAATGTTGCATATGCTAAGCAGACAAGAGAGTACTCTACCACTGAGCCAAATCACCAGCCCTGGTTTTACAGATTTGTTTTTAAAAAATTGTTGCTCTATATCATTTTTAATGTACCTAGTACATAGAAGAGTGCAAGGAAGATCTTGTATGTAGTTGGATAATGGGAGAATCAAGAGGGGCCCTTTCAGTGTGCTTGTCCCAGCCAACAACAGAGATCATGTCACAAAGTAGCCTGGATCTACCTGACTCAAGGTTTCTCCTAAGCATTCATATACATTTTTAAATTACTGACAAATAGACAGTAGCAAAAGGCTCTTCAAAAAGACAGGCTGGAATAAAAGTGGGACCATCACACACCAAACTACCAAAGTTTCCATTTCTTCTCTGCGATGAGACTCCAACAACACAGGCAGTTTATACCATCCAATTAGAATGCAGGGAGGTCCCTGGCACACACTCCTCAGTGCACACACTGTTTATCACCATAGAATGCGTCCTTTTCTGTCGGGAGAACACTCCCTGATCATCAACCAATAATAATAGTCTCCCCAATTCTATACCCACTGAACACATACACACCAACACACACACACACACAAACCTTTAGCAGCCACAGTATCCCTCCCCCAAGCAGAACAGATCTCTCCATCAGTTTTTCATTATTGCACACATCAGAAACTTGGTAAATAGTTTCTTATTCATTTAGTAAATATTTTCCCACCTAAGAGATGAGTTCTTCCAGGGCAGGGGCTATCTTTTTCATCTTCTTATCCCCAGTAAAAAGTACAGTGCCAGGTGCATTATGGGTACCTAATAAATGTTAGTTAAATGCAAGACATTGTTTCTCTACCACTCAGGTTTCAAATGAAAAGGGCAAGATAGCTATCAACAAAAGAACCAAATGTTCCTGCTGCAAGGCTAAACAAGTTTAGTCGTAAGACTGTGCAAAAGTTACTTTTCTGAAACTCAGACACTTCGTTCTCTAAATGGTGGTTAAGCTCCCGGGAGATAGCCCATCAAAGACCACAGTATTCCTGAATAATGGTGATAACAGCATACTCTTGGCTATATTCAAACATTCACAAAATTATTTTTGTGGGAAAACGAAATCCAAGTCCTATACTGAGCCATCAAAACTCATGTGGTGCTGTCTCCAGTTCTGTATTAGAAGGGTCTTGGAAGAACAGTGTTATATAGAGAGGCGTTTGCTTTTGCATAGTCAATTGCTTCTAATTAGATGGGCTGATTATGAGGAATATATTGTGCCTGCTCTAGAATCCAAGACTTTACAACACTGACAATTTAAATATGGACTGCTTAAGGCAGTTGCCCTCAGCAGCTCTGGTAAACAAGATCAGAAGGAAGGTGGGAGGAAGAGGTCAGACCAGAGGCTCTCAAAGTAAAGCATATTCCTGATATCAGGAATATCATTGTAATTTGGACACGTATTAGGATCTCCTAGATCTACACATGAGGGATTCTTCCAGGCTTACCACAAAAGAGGAAATGGAGAAAGGTATGTGATCTGGGCTTTAGCAAGTCTCTGAGGTGAGTCCATGAACGCTAAAGCGTGAAAGGAGCTTTTGAGCACTGTGACATCCAGTATTCCACTGAACACCTAGGAAGCAAGCCTCTGGGCATACTTGGGAGGGCTTATCTAGATTATGGTGAGCCTCTGAGAATGCCTTTAAGGGATTGCTTTGGTTACCTATACTGATGTGGGAAGATTCATCTTAATTGTGGGAAGACACCATAAAGCTGAGTACAGCATGCATGTATTCATTGCTCTCTGGTTATGGATGCCATGGGACCAACTCCCTCTAGTCCTGCCACTGTGACTCCCCACCATGAAGAGCTGTGCCCTGAAACTGTGAGTCAAAATAAACTCCTTCCTCCCTCCCTCTCCTTTCTCTCTTAAGTGGCTTTTGTTAGAGTATTTTATCACAGCAACATGAAAACTAAGACAGGCACCAATGGTTTATTCTTTATCTTCATTTCAAGTTTACAAAAGTATAGATGGAAACACTATATATGAATGAAAGCGAGATGGTTCTCTCTGAACCTACAATTCTCAGTCTTACCTGGGAGCTTTAAAAGACACTGATGCCTATGTCCCCCAGAGATTCTGGAATCATCAGTTTGAGATTTGGCATGAGCATCTTGAGTTTTAATAGTTCTCAGGGTGATTCTAATGTGAGATTAATATGGAACAACCAAAACTTTGACAATTACAACATAATTATTCTCCAAAGAAGCCAACCTGATCAGAAACAAACACACAAAACAACTGTAAAAGTGTGAAGAGCAAGTTCATTTGCTTACAGTTTGAGGGATGTCCTAGAGCTAGGAGTGAGTAGAAGCATGTCTTGAACCCAGGATTTTCTTACCCTGAGAGTGTTGGAGTTCGGTTGCTCCCCACTTTTCTTAGCCCTGGCCAGAACCTAACCAAATATTAAATACTGTCTGCTTCACAGAAGGTCATTAGAAAAGGAATGTGGCTTGGTTGGTGCTTATCTGCACTGTAGCTGAAAACCTAGGGCTGAGTTCATTTACTGATAAGGTGTACCCTCCCACCCTCCACCCTTGTGGGACCACACCTTATGCAGAAGGTACCCTTGCAGGACTTTGACCCTTAGACTTGAGTTCCAAGTGTAAATGGGGCTATTCCAGTATCCCTGTCATAACCAATGGCTCCCATCCCTGGGTACCAAAGACCCTCCCTGCCTGGACCTATAAATGTAACTACCCTTGCTTTAATAAATGAGAGATGATGCTCCTCTGACACCTCTCTCTCCAAGAATCCAGCCTGGATGCACCGACCCACACCCTGTGATCCCAAGGGAGGGAAGCAAGATCCTGCAGGCAGAGAGAGAGAGGAAACCCACAACAGTTTATGTCAAATACAGTAAAATTTCTGAAATTATTCACCATTAATGAATGCTCAGAAGCATCCCTGTGGCAGCCATGAAGGCAGGCAGAAGAGAAAGGTGCTATTTCTGGTCTTATAGTAGAAAGAAAAGAAATAAGCAAGCACACCATCTTCAGTGGCTAGGGAGTTTTACTTGGCAATGTCCACTCTATAAATCCGGCTTGGGGATTCTGAAAGCATGAAAGACCTGGACTTCACAAAGAAACTGATCCACTAAGAGATCTTCAAAACATGCCAGTGATAAGCAAAAGACAAAATTCTCTATGGCTAGCATGCTCTGTTCTATCCACGTCTCTGACTGGCAGCCCTCCTTAACTCCTTAATCTCTCACTAAGTCTAGATTCAACACTCAAGCTCTTTTACAATTACGTGATAATGTAACACTAGATATCCTGTATTCTTGTGTGAATATTTCTACGCAAGTATTATAAAAATAAAACACTCATATTTCTGGTTCCCATGCTGGTTAGGTACATTCTGTAGGGTATGGGGTTGGCTCTTATGGTCATTAGTTCAGTTGGCTGATTCAAGCCTGAACTAATAATAGGTGGCCTCAATCAAGTAAAGCTTAGAGGCCAAAAATTCTTACACAAAATGTATGAAATCCCAGCAGACCTCTGAGTTCGAGGCCAGTCTGCTCTACAGAGTGAGTTCCAGGACAGCCAGGGCTACACAGAGAAATTCTGTCTTAAAAAAACAAAAACAAACAAATAGACAAACAACAACCAAACCTCATGAAACTATTTCACAACTAGCTGAAGAGCTCTAAACTTTTAGAAGAGACACAGATTTCATACATGGAAACAAAGGGTATAGAAAAAAACAGGTCTTGTTACTAGTAAGGGAGAAACAGGACCAGACTGCCTGGATTCCAAATCCTGCTCACTTGATCATGTAGTCATGAGCATCCACAAATGAAGACAGCAACACGGCTAGGAGGCTTCGGAGGGTTTATTGGTATGGAAACCTGCAGTTCCTAGCTCATAATAAGCTATCTTCATAAGTTACCTAACTACCTATAGGGATCAGAAATATGAGTGTTTTATTTTTATCCAATTGCTCACTCAATTCATAAGGGCATCTGTCTTACAGAAATATCCATACAAGAATACAGGATACCTAATGTTACATGATCACTTAATTAAAAAAAAAAAAAAAAACTCCAAGAAATTACAATCCACCAATTGGGGAAGTTTTAGAGAAATTATAGTTTTTATTTTGTATAATACAAAGAGATTCCATAATAGGACAGACAAGAAGAATGCAAATACTGCATATATTAGTGGAGCCAGAACACAGACGTCCAATACCAGTTCTGCTGGGTGCTTGCTGTGCTTCCCTGTGAGAATCATAGTATCTCTTCATGTGTAAGGGGACAAGGACACTGTCCAGCCCAGAGCATTCTGTACAACTGTGGGCTAACTAGATGAATGCTGACAAGAAAGGGAGAGTCACACATAGTACACTAGTCGCTAGGAAGGGATGGGGGCAACTCACAATTTACTTTTGATATTTTGAATTAGTTCTCTAAGGGCAGAGTCATTTTTCTGTCATCAAATTAAAAATAGAAACAAAAACAAATCCAGTTTATGTACATACATCTTGAGTGATTGGCATGTAACTATGAGAGTCTCATGCCAACATGAATATCAATAATAACCGTATTCGTTTTGTGTCATGGGAGATAATATCTAATGATATTATACAGCTTTATACAGTTTGCATATTTAATTTATTAATATCTACAAACTGGAACTAGACTGGAAACAGTGTAGCATAATCTAAAGGACATGAGAGCAAGGAGGTCCCAACACTAGCTAACACTTGATAAGAGCTGTCAGTAAGTAGCCATATAACAAGAGCTATGAACATTGTCTCAATCCTTACAAAAGCTCCTATGAAGTTATTTTACCAAAAAACAAACTAAGTCTCTCAGGAGTGTTGAATGAGTAGTGAACGGACAGCAAATAATAGACAGGCCTTGAACTGGGAAGATCAACTCTGGCTGTAAACAATTCTGAGAAGATGGTGTTCAAGAAAATTATTTGCCTTTATCTCTTGGAGCCACTGATTATTGCAATCTCTAAAAATATACGACCTAAGTCCTACTTTAATTGTATGTTATGAAAATCATCTAAGCCAACATGTGACTCTCTCTCTTCCCCTGTTCCCACTAGAGATAACTGCTTGATGTACTTGTTTTCACTGAGGAGTGGTGGCCCGTACCAGGGCAGGTGACAAGGACAGTGGTTCTTATTCATCTGGGCAGCAGCTTCGGTGCTAATTCTAAACACAGGTGGTGAGAGAGACAGCCAACAGGAAGAGGGAAGGACTCGCCGCTGACATGAGCAACTCGGAAGATTGATGGTTTCCCTCTCTCCTTTTCCCCAATGCGTCAGCCTGGGGGCAGAGATGGAGGAGCCGCTGTGCTGGGGACAGTAAAATACACAGCACTGTGTCTGCCTTGCTGCAATGCTGATTAATGATACCAAAACGACACCGAAAACAGGCAGTGCTACGGGAGGAGAATTCACAGGCATTTCTTTCTTTAATGATTTTGACAAAGCAGTTTCCCACAAACCATCAGTTTGAAGTGGAGTAACCTGTGGTTAGAGCAATGCAGGGGGTGTTTGTAGGAAAGTGTGGAGCACAGGGTGAGTGCAGCAGGATTTTGACCAAGTACATTCACTTATCAGCCAGCTGGCACAAATTCCTCTTCTCTATCTGGCTGAAAAATTCCACAAAGTTCTAAATACGGTATTTACTTACCTAACTTAAAAGAACCGTAAAATACACAATGGCAAACATTTCACAGTGTTTGAAGTACTGTGCTTTCTAGAAGACAGTATTATTTTCCATGTTTCACTGCAGCAACAAAATATTCACATTCAAATGCTATTATTCAGAGCAGATGAATGCTAACAGTACACACTATTGCCAGCCCTTCACAGACACCTATGTGGCATCCATTTGCATTTCCAAGCAGCTGCCCATCAACTATAACACTGTATGCTACACCCATGACCTGGCCATCTCCTTTCAAACCCACTCAGTCTGGGAATGATGTAGAATCACTCCCTTTTCTTCCTCACTATGTTCTATGGCTTCAATGCCCAGCAACTCTCGTCACTACCCATGTAATCCTCGTCACTACCCATGTAATCCTTAGCAAGTATTAATGACTCAGTTTTCTCTGCCTCATGGGATTATTACATGAATTAAACGGAGGAGTATATTAAAAGTGCTTAGGATGATGCTTGGCACACAGAAGCACTCGATAAATATTAGCTAGTACCCCTACCAGCTAATCAACTACAAGAGCAACAGTGTCACTTCCCCATCTCTCCTCCGATGCTTTGTAGGCCCAATACCGTTGACTGCCTTTTCAAAATAGTGTCTCTCCACTGTTCTTTCCCAATATTAAGCCCAAACCCCTTGCTTTAGTGTAGGGACCCTTCACAACCTGACTTTACATACCACCAAAGTACGGCAGATGTAAGTGTCTCCATGAATTGAGTTTAATTAGGCAAATGAAAATCCCACAAGAAATTTCGGGTTTGTGATTTGCCTTTAACATTTCATTTTTAAATTAAGCATCCTTGTACTAGAGTCAACGTTATGTTCAACTAACATGGTAAGAACAGTCAGTCAGCAAGATCTGTAGAATGAAATGAAAGAAATATGTATGTAAGTACTGACATTGTTTTCTGGGTAATATTAAACTTACAGTATTTCTATTGCTTACCTGTGTTCCCCTGACAATTCATGTCTACATGGAGCTCCACAATACGACCTTATCTGGAAGGTGAGTTTCTGCAGATATAAACAGTTAGCAGGAGGCCATACTTGATTCAAGTGAGCCCTAATCAGTTTCCTTATAAGATATGGCATAGTGATAAAAAGGGTAGGCAGCCATGTTTGAAGGAAGGAGAGGGTGATAGAGCTCCAAGATAAGGAGAGTGCCCTGTAGACCCTGCTTCTATCTGCCTTTGATGCTAGAGCTGTAAGAGATGCTCCTGTTGTACTGAGTGCTACTCGTAATGCTACTCACATAGAGCTTTATTAGGTTTCATTAGGAAACAGGTAAGCTCAGCTAGTGCAGCAAACAGATACAATCTTCTAAGATCTATAATCAGGTTGCCATCCCTTGTAGAGTGAGCCTGGCCACTGCACCTCTCTTCCAGAGCTGCAAGGGTTGGTGCTGGGGGCAAGGCAGAACAGGATAAAATCACTGTGCTGCCTATGGTGATTGGCCCAACCACAACTGTATATAGGTAATGGTGCTGTGTTGCAAGCAGCATTATTGGACAGACCACATCAAATAAACAGCACAGATCAACTAAGAGGGTGTAATCATAGATGAGGTTGCTGTTATTTTACTCTCAGATCAGTTCAAAGTTCTAGGGTCATATTTGCATTGATTCCTTAAAATTATTGCACATGGTTTTGGCTTTAACTCCACTTATTTCTTCCATTTTAAACAGCACTGCTGGAATTTCCATTATGGGTAATCACTCAAAAAATGTAAATGTGCACTTAGCAAATGCTATTTTTTCTAGTGTAGAAAGTACTCACTGTATACCATCATTCTAATGAAGGGACACACACTACTTGAATGGTCACTATCTACTGCTGTTCTCTAAAAACACTTTTGTTTCCTTTGAATCTTTAACATCTTTTCCATAACCACTATAGCACAAATGGCTATGATATATGGGCTTCTTTTTAAGGAAACAAACAGTGAACTATTTCTTTAACTTTTGAAAAACTAAGGACACATGTCTGATTTTTCTTTGAAGCTCTTTAGAAAGAATTCACAAAACACTGCATATATAATTAATAAACTGGGGGAAGGCAATTCAAATTTGCAAACCAGTGTCAGCTGATCATTAATTCACCATCCCTCTTTATGTTCAAAAGCGCATGCCAATAATCTCTGGAACCTCTCAATGACAGCCCATAACATTAGAGAACAAATAGTCCAATATATTTTTGACATGCCACATTGCTTCCTGCAGGTCCTGTCTTTGGGTCTCTTATAAAAGTTTGGAAGAAAGCAGAGAGGATGTTATCAAAGAAGGACCAGTACTGAAAGCATTTCAGTCTTCAGTTCCTCAAACTCACTAATCAACTTTAGTTTTGCATGCGCGAATACTTCTTCCTCTGAAACTCTGCCATCAAGGTCAGTTTCCTGCTTGTATTCAGTGGCGCCATCCTGGTCGTGACTTACCCTCTCTCTGTACATTTGTATGTATATAAAATAACTCGATAGCCCTGGCTGTCTTTGAGCCTGACCAAATCCAACAGCCTCTAATTAAGAAAGCCTTTCCTTTCTTGATTGTTTATAATTTTTTTCATTCTGTTAAGCTGGTTCATCACATATCGCGGAATAAAATTGAAGCAAGCCCTCTCTTGTAAAATATCAGCACCATTTTTTTGGTACTCTGATTCTAATAATTCATTTAACTTGTGCGTTCTCATAGTGATCAAAGTGCGAGAGTATAAACCAAGACAGTCGTCCTCTTTCATATTTTATTTTGATTTTCTAACAACTGCAGAAGGCTGTCGCTATTCACCAACAGGGTATTTATCACATTATGTTTGTAGCATATGTTTTTATGCCTATATATCATCTAGACAGATTTTATTTTTACCAAGCTACTTTATGTTGTTTTTTTATATAGTCATATCCTATTTTTGTAAATATGCCTTGAGTCAAAATTGATAATTTTTCCACAACAGCTTCACCACAAAAATCACCACTCCCTAAAACTATACAGTTTTAAATGTAATTTATTTAAGATTTCCTCCCAATTAGAATTTTTATATTGTTCATAATTTCTACAATTAAGTTTTAGAAGGTACAATAATTAGCATAAACCACACAACACCCACCACCTGCCTGCCTGGTTTGACAGTGTATCTTACAGGTGACAAATGACTGCTGCTAGGCAACCACTAAGGGCAAATAAAAGTGATGCACTGCTGTCTCCATCTCCAAAGCATGAGCAATTCTTGTGAAAAACACCAGACTCTTGATAACAGCAACTGTAAATCCCCCTACGTGGAGCAGAAACAGGAGGAGAGAAATGTAAGGACCGAGTGGAGCAGAGCTGCTTTATGTGGCCAGCCAGGCACATGGCAGCAGGGTAAAGACCCAAAATGTCACCACGCGAACTGTAAAGAAGTGATTTTTCCCTATTTTTCCATCCTGAGTAAAGTAGAATTTTAAAAAGCACTACAAATCCCAGTGACCTATTAGATGATTTACATAACTGAGAGTTTCCTCAAATTCCTTCTGTTTCTAACATTTCAGCTTGCTTCCTGGTGTCCCACTCATGCCACGTTAATACGACTCCAGCTGCTTCTTCGGCTGATCCTCCTCCTGCTAGGATCTGTGAACTGTCTGCTTATTTCCTTGGGAAAGCCATACTCTTTCTAATCACTAGGCTTTTGCACACTAGTGCCCGCTGCTCAGCCTCCCTTCCCCCATCTGACGAATTTCAAGTTACTCTTTGATATTTATCACCCCATTCTGTTCCTGTTATCCTCTCTAAATGATCCAGACAGGACGAGTTACTTATTCGCTCCCATAATCACTTACTTACAGTGCTATGGCCGGATTTCCCCTGCACACTGTGTGTGGGTATGTGTTTCATACGTAACCACACTGTAACTTACCCACGGAGCTATCTCTGTCTCATATGTAACACACTAACTTATCAACCCTACATATTTCAGAAAGTAGTGGAATTTTGGTCCCTAACGCGATCAGAGTGTGATGTAAACACACGTAAATGAATAAGTGGATGGAGAGGAACTAAGACTATGAGGCTTACAGAACGCTGCAGTTAGAAGTCTGGCCCTGGGAGTCCCGGGGAAGAGGAGGATGAGCAGAGGCCATTTCCTGAGATCAGCATAGGAGATTTTCAAAGGATCCCGTTCAGGCTGCCTATACAAATACAACAGTGTAGACAACTACTAGAACATATTCCCACAGTATTAATGAAATACAATTTTAATTGAATCTATAGTAAATACTCTCAGAATGATATGTACTTAATAACTACATTTATAAGCCTTTATAAAGTATTCAACTCTCTTTACAGTGCAAGGAATCCCTCTTTAAGGATCAGAATGGATTTCATATGATACTTTGATATTTATTTCATCAATGTGTGGTTACACAAGTATTCAAAGGGATACACGGAGTTCTAGGTATGAATTCAGCCTGATTTGATGAGTTCTGCATTGAAGTGGAGCATGTGTCTGGTCTTCAGCACAGGGCACTTTTGCTATTCTGGAGACAAGCACTGTGTGTGTGTTCACCAGGCACCCAAGGGGCAGTCCTAATCCAGCAATGGCAGGAACACAGCGGGGTGCTGTAGGAGCAGGATGTTTTGAGTTGAATTATGGGATGGGGTTCATGGGAAAAACCGAGTGGAAATGTGTTTATGTTTTTAAAATCTGAATCTTTAAAAAGAACAAATTAAGAATCTCAAAATCAGAATCAGATGTTGGATGATGACTTCAACACAACAAGTAACATCAGAAAACAAAATATTTTGAAATCTAGTTCATTCTTTGTTCATCTGCTGCTGCAGTGGTTCAAGGGGTCAGGGCTTCCACTGTGATGGTCCCTAACAACGAAAGACACAGGAAGAAAAGGCTCAGTCCCTCCAGCGTCGTCAAACAGTAAATGTCTAACGCTAACTGTTACACAGAGGAATGCTTGTTGAAGCATCATGAATATTTCAATTTCTGTTTTTGAAAGTAGCCAATATGGAGTATTAGTGTGTTGATTCAAATCAAAATAAGACACATAGTGTTTTTTTTTAAAGAATACTAAAAATGCAAACAAACCATAGTTTATTAGCCTCATCTTATAAAAACGTATACTATAGGCATTCAATATATTAATTACTATAATTTTTAAAGTTAACTTCTTTGTATCTGTGTTTTTTATTATTTTCATTTGAGTTTTATCATTAAATATGTTTCTGAAGCTGGTGATGGAATCTAGACTCAGCACATCCTGCAGCCCTCACTGTATAGTTACTGAGTGAATGAGTAAAAGATAAACACTATCCTTTTTATTGTGGTAGAGAAATTAAAGGCCAGAAGCATCTTTATTTTCTTTTTTTCAAACTCTACGTGTGTCTGCGCTGGAGAGATGGCTCAGAGGTTAAGAGCACTGGCTGCCCTTCCGGAAGACCCAGGCTTGGTTCCTAGTACCTACACTGTGGTTCACAACCATCTGTAAGTCCAGTTCCACAGGATCCAATGCCCTCTTCTGGCCTTCATGGGCACCAGGAATGAACACGGTATACATACATACATGCACACACACACACACACACACACACACACACACACAAAATAAATAAATCAATAAAAAACACATTATCCATCTCTGTCCTTCTTTCACTTCAAAGCCATTCTCTGATTAAAAGGCATATGCTGTTACATCAGCAACCTTGATGTTTACTGTCTTACACAAGACTACAGAAAGCAGATCTCCCAACACAGGGGCGAGACCTTTGTTGGGCTTTAAATAGGGAGATGAATTATTTCAAGATCTCCAGGAAATTCTGATATGGAGGCAGGAGCCAGAAGGTGCAGTACGTTCCTCAGGGGCCATAAGAACTACAAATACTGACCTGTATCTGGCATTCCAACTAGGGCAGATCAGAGCTACAAGAAGCAGGGTACATCCTAGATATGACTGCTCTCCCTTTTTTTCTAGGACTGCTCAAATAAATCTTTTCCCACCTTTTAAAATTTAATTAACCATTAATTTTTGAGACAGAGTCTTCCACTGTAGCTCCAGCTGACCTGAAGCTCACCATGAAGCCCAGCGTGGCCTTAAACTCATGGCAATCCTCTTTCCTCTACTCCTGAGTAGTGCGATTACTGGTGTGTGCTGCCATACCTGACTTCTCTTCCACACCTGCTTAGCAGTTCTTTCAAGCGTTTCTTACTATGTGGAAGCATAAGGAGGCACATCCCTGCCTTGGGTTATTTCTTCTTCACACACTATTTCAACAGTCCTATGAGAGCTCACGCTCTCTCAATCTCTCTCTTCTGAGACAGGGTCTCTCTGTTGTAACTCTGGCTGTCCTAGAACTCACTCTGTAGACCAGGCTAGCCTCGAACTCAAAGACTCACCTGCCTCTACCTCCCACAACTAAAAACTCTTAATTGAATAATTAATGTTGAGGCAGGACCTCGCTATGTAATCCAGGTTGTCCCCAAACTCTCAACCGCCCTGCCTCAGTCTCCTCAGTGCTGGGGTTAGTTACAGGTGAGCACCACACTCAGCTCTTCCTAAAGCATTTCTGAAACTACAAATGACCCCTCACCCTAATCCAAGGCCGGCCGGCCGTGCTCTGCTGCTGTTTTTTTCACAGATCTCTTTGAATCCCTCAACTGACACTTTTGTCATCCTTTCAAATGTCTATGAAAATGTCATGATAAAATCCATTATTTTCTATATTAGCTAACAAAACAATGACAAAAAAGAATTGAAAAAAATCATAAAATACTCTTTTCATTTCCATGAAGCTGAACTGTATGGTTTGTATTTTAGGATCCTTCATTTCTCCGAGTTTGTCTCTGTTGGTTCTGATTCGTTTCTTCTCCTTAGCCTCCTCACATCAGTTTCCAACTTCTTCCTGCTGTCCTGGCAGGTGATGTTCAAGGAAAGAGACCCTCCTCTCTTCATCTGCTCTTGTTCTAGGACTGGATGAGAGGACACTGTGTGGAATTGATCCACTTCCAGAACTGTGGCTGGGCCACATGTTTACCAGGGGAACTTAGCCTGGAAGTCAACTGTAAGCCTGGCCCAGCTTTCTGCCTCTTCCTTCATTCAGCAGCTCAGCCTGGTCTCTTGCACCCTCTGTCTAAGGGAGCTGGTAATTCACATTCCAGACTTCAGATTTAAGTTTAGGGTAGACAGCCTTGGACAGATCAAGTTTATCAGAGCCACACTGTAGAATGTCAGACCCAGACCTTGCTGACACCAGGATAGCATTTCAGTTCCCACATGCTACTGTTGCTGTTCATATATCTCCACTGGAACTTTCTGGAGAAGCCAACAGTGGTTAAAGGAGCATCCGCAGAGCTTCAGGTCAGACTGTCTGCATTTCCTCTTCTTTGCTTCATTAGATCAAAATAGAACTGCAATACTTGCTTCTAATAACAAGCCAAATACAGAAGGACTTAAAAATTCCTTCTTCTTTATATTAGATCATGCTAAAGCCATCAACATTAAGACCTAGGAGTAATGCTCATCCACATCTTTACCAGAAAATCTATAACAAGGATACACTAAGCAAAACTGCATTCACACGCTACCTTGCACTTGCTTCTACTCGTGCTGACAACATGCCAAGAGCATCCTTCCAGCCAGTATGTGGAAATGTAGCAAATTCTTTTTAGTTACCTAATGTCCACATTACTAGAACACTTTCCCTCTCCTGTCTAAAAGCCTTTCTCCTCGTTTCTGTGCCTCCATACTCTTCCTTCTGAGAATCAGAGGGCACCGGATTATTTAAAGTTATAAACTCAAATAGCAACACAGTTCCGATTACTACAGTCTCAGGCCCTAATATTATGGTACTTAAATTCCAGGAAATACCTGAAAAAAAAACATGGAAAAACAATAAATGTGATAAATGCAGAATGTGATTAGGACCAGGGAAGAAAAAGAGCGTGAGATAGCAGCACAATGAAGGAGCATCTACTTCAGATAGAGAATCCTGGACTATACAACATCTGAACTTCTGCCTAAAGAGTAGGAGAGAAGCCAGGTATGGTGGTACATGCTTATAATTCTAAACTCAGAAGGCAGAGGCAGAAGGATTGATTCTTGACTCAGAATTTAAAGAAAAATGAGCAGGAAAATATTTTAAGATGTGAAAGGCAAAAATAAAACCAGCAAGAACAAAAAGGAGTCCAGCATCCCCAGAGTGCAGTGATCAAGTGGAGAAGAGCACTGGGAAGGGAGGCTGAAGAGCAGGGAGCAGCAGACGACCTAAGGTCTTATAGGCTAGGGCAAGGAGCCAGATTGGGAACGGATTCAAGGACCTTCAGCAAGGAGGCATATGATCAGATTTGTATCTTATACGGAGCACTCTGGTCTCTTGATCAAGAAAGAATGGAAGGCAACGGACAAGGCAGGAAAGGGAGCCACCAGAGGAGCAGAGGCAAGAAGTAGCAACAGTGGCTTTGATGAAGGAACTTCCAAGAAAACAGATACGGGCAGATTGGACCCATATTTGGAAGGAAATTGTAATAATACTTGCTGCTGGACTGAGAAAGGGAGATGAAAGAGGGTAATGGAGACCTACAAAAATGATGGCACCCAGGATGAACCCTAAACACTACTTGGTAAGACTAGCACCTGGGAACATTTTCTGTAATTTGACAGAAAATAAATTCACCTGGAAAAATCATCAAAAGTTCTTTTTCATTATCTTCTGTATTTTATTTCCATCTTTTCTCTCCCTATAAAAGTCCCTTCCCCACTTTGCTTCTCAGAGGACTTGGACCCAAACTCCTAAATCACTTTTAGTTGGTGAAGCCTGACTTACAAACAGTTGTTTGTGGAAATAAAACACCGAGATAACTTTTAACAGTTCTATTTCAGAAAATGGAGGTCTCAGGTGCTCCCCACTCTTCTACAGGGAATGCCTACTGGGTTGACGGAAACACATGTGGTACACATGCCAGAATACCTGGAATACATCACCATACTCCAGTATTTAAAGATTCACTTATTCATTTATCCATTTATTTATTTATTGTTTTGTATCCAGGCAGGGTTTCTCTGTGTAGCCCTGGCTGTCCTAGAACTCGATCTGTAGACCAGGCTGGTATCAAAACTCAGAGATCCGCTTGCCTCTATCTCTTGAGTGCTGGGACTATAGGCTTGTCATACAACCACCTGGCAATTTATTTTTAATTATGTGTTTGTGTGTGTGTGTGTGTGTGTGTGTGTGTGTGTTAGTATATGCCGCATGTGTGATTGAGTTACCAGAAGAAGGCACCAGAAGCTCTGGATATGGAGTCATAGGCAGTTGTGAGCTACCTTGTGGGTACTGGGAACTGAATCTCTGGAAGAGCAGCAAGTGCTCTTAGCTACTAGCTACCTCTCCAGGCCCAGACTCCAGCATTTAAGGCAACAAAAACAGATGTATTAAGGGAAACAATGGTGGAGAACTCAGGGAGTAGTAGTGGAACTCTTCAACAGGGTTCTCTGTGAACATGCTTTCATCTCATTTAGGAATATAGAAATGAAATGAATGTGTTGCTGATTGTGTGGTAAGAATATGCTTAGTTTTGTAAGAAGTTGTCTTTCAAAGTGTCTCCACTTTATCCAACAACAGAAGATTATATTCTATATATTTCTCAAGTTCATATGGAAAAATCCACCAAGATAGACAACATTCTGAACCATAAAACACACCTTCATGAGTTTAAAGATCAGAATCATGCAATATAACACGGTCTTATAACACAATGGAATCAAGCTAGAAATCAGGAATAGAAAGATAGCTGAAAAAGATTTAAAAAAAAGGCATATGGAGATTAAACAACACTCTTCTAAATAACACAATGGTCAGAGGAAAAACACACAAGAGAAACTTTAAAGTAGTTTGGATTGGTTGGCATGATAATGCTGCCTGTAACCCTAGCATTCAGAAGGTAAAGACAAGAAGATTACAATTTCAAGGCCATCTTGGGCAACATAGCAAGTTCTAGACCAACTTGTGCTATACAGTGAGATTCTCTCTCAAAATAACAGCAACAACAACATCAAAATATTGAATTAAGGGAAAATTAAAATATAATTTATCAAAGCTTGTAACAGGTAACAGAAGCAGAGTTCAAAGGGAAACTTATAATAGTATATGCACATATTAGAAAAGAAAAAATATTTAAAATCAATAATCTAAGATTCAACCTTAGGAAAACAGGAAAAAATCAGTGAAGCAAGCAGAAAATGAACATACAGTCAAACTGCCTTCTAAATACGTATGTTTATGTGACAGACTAGTGCTGCTCTCAGCTTCGAGCAGAGAAGCTTCTGAGTGCAAAGGGTGATGGCTAATGCACAGACCATCACTGGTCAAAGCACCGAGAACATGACTGTTGAGTTTTTAGCCCTAAACAAGACATTTAGAAGACAGCTTCCAAAGACCAGGAACATGGAGGAAGAGGGGGTGGAAAGACTGTACACCTGGCAGTTAGGGAGGAGTCCTGTGAAATGCTGTTTTCTGGGCGAAGCAATCATGAACACACCATAGCAGTGGCTACTGCATAAAGCCTACCTAAAATAAATACACGAAAGTAGGGGGATCAATGAGGAGGAAGAAGGGGGTCAATAGTAGTGGGAGGGAAATTAAAAGGGGTAATGGAGATGATTATTATTGCAATGCACTGTATATATGAAACAGACACAATAATGAAATCTTAAAGAAGTAAGAAGCAGAGAATAAATAATGCAAACTAGATAAAGTATCAATGACATCAGGCTATGGGTAGAACTCTCAGTGGTAGAGAATTTGCTTAGCATCTACAAGAATCTGTAGTCATTCAATCCCCAGCACTACAAAAGAAATGAAATGGAAATAAGGAAATGAGTAGACAAAGATTAACAAAACTAGGTGCTGATTCCTTGAAACAATCCTTAAAAGGACATCCTCAGTGAGGGCAACTAAGAAAAAAGGTCAGTTTTATTTTAAAAGTCTCTACAGAAAATCAAACAGGCAAATAAAGAGAGTGGGGATAAAATTAAAAAATCAAAAGGTCAGGTTTCTGGTCCTCTAAGGATGTCAGCCACGTGAGCCATAGTATGACATCTGGATCTCTTGCCAGCTTTTCTTTCTCTGGCCACACTATGTGCCACTACAGTCAAATCCAGGAGAAACACTTCAGGATCTAGGCACTGATGAAGACTTTCCAGATAGGACAGCTCAGGAAATAAGAGCAATGACATATGGGACTACACCAAATTTAAAAGCTTCACAGCCTCATCACAGACACTGGGAAGGGGAGGGAGAAGCAGGGACCGGGCAAGGGTTAGGAAACAGGTATGAGAGAAAATTATACAGTAAAAAAAAAAAAAAAAATGATTCTGATGTTTTATAACACAGAATGGCAACTATAGCCTACAATGTTTTACGATGCATTTCAAAAAAATTTGAATAGTCTAAAGTTTCCCAGCATACAAAGGATGTTTGAAGATGCAAATACTAATTATCCAAATGTCAATACACATTGTAACATTAGTAAAGTCATCATATGGTCCTGTATAAATACATATAAATATTATGTACTAATTTAAATATATTTAAAAACTTCTGTATACCAACAAAAAAAGAAACACTGAGTGAAGAGACCGTCTACAGAACAGGAAAAAAATGCCCGTTTTAGATAGCCACCTGATAGGAGATTATTACCTGGAACAAAGAACTCAAAGCTTTAAGTAAGAAAAGAACAAACAATCCTATCAGTAAATGGGCACTGGAATCGCACAGACACTTTTCAATAAAATAAATACAGATGAGCAATAAATACACAAAAAAGTGGAAAAGTGAGTTCAGCACCCTTAGCCATCAGGGAACTACAAATTAACACTCCACTGAGATTCCACCTTAGCCTCAGTTAGAATGGCTACTATTAAACACACACACACACACACACACACACACACACTAACATATATACACACACAAACTGGAGTTTTACAAAGAATGCAGTCATGTTATTTGCAAGGGACTGGATGGAACTAAAGATAATCATGCTAAGAGAACTAAACCAGTCTCTCAAACACTAGGCCTCCATGTGCAAAACAGACACAGATATTAAACTTTTTACAAGACTTAACTCAAAGTGAATCTTAAGTCTAAATATAAAACGCAAAACCATGAGACTCCTAAATGATGGGAAAACATTACTGACAGTGGAGATGGTGATGACTTTTAAGATAGAGCACCAAAGGCATAATCCATGAAGGAAATAACTGATAAACTAGATGTAATTAAAATTATAAACTTCAGTTCTACAAGATAAAATGTCAAGATAATGAGAAGACAAGCTACACATCTGGAGAATTTTTTTTTTTTTTAAAAAGTCACAGGACCAGGGAGCTAGCTCAGTGAGTAAAGCACTTGCCACCAAGCCTGATAACTCAAGTTAAATCCTAAGAACACACATGGTGGAAAAAGAGAATCAATTCCTGCAGATACCTGCTACCTGCTGCAGCAGCTCCCTCTGATAGATGATAGATAGATAGATAGACAGATAGATAGATAGATGATAGATAGATAGATAGACAGATAGGTAGATAGGTATGTAGATAGATAGGCAGACAACATAAAGAAATAAATACACAAATAATCAGTAAATAAGGAAGAGAGTATAATTAAGTTCTTTAAAATAGGACATATCTTTCAAAGGATTGTTACCCAGAATATACAAAAACTTAAATCTCAAAAAAAAAGTTAAAAGGGGAAAAAGATCTGATCAATATCTCAATAACAAGGAAATACATTTAAAAAAGGCATTCAACATTATGTTTCATTAAAAAATTGCAATTAAAAAAACAACAAGATGTCACTTTATGTATCACAATGGCCCAAATCCAAAACACAGAATCAGTGCTGGCAAGCACAGAGAGTGCCAAGAACCTGCACACGGATACAGACATCTGACATACTGACAGGACTTCAGTAGTTTCATATAAAACTAAATATACTCTTACTACACACGTGTCAGAGGACCACTAAAACTACCTCCTGAGTTCTCCACCACTTTTCATGGCAGAGAGCTCATTTGCTCCCTGAAAGACTCAAAGACAAATGCAAGTAAGTCCCATTGCTGGAGCCCAGGACTTGTATACTTCTTGTTTATTCAACCTGAGAGCAGAGAAAGCGAAGATAGTCTCCTCAGTTTCCATAGCAGCAGAAGGGTGGGTGTTGCTTCACACCAATGCTTAATCCAAATTGGAATTTATTGATACTAGGAAAGAGAACAGACAGATGTCTTAATTGAGGTTTCTACTGTTGTGATAGAACACTGTGACCAAAACAACATGGAGAGAAAGGGTTTATTTTGCTTACACTTCCACATCACAGTTCATTATCAATGAAAATCAGGACGAGAACTCAAGCAGGAACTGAAGCAGAAGTCATGGAAGAGTGCTAGCTTGAGACTCAGTCAGCTCTCCTATAGCACCCAGGGCCACCAGCCCAGGGATAGCACTGTCCACAGTGAGCTGGTCCTTCCCATCTCAATCATCAATCAAGAAAACAGGTCTGACCACAGGCCAACTGTAGAGTGAAGCTTTGCCAAGGAAAAGCCCCTCCCGCTTGTGGTTGCTTGCAACTTGGACTTCTGGGAGTAGCTTGGAGGGAGGTATATAAGAGAGAGAGTGACAGTTGAAATGACAGAGTTACAGCACAGTTGCTGTAGGACAGGGAAAGAGAGCACAAAAGCTGATGTAGGAGAACCAGGCAGAAATAAGGCTCAGATAAAATGGACTAACTGGGATTTTAGAAAAGTTACAATTTAGATATTCTCAGTAATTGCCATGCTGGGAGAAGCCAAACCAGAGTGGGTTAGAGTATTTCAGTTCCCCAGACATAGACATACAGCCAGAAAAGGGCTGTAAAAGTTTTCCTTTCCTTTCCTTTTTGTCCTTTTTCCTTTTTTCCCTTTCCTTTCCTTTTTCCTTTCCTTTCCTTTCTTTTCCTTTCCTTTTTTCCTTTTTCCTTTTCTTTTTCTTTTCCTTTCCTTTTCTTTCCTTTTTCCTTTCCTTCTTTTTCCTTTCCTTTTTCTTTTCTTTTCCTTTCCTTTCCATTCCATTCCATTCCATTCCATTCCATTCCATTCCATTCCATTCCATTCCATTATTCCTAACCCTATGAGCCAACTAAGGTTTAAAAAATATTACAAGTTAGAAATCTAGCAGCCAGGAACAGAGGAGTGGAGTCAAGTTGCCAGTGAGAAAAGTAACAACAGCTTTTGAGAGCCCAGACTCAAACAGCAAAACCCAGCCAAACTCACACCACCTTTTAGAAGAAAAACTAGTACATTTTAAATACATTTAAAAACGTTTTATACCAATCTGGTGAGGACATTTATTAAATTGAAGATCCTTCTTCACAAATCATCCTAGCTTGTGTCAAGTTGACAGAAAACTAGCCAAAACAATAGATGACAGCAAAATTTATAAAAAGAAAAATAAAAGGTAAAAGTGATTTTTAACTTCTTTTTAAACGAATCATGGGAGTTGATGAGCCTGGAGATGGTAACTGAATATAACACAAGGAAGCCCCTTCCCCAAAGGGCAAGCACTCTCCACAAAGAAGCAAGATGAGAATAGGAAAAGACAAACTCTCTGTAGCCCTGAATTTTGTGAGGAACTAAATTTAATGATTGATTCTTGCTAACTGTGCTTCTACTACTTCAAAGCTAAAAGATAATAACTGAATTTTCAAGGCTCTCTCTTGCTCTAGTATTTCCCATTTGGTAATCCTTGAAATTATCTCAGTAAAACTCAGGATAGTTTCATTTATAAAAATCAATAAAAGGTTAATGATGCTCAATACTTGGCTGAGGTAAAAATAACAACCCATAGTGCTTTTCTGCATTCTATCACTGTAACAAAATACATGAGACAATCAGCTTAATCAAAGAAAAGGTTGTGTTGGTTCATAGTTTCATAGATTTTAGTGTGCAGTCATGTAGCCCTGTTACACTGTCTGGAGGTGATCCAGGCACAGACGGCAGCAGAAGGTAGCACCAAGAAGTAGTCTAGGTCTAATAATCTAGTACTGTTTTAGCATTTCAGTACACACCCCCCCATTTCATTCTCTTTTTTTTACTCCTTTATTCCTCCCTCCACAAAAAAAAGACCTCTGAGCAGTTAAACAGTAGAAGAAAAACAAAGCGTCAACATGTAGAAAGGAATAGGCTAATCTGAAAGTGGCTAAGAAAAGCTCCATGTGCACAGAGCTTACAGGTGGGGCACGGCTGGGTGGTAGTGTTTGCTGCAGAAGCATGAGCACCCTGATTCAGACTCTAGCACTCATGCGAAGTTGAGGAAGGAGCATGTGCACACCTGCAACTTCAGACTGCGGTGCCATGGGAGGCAGGCAGGAGGATCATTAGGGCTTGTAGTCAGCTAGCCTAGCCTAAAAACAGCAGGCTCCAGGTTCAGTGAGTGACCCTGAAAGGTTGCATTTATAGATTTAGAAGTATATCTTCATGTGTATATGTATATATGTATTAACAAAAAAAGAAAAAGAGGCCATGAATTTGAGAGAGCATGGGGGTTATATGGAAAGGATTGGAGGGAGAAAGGGTGAAGGGGAAAGGGAAAATGATATAATTTTAAAACATAAAAAAATTCTTTAAAAAATAAAATAAAAATAAGGTGGACAACAACAGTGGAGGGTAACCAAAGTCCTGGCCATTGTGTGTGCCCTACACACACCCAGCGCGCGTGCACGCACACACACACACACACACACACACACATACACAGCACACACACATACACACACATACACAGCACACACACACACACATACACACATACACACACACAGAGATACACACATATACACAGAGAGAGTCACACACACACATAGACACATATACACATACATACACAAACACACATACACAAATACACATATACCCCCACACACAGAGACACCCACACTCATACACACAGAGACAGACACACACACATACACACAAAGACAGATGCATACACACATACACACAGAAACAGACACACAGAGACATAACATACATACATACACACACACATACACATAGAAACAGAGACACACACAGGCTTAGCAGAACAATGAGTCCTCATAGTGGGCACCTTGATTAATGGTTTAGAAGAGATGTTTCCCTTAATGATGGAGATCTGTTTCTTGTTCCCAGCATAGAGAAATGAAAAAGAAGAGAAGCACAAAAGATTCTGAGAGCGAAGTTCTCCATGATGAGGCGACAGAGGCAGTGGACCTCCTGAAAACATGGACAGGGTAAAAAACCTAGAAGCAATGCACACACCTTCTGATGACAACCAGAATCTAGACAGAGCATCCTCAGCTTCCTAGGTCACAGCAGGAAATCTGGGACTTGCCATTTTGTTTGAGATGCAGATTGAGATCGTCCTTACCACAAGGAAAATAATTTTTATTGTCAGGGTTTCAAAATTTTCCTGCAATCTCTTCTCACTGTAAGGGACAAAACTGCAATTCCCTACAGTTTTTTCTACTCCAGCTATAAATTTATGTCAGGCTACATCATGCACAGATCCCAAAAAAAGTTGCTGTATCAGAGCCTAGCATTAGATGGCCTCCCGATACCTTAAAATACAGCCATATGCTCCCTGATATTATAGGTCCTCTTTTGCAAGGCTCCTCCCCATCTCAGGGAAGACACAGAATATCTACTACTGTTGCTTCCTATTCACATATAATAATAATAATAACAACAACAACAATAATAATAATAATGACAATAAATCCAGCCACAATTGGCAATACTTGGTGTGAATAATCATCATCATCATCATCATCATCATCATCATCATCATCATCCCAGCCACAATTGGCTCAATTGGTGTGAAAAATGAGATGTGGTTGTCAGATTCCTGAATAACTGCCAGCAGCATCATCAGCCAGCCGGATACTAGACTCACATAGAAAGACAATTGTGAATACCACTTTAAACAAGGCCAATTTTAAGGAGATTTTAAACTGGGGTCTTGGGTATGGAATGAAACATACAATTAGAATCCTTCCTGCAGTAAGTAAGTGTTGTCAATGAGAAAGGAGACAGATTGGAATGGAGAGAAGTGGGCTTTGGAAATCAAGCTTTGCCCAATTAAAATATAGTCCTTTGGAGGAGGGGGGATGTCTGATAGAGGAATCCTAGCTTTGACAAGCTGGCAGTAATCCTTGTGATCTATTTTACTGGGATATAAATTGTCACTGCAAAAATGAAACAAACTACAAAACTGCAGAGCAGACCCTGACTGTGATCATTAGGCAGAATGGACCAGGAGCCTCAAGCCTTTGATGCCCTGACATATTATTTTTTGGATGGTGTCCAGCAACCCAATGCAGGATAGCTTTTTCTCTACTGTATCCAGATGGTAAATGGAAGAGATCAAATTCAACAGTTTCAGAGCTGACCTTAATGTATGTGAAAGGCTGGCTCCTCCACTAGCATTTCAGGGATCATCGATACAAAAAGGCTTTTGAACAAAGAGACAAATAATTGCCTCCTCCACCCCTTTCTTCAAAACTAAGTCATAGAAGTGGTAATCTGGTTCAAATCCATCTTTTGGTTGAAAAAAAGACAGCCAAATATCTGATTGATTTTAATCACACATTCTCATGATACTTTCTGTGAAGCTCAGATGGATGTTACTGTTAATATTCTGCAAAACCTTTCATTCCCTTCGGGAAAATATTTCACTCTTCTATTGCTGTCAAAACCATAACCAAATGTGTGTGTGTGTGTGTGTGTGTGTGTGTGTGTGTGTGTGTGTGTTTGAATATGTATGCATGTGCATGCATGTATGTGCACATGTGTGCACACATGTGCGCAGGCTCCTAAATGTTTAGGCAGCATCATCTT
The DNA here is from genome assembly GCA_026225945.1 of Cricetomys ansorgei. Taxonomy (NCBI): domain Eukaryota; kingdom Metazoa; phylum Chordata; class Mammalia; order Rodentia; family Nesomyidae; genus Cricetomys; species Cricetomys ansorgei. Next base: position 30,445,420 of record JAMJFZ010001038.1, read on the forward strand.
ACATTATAGGTTCTTACACTAAAGGCTGAATTTCAGAATCGGACTTAGACCTTAGACATCTGTGCTACCATGTAAGTAGACTTCACTAGAAGTCATGTGCAGAAGGCATATAAAGGTCTTGATCCCAAGCCCAGATGATTTACTTACTGAAGTGTCAGATACCTAATCATTCACATAAAATCTTTATGGCACAGTTCATAAGACCAGTTTCTTGGTAAATAATGAACGAAGCAACAGTGGAAAGGGCTGTGTTACCTTCTGTGTGTTATTCCATGAGACAGAGAAATGTTAACATGAAGGGGTGTAGGTGTGGGGGTGGTCATTGAACCTGGGCCTTCTACACTGTATTCCCAGCTAAAGTAAGAGTTCTTAATTTGGGTTTGTGGACATGTGAAACTGTACACAAAGTTTTGAAAATCCATATTCACACTTTTCAAGATAGATGATCTACATTTAATTTAAGAAAATAGTGACTCTTCTTTAAAGTGTGAGAATTCTGAGAAGAAGTTTTGACAGAAACAAGATTAGGTACATTAACTCATCTAAAGAAAGAGTATCTTCTTTTGAGACAAACTTTGGAAAATCTATGTTGCAAAGAATAGCCCAATGGAATGGACTGTGACCCAGGCCTGCAATATGCCACCCAAAGAGCAGGAATGTCCCACACTGGAGATGGATCTTTGAGTCGCTACTGCTTAATTACTGCAATGAGGTGAGCCAACGAACATCTTTTGTTCTAATTCCATAATAATTAAGCTTATCAAGAATTTAGTTTTCCCAATGAAACTTGCCAGCAGAGAGAGACCATGATATTTAGGGAAGAAATACAACTGGGATTTCTGAGCACTTCATAACTAATAATGTAGCTTCTGTGTGTGTGCATGAGAATATCTGTGTGAGTTGTGTGTTCCAGGATGCCTCTTTCTGCTTTTTTTTTTTTTGCTATGTTTCTGTTTATTTGCTGATGTTTTGTAACAAGATTTCCTTATGTAGTTCTGTCGGCACTGTAACTTTCTGCATCTCACAATAGCTTCAAATGAAAGTTTTCCTACCTAGCCTCCCAAATGCTGAGATTGCATGTCTGTTTCACCATGACCAGCATCTTCTACTTTTTCTTCTACGTATTTGGCTACTACTATCTTGCCTGGTTTTTCTCATCATCACATTTTTTATTTTAATTTTAAAAATTGCATCTCTCCCCCCACCCTGTGTGTGGGGGGGGTGTATACATCTGTCACCATGTATGAAAGTCAGAGAACAACTTTTGAAAATTAGTTCTCTCCTTTCACCACATGCATCCAGTCAAACTCAGGTCATCAGGCTTGGTTGAAGTCACAGATTCAGGATTTGGATGGCTTCTTTTTCCTCTCTTCTCCATCCCCTCCCTCACCCCTCTCTCTTCTACCATATCCTTCTTAAACATACTGTGGTTGCATACTCAACCTCATGGCAACTTAATCACACTTTACCAAATGTCTCTCTCCATCTATACCTCTCTCCTGAGCTTTGGTCTGAGGTATTTGACTGCCTGCCTGACACTTCCATGGAAGCGCACACCAGGCATTTCAAGAATGCAGTCAGTCAGTCTTCTCCCCAAATCATGCTCTTATTACATACAGTCGTTACCATCTCAGTGAGTATGAATGTCCTTTGTTCATTTGGTTGTTCTGGTTAGAGTTCTGAGAACCACAGCTGATTCTTTTATCCTATTCCCAATAAATAAGAAAATCTTGACAACTCTACATCCACTGAGAATCCGATCCCTCCTCAGAGAACCATATTTACCACCCTGCTCAACTCAAGGCACTGTTATCTTTTACTTGAATGTCGCAGTTGCCTCCTAACTGGTCTCCCTGCTTGTGTTCTTGCTTTTCCACATTAAATTCTTCATCAAAGAACCCACAGTGAGGCTTTAGTACCTACGTCAGATGTTACCATGTTACCCAAGCCTTCTAATGACTTCCCAACTCAATCTCAGTAAAAACTAAAGTCTTTTATTTTTTAAAGACTCATTTATTTTTATTTTATGTGTACGGGTGTTTTGCCTGCATGTCTGTATGTACACCACATGCATGCTTGGTGCCTGTGGGGCTTAGAAGAGGGCACTGGTTCCCCTGGAGCTGGAGTTACAGATGGTTGTGAGCTACCATGTGGATGTTGAGAACTGAACTTTGATTCTCTCTAAGAACAGCAAGTGCTCTTAGCCCCCAAGGCACCTCTCCAGCCACTAGGCTACCCTTTTTTAGTTCTCTGACTTTAGTTCCTGCTACCAAAACAAAGCAGCAAAATGCAAAGCCAACCAGAGGTACATAAAGAATAGGTGTCTTCACTTACTCAGCCTTTATTGTTATCTCTCATTTCTTGGATAAATTGAATATGTTTGGGACTCTGGGTCTCTCTCAACTTTAAGTTCCACTATCCAAGAGAGTTCAAGTGTGAAGCCTTTGAGCTATTCAGTACACTGACTTTCAATACATTTGTTTGATTTCAATTCTAACTCTTTAGTCGATGCTGCACCCAAGACTTTAATCATTTTCTGCCATTTTAACATCATAAAGATCTTCCTCTTGGACTTTGCACCTGTGAGCACTCTCAGTTCCCCTTGCCACTGTGTCCCTAAAGCCAGGTGAGACTCCAATCATGGATTAAGGCTAGTAAGCTCATTAGATACTTAAATGCTAAGTAGTTTTGGAAACAATAAAAATGCCAAAACTCTGTAGAATCTAAGTATAAAGCCAATTTCTAGTTTTAATTTCAGCTAGGTTCTCAACACTGCCTTCCAAACATTTTTAAAAACTTACTCTATACAATGTACTGGGTGCTGTTCCCAGCCCCTATAAGCGTTAACTCATGTGGTTCTCACAGCAATCAATACAGGAAGATGTAGATATTACTGTCTTCATTTTACAGATTATATAAAAAGAAAAAAGTAGTAGAACATACTAGGTCTAAACACTGAGCTAAAGGTTCTAGTACTTGCCCAGGACCCCAACTTCCATTATCTAAGTGTAAGAACTTGGATTAGAATAGCGTTTGACTTCAGAGCCCATACATTAACCCACTAATCTAAACTATCTCCTCAAATCAAAGCCTTTGGGAAAGCTAATGTCCAATATGTTTGGAGTTCTTCCATTGCACACGCCCTTTCCAGAAAATTTATCTAGACCCAAACCCATCTCCACCCTTCTCCCAGAGATGGCTTTCTCTCCTGCTGTTCACATTTACTCTGGATGGCAATTATTCATTTTTTCCTTTATCTCCAACCTCTCTCCATCTTATTTTCAGAGGAATGGTCTTTCTTACTGATTGGCTAGACTGGCTGGTCAGTAAGCCCCTGGGATCCTCCTGTCTCTGCTCCTCAGTACTTGAATTACAGGCACACTGCCATGTCTACTTTTTTACATGGGTGCTAAGAATCTGACTTCATTCCTACTGCTTGCACATCATCTACTGAGCCATCTCCCCATCCCCATATGATCATCTTCCTGTAGAAGACCAAAATGTAACTGCTATTCAGATGACAGTAACTCCTTTAGTGACCATTTTTGAAGAGCCAGCCATTTCCTTGTCTCCCATTCTTTCCAGCATGTGAGCCAGTGGAAGTGGCTGATACTGTATCCTGTATCCGCACTGTCTAAAGAGAACACACGTAACTTTCAAAATGACAAATATCACTGATCAAAAGGCACACTAGTTAGAAAAATAAAATAAAATCAGAGAACAAGCTGTGTCTCTATTTAAGTCATAAATATGTTAATATATTCCCAATCAAAATTAAGGACATATGGTCATCTAAGATTTTAACATATATTAATATATTCCCAATCAAAATTAAGGACATATGGTCATCAGAGGAATTTCTGTTCCATTTTAGTATGTGAAAAACAGCTGCTAAATGTCACGTCAGCACTGAAACCCTGGAACGTCCGACACATTTCAAGGATTTGTGAGAACTAGTCCTGGTTTTACGAGATGTTTGGCCACTGGAATCACATACTAAAATAGACAATGTCTCTGAACTCCAAAACTTTATGTTGAAGCTTAGTTCCCATTGGATGGTATTGGAAATAAAGCAGGGTGGCCATTAGTTCATGAGAAGGTAATTCTCACAGATTACTGTCCTTATGAGAGGTCCTAGAGGGGTTTCTTACCCTACTCACCAGTGACATGACAGCTCCCTATGATCGGTAAAGGAGGCCCTCACCAGAATGGAATTTACTAGCACCTTGACTTTGGACATTTCAGCCTTCAAAAGTATGGAAAATAAATGGCTGTTGTTTAAGCTCCCAATCTATGGTACTACTGTAGAAACCTAAATAAACTAAGGAACGGGAAAGTTACAACCAATCCTATTCTCTCTAAGGAACATGATATTCCATAATTATTCTGTGATCACATTGGGTTGATTTAAGGTTTTATAAAACACACACACATGACAAATTAGCATGTGAGTATAGCAATAAAGTTTCTCTGAACAGATGTCAAAGTGTCATTAGCCACTTTGAAAGAAGAACACAAATTATTTGTTATACCAAGGCAGGGTTGCTTTGTATGCAGAGCACATCAACATCAATAGAGCAAAATGCTATGCATGGTTCAATAAGCTGCTTTAAAGAGTTTTTAAGTGGGTAATAGAATGAGAAAAAAAATCTCACAATAAACGTGTCCTCTTATCTTTCATGAAAGGTAAAAAACAAACCATTAGTCATAATAGTTTTCTTAGTTAAGGTTTCTACTGCTGTGATGAAACACCATGAACGAAAGCTAAGTTAGGGAAGGAAAGGCTTTATTTGGCTTATGCTTCTATATCACTGTTGACCATCAAAGGAAGTCAGGACAGGAACCCAAACACTGCAGGAACCTGGAGGGGGGAGCTGATGCAGAGGCCAGGTAAGGGTGCTACTTACTGGCTTGCTTCCCATGGCCTGCTAACCTTGTTCTCTAATAGAACCCAGAACCACCAGCCCAGGGAAGGCACCACCCACAATGCGCTGGGCCCTCCTCCACCAATCACTAATTAAGTAAATGCCTTACAGCTGGACCTTATGGAGGCATTGTCTCAATTAAAGGTTCCTTCTTTCAGATAACTCTAGTTTGTGTGTAAATTTGACATAAGACTAGCCAGCATAATAGCAGAAAAATAGCAGTAACTTCTGTATAACACAGACTATTTATTGACTTAGACAGCCTCTTGAGCAAAATTGTTTTAAAATAAAAGCTATTCATCTTAATTGTAAATATGTTTAAACTTCCCTGTATACAAAGGTACCAAACTTCAATACAACAGAAATTCTGGCACCATGAAAAATAAGACTAGAGCTGGCAAAGTAAATTTCAGCCATAGCAAGAGGTTAGAAACCTATAGTCTCCCTGGAAAGTCACTGAAGTAAAACTGCCATTACCTCTCAGTAACATAAATGCCTAGATACACTAGGAAACAACACTCTCTCTATCTGCTATAACACTTAACACCAGATGTAATTTAATTAAACACAAAATATATTAAAATGTATGGTTTTTATTCAACACATGCTTGATATCAATGCAATGGATTTCCTCACGTGCCAATGCATTGATTTCTTTTCCATTGACTTCATTAAATAAATAATGACGGGTTTTCTATGGTAGGAATATTAATACCAAGGGTTTAAGTAATAACTCATTTATCACATATGTACTTATAGCTATAACTCAACAGGAAGGGCTCATCCTCATTTTTAGGACAGATTATATAATCCCAGGAAAAATATGTATATATATATAATATAAAATATTACTTTTATAATATTATAATATATAACATAGCATATTATATACAAAATTATAATAATATTATAGGAATATAATGCCCTGGGATCTCTATATGTCAAATGAAGCCTATAGATAACCTGTGAAACAATGTATACAGAACTGTTTCCTGCTGGAGTGTCCAAAAATAGTCTACAGAACAAAAGCATGCTCTTCCATCTGTCTCAAGAAAATGTTTTTAAACACAGGCAGACTATAAAGAGGTGTGTGTTCACTTCTATAGACAGGGATGAAGTATCATACAATTTCAAACTGGGAGATATAATTTCAAAAAGGAAATGATTTCCTCCAGCTTCAGAACAAAATCTTCTAAAATGTTTTATTAATATTTTGCTGCTGTTTGTCTTAAACCACTCTGTGACTGATGTGCAAAAGCTGTACACAGTTTTTGAAAGTGGTGAAACACCTAGGCAGCATGATGCATGATTATAATCCCAGCATTTGGGAAACAGAGGCAGGAGGAGAGCAAGTTTGCACCCAATAAATCAACCAAAACAAAATGAAAAAGAATGGTAGGATACAGAAAGATACAGATGGGAAGAAAGGCCTTTTAAAAGAGACAGATTATTAGGTAAAAGGGATGGCTCTATGCAAGGGGGGGATTTTCTGCAACCCTGGGTCAAGGCCACCTTAATAGCACTGGCCTACAAAAGATTTTTCGTGTCGTGAGGAGTAGACTTTATAAAAAGTTACACGTCTGCTTCTGTTTCTGGGAAATCAATCTGGTTGGGTGTCAGGGTAAGGAAAGACACTGTGGAGGTGGGGAAAATATGACTAAGGTTGATAAGAGTAGGAACAGTCCCCATCACACCAGAAAGTCCTAACAAGTACTAAACATTAGCCAAAGGACTTTATATATGTGGCAGATTCTCAAATCCACATACAATTCCTACAGTGTGAGCATTATTAACATTTCAGCAAATGAGAAATCCAAGTCTGATGAGCTCAAGTAAGTTATGTAGTGTCACAGACATGTCTGTGGGAGCAACAGTCATGCTGACTCTGTATCATCACACTTCCTGATAATGGACAGCCAGGCAGAACACAAGGAAAGATGTGTTCATTTACTGTTCTGATGTCAAGAGTAACATTCATGTGAATGTTTATCTTTTACAAACCTTCTTCACAGAGTTACTGACCTTCCATGCTCCAGTTAGTGGCATGTGGTCGTTAGAGAACTGCTAGACATTGAAAGCCAAAATTGTCTGCATAGAAGGACTTTTCTTTTCAATCAAAATACTAGTATGCAGGAGATAGCAGTTCCACAAGAGTCTAGTCCTTACTATTTCCTTGTAATTCCACCTCTTAGCTTCATATTTGTCCCTAGCCCAAGGGACCTTTTCTATCTCACAGTACTTTTTTTTTGAACTACATGTTAAGACCAAATCAAGGATTTAAGCAAACATACCCACTTCCCTTTACCAGTGTATTCTTCTGCTTCCCCAAAGGACTCCTGAATGAGGATGAATGAGTATGAATGGAATGTGCAGTCTATTCATGGAGAATATAAAGGAGAAGTTAACAAGGAGGCTTTCATTTAGTATATAAAGTCAATTATATTTAACAGTGCTAATTTTAAAGCTTCAGTCTCATTCTAATGAGTATACTGACTCAAATCAATACTCTATAATTAGTGAATTATAGACCTCTTAAAGAGGTCCTTGCATGAGTAAGAATCCTTTCGAAAATAATTCCGTGTCCTCTGCAGAGAGGGCCAACAGCACTAGCTACTTCGACCTCTCATGCCTTGCCACCAAGTGCTTCTATGCTTTGAAGAAAGTATTCTCGCCATAAATCACAACCACAAGCCAGACAGAGATTCCCCAATCAGCCTCAGATTTAGCACTCTCCACCTCCTTTCCGCCTGCAGGCGCTGTCCAGGTTGACCTTTTTGCTACAGACAATATATAAATATAACTTCCTACATGCACCTCGGGACTCATATTTTCAAAGCCTATTTTATCTAATGTTAGTGGCAGTAGCCAGTGGAGACACTGAGATAAATTTACAAGACAGCTTTGCTCCATTTACATAATTCATGCAGCCAACAAGACCATAAGAACAGCAATGATGAAGGTTAATAACTTCTGCAGGCCACAGTTATTAGGATGGATCTTTGACCCTGAGCTGTATAAAATTCCCCTTTGCTTAGAGTCATCCCTTTTGCTTAATATCTTTTTTTTTTTTTTAAAAAAAAGCCTTTCTTGCCATCCATATCTTTTCATATTCTACCATTCTTTTTCATTTCATTTACTTGATTTATGACAGGGTCTTACTTTGTAGCTTTTGCTAAGCTCAAACTTGCAATCCTCCTGCCTCTGTTTCCCAAGTGCTAGTCTGCATGTCACCAAGACAACAAAAATATCTTCCATGGAATACTTATAAGTTTTCAAGGCAATTATCAGCAAATTAACATGCATGATTTCTTTGAGATAATTCTGCCATTTTACAGTTTATGTACAGGGTTTGGAATTAGGGTAACCAAACTCATATGTTGTCTCTGACACTTGCCAATTACCTGACCTCGAGTGACTTATTAAACCCTCCCACAATTCTTATCTGTGGACCTACTTCAGTTGGGAGAATCGATTGAGCTATTATGTATCTGGTGCCTTTAAAAACTACCATGGGAATAAAGTAGGCATTTAATGCTTGCCAGCACTACATTCCCCCATTATCATTATCCTTAGAAATAACGGAAATTATCAGCCCTATTGGACTAGGGCCCCCAAATGAATTAAGTATTTAACAGGTTTAAATGAAATAAGAATATACTCACAAATTTAAAACTTAAAAGAACAGTGATATTTATTTAGATTGTTCGTTATCACTGAATTGGTTTTAAAAAAGGGGGGAGAAGGGAGGCACAATGGAAGTTTTTCAGTGAGTTGAAATTTGAACAGCTAAATAATGAAATTCTGTATCTTGCATTCAAGATTAAATGGGAATATGTGAAATAGTTTGGACAGTACAGATCGCTGTATTAGAATAAGGTAATAGTATTAAAGAGAATAAATTCCACGTGAAAATGTGTACAAGGCGAGAGTTGTTAAAAATCTGCAATTAACGAACATCCCAAGACCTGAGAGCATGGAGGGTTGAGCCTGGGCGGCTCAGGGCTGCGCTCTCGCCCCAGCAGTCTCACCAATGAGGCAGCCGGACAGAAGGCAGGAAAGTGAAAGAGTGAAGTCCTCAATGCTGGCCGCTGGCCTGGTGTCAGGACGGAAGTAGAAGGAGTGAGAACCCTCATGGTTAGACACCGCACTAACTTGACTCTACTTCTCAGGAGGCAGAGGAGCAGTTAAAGGACAGCTTGTTCGCCAATCAGAAGAAAACCCAACTAGTAATGGAGAGGCAGTTCAAGAAAGAAAGAAGAAAAAAAAACAAAAAACCAAACCAAAACAACAACAAAAAAAATGACTGCATCAAGAGAAAAGAGCTACAGACGAATTTCAGTAAATGATTAGAGGACCAACGAACTCAAGTGATGGTGCAGCGCAATGACGTAGACAGGATCACGCTCTGCTTGGTAAATAGGGAACTTAGGGAAAACGGTTATACTTCTAAACGACAATAAAAAGCAGGTCTTACTAAAAAAATGATATATAGAGAAATCTACAAATGTCCAGGGCAGTTAAATTACACTAGAGTCAGTGTATCATCTCTGCACCTAGTATGTTACCTCCCAAAGGCTAGAGTACGCTAACATCAAGAGCACAACAAGGAAATATGTTCTTGTGAGATGGCCGGAGGTCAATTAGGCAGAGACTCGGATGAAGCTGTGGCATTGCCTTCTGCACAAGCACCAGCAAACCATGAGAGTAGGCTCTAAGAAAGCAAGAAGACGGAAAAGAAATAACAGAGAAGATGGAAAGAACCAGGGAAGGAGAACATTACTTGATGGCTATCCTACACTCGCGGAGCTTAGGTAAACAGAACTACCACTCAATTTAGGAGTAGCTTCCTCCAAAACAATCTGTCCATCAAATCTGGTCCTCATCCACAAATATATTAAAGGAAGCTGCAGCAGTTTTCAAACTATATCTTAAGAACTTAATATTGTATCTCAGGGGTTCTGGGTTGTGTGTGTGACTGGGGAACAGGAAAGGGGGGAATCAGAAAAGAAGAGCTCCGGATGTCCCTCTACTCCCAAAACTATTTCATGATAAGAGGTAACTTCTGATCAAGTGAAAAGAACAGAGGCAACTCTGGTTTTGCATCATGGCACTGTTCTCTACTAGCTCCGTGGCTCGGGAAAGTCAACCAGTCTCCCTGAATTTAGAGTCTTCTTTCATAAAATGTGTAGAATAAGAGTTGCAAAATTGTTGGAAGGAGTAAGATAAGGTTTGCATAGCACAGATTATGATGCTTTACTACACAGCATGTGCAGATTAAATATCACTTCCTCTTCTAAAAGATATAAAGAAATGCATACATATATGCTAATATGTTAGGCATATAGACATTAATATACATTTCTACATACACACATGTACATATCTAAACAAATATGTGTACCACTCTCCCCTTCTATCAGACACACACACACACACACACACACACACACCAGCCCCTTTGTGTAGAAAGTTTTGCATATGCAGGTATGAAAATAATAAACTGAGAAGCAATCTGGATGGCAGTAGCCCTCTGGTCAGCACTTCCTGCCTGTGGCTGCTCTAAGAATTTTCTACAGTTCTTCCTCTGTGTTTCCAGCAGAAAGCTTCAGTTGTTTCTATAGCTATCCAGAGATATTTGAGACATTTGTATTTGTACTAACTCAGTCCACATCTAACTAACCTAGAGGGCATTACCAACAAATGTATTTACTCCTTGAGATGAAAATAAGCTGTGGGGTGATCCACAGAGCACCTTCTTGCCCCATTTAAGAAAACAGAGCTGACCAGTCTGATCAAACCGGCACTGTTCTCAGCTAACAGACTCTGAGCTGACTGTTACAGCTCCTAAAGCTTCCCGTGCAACGGAGCAGAAGCAGCACCCCGCACAGACAGAACTGAAAAGAAAGTGAGGAAAAAGTCACCAGGAACACCCCAATTTCATGGCATTATGATCACAGAAAACTAACCAACAATAATCATAAAATGAGGAGTGAAACGCCCACAGTAAACTTTACCACCCCAGTTCCACCACCAATCAACTGTGAAAGTTACCTAAACAAATCTTATTTACTAGTTCTTAAGAACTTTAATGCAATGACACCTGCCTCACTACCTGGTCAGAAACATCTCTTCTGTGCACTCCCGCCAAAGTCTGGTCTAATCACATTGAGCCATTTTACAAAACATCTGACCTGCACTCTTCAACAGTGGCACAGGGACTTCCAATAGTGAAAAACAGAGGGTAACCCCGTGTTGGAGAAGACACAACAAGATGAGATTCTGCCTTTGATTTAGAACGAAGCAATGAGTGCTGGCAAAACTTGAATTTGGTTTGTAGATAAGGTAGCAGCACTGTACAAATGTCAAGGTTCAGTTTGATAATTATGAGTGTGTAGGACAAAGCACAGCACGGGCTACACAGGAATTTCTTGAACTAATTCTGCCAGTTTGGAAATCATACGTTATTTTAAAAGTTTTGTCATGCAACCAGAAATTCAAGACAGTGGCTCTTTCTTTCTGAAACATATTTCCTTCATCAAATGGCTACCTTTTGACCATCAGAGAATAGGGCACTGATGGACAAACCTAGGATGAGGAGGGCTAAAAATAAAATGAGGACTTTTTATGTGTGAACTGAATGACTATAAATAGTCCTGCAGAAATCTTCTAACCAAGAATATTTCATTGTTTTCAAAATACAATCATGAATGAGTGCTTACAGAAGTCTAGATTCTGTGTTTGGTCAATGATGACAGGCTTAAATGTACCTAATACCATCAGCCTTTAAACATCACGTCAGATTTTCATTTCTCTGACTCCGTGATTACTCTCATCTTGTTAGATTTCAACAGTTCTCTGTCGAGCAACACCTGACAAAATAAACCATTTTCACATAAACTGCAGACATTTACAATGAATATGGCGCGATATGTTCTTAGTCGTATTTTCTTCCCCCAATCCCCTCCTTAAGGTAATGGGGACTATAGCCTGGACCACACCGCACTAAGCAAGCACGAACCACACCTCTAGATCCTTTCTTGCTATTTTGAGTTTGAGTTTATGTGTAGCCTTGAAGAGTAAATATGTCACACCTATCACAAATGTCACACTTCTCCAAGATACTGCTAAAATAATTCTCAGAACATTGAAACAACTTAGGAATCACAGTACATTCAGTCCCAGTTTCTAACAAAGCACACTATGGTTCTCACCACATCTAGGTCTGCTCCCACCTCAGGGGCAAGTGCACAGCTTAAACCAATAACCAAGTAACTTAACCATTCCTTGGTTTGATAAAACCACCTATATGATAAATACACATTTCTTTCTATTATTATATGCTCTTACCAAATATTTTTTTTTTTGTTTTCTACAAAGGTTATGAGATGTCATAAAAATGTCCAATGCATCTGGTTTGAGAATCCAATTCTTCCTTCACATATTTCTGCATCTGCTCACAAAAATCCCTTTGACTTCAAAGGAAGCTTTTCAATAGAAAAAGAAGACACACACAGGAAAAGTGGCCATAAATTTTTAGGAGTCCTTTTCCAGGGCCACTTTAATAATGGCAATATAGGACAGGTATCTCTTTCAGAAACCTAAAATGCCCAAACAGCATCAGTGACTACAGGTGTCTATGGAGATTTATGCTTTCAAATTTTACTGGTTATAAAAGTGATGTATCTGCAGTTTGAAACACATGAGACAGATGCTTAAAGCACACTTAAATTACTTAAATTCACCATTTAGGATGAACAAAGCAAAAGTGCTAAAGAAGGCTGTTTCCTTCCAGTCTTTTTTCCCCATATACAAACATGTACAAACAGTATTGCAATCATATTCTGAATGCAATGTTTAATCATTTCCATTAGTCTTTTCATTAGTGCTTTTGTACCTAGGTCATCATGCGCACAGGGCAAGCACCCTGACACTTAGCTTTATCCCCAGCCATCTTCTTACTTTTTATTTAGAGACAAAGTCTCACTAAATCACCCAGACTGAACTTGAACTTAGTTTGTAGCTCAGTCTGGTCTTGAACTTGTGATCCTCTTGCCTCTACTTCTGTCTTCAGAATAGTTGGGACTACAGGACTCTGCCAACAGGCTGGGCTTGCCTAGTCTTTCATGCCAACATCATTTTTAACTAATATGTATTATGACACTGAAGAAACAGTACTTTAGTATTTAATTCTTTCTATTTAAAGCTAAATTAAGGGTTTCAAAATGGTAATCTGTCCTAGAAATTCTTGGTTGCATACACATTAATATGCCTAGCATTAGTAATTTCTATTATGAAAAAAATCAATTTCCCAAACTTCAAGGAAAACAGCATTTGATGACTAAAGTTGGAATCAATTCTTACCTACTTAACTTAAAAGTAACATTCTAATAGTTTTTTGCTGAGTGTCCAGTATATTGTGCCTTTTGTTCTTATAGAATTTTGTGGGGTTTTTTTTTTTATGAAGAAAACAGAAGCTCAGGGAATGAGTAACTTATGGGATGATTACAAACATAATCTTACATGTTTGCATCTACTCTCGCTGGCTATACTTTATCTCATACTCATGAACCTACAGACTTTCCAGGCTTGAAAGTACATCGACATGCTGATCAGCCCAACCCTTCCTCTAACCCATCTGCTAAAAAATAAATAAATATAAACCCAGAAGATTATGACCTGTTCTATAACACAGCTAACAAATGTCAGGAAAAAAAAAAAACAAGAACTTTTAGGATGTTTTCCTAACTTTCAAGCTGACATGCTTACAATACATCAGTTACAATATGACACCCTCAAGTCCTATCTCCATTAATGGTAAATACGTGAAGTGACACAAAAGCTCGAATTTCCTTTCCGCTCTCAGGCCCTACTTCTTGTGACCATCTATGTCAAAATGTCATACTCTGGGATGTTTGGTGCTTGTCTGAACGAGTGAAAGCATATCCCCTGCCACCTTCTGGGTTTGCGGGTAAAATGCAGATACGGACGGTCTCATCCTAACGAGTCACGCTCAGAAGCACAGTCATGGTAACCGCAGTGCTGTCAGGCTCACGCTCCACAGCTAGCTACTGCACCGACCTGAACAGGCCAATTCTGAGACACTGTTTTCGGAGTTCTCCGCTGCACCCCGGGTTAGGGAAAGGAGGACAAAACCGTAACAGAACAGTGAGTAGGAGAACGATCTCAGAGCAACCGGGTATCTGAAAACGTCACACGCTTTCAGGCGATGGGTTGATGCGTTGCCTGGAGACGGCGGCCACGTGACCGGGGGGCGCGAGCCTTCCCGTAGCACTGCCTCGCGCTGTCACGTGTGTTTGTGACGTCGCTACGCGCTCGGAGTCGGGGACAGCCATAGGCCAGTGCACCGCGGGGAAAGAGAGAGAGAGAGAGAGAGAGAGAGAGAGAGAGAGAGAGAGACTCCTTCCAGGAAGCAGGAAGGGAGAAATAAACGAGGAGAGGGGAGGAGAGGGGAGCGGGAAAGCGTTCGCAGGACCGGAGGCCTACCGCAGAAAGCCTGCTCGGGTTACCTGGGGAGCGGGAGCAGCTGCGGGTCCTTTGTGAAGTGCCCGGATGAAGCTCCAGCACTCACGCGCCTTCCGCACGGCGTACAGCGCCATCTTGAGAAGGGCGGAGCCCCCTGGCCCGGTATGACGTATGCGGGCAAAGCCGAGCTATGCTTACTGCGCATGCGCTTGCCCCCCAGGCGGTCGCTGGCCTTTGTAGCTGCTGCAAGAGTTTTTCTGTTCGCAGAACAGGTTGGGCCTGGAATGAGGTAGCACTAGGCTTTGCTGTTCTCCTGGCTGTCTTCCTTTTTGTGCCAGCTTCTTTGAGGGAAGACTCTCTCACCTCGAGAATAAGTTATTGCGCTTTAGACATGGAAGTAAAGGAAATCGATACAGAGGTAGCAAAATTGGCACTCTCCCACCCGGCATTTTCGAAAAGCAGTCACTGGCTGTGGAGAAGCCATGCCTCCCCTCCTCAGGCCCAACACGGCTTCACATCTTGCTCTCCTGAACATGTGGATACTGAACACAAGGGCACCCACCTCCAAGGGCACCCACTTCTTAAGAGCAATAAAAGTCTGCTCTCACGGTTTTGAGGTCGAACTAAGTCTATTTTATTTTTCCTCTACTGACTTATTTCTTACAGGAAAAAAATAGGTTGTTTTTCTGACCTAGCTACCAGACACATCTTTCTATTCCTGTCTCTTAAGAATGAAGCCTGGTTCACCTAGAGGACCGTAAGTGGCTTTTTAAGATCTACTTGATGGTCATCTAGTCCGCAACTTTACTAAAGTGCTCTGAGTGAAACACTGATGGCACAAGGGCATGTGTGTATCTTGTCTTCAGGAAGTATGGGTGTAATGGGTAGCAGAGAAATGCATGATACATACTGATGAGGCGGTGTAGAAGAAACTACCAAGTTCGGGGTGGACAGTGCTCAAGGCTTGAGTGCTTCATGGTGGTTCAGCAATAGCTTAATGACACTGATTATGCCTGGTAGAAGAAAAGGTTTTGTATTAAGACAGTTGACTTCTGTCAGTGGACCTGAAAAGTCGAAGATAAAGAATCAGCGAAAATCCAGCCGGGGAGGGGTGGCGCAAGCCTTTAATCCCAGCACTCAGGAATTTCAGCACATGAAGGCAGAGGCAGGCTGATTTCTGTGAGTTCAAAACCAGCCTGGTCTACAGAGTGAGTTCCAGAGTTACAACACAGAAACCTTGTCTCAAAAAAAAAAAAAAAAAAGAAAAAAGAAAAAGAATCAGTAACAATATAACTGGGAAATATTTGGCAAAATCCCATTGTATTTGCTATAGTAGTCTAAGAAACATATAGTGATATACTGGCAATTACTAAGGGGTCATGTGAGGTAAGTTGTATATGAAATGCCTGAACTCTGTACTCCTAAAGAGTTGAAATCTAATGATAAGATCAAACTCAAACAATAAAATCTCCTAAGTGTGCAATTGTCCCTGAAGTTCAAGCACAATTGGTGTAATTGGAAGTGAGCAGGGAAGGAATTACAGGTACAGGGTTGGGGATGACAAAGAAACCATAGCTCCTTCTCCAACAGAACATATCAACGTGACTTTGGTTTTGCCAGTTAAATTTCAAGGTGCAAAGCACTTGACTGCACACCTGAGTGTGGAGCTGAGGGTAGACTTGAGCTACAAACATGGTAATAAGAGCCAAAACCAAAACAAAATGGAGACAACCAGAGAGTATTTGGAATAAAAAGTGGTCAAGTAATGGAAATACAGTGGCCAGGGATTAGAAAACCCAAAGCATAGGGTATAACTATGCCAGGAAAAAGCCCATCAGGAGAGGAGATAGACACTGTAACATGGGGGATTTATAAATGCCTTAGGTGTTTAGTCTTCGGATAGGAAGCTAAGTATTACAGTTTGTAAAGCTATATAATGAATCTGAACTATAAACCGAGGAATTAGCATTAGACTTCTGACATTCTAGGACATCCAGACTGCAGAATAAAAGCACCTAGCAGTGAGACAGCCTTGCCAGTTCTGTTTCTGAGTCTTCTGCTCAGGCTTATGTGACTAGTAATGTTTTCATGGGGGATGTATCCAGGGCATGTTCCTAGTAAACTGTTTCAATACTCTACTTCAGTACCATGACTTTGGGATAAACCATTTGCTGTGGTGACACATTATTATGAAAACATCTCTTACATTACTGTGAAAATATCCCTTACATACTCTTTGCTGAATCTCACAGCCAAATTAATACTATAACTTGAAGTCACTTAGGACCGCTATGCTACTATGTATTTAGCCTGCTTGTTTAATCTGCCTTCAAGAGAACAAGGGAAGAAAGAAATGTTATAATTTCAAAACATAAAAGTGAGAGAGGACAATGTAAAAACCAACTTTACTTGTCTTGGATGTCCCATGAAATCAACTTTTATACCTGAACTGATGCATAGCTGTAATCTTAAGATACATACCCTTCCATGCCTCTGACCCAGAGAGCGATGCATGTGTGTATGTGTGTGTGATATGGTAGTCCTTTGTTGAAAGTAACAACTAGGTTGAAAACAACCTCATAAACAAGGCCACCACAAATGCTGGAAGCAGCATTTAGATACTACTTGATAGTTTTTGTTCATTACCTGGGTCAGTTGGAGTCAAAGAAGTTTCATCCTTTGTGAAAATCTGGTAAAGATTTCTGTAAAGTATCCATTCATTCACATGTGATGCTTTCTTTGCTGCTCAATAAATACAGAGCAAAAGTCCTTTGCTAGGGACACACAGACACAGGGACAGATTCACATGATATCATCAAGGCAGGCACAGACTCAAACTCATATGACAGACAGATCACAAACATAAGGCAATGGAACACAGGAAGAAATCTGGGATCCTTCTTGGTAAAAGATTTATTTTTGTTAATGTACCCTCAGTGCATTTTCAGTACTTTGAGGCTATTATTTACAAACTGTAAGGTGGTATTAGAGATTTTTTTCTTCCTGCACCGTGGTGTTGACCTAGTAACCCAAGTGTCACTCAGCTGAGTTGTTGCCTGGACAAGGACTATACGATATTTATTATACTATAAAAACTTCATAAATCTTAACATTTCTTCAATCACTTAGGAAATTACCTTCCACAGAACATGTATATAACTATATGTTTTGAACCTATATTTTAACAAGTTATATGACTTATGGTTAAAAAAATTGGAATACTTTTAGTAGCTAGACGCAACTGATAGCAAAAAGACACAAGACCCATTAGAGCCGTTCTACCTAGTTTTGTACTTTTTTTTTTAACAACAGCATTTTAGTATTGGAAGAAGAATTAACAAAAAGCTGCCACCTCCTAAACCGTCTTCTAAAAGGAACAGTATGCAGTTATTGCTTAGTTTAATAAATATCTTTAACAATAGTAACTGTGAATCTTTAAAAAGTTATACAATGCACTTTTGAAGTGTTACCACACAAAATAATTAGTACTTTAAAAAGATTACAGTGCTAAATTTGATCATACAGAAATTTCTCCAAGAACATTGTTTAAGCGGCACACCTCTGTGTTTAATGACAGCATTTTACTTCTAGGATCAATTGAATAAGATGACGTGTTTTCTTAAAATGAGCTATAAATTAATTACTAGAGCAGTCTTCAAACATCAAAATATTAAACTTCTTAAACTTGTAGCTTGCACCATGTGTGTCTACATGTGTTCATGCTTAGGAGTCTGAGCACTTGTTTAAAATTTGATTTCTCATCAACACTTTTATTTTATAGTAAGTTCTGGTAATTTTGCTCTCTTCTTAACATTCCCTGAAAATCCTTTCTTGCTAGAAACAACAGATTAAAACCAGACTGGCAGTTGAGGAACTGTTTCTATTGCAACCATGTGTGTCAGAGAGAAGGATTGGGTTTCCTCGTCCGAGAACATCAAGGGAACCTCCACCTCAGCAGACACACCTCTACTCCTCAGTAATGGGGAGTTTATACCTAGTTAGATTTAAATGGGATAAGGGAAGAGTTTAAACCCACTCTTAGCTCTAGTAGTATAATCAGCCCCCAAGTCTCAAAGTATCCAGTTTTGTTTTTCTAATTTAAGTGTCAGGTTGGTATTAGGTGCTGATCAAGGTAATGGAGAGTTGCCCTACACATTTATTCACTTAAAGAAGAAATCTGCAGACCGCAAAAGCTAAATGGCAATTGTATTCAAAACTTACTTTAAGCATAATCTACTCACTCTGACCTTTCATGTATATAGAGTATGCTTTTTTATATATGAAGGAGGCGATTCCATAATAGAAGAACAATTGGTAATTATGGAAGTACAGCAAGAGCTCTCTGACCATGTCATCGTAGGGTGGACCCATTATATAAACAGAAATCAAAGTGATTGGTGGGATCCTATCCTTGCGTGAGATGACTGCCACACAAATCAAGGCCTATGTGAAGCTGAAATAATGACTGGTGGTTGTTCTTTTTCAGTTTTGGCTTAACCCTAATTCTGTGATTCATTTCATATATTATAAAATTGATCCATAGGTAGCACAAGTCTCAAACCATTCCACAAGTAGAAGCAAGAATACACACACACACACACACACACACACACACACACACACACACACCTCAATTCCTTTTCTGTACTAGCATCCTGCTAAGAAAACTGAAGTTAGATCTGGTCCAAGTGAGGGAAGATTTCAAATAAAGCCCCATCCTGTGTGAGGCTTATGGTCAGAACAGTGAGTGTCTGATTTTTAGAAAGGCAATGCTGGTCTCTTCATCTATGTATTATGTATTATGTATGTATTAGAAGATAATCTTTCTCTAGAGGATTTTTTTCTTTTTTTTTTTTAATGGGAGTAATTGAAAATTATTTCATTATGAAAACCAATGAAAGACTCGTGTGTACTTCAAAAGTCCACTTAGCAGTTTAAGGGAGGTTTCACTGCCTCTTCTAGACTATGCAACCCAGTAAGATTAAGGGAGAAAGCAAGGGATGTGAAATAACAAGATCCTTAAGGGTTCGTGACTCTGACTCCACAGTATTTTGATTGGGGCTCACAGAAAGTCGGAGGAGGGTGGTTAGAGACTGAGCAGGCCTAGTAAGCAATTGGGATTCAGTGGTCTTCAGAATCCAGACTCCTGTGGTCTTCGGTGGGTAGCAGCACCAGGAGAACTAATGACACTGGAATGATGCAGGCCCCAGGGGCTGCTAGTTTTCATGTTCTCTCCACACCCTCTCTGAAGCAGAAGTTTTAGCTGGAGAGGACGGCTTGAAAGAAGGTAGACTGCAGTTCCTTAAATGTGGATCTCAGAATTGCAAGAGACTGTTTCCGTATTTCCCATCTTTTCGTTCATCTTTTGTCTCAGGACACATTTTCCATGAAGGAAAGAGAACTTTAAAATTAGTAAAATCAAACTTTGGAAAGGCATTTTACTTTCTTAACCATCTTTGAGTGGTGTATTTTTTCCAGACGGCATGGCCCTGAAGACAAGATCTATATGCTCTCTGCACATGTTCTATTTTTAAACCATCCTTGGCTCCCAGTTTCTTCATAACTGTAATGGACAGGTGTAGGACGCCATTCCAAGATGGCGCCGACTTCCAGACAGCTTAGTAGTAAACAACAGCTTTGCACATGCGCTACAGTTGAGAACAGCTTGGCTCTTAGTGACACACCCATAACTGGCCCGCAAAACAGTTATGCAAATGAGGTGCTACGGAGGTAGCCTATCAGCATGAACCACAGAGTATATAAGCGGCTTGCTCCTGGGGATCGGGGCCATTCTCTCTTGTATTCCATTTCCTGATTAAACTGCCTTGAGAAGGAACCAGTCGTGTCGTGTTTTCCTTGCTGGTCGAGGTCGGCGTGGCACAGACAGGCTTCCTACTTCCAGTTGAGCTTCCACACAGTAAGCTTCAACAAGGTTCCCTAGAAGTGTTTCCTGGAAGCCAAGCATACCAGTTCATGCCTGCAATTAATTCTACTCCTTCAGAGGCTGAGGCAGGAGGATGGCTGTGAATTTGAGGCCAGCCTGAAAATAAAACAAACAAAAAACCAGTTTCCTTGTTGTGTTTAATCAAACCATAACTTGTCCCACTCCTATCTATCTAGAATCTCCACCATGACTATCAAAACTCACACAAAATGCTTATATCTTCATCCTTAGAGTTAAAAACAAGAGATTTTGATCTTACTAAAAAATAGTGTACCAACCTTACTCGGGTGCCATTGAATTCCATTTCAGTGAGTTACAAACCAGTGGACTTCTCCAATCTCACTGACAATTATAATCAGTTATGGTTTTCTTCATTTCCCCCTTTAATTAATAGAATAGTATGAAATTGGAGAAAATCTGCACACTGGCCATGTAACTGATCACCAGGACTCATTTAAACTGCACACTCCTTTTTTTCTTCCATGTAGAATAAGTGTGTGGGTCAGGGATTGGATGGCTGTAGTGTATACATTATATCATGTCAGTATAGACAACTGCTTTCTGAATTTAAAAATAGGCATTATAGCCAGGATTCACATCGAGCACTTGACTGCTGTCCTGATGTTCATGACCAATACTAGGAGACAGACAACTAAGAAGGGCTTTTCAAGTCTGATTCAGATAGGTAAGCCCAACTAAATAAAGCCGCCTTACCTGTCATCTCAGCATGGCAGGTTTACAGATAGGAGAAAACACACTTGAAACTCCTCAGCCAACATGAATCCTGAGTGGTGTTTTCACAAGCCTCAAATGGTTGACAGAATATCCTGGCCTGACTTTCCTCTCTAGCCACTCTAGGGACAAGTTCCCTTAGCTCTCAGCTGCTTTGCTATTTTTCTTTCTGTCTGAAGTGTACTGAAGATTTTCTTATTGGCAATCACAATGCTTGTATGAAAACTGTTGTTCCTAGACAAAGTTCTTGGAGAAGGCTACCTAACGGACATTAGGAGGGAAATTCAGTCACCATCCAGCAGCAGTGTGGTGTCTGTATGCATGCCTGCTCTAAACACCACCGCTCCTGTCTCCTCTCACTGTCCCACACTTTCTCATGTTTTCTTTCCTCAATTTGCTTAGCCTCACAGAAAAAAAAAAATCTGGTCTTCTAAGGCCAGTCCCTCTGCCAAGGTCAGAAATAGAGACCCAGACATAGAAGGTGGATGTCACCTGATGAGGGGGGGACTAATGGGAACCCTCAGTACAGACCTACTCTCTATCCACAGAATTAGAGACAAAACTGGGGAAACCCTTAATCTTAGGTTAACTTTTATGGAGACATCAAAACTTCTGGAAATAAGACCTTTACTGAGCATATCAGACTTACCTGGCAGAGTGTTTGGTACATCCATGCGGGGAATCAGTAAATATTTTCAGATTGATTAAATGAACAAATGTACACATGTGAGGGGATAGGAGGCAGGCAGTCTTGTGGTAGGATATTTTAAAGGTAAACAGTTAAGGGAGTTAGGGGGAAAGGGTTATAGTGAGTGTGGGGGGGTGTGGATGTGGGGATGTGGTGTGTGTAAGCTAAACTCTGGAAGCACTGTAAAATTCCATGATATATGCTTACTTTCTTGTGGTTTGCTCTTTCGGCTAAATCAGTGTGCATTAAATATTCTGATTACTTGAGGGATATTACTTAGGTTCCAGCTAATGATTTCTATATAAATCTAAATCATGGTTCTTCCTCCATTTTGTTCTCCTTTTTTGTTTGGTCAAATCCCTGTGGGAAGAAATAGCATTCCTGTGGGTAAAATAATTTCTATGGAAATTATTCAAAATACAATTTCAGTAAATACTCTGTGAAGATGTGATTTATTTCTGGACTCGGTCCTTGCGTTTGCATCATCTCCGGCTTACTGAGAAGTTCTCTGTTGGCCAGCATTTCATTTGACACATCCATCCCTGCCAGTTGTACAACCACAGGGGGTAAATGTCCCTTGAGAGGGTTGAGGCAATGGGAATCCAGAAGAACTGTTTCTGGAGAGAGTGAATGCGCGCGCCCACGCAAACACACACACACATACACACACACACAGGCTTTATTTCCAGCTGGGCTGTGCCATCACTGGAAAGTGATCTCGTAAAGGCCCTTATTTCTAAGCCTGTTTTGTTATCTGAATAAATGGATGTGGTTGAACCAAATGTCTCTAACATTTCCTTTTAGTCTTTAGCTGTGTCAGCTTATGTTTATGTAGGTGTTGCATCTTTTAAAATTTTTTAAATTTTTATTTATCTCTTAATTTTTACTTATGCATTTATTTATATTTTATTTAATTTTATCTTAAGTACATTGGTATTTTGCTTGCATTTATGTCTGTGTCACAGTGTTGGATTCCCTGGAACAGGAGTTACAGACAATTGTGAGCTGCAATGCGGGTGCTGGGAATTGAACCCGGACGCTCTGGAAGAGCAGTCAGTGCTCTTAACTGCTGAGCAATCTCTCCAGCCCAGATGTTACATTTTTAACTCAATGATCCCTTGTGCTTTGGAAACAACACCCAGAGATGTCTGGCTGAAATCCTCCTCCCATTTTGATAAATGTTTCTACTGCAACCTGAATAATACTTTAATTGTTAGAACTATTAGAATTAGTGTGAACCTCCCCCTTCCCCTCAAGGTTTTGGGATCTATGTGGAAGAAGAGGTGGAAAACGATAAGATCCAGAAGTGGTGGATGACTTTATGGAAGCATTATGCTCACAGATGCACATGTGAGCTCACAGGGATTGTGACAACACACGTATGATCTGCACAAGCTCACACCAGACAAAAGTCCCACCATGGAGGAGAAGAAGCAGGCACAAAGTCCCACCCGCAAACAAATGTAAAAGAGTTTGCTCACACCATCACATGCATCTTCTGAGGTGAGGGGGCAGACTCGGGAGCTGGTGACTGAGAAGATCCTGGTAAGGGCAAGAGGAGATGGGAGAACCAACTGACACCGAAGGCCCTTGGACCAGGGCGTTAATACTCATTCATACTGTTCACTCAAGCAAAAACCACTTAGTGTATGCTCACTTCACACCCACAAAGATGAAGGATGAAGACGTGCTCTTCCCGTCATAGCCACCAGGTCTTTTATATGCTGTCACATGTATCACCATCTTGCTTTGGCCCTCTTTTCCTATTTCCTGCTTTCATCCATCCTTCATCCCTCACAGCCAAACTTATTCTTCTCAAACTTATTGGCCACATGCCATTAACATGTTGCTGTCTAAGGCACTGATGTTCTGTGGAAAACCAAGATGCAATGTCTCCAGAGAGCATCAAGCATCACAAGGGAGAGTTCTTGTAAACTTAAGAAAGTATAGCATGACAGGAGCATTCTAGAACTCAACCATGATAAATTCAAGTCCCCCACTCAGTTATTAAAAATAACTTCAAGCCAGATACTCTATGAACCTGAAGGGTTACTGTTGAGATGAAGGTGCACCCCATGGTGTCTGCTGTGGTTTGTCACCTATGGTTCATTTATTGAGAGGTAATAGAATCTTTAAGAAGTAAAGCCTAGTGTGGGAACTTTTTATGTCACTGGGGCCATTAGCTACACAAGGAACTGTGGGATTTCTGCTTCTGTGGTCTCTGTTTAGCCACGAGATCTCTGCTTCTTACAGGTGTCTCTACCATCAGTTGTAAGATGCTCACCAGAGCTGAGACGATGCCAGATTCAGTCTATGGATTTTCAGAACTGCAAACTAATAGCTTCTTTTATTTATAAAGTTAGCCTGCTTCTGGTATGCCATTGCAGTAATAACACCTAGATTGGAATATAAGAAAGGGTCATGAGACAAGGAGTAAAAGTAGAAAAGTGAACAGGGTTGCCTCTGGAGTTTCCAGAAGGAATACAACCCTGCTAACACCTTGACTTCAGGATTGCTTACTGCAAAAAAACTATAAGGTAATATACTGTGTTTTAAAAAATATTTATTTTTATTTTATGGGTATGGGTATTTTGCCTGCATGTATGTCTATGCATCATATGCCTGTCTTGTGATCACAGAGGCCAGAAGAGGGTGTTAGATACCATGGAATTGGTGTTACAGATGGTTGTAAACACGAATGTGGATGTCAGAAATCAAACCCTGAACTT
Source organism: Cricetomys ansorgei (assembly GCA_026225945.1). NCBI lineage: Eukaryota > Metazoa > Chordata > Mammalia > Rodentia > Nesomyidae > Cricetomys > Cricetomys ansorgei. The sequence continues at coordinate 30,469,921 of JAMJFZ010001038.1, forward strand.
GGGTCTTCTGGAAAAGCAACCAGTGCTTTTCTTCTCCTCCTCCTCCCCTCCCCCTCCCCCTTCCCCTCCTCCTTCTCCTCCTTCTCTTCCTCCTCCCCTTCCTTCCCCCTTCCCCTCTCCTCCTCCTCCTCCTCCTCCTCCTCCATCTCTTCTTTTGTTTTCCTCAAGACAAGGTTTCTCTGTGTAGCCCTGGATGTCCTGGACTTTGTGCTGGCCTTGAGCTGAGAGATCCTCCTGCCTCTTCCTCCCAAGTGCTAGGGTTAAAGGCATGTGCCACCACACGGAGTACAGCCAGCACTCTTAACTACCAGGCATCTCTCTCTCACCCCTAAACTGTGTTGTTTTAGACTACTATATACTCTGTTTGTTGCACCTTAACAGGAAGGCTGGGCAGGCAAAGCAGTTTGCTAATTTGTTATTAAATAACTAACAACTTGTTGGGGCCCAGGTTTCCCAGGCTATGAAATGCTTTAGCTTGACAAGGTTCCTGAAGCGAATTCACTGCCGGGAACTGGAATTCCCTAACTGCCTTGCTCCTTTTTTGTCTTCACTGTACGGTGGCATATGTTCTCTCATCAATAATAAGATCTGTATAAGCCAATAGTAATAGCAAAATCAATCCCTGAGCTGGCTACTGTGGGCTGGAATGGAACACACCCATGCTATCCAGAAGCAAATTGCAATAAAGCAACCCAGGTTTATTGCAAAGATTTAAGAAATATAAAACCCAGAAAATTCCCCTAAGTTAGTAGTTATTAGCAGCTTCTCCCCACCACTCAGCAGGGATTCTTTCTTCCCCAGAATACCCAGGCACCATTGCGTCTCAGGTGCAGGAGGCTACCCCCACACCTGACCGACGAGGTTGAGGAACCAATCAAAATAGCCCAAGACCAGGGCTCCGGGGGACCCTAATAAAAGCCCTGGATGGGGGTCGCTTGTGCTCTTGCTCTCTTGCTCTCTTGCTCTCTTGCCCTCTCGCCTCTTGCCCACATCTCCCGCCCGTGCGCGGCAGCCGCCCCAAGCCGCCGCACCTGTCCCAAGCCGCCGTGTGCGCCAAGTTCATTTAATAAAAAGGCCTCGTGCGGTTTCAACAGCCACCAAGACTGTCTCGTGTTTCTTTGGGGTTTACCCATCCTTTGTGGAAGAAAGAACCCCCATTTTCGCGGGGGCCAGAGCTGGTCCGCCAGGACCCCCGCAGGTGGCGAAACCTGGGTTGCTTTATTGCAATTTGCTTCTGGATAGCATGGGTGTGTTCCATTCCAGCCCACAGTAGCCAGCTCAGGGATTGATTTTGCTATTACTATTGGCTTATACAGATCTTATTATTGATGAGAGAACATATGCCACCGTACAGTGAAGACAAAAAAGGAGCAAGGCAGTTAGGGAATTCCAGTTCCCGGCAGTGAATTCGCTTCAGGAACCTTGTCAAGCTAAAGCATTTCATAGCCTGGGAAACCTGGGCCCCAACAACAACTGAGTGTCCCACCTTCCTGACCAGATACCTTGTTTTCTAAGATGAGATAAAGTACCCAGCTCTTGCCCTTAGGAAGCTTGCACACTAGCAGAGGTGGCCCTGGCTGAACTCAAATGGGTGGGATTTCTGCCTGACTAGAGCCTGATGCTTATGTTCCTATGCAGAGCTATGGAGGCGCATCCTCCTAGGGATGTTTCCAATATGCAAGATTTTTTCCCAATCCCTGCATCTGCCACCCAGACAGCCACATACTTGGGGAAAAAAAGCTTCCAAACAAGACTCACTCAAGAACGCATCCGAACAAAGGAAGGAATTTTAAAATTCAGCTCAGCTGCGGTAGTGGGTTGTGTTAACATCCAGTGTTGGCCTTTGCTCCTGGATCCTTTGGGTGCCTTCTAGTGGACTTCTTTTTCTGAAATTGTTGGTTTGCTTTATTATTTATTTATTTTCTTGACATAGGGTCTTATTCTGTAGCCCAGGATTGCCTCAAATTTGTAACACTCCTCCTGCCTCGGCCTCCCCATGGTGGGAATTACAGGTATGGTTCACACCTGGGGTCTGGCCTGACTTTGGATAATCCTTTTCTAGGCTTTTAACAGTTCTGCTAGACTCATTGTTCACTTATTTATTAATCAACTCAACCAGCATCCACAGAGTAAGTCGCCATCTGTCGCAGTGGAGAACACCAGAGAGGACACGGAAAAGGAACTTTATGTAATATCTTCCCAAAAAAAAGAGATTAAAATGTGTGTAATTTTCTTTACTTTGGCAATTTCAAGCATATGTGTGTGTTGGGACAGGGGTTAAATACTAGTTTTAAACAGAGAAATGGGATTGGAGAGATGACTCAGCAGTTAAGAGAACTTGCTGCTCTTCCAGAGGAACCGAGTTTAAGTCCGAGTACCAACATTGGGCAACTCACAATCACCTGTAACTCCAGTTCCAGGGATCTGATGCTCTCTTCTAGCCTTCTTGGGCACATGATCACAAGTGATGTGGAGAGAGAGGGAGAGGTAGAGAGAGGGGGGGAGGGAGGGAGAGGGAGAGAGAGGCAGGCACATACATTTAAAAGTCTTTAAAATTGAAAAACATTTTTGAGAGTTACTTTGAGGCAGATTCTGTGGTTGACTTGCACATAAGACAGAGGCCATGCAGCACACACACACATAGAAGCACCATCCAGAGGAGGGTGTTTGAGAACAGAAATGGGGAGGGGAGGCTCAAGTGGGTGAGCCTAAAGCATATCTCTCTAGAGTGCCCTGGTTGCTTTAGGTTGCCTATCCATGGCCTCAGCTGTTTTGCTCACCAGTACCAGCTGTGTTGTGGGTTCCCTTTTCCTGAGACCTGGTGTCCCTGCTTGGCCCCATTACTCCTTGCCTCCCATGATCTGGTATGACACAGGCTTTTGCAGGGTTTTCCCAGGAATCTATTTAGAGCCAGTATCCTGTGCAAATCTTGAGGAGTCACAAACCCATGATGGGATGAGAGGAGGAACTTGAAAGAAAACACGACAAGTATGGACACAACCAAGGGGGAAATATGTGTGTTTTCATTTGCTTTCCTAGACAGGATACTTTCACAGCACTGTCTATAATCCAAACAGCATGTTCCTCTTCAGCAGATGGAAGATGTAAAGCCACATGAGATAATCCTTCTCCCAATGTGGAGCTAGTACTCCGCCCGATGCCCGCTCAGTGCCCTGCTCTTCACATTGCACGGGCTCTCTCACGCTCTGTCCTACCACTGGCTGACTGTATTCTCCGTGGACCTTCTGGAGAAGTGGCCAGCCTCGCTCAGCATTATGTAACATAAACCACCCTGTGTGCAGCAGATAGTCAGCAAATAACTGTTGAATTAAGTTGAATGAGATAAAAGCGTGATGGTAGTAGTTTGGACAAACTAAAGTACCTGAAGTCCAACTGTCATTTAGAAAAACTTGAAAATCATTCTCAATTCTAGTTGAGTATATCTAGAAAACGTAAGTGTTCACACTATTCTCAAATATTCATCAATGACACCTTTAGCCTGGTTTGCCGAAGAGGTGTACAGGCCAAAGTTATCATAAAAACAGTGTTGCTATCACCTGTTAGCTCATGTTTGTATATGAAGAAGGGGCGTGGCACATATAAGAGGGGAACTGCATTCTGCAGGTCTAAGTTGGGAGACAGATGTCAGTTTATTTTCACGTAACCAATGTAGAGGAACACTTGGAATTTTTATGTTAAGAAAAGCTTTTATGGTTTAACTGACTAGTCACTAAAGGTTTATGCTCCCACCCCAGCTGTTGGTATAGTTGTTTATGAGTTGGAATTGGAATGCTTGATGCAAGTGGCTATAATTTGGTTGAGTGCAGTCGTCCTGGCACCTGTAGCCTGTCTTTGGGATTGCGTGCTGCATGGGTTTATGGGAACTTTTGGCTTAGGGCATAAAAAGTCTGAAGCCCCGAGAGTTGGGATGGGCATTGGTTGGTAGTTGGTTGGTTGGGTTGCTGTCATTAGTTAGTGAGATAATTCCTAAGAGAACAAAGGTTGGAGAGAGTTGAGCTTAGGACAGCCTAAAAAGAAGCTGTAAAGATTTCTGCCTTTCTCCCTTTCTGTATTAAGGCCACTTGTAAAAGCGGTGAAGATTTCTATCTTTCCTTTTTCCTCTAAATTGAGGGTAAAAGATTGTAGCATACTCCTACAAACCAACATAGATACTGGTCATGCATTCGGTCAGCTGAAGACTAAGGCAGACATCCATGTTCAATGGGATAGAGGGGTCCTAGGAGGGCCTTAGCTACTGCATAGAACAGCAGGTGTTCCTGCAGTAGGAGTGGTCAGGGTGGTGGCAGAAGTCCTCAGCATTTGTTTTCACCTGATCAGGATCACAGGATTTTAAGAACCCTTTCAATATCATCATTCATCAGGTACCTACTTTGAGAGACAGCTCCTTTTAAAAAACTCAAGTGAGTCACCATGCTGTAGGATGGTGTTTTGCACCATGCCAGACTCTTGTAAGCAGTTGGGGTTAAGTTGACTTCCTTCCTTCATCTCATAGCCCTGGAGACCTGGCTCCCACTGGGACCCGTCTACTTGTTTACACATTTACATATTTTCTTTAGTTCAGAAAATCCACCTGTGCCACACTTCAGATTTAATCCCTTAGCAGAGGAGATGCGAAGGGCAAGGAATCTGTAAACCAACATCTTAGATGGAGTGAAAACATTTAAGTCTCAACGGTATGTGTTCTGGCTGGCTTCAGAACTGTTTCTTAAAGTTTTGTATAAGCAGTTGATAGAGAGGAAAATCATGCCAGTGTAAATGAAATCTGTGGAAATGGAGCATGGGTTTCTCATCAAGGAATCCTGGAATCAGAGGAATAAAATTATCCTCTTCAAAATGAGAGAGAAAAAAAAAACTCTCAGTGTGGGTGGTGATAAGCAAGACTACCAGAAGAACTGTACTTTAAGAAAATTAAAAAGTGTGTAGTTACTGATGTCAGTGCAAAATTGCATAAAAACCTAGTGAAGTGGAATCAGATGACACCCAGCATTTATTCTTTGCTGTAGACTGAATTGTAGCGACCTGAAACTCATATGTCAAAGCCCTATGTACAGTAAAATGAAATGTAAAGTGTTTGGAAACAGAAACTTTAGAGAGTTATGCAAGATAAAGTAATGCCATTTGTGTTGGCTCTGATCCCCTGTGACTGATGCTTTCTAAGAGGAGCGTAAGGCACAGATAATTTACAAAGAGCAGGTGAAGACGCAGGGAGAGAGCCGTCTGTATGCCGAGAAGGCAGGCCAGCCTCCATGGCACCTTTCTTCTGGCCCCTGAATCTTTTCCAAAATACTCTGGAGAAATAGATTTCTGTTACTGAAACCATGCAATCTGGGATATTTTTGTTATGCAGCCCTAGCAAATGAATATATCCAGAGCTTAAAAACCAAGGGAAACAAAGTAGAAATAACTCAATGTCCTCTCACAGGAGCCTGGAAAACGAGGGTATGTCCCTCTAACAGCAGAGTGCCATACAGCCATGAAAACAATAGAAATGCCTCCACGACTTGTTACAAAGTGACTTCCCAGAAATGCTGCTGATTGCAAATAAAAATGAAGATGACACAGATCATAGATAACATGTTACCTTTGTGGTGGGAGCGAGGAGTAAAACCATGTGCACACATTTCCTCATTTTTGTAATAAGTGAAAGATAAATGTGGAATGAAACTATTTACCCAAGGGAATGGGAGAAGGCAATAATTAACTATGGTATGGGAGAGATGTGGTATTTCTCCACATATCCTCTGATACAGGTTGAGGTTTTGAATCATAATTTTTCAGGCAAATGCGTGGAACTAGAAAAAAATCATTCTGAGTGAGGTAACCCAGTCCCAGAAAGACAAACTCAGCATGTACTCAGCATTGTAAGAAGTTATTAACTGTTAAGCCAAGACAAAGGTGCTGCAATCCACAGACCAAGAGAGACTGAACGACAAGGAGGGCTCCATTGGCTTTCCCTGGTGGTCGGAGATGGAACAGAGGTGCAGGGGTGGAGGATGGGAAAGGGAGGAGGGGAGGCCAAGTGTGGGAAGAGGGATGGAGGGAGAGAGTGTATGGAGGGACAGCAAGAACTGGGGGACATTGGGGGAGTATCTGGAGACCAAGGACAGTGGAAACTCACTGGAGCCTATGAAGGAGATGTTTTTGAGGACCTCTAGAAATGTGGGAGGGGGAACCTGAACAGGCCATCTCATGTAGCTGGCAAGGCTCCCTGTGGAAGGGACTGGGACACCACCCCAACTACAAAAACTTCTACCTATAACCCATCCTTTCCCTACAGGACCCATTGGGACAATGGGAGGGCAGAGCCCCATGCCAAAGGAGAGAAACCATGCCTGATACTGCAGGATAGGCCTGGAACTAGAGACTGGATGGCCAGGAGATTTCTGATGATTTCCTATTCTACTAAGAGATCGGTACCTAGTCCATTCTCCATCAGAGAGGCCTTTGCCAGTAGCTGATGGGAGCAGATGCAGAGGCCCAGAGCCAAACATCGTGCAGCGCTTTGTAAAACCCTCAGAAGATGGGGAAAGAGGCATTTTGGAGACCAGAGGGGTTGGGGACATCAGGAAAGCAGGCCCCATGGAGTAGATGGACCAGCACTCTTGCCGTCCCTCAGAGCCTGAAGCAGAAGACAAGGAACCTGAAGGGTCTTCTAGATATGATATGTGGTTGACTGGCTTGGGGTTCTTGCAAAGAGCTTGCAGGATGGAGTGTATGTGGGGTCCTCTGATGCTTTTGCCTGCCCTTGGGACCAGTTTCCTCTCTCTGGGTTGCTTGGTCCACCCTCGATGTGGGGACTGGTGCCTGGACTTGTCCCATTTGTTGTGCTGTTCGAGCAGTGACCCTGAGAGGACTGCTCCCTTCTATGGGAAGAAGTGGGGAGGGAGGGTGAGTGGGTGGGGATGGGGAGGATATATAATAGGAGGAAAGGGAGGATGGGGGAGTTGGGAGAAAGGAGGGTAGGAGGGGTGTTGATGTGTATTATATGGAAGAAGGAAAATAAATAAAAAACACAAATAAAAAATAAATTAAAAAAAAAGTTTCAAAGCTGAACTAGGAAGACGGCTCACTTGCTTAAGGCATTTGTTTCCGGGACTGAAGACCTGAGTTTGGTCTCTGGCCTCCATGTGGTAGAAGGAGACAGTGACTCTGTAAATTGTCCTCTGACCTCCACATGAGTGTGCCATAGTACACACACACCCAATAAATAATGTGATACAATCAAAAATTGAACTAAATTCAAGAGACAAAAGAATCAAACATCGACTGTAACTAGAAATGAGAGAATTCACACATATTACCTTGACAACATAACCATGCAGGTGAAAAGAATAAAATTAACTCAAGCAGGATCCAAGTGGCATTAAGTCGAAGAAGAACTAAAAATGGTCTGTGATACAATCTAGAACTTAGTAGGGGTTCCACTGGAGCAGGCATCAGAGTACTGGGATTTTTTTATTTGTCTTTAAGAATAAAATAGGGTAAAAGAAAAAAAAATGTGTTTTAGTAGTTGGACATTCATGCTTAAAAAGAGAAACCCAACTATGGAGTGGGAAATGGTGAGAAGACCCCGAAATGGGAGCAGGTGTGAGGCGCCCTGCCAGGAACACCGGCTCACTGCGTTTCTTAACACTGCTGTCCCTCACTCATACGAGAAGGTTTCAGGTATAAATGGTTAGCTGTAACTCTGAAGGGGCAAAAGAACAAGGCGGCTGCAGACATCAGGCAAGTGCTCACAGCCTGGGAAGACAGGTCTGTGGTGCTCAGATGCAGGCTTGTAGGGTTCCTTTAAAAATATTGTTGTTACATTTTTAACTGTTTGTAATATATATATATATATATATATATATATATATATATATATATATATATATATTCTTTTTTCTTCTCCAAGTTCTCCCAGATCCTTCCAAAGTCCTCACACAAGTTCATGTTCTTTTTCCCTCCCTCAAAAACAAAACACCAAAGTAACAATATAACCAAAAACCAAAAAGACAAAAAAATACCAACAACAAACAAACAAATATGCACACAAAAAACATGGAATCCATTTTGTGTTGGTCAACTGCTCCTGAGCATGAAGCCTGCCCCGGAGTGTGGTTGATATATCTAGTGTTACAGTATTGGAGAAAACCCTTTTCCCCTCCCCCAGCAGGTATTGCAAATAGTTTCTTGATTAGGAGTGGGTCTCTGTGCCCAATTCTTCCCCATGTTGGGATCTTGTCTGGCTTGAATTTGTGTGGATCTTATGCATGCTCTTATGGTCTCTGTGAGTTTATATGTGCACCAGCCCTGCTGCACTGGGACTTGTGTGCAGGGCTCCAATGTTCACATTTGTGGAAGTTTGAGTGAGAATAGAATGTAACACACTAATTAAATATAATTAATATATGTAATACATTAAAATAAAACATTTATTTTTAAGATCTATACACTCATACAACACTATAAAAAAGCAGGAGAAGACAACCTATCCGTTATAGAAAAATGTCAATTATTATACGTAAAGTCAATGTTAAAATTACAAATTTAGCATTGTTTCACCACTAGTGCAATCACTGGTTCAAACACGTGCATTACAGAGTGAGACAGGCTAACATAGCGGGAAAGAGGTTTCCTCACAATGGGGAGAGCAGACGCTTCACTACTAAGTAGTTGAACAGCATTGCCAATCTAGCAGACTGACACTGGGGACATCTGCTATGACACAGTGGGTGGTGCATATTGTCCCTTACATAGCATGTATAGAACATTTAACCTGCCTCTAAAGATGATAAATTAATATCATATTGGATTGATATGCATATCTAAATAACATAATCATTGGGTGCCCTTCAATGCTACTGTCATGGACTTTTGAAAAACATTAACATCATAAGGTGAAAATTTTGGGTAGAGGGGGTCTGTTCTAGATTATAGGAAATAAAAATATGCAAAACTAAATACATTGAGTATTCTTAGAGTTGTTTCTGTATTGAAATAAATAGCAAGAAAAGGATATTAGCAAGCCAATTAAAGAAATTTGAATATAGATGATTTTGTATTGTGTAATGTTGTCCTATCAGTCTTAACTTTATTGGTGTGAAACCAGTAAAAAACAAACAGTGAGCATTTCACTTTTCAGGCGCTTGCTGAAGTATTCAGTGTTGCAATATCACAATGCCTGTAACTCAAGTCATGTGGTCTAGCAAACAATATCTTCAAGGTTTATAATTTTAGGTTTTACATTTGGATGTGTACTCCATTTTGAAGTAATTTTTACCGTATGCTGCATTACGGATCGATGTGCATCTTTTAAATGAATGTAAGTTGTTAACATATCAATGATGGAAAGACTGTTCTCTATTTAATTGTCTTTGCCAAACCATTTTACCACTTGTGCAGGGTTCTTTCTGGGCTGTCTTCTGTCCTGTGGATCTCTTTGCTTTTCCCAATACCAGCACCACACAACCTCTTTATATCTTGAAGTCAAGCAGTCTGAGTTCTTCAATTTTGTTTTGTTTTTTTCAAGTGCTATTGAGAATTTTAAGGCTTTGCCTTTTTATATAAATGTTATGACTAGTTCATTGATTCCACCAAAAGAAGCCTGTAGGATTTGGGCTAGAGATACAGTTGAATCCACAGTTTCATTTTATAAGGACTGACATATTAACTATTGGATCTTTCACTTCATGAATCCATATTTAAATTTGTGGAGGAATATTTAAGTTTTTAATCATGCAGCATGGTTGCTCTAGCAAAGGATCACATTGAAAAGCCTGTGTGATAGCTAGGAAGGGATTACATCCAAAGGCATGTATGAAGGGATCATATTCAGAGACCTGTGTGATCTGAATGAAATGTTCTGAAAGTGATGGTAATGATGACTTTAATCCCAAACTCAGAGATTGAATCACAGTAAAGAGCTGGCAGAGTGAAGTCTGAGATTGAACCAGAGTAAGTACATGCCCAACTCTCAGGATATAAAAGGAGGCTTTCGGCTCACAGACAGGCAGTTCAGTTTAGTTCAGATGAGAGTTCAGTTCAGGAACCGTTAAGAAGAGTTCGGCTGAGAGTTGGAGAGTTAGTTCAGTCAGCTCACAGACAGAAGGAGAAGCCTAGAAGAGCAGAGCCAGTCCAGAATAAGCAGAGAGAAAGCAGTGAGTCAGAAGCAGATAGTTTATAATTTACAGTTTGGTGTACAAAGTACAGATCAGAGTGAAAAGAAGTAGTTCAGAAGACAGCTTGAAAGAGTAAGTTCAGTCAGTAGTAAGCCTTGGAGGCTAAAAAATTCTAGGTTTAAGTTTGAAGAATGGATTGTATGGAGGCTGAAGCCTTCTAGGTCTAGGCTTAAGATTAGATGGTATGGAGGTAGAAACCCTCTAGGACTGGGGATTGAATTAACAAAAAATAAATCGCCCTTTGCCATGAACCCATGAGAATAATAAAAAAATCAACACATCTATACCTACATAAGTTTTAATATTTTGTATCTATAGGACATAAATATTATTCATTGCTAGGTTAGCTCATGTTTCCTGTGATGCTACTGTAAATGGTACTTTACATTTCAGTTTCTAATTGTTGCTGATGTACAAAAGCACAATTAATTGTTGTGTGTTGATTTTCTGCTCTGTAACCACACTAAACCCATCAAGTAGTTCTAGTGGATTCTTTGCAGCATCCTCGGGATTTCTGATGTATACAATCTTGCCATTTGTGAATAAAGACACTTTACTTCTTTCTTCTCAATATGGATGCTGTTTATTTCTTTTTCTTCCCTTATTATGCTATTCTCTCCAGTATAATTGGCATATATGTATGGAGCAGACATTACTACTTGATGATGATCTCAGAGAAAAACCATGTGGTCTTTTACCATTAAGTATGACATTACTGTAGGGCTTCTGAACGTGCTATTCATCTATTCGAGGACATTTGTTCTAATCATAGTTTGGTGAGGTTTGTGACTTTGTTTCTGATTTGTACTGTTATGCTAGGGTTCAAACCCCAGAGGCTTACACATGTCAGTCAAGTCTGAGCTACATTCTTGACTGATTTTGTGAAGAGAAGAAGAAGAAGAAGAAGAAGAAGAAGAAGAGGAGAGGAGGAGGAGGAGGAGGAGGAGGAGGAGGAGGAGGAGGAGGAGGAGGAGGAGGAGGAGGAGGAGGGGAGGAGGAGGAGAAATGAGGAAAGGAAAGAAAGAAGAACCAAGGATAGTTATTGGATTTTGTTACATTTTTCTCAATCTATAGTTATATTGTCTGTCTTGTTGTTGTTGTTACTTTGAAAAAGTATTTGACTTTCATTTTTAATGATATTTTAGGGGACTAAAGAATTCTAGTGTGACAATTTTGCCCTTTTAATGTTTTAATTGAAAGTAAAAATTACATATATTTATGGTACACATGATGTCTTGGAATATGAACACTGTGGAATGCTTACCCCAAGCCATTATGTATGGATTGCCTCACACATTTATTTATATATATATAGAGAGAGAAAGTGATCACTTAAGCCTCTCTTAGAGATATCAATTTGTAATATGCTGTTCGTAACTACCTTCTCTACAATGTTCAACTCATACCTTGAACTAGTTCCTCATACCTAAATAAATTCTTGTATCCTTGACCAGTATCATCAGTTTCCCTCCGTCCAACCTATTGCAATCACTATGCTATCCTCTACTTCAGTGAGTTTGACTTTTGGATATCCTGCACACAAATGAGACCCTGAGCTTTGTCTATCTTGACTTGTTTTATTTATTGTGCTGCCTTCCAGGCTTGTTCATGTCACAAATGACAGGATCTCTTTTTTTAAGCTGAATTTTATACAGACACCACACTTTCTTTATCCATTCATCTACAGATGGTCACGTAGGTTAATTCTAGAACTTAGCTTTCACAAATAAATATAATTGCAACCAACACAGGAATGCACAATGTATGATCTCGGGAGTGCATGGTGTATGATCTCAACTCTTTTGGTAAATGTACAAAAATGAGATTGCTGGATTATAAGGTAATTTTATTATTTGCTGTTTGATGATTACCTGTACAGTTTTCCCTAATAGTTGAACCAATTTGCTTTCTTACCAACAGTATACAAGTGTACAAGTGTTCCCTTTTTCACATTTATGTTCTGGTCAACACTTCTCTTTCATCTTTTTTTTTTTAACAATAACTCTTCCAATTGGTGATAGCACATACCTCATTATATTTTCCCAATATCCAAATAAAATTAATGGTAGATTTGGATAGATTTTTAGTTTATTTAAATGTTTTTGTTTAGCTTACTTTATTTCTTTTTATTCACAGAAGACAAAAGAGATTTCTTTTGTTTATTTGACTTCCAAGGTTATAGTTACAATTTTGAATTTAATTTTAAAATTATTAACATATTAGTAACAACATTAATCATCAAATCTCACTGGAATTTCTATACATGGATACATTTGTTCATGCAATTTGATTGTGATCTGCCTTGATGCTCTCATATTTTCTCATGTTTCTTGTAGTTGAAGCGTATTGGGTATTTCTCAAATTTAGAAGTATTTCTTCAATGTTTTGTGTCTTACCTTCCCTTACCTCCAATCACACATTTACTGGTCTGTCTGAGGTTTTCCTGTGGACTAGCAATGCACTTCCTTTTCTCTCAGTACCTTTATCTCTTCTGTGCTTCATGGTGAATGGTTTCTATTTGTGTCTCCAAATCCACATACCAATTTGCCTTTGATGCCTAAGCTGGTGTCAATCTTGTCTTGCGCATTTTGCATCTTAGATGCTCTAACTTCCACATTTACAAACTATTTCAGGTGAAGGTTTGAAATAGGGTTTTACTCTATCTCAGAATCTTTATTTCAGCTTCCCAAGTATTGGAATTACAGGTGTGTTCCACCAGTGCCCGGATAGAAATGCATTCTGTAGAAACTTATTTTCATTATCTTTGCCTGATATATTACACGTGTCTCTAGCTGACTTTCACTCTATTTAAAAATAATATTTAATTTTTTGAAATTGTAAAATGATTACATCATCTCCCCATTCCCTTCCCTCCTTCCAACTCCTTCCATACATCCTTTGCTCTCTTTCAAATCTATGGCCTCATTTTTCTTTATATACATTTACATTTAGAGAAGAGGGCTGAAAGATTGCAAGAGCCAGAAAAATGGGAGGCTTATCATGAGATTGTGTCTCCTAGAAATGACAGAAGCTATATCTATGAAGTCTTATCAGCATGGCTGTGTAAGCAAGCCCTGAACTCCAAGGACACCAATGGATATGCTATCAAGGAAGAGGAAGTCTCCTGGGCCCCCACTCTTTCTTTATAAAATACCGAATGTGATGTATGCTGGCAGGTGCTCTACTGCTGAGCCATGCTGTCAGCCCCTTTCTCATATTCTGAGCATTTGGAACACAGTTACCACAACTATTCTACTAACCTTATTTATTACTTGTATAATTAGGATCATTTTTGAGTAATTTTGAATGGAATTTACTTCCCTGTTAATTTTTTTTTTTTACTGATTCTTTGTTTTTGGTCATATTCTATTAGATGTACAACATTATGAATTTTATCTTAAAAGATGCTAGATATTGTTCTGGAGTATGATCAAGTATAAGAAACAGATTGCTGCTGCAGATCTTGATTTAGTCTTTGCTCAGCTGGCTCAGGACAACATTTCACTCAATGTTAATTTCTCCCCGTATCTGAGACTAGAATGTTCTTATTACTAGCCTCAGCTCCAAGAGTTATAAGGTTTTCAGTTCAGGATAATGGAAACAGTGACTGTCCTATCCCTATGTTCATACTGGAACATCAGAGTTTATTGCTGTTTAAGGTAGTTTATTTTTGTGCTTGAGCAGTTCTCAGCTGAACTCTTGCAGGAGACTACAAATCCTAGAAGCTCTCTCTGACCATCTATCGCTCTTCCTCTTTCTCTGGCTTTGTGTTCTGAAAACTCTCATCGCCTTGGCTTTCCCAGTGTCTCCTCCCAGAAAAGCCACTGGACTCTACCTTGTTTTCCTCACTGTATGGCTAGGGGCAACCACTGGGGGCACCTAAGCTTGTTTCTATGGAGAACACCGTCCTCTATCAATTATTTCCAGTGTCATGAAAGCTAGTATTTCATGTGTTTATTCAGGGTTTTACATGGGAAGGCAAACCTAGTCCCCTTATTCCACAAGGACAAGGAGTAGAAGTCTCATAAGACGATTTTTAAGCATTTAAAATTATTCTCCAAGGCAAGGTCCCCGAGATGCTCTTTGCTAGGTTGTTCAAATCACCTCCAAGTTAATGGTGGTGTTCATGGTGGTACTAGTTACAAAATCGAATATGTTTTACCTCCCTCTTTTGTTTTAACTTGTGGTTTTATGATACATAGTGTTTTTGAGTAGTATATTATGTATTTGTGATATAGTCTTAGCTTGTATAATTGAAGAACACAACGAACTATTTTTAGTTTAAGTTTTATTTTGAGAGCTTGAAACTAGAGCCTCACTCATGCCAAATATATACCATACTGCTGAGCTGGACTCTTGAATCTAAGAACACGTGCAATTTCTGTACATGACTGATATACCCTTGGAAAAATCAGAGAAGAACATTTTACAAAGGGAGACTAGATGGTTATAATCTTCTTCTGTGATGGAACAAAACACATCGGACTCCTGGTCCTGCACCCCTAGATTCTAATGTCTGAATTCAGCCCTCTAAATGTGCAGTGCCTTCAAGCTACAATACTTTTGCTGCATCGTCTGTATGACTTTGTCCCTCTTTACATGTGAGCAAATAGACTGAGGGAAATTGAGTAAGAGCTTAAGATCACATAGCTTTTAACTGGTCTTGTTGGGATTTCAAAGCCACGGGAAGCTTTGCGATGCTTCTCTCTTGCAGGAACTCCCTCAGTTAGCTGTTCATCTACTCAAAGAGAAGAAAAGGAACATCATTTAGGCCGAGAACATCTGATATGTGTCAGAGTTGGTTGAGAACCCACTCGAGGTGCTTTAAATTTGCTCGGGGATCAGATTTGAGCTCAGACATTCCACATAACTGTATTTACCCGAAGAGAAGAATGGGTTATAGTCAGTACGCAAACAGTTAACTCAAAATTTGCCCAAACCTATTTCCTTATAAATATCTCTCCAAGCACACCTCAGTTCCAGCAGTCAGGAGAGAAATGTGCTTATCTTGAAGGTTCTCCACAGCTATGAAGGGCTTCTTGGAAGAATCTAAACTAAACGGTTCTCACACAACTTTCCTAATAATTTTGGGGTATAATCATGTTCTTGAAAAAGAGACGATAAAGTTATACTGACCCCACAATGGCCCCACACTGGAGGTGTCCCATGTGTGAGTCTTCCATAAACAGAGAGCAGATTTCACATTCCTGGGGGGAAAGTCTGAGCCTGAAGGCAGAAACAGGGGACTCGACTGTGGAGGGAGTCAAAGAACACCAGCCCAGATTGTCTGCAGAAGGGGAGCGGTTTATCTCAGCTGCCTTAAAGGCTGGATCAAGGCTAAGCATCAGGTCATTGGTGCCTATCACTGGGGCAAAGAAGGGTTATTTTTTTATGTTTGTGTAGGAGTTTTCAGTCATTAATCATTTGACTCTCAGGGCTCATGGGACCTTTGCAATGGGAAAGAAATAACACCATCTAATTTTACAGCAGCGCCATTCGCTGCTGTTTCATCTAAGGTGCTGAAGCCAGACACAAGAATCTGGGAAGCCAGGTCAGGAGTCCCACGTACTTTCATTCTATGCAGAAGGGAGATGTTATGTTTTGACACAAAACCAACTTATTCCCTTTTCATTTTTAAGGCTGCATGATAGATGCTGAGTTGCACTGAAATAAAAACAAACAAAAACCTCACCTCATTTCAGACTATATGGTTGAAATTTTATTATTATATTATATTATAATAATTAGCATATGGCAGCAAAGTTATGTGACCTGTATAATATGTTCCAATATTATTATATTATAATGTAACTATTATATTCTATGGTTGGAAATTCTTCTGGGTCCTTATAATGCTTTGAAATCAAAATGTGCCTTCATGTGGCAAAGATTACAAGGCATTGCTGATCCTGTGTTCCCAGGAGAAGGAGAATATGAGCAAACATTCCATGTGGGTGTAAGTAGCCTATAGTAAACAAGGGACTAAGAGAGAATTGCGTGAAGGCTGTGAGGCCTACCATTAATCTGGTGGCTTTCTGGAGAACGTGTGTTTTGAAGTTCAGTAAAAAGTTTCCTAAGTCACCATAGTTCAAAAATCCTGCAGCTCATATTGTTTGAAGTCCTTTTCTGTATCTTTCTATGGTCTATAAACACCTGAAAATATTACAAGACTGGGGAATTTCCAGAGAAGCTCACAAAAACACATATTAGGAAATGAAGAGAAGTATGACAGTGAGAACTTTAAAATCTATCGGCTGTGATGCAGATAAGGGGGTGCACGGGTATAGTGGGGTGGTGTCAGTGGAAGTCATTTGAATCCTAGCGAAAGCACAAATAGCTCCTCAAGGTTAAGCATACCCTCTGGTGGGGCAGGGAATGAGGTGAGGGCTTGAGAAACTCCTTCCTCCAGCATAAGACCTACCTTGGGTCAAATCCATGTAGAAGTCTGTGGCTGAAAGCTGCAGGTCAGGTGGTCTGAACAGAGCCTGCCTCATGCTGATGAAGCAGGCAAGAGAGTCCAGGAAATAAACGCTTGGTGCAAGTCACTGAGGCCAAATCCAGATCATGTGGGTCTGAGACTCACTCAACTTTGGGATTCTTCTTTAGGAAAACAATGCATAATTCTGATTTTCATATGAGGCAATCGAATAGATACTTAGAAAGAGAAATTGCAACAAACTGCTAATTTGAAAGAAGCTGACAAATGGCACAAACATTAACGAATACAGGAAAACAACACAATGTTTTTAGTAGCTGTTTGGAATACTTCTGTTATGCACACACACACACACACACACACACACACGCACGCACGCACGCACGCGCACACACACACACACACAGCTTCAGATAGCAAGTGTTTTATAACATTACACTGAGCAATACAGAAGAGAAAATTTTTCATTTAAGTCCACTTTTTTTGTTTTTTGTTTCGTTTTGTTTTGTTTTTGAGGAAGGGTTAGTCTGTTATAACTCTGGCTGTCCTGGAACTCACTCTGTGGACCAGACTGGCCTCGAACTCACAGAGATCCACCTGCTTCTGCCTCCTGAGTGCTGGGATTAAAGGTGTGCACCACCACCACCTGCAGAATAGAAAAAATTTAACTTTCCTTTTCAGTGTGGTTGAACAAATTGTGCTTTTTATTGTTGATAGCTTAGGAAAACTTTCCTCAGAGCAAAAAGCTCTCCTTGCTTGCAGTGCCACTGGCACAAATTTATGATTGTTGTCAGATTGAGCACCCTTTTGTTCGTGTTATGAGACATCTGAGAGACACAAGATCTGGCAGCTTTTCCATACCGGCTTCCAGGTTTGCATTACCAGTCTTTCTCCTCCTCTGTCATCCCACTTTCAGAGCTGGGCATTGTAGGATGTGTTCATGTCCCAGGATGATATATCTCTGCTGCCCTGCTCACTGGGTGAGTAGCCAATTCGAGTGTTCCTGGAATCCATTCATATAAATACAAGCTTGTGATCAACTCCACAGCAAAGTTATGTGACCCGTATAATATGTTCCACTCTGCTCCAGCTAAACACATCCTCAACCCAACCACATACCACCCTATCCAGAGGAAAATGTGACAGGGGAATTCAGGGCAATAGTAACTAATTGGCATTAAGCACTTTTCCTTGAAGAACTGTATAAAGACATATAACTGTGCAGGGATATAACCAACATTGACACAGCCCCTGTGAGAACTCATAGGCTAGCTGGCTTCAAGATTCCCCGTACCAACGTTCTGAACTTTTTCTTACTATAGTCTCATCTTTTAAATTTTTATTGTATTTTATTTTTTATTTTTATTTTTGTGTGTGTGTGTGTGTGTCACATGCTCACATGTGCACACACAGGTGTGCCATGGTGCATGTGTGGAGGTCAGAGGACAATTTGTAGGAGCCAGTTCTCTCCTTCCACTGTGTGGGTCTCAGGAATCAACCCTACTGAGCCACCTCACCTCAGAACACCCAGTATCATCACATCTGTTGTTCAAAGTGGCTACTGTCAGGATCTGAGCGTTTGTGTTGAGGGGACTCTCTGAAAGTAGCTTCTAGTCCAAAGTTAGAAATGAAGTATGTCCTTTCCAGCAGCCACGAATCCGAACTAAATGGATGGGAAGGCACAGTGGCTCATAGGAAAAGGAAACGCCTTGACTCCTTGTTTGCGGATTATATCTGTATCCACAGCTCCTCTCTGAAGTGGCTGTGATGTACCTAGGTCTGATGTCTCTCATCTTTCAGGAAATCCCTCTGGGACTGTCAGACTGCTCCCACCCCCATCACCCTCTACAAAGGAGACAGGAGAATAAGTTGGTGAGCTAGTCAAACCTGCCTCAGGGCTACTCCACATGGTCCTGGGATGAGGCACCATGGAGGCTAATGAAGCAGAATTTGGAAAACTGGGGTTCATGGTGTGGTGGTCATTCCAGAAATGTGACCCCTCAGAAACGTGCTGCCCGACTCTGGAAGACGGGTAAAACAAATAAAGCTGCCGCGTATTTGGAGCATACACTGGCCCCTTCCACATCTGTAGGACATTTAGCTCCTTGCATCTGGTAGTGTTTGTGCAAATATAATTCCATATTCACTAATAATTCCTGGGGCTAAAGCACCCCCCCATAACCTTGTTAATATTCTCTCTAGGCCTGGTGTGAATGCCTCATAGCATTTTGATTAGAATTCAATCTTGTGTTGTCCCCCCTCCCTGTCTCTCTCTCCCTCTCTCCTCCCATGCTTTTCTGGCCCCTGGTTTCCTGGCCACCCACATCAGGAGACGTTCTCCCTCCCTTCCACTCTCCATTCTCAGTTTCAAGGAATTTCCTTGTGTCAAAGGCAAAGTGTGATTGACATATTTTCCCCCTCCTAAGCGCAGTCATCTCACAGTTTGACTTAACCATCTCCTTATGGGGCCCATACAGTCATTACCTGGGTGAGAGAGACCTCCTCCTTGCTCTTCTTAAGGGCCAGTTCAGCTCCATGCAGCCCAGCACTTTTATAGACTTAAATTCCTGCTCCCCCTCTCCTTTTTTGCTCTGTGTGTGTGTGTGTGTGTGTGTGTGTGTGTGTGTGTATGCGTGTTGCTATTGCAATAGCAAGTATTCCCCGACAAACTGCACCTTGAGATTTAAAGAATTCTAGTTATTCACACTCAGGTAAACCAACTGCCTCCTTCCAGTGCCCCCTGCTTGCCTGGAAAGACATTTAATTGCTGTTCTTGAGACCTGGGGAAAATGGGTGACTGAGTTTTCTAGTGTTGAATTCACCCACTCTGGACAAGTCATGTTCTTTGGGCCCATTAGTCTTCATGATCAACTTATCTCTCAGGAGAAGAAAATAAAAAGTAAAAGCAAAGAATTATACCCCGAAGAATCATATTCAACCCACGAAGAAGCTCTCGGCAGACAGGTTCTTGGCTGGAGTGAGCTGACAGGTTTGGAATGTAAGTGCTTTCTCAGGGTGTTTAAAGCAGTCTGCTTCTACCAGAATTTCTGTGACCTCTAAGTGCTTCTGACCTTCTGAAAGTAGTGAACTAGATGACCTTCGAAGGTCACCTGCAGATTTTCATTTTGGAAATTCCCATTGCTATGAAGAGGCCACATATACACCCACACCCTGTCATTTCTCAGTAAGGAATCAAATCTTCGGCTACGGGTTGCATTTACTGCTAATCAAAGCTGAGGCTGCTAAGAGATCTAGTGTCACGCAGTAACTCACTTCTTAAAGGCATGTTTGCCAACCCTCAAATTTCATTTGTCCAGAAGAAAATAAAGTTCCAGAAGACAGAGTATTACTTACGCAATAATTTTTCTTCTTGCCAAAATTTCAGCAATAGAGTAGCTTAAATATCAAGTTGTAAGTTTGTAAATACAATACCTAATGGAATGTATTGTAAAAAGGCAGTGTTCTCTTGTCTTACCATAATGTAACAAAAATACCATTTATCACAGTGTCACCCACATTATGACGAAGCCTGGAGCCAGTCTGAAACAGCCTGTGTCTGGCATCACCAAGTCAAAGCACTGTGTGTCTTGCGAACACATATACATGCTTTATTTATGCACTTATTTGTGTGATAATTTAAAACACATACACAACATGTAACGATCAAGTTAAGTTAATTAACACTTCCGTTTCCTTAAACATTTGTGATTTTTTTTTTTTTGTAGGAAGCATTCAAATTCCTCATTCATAGTTCTTTATCAAATAAAGATCAATTGTATACTGCTATTATGGTCCGTTTACCTGACTCCACCACCACGTTCCTACTTTTCTGCTTCCTACGTTATAGTAATCACCGCTCTTTTTTCTGATTCACTTTTTAGTTCTCATATGTGAGAGAACTTGTAAAATCTTCCATTCCATGTTTGCCTTATTTCACTTAATGTCCTCCCTCCCATTCAATCTGTTACCACAAATGACAGAATTCTATTCTGTTTTAAGATGGAATAAATTTCCACATATTCTACACACACACACACACACACACACACACACACACACACACACACAGATTTTATATATATATATTATTTTGTAAACTCTTTATGTGCTGATTATAGGGATGGTGTTACAGTAAACAAGGTCAGGTGTCACTTTAATAAAGTGTTTCCATTTCCTTCATGTATATATCTAGAACTGGGAAAAATGGACCACACAAACCTCTACACTATGTTCTAGGATGGTGGTGATGATTTGCATCCTCACCAAGTGTGGTTACATTCCCTTTTCTCCACAAGAAAGTGCTTTAAATTGGTGCTATTCCCTGTTGCTTTAGGAACACTTTGGTGTAGAGGAAAGGTAAATTATTACCATGATATGCATACCAGAAAGAATATATGCTAGCCCCTGGTCTTCCCAGACTACCATCCAAGTATAAAGGTGGAATTATGGGATGGTGTATGCAAAGAGTATTACCCAAAAAAAATACCAATCTTAAAAGGTCTAGAATAGACCCCAAGACATTTCTGTCTTTCTTCAATTTACTATTAAAGGCATCCAAGTATCACGCATTGTGGCGCTCTGAACAAGTATTACAATTCATGAATTAGACTAAGACTTTTCTGTACACAATTTATATTGTAAGCCTGAAATAATAAGCATGGTACATGTTTTTGCCTATGTTGCTGAGTGGTATACTCTCTTATTTACTGTGAAAGTCCAACACTTATCTATGGAAGACCAGGACTCATGTGGCATTTCAGAGGGGCTCTTGTTGCCCTTTCTTTCTCAGAGCACCCCTAGTTGGTGTCTTGCAGGCCTATTGCTTTCAGTGAGAAGTAGTTCAGATACTCTGTGCAGTGCTGTGCAGGAGGGGCCTCTCAGGGGTCACTGTGGATGCTGCCATACTATCTCTGGGTGTCGATTGTCCCTTTCTGCAGCCCTTTCTTCAGTGCCTCACAGCAGGATCAAGATCAGGGTCTAACTGCTCATTTCACTTTGTTAGTATAGTCTCAGCTGCAACCGAGTGGGAATGTGCACACAGATAGTCTTCAGCTGCAACAGCCCCTCATTATGGAGTTATTATTGGCTAGTTTTTTCAGTCTAGCAGTTACAGAAAACATGCTTTCTTCATCCAATATCCATTATCTTCTCCTTCTTGCGCTATAGTAAAGCGTTTGTACTTGGGAAGCCAATGACATGGCTAACAGGATGTCCTTCCCAGCTCATCTTAAGGTTGTTAAGTTCATGAGATTCAGATCTGGCTGAAGCAGAAACAAGGCTGCGACCACAGGGGTTGCAGCAGTCATCGTAAAACATGAAGATTTTTTGTTTACTTTTATTTTTAAGACTTGCATTTATCAATTTAATTTTTACGTCTACTCATGTGTGCCCATAAAAGTCTGTGTGCACTACATGTGTGCAGATGCCTGTAGAGGCCAGAAGAGAGTGTTGGATACATTTTTTTTCTATGTACTGCCATGTTAGCATGCACATCCTTGAGCACACTGACAAAGAAGCCCAAATAAACATAAATTAAGAGCTAATGGGTAGGGACTGGGCATGATTTTGATCTCTGAACAGCAACTCCCCCTCCCAAAGTCTGATCCACATTGATTGTGCCCAAGTCATTGGGAAAAAGCAAGCTGGAGTCCATTTCGGTGGAGTGGAGCATCAGTAGAAGGTGGTAGATGGTGGGGAAAGAGGCTTTGCACAGATGAAATGTCTGAGTGCTAATGTCTCACACCCTGGCCCAGCACCTGGTAGAGATGACTTAGGGAACCATAGGGCATTGTCATTGCTTCCCTGGAGGAGCTGTTCTGGAGAAACAAACAGATAAATGGATGGATGGATGGATGGATGGATGGATGGACGGACCAAGACTTTGATTTGGATATGTCTTGTTTTATTCTTTTTTACTTTCTCCTCAACTGTGTCCTCCCCTTTCCTGGTATTTGAGCACGGCAAGTACTTGCTTATGCTAACCACAGCCTAGCCCTGCTGTCAGTTAATCAAATGACACAGATTCAGGGCCTTTCATCTTTTTAATAAACCAGTCTTTACAATCTATTTAATCATTTTAGCAATTCCTTTCTAAATTCCACCCAATTAAAAATAAATCCTCTGTCCCCATGAATGTAAAAGCAGGCTATTGCAAGAGATTCAACTGTAGATTCAGTTTATAAAGGCAAAATATTGGATGTTTCTTAAGCAGGGCAGATTTCAAGAGGCCAGAGAAGGTGGAAAATGGGGAAAGAATTTGTATTCTCTGAAAGTTTAAATATTGAAAATAAAAATGGGTTTTTTGATATCCCTATGGCAAGGCTGATTAGTCCTCAGCTAGTAGTTAAAACACAGAAATACATTCACTATTCATTGCATTTCTACTAGAATCTTAAATAAAAAATATTTTAAGGGAGAAGGAGGAGGGGAAGAACAAGATGAAGAAGAAGAAATAGAAGAAGGAAAAGGAGAAGGAGGAGGAGGAGAAGGAGAAGAAGGAGAAGGAGAAGGAGGAGAAGGAGGAGAAGGAGGAGAAGGAGGAGAAGGAGGAGAAGAAGGAGAAGAAGGAGAAGAAGGAGAAAAAGGAGAAGAAGGAGAAGAAAGAAGGAGAAGAAGGAGAAGAAAGAAGGAGAAGAAGGAGAAGGAGGAGAAGGAGGAGGAGGAGGAGGAGTAGGAAGAGAAGGAGAAGAAGGAGAAGAAGAAGAAGAAGAAGAAGAAGAAGAAGAAGAAGAAGAAGAAGAAGAAGAAGAAGAAGAAGAAGAAGAAGAAGAAGAAGAAGAAGAAGAGGAAGAAGAAGGAGAGGAAGAAGAATAGGAAGAAGAAAAGAACCGGCCCCACAGATTTGTCCACCGATCATAATGAACGCTATCCTTCAGTTGAAATTCCCTCTTGCCACGTATGTCTAGATTTGTGTCAAACCGACAAAAACTGACAACCACACTAAAAAACTAATGGGAAGAAAAGCAAATAATTTTTGTTATTTTGGGTATCATAAGAATGATTTATTTACATTAATGTTTTCTGTTTGTTTGTTTTGAGACAGTTTTAATATTTAGTACAGGTTGTCCAGGAACTCACTATGTAGCCCAGGCTTGGCCTCAAGCCTTTGATGATATACCTCACCTGGCTCCCAAAGTGCTGGGATTACAAACATCGTCAGAACGGGTTTCCCACTTTGAGGTAATTTTTAATTCCATATCTCTTCCAGTACCCACATCAGAAGAAGTGAATCAAACTTCATGCTTTCTTCCAGTGGCTACCTAGTTGTTTCAGCAGCAGTTATTAAGTAACCTATCATTCACCTATAGCTTTGAAACATCACCCTTATAAAGTCAACATCGCTGCAGTGGGCTTCTGGGATCTGTAATCTCTTTTATTGTAACACCACTGTCACAGTAGCTTTATACACATTTTTATATAGTAGAAGGCTTCTTTTCAATGATTTTCATTTTCTTAGAATTTCCTTGTTTTCCTAGTTGTTAGTTTTCTATCAGATTGTTTTGTTTGAAAACGTACTTTGCCATTCTGAAAAATCAGGGCATATTAAATTTACTGATTGATTCAGGGAAGGGCCTACAGGTGTATCTCAGTCTAGTACTGGTATCTCAGTTTAGTACTGTTAGCACTTGAGGTCAGGAAGCTCTTTGCTACTGGGAATCTGGAGAGGAAGTGCAGTATGTGTGTTATAGGATGTAGGACAGCACCTTGGCCTCTACTTACAGCATCTCAGTAGAGCATCTGGGTATCTGGGAAGAGATAAGGTAAAGGTAGGGTTAGTGACTCCCCCCCAAGAGCTTTTAGATTTTTTTTTTTTTACAGCATTCCCACCAAGCTACACATATGTCACCTGTTGGGCAAGCTTGGCATTTTTCTAATCTAATCTCCTTATCTTGACATCTTCTGAGTCCCGTAGGGAAAACAATTTAGAACCAAGGGATGCATTTGAGGTCACAGTGAAATATCTGTAGTCCAACCTTAGTAAGCGATTAGTTCCTTACCTACGTTACCTACATGTGCAAGTGTCCGATCTCTATGCATATCTGTAAGACAATAATAAATATGCTCACGTTCTGGGCAGCTCTGGAGAGTGCAGATCACATCTCAGCAAGCCCAGAAAAAGAACACACACATTTAAAACTCTGAACTAAAACTCAAATGCTCAAAACAGAACAGCTATCCTGAAGAACCTGGCCTAAAGCAATTTATTTTATTAAAATAGAGAGACTTGAGAGGTAACTCAGTGGTTAAGAGCACTAGCCACTCTTCCAGAAGACCTGAATTTGATTCCCAGCACCACTTGGCAGCTCACAACCATCTGTAACTCTAGTGACTGGGGATCTGATGCTGTCTCGTGGTCTCAACAGGCATTGTAAGCAGGTGGTATATGGAAGACATACAAGTGCTCTTAACTCCCAAGCCATCTCTCCATTCCCTAATTTGTACATTTATTTTTGTGATACACAGATAGCATAGATTATATAAAAAATTAGGATTTTCTTTTCTATAAAATCTTTATTTATACACAGATGTGTGCTTTAGCTTTTGTCAATGGCTGCTCCTGTGCTACATTGCCAGAGGTGAGTAATTCGTGGCAGAGGGTGGGGCTTTAAGCCCTAAAATATTCACTGTCTCTCCCTCTATTGAAGAGATTTGGGAGCCACACTTCTATGTGATTATCGTATTCATGTGAGCTATGAGCCTTTGCCAGTTGAAAAGACCTCTTTTGAATTGTCTTGTTGATAAAACAGCACATGTTTATTGCTTACTACTTATTTGTTTTTAATGGAGGGTATTAAGAAAGGGATCCAGCTTTGAAAAGTACTGATAAAATCTCAGAGAACTGAACTGACTTATGGATCTCTCATTTTTGTGATGAAAGTAACTTTTGTTTTTCTTAAATTTAAAAAGTATTTTTTCATATGATATATTTTGATCATGTTTTCCTTCCTTTCACTCCTCCCAGATCCCCCCACCTTCCTACCCACCCAATTTAATGTCCTCTCTCTCTTCCTCACACACACATGTGCAGCAAAGACAAAAATAAAAACAAACTATAACATAATTATAAGAGCCAAAATGAAACCAAAGCCCACACATGCAAAAAACATCATGGAGTTTGCTTTGTGTAGGCCAACTACACCTAGGTCAAAGGCCTGCCTGAACCTGGCTGATACTTGGATGGGAAACAATGTTTGATTTTATAAATTATACAGAATATAACTTAAATTCATATTTTAGCAACCAAATATGAGATTCAATTAAAGCATTTTATAAAGTTTTTTTTCTGATCCAACACATCACAGAACAAAGTATGTATAGTTAAGCTAAGAAGAAGACTAAATAAAATATGGGGTCTGATATCATAGGCCCAGAGTTGAATAGAGAGCCAGGCAAACAAATAGGTCATTTAAATAAACTGACAAGGGGCAAATGCACTGTGACATATTTTATAATAGCTATATGTGTTGTCAGGCTGCTGTGAGTAGGAAATTACCATGAGGGAAATTGAGAAAAATTTCACAAAGAGTGTCGTTTGACTTAATCTTAAAATATTATTAAGTTTTCAAATTATAAAAAGATAGGGAAGTCATTTATGACACTGAGAACAATTTGAGAAAAGACCAAGAAGTATGAAAACTTGGGGACACTGTATTAGGAAATTAGTTCTAAGAACTTAGAGGTTGGTTACTGATGGGTAAAAGGGGAGAGAGGACGAGACTGTGAAAGGATGCGGAGACAGAAAACAGAATGCTTCAAATGACACACTATAGGAGTTTGCTTTCTGTCCTTTTTTGGTGGTAAAACGCTGTAAAGGACTTCAGACATGGAATTAAAAAGAATATAATTTTGGTTTAGAATACTCTCACAGCAGCGTGAGAGATAGAATGCAAGACAATATAAAGGTACTGTCATGTTAGAGTTGTATGGCAGTGTGCTGGTTTGAATAGGAATGGACCCTGTAGGGTCATATATTTGAATGCTTGGTCACCAGGGAATGACACTATTTGAAAGAATCAGGAGGTATGACCTTGTTGGAGGACGTATGTGATCGGGGGCAGGCTGTGAGGTTTCAAAGCCTGCCACCATTCCCAGTTAACTCTTTCTACTTCCTGTTTGCCATTCAAGATGTAGGCTCTCAGCTGCTGCTCTACTCGCCATGCCTGCCATGCTTTATGGATTGTAACCCTCTGGAAACACAAGCCCAAATAAACTCTTTCTTCTATAAACTGTCTTTGTTCTGGTGTTTTATTACAGCAATAGAAAAGTAACTAATACAAGTGTCTTAATGATTGAGGGAAGAAGAAGAGAAGAAATTGAAATAAGAGAAATGAAAAGAGAAACAAGAGTGTGTGCAATGGAAACCAAGAGAGAGCGAGGGAATCAAAAAGAAAAGATGGGAGAGAAACTTTTATGCTGATTTGGTAGAGGAGCTGAAAAGCAGAAGCTGGGTCACAAGCTCTGGGAATTAATGATGTCGAGACAGGGAAAAACCAAGTAAGATCTACCAAGGAAGCAATAGCAAGAAGAAGACAGCTGAGATTAGGTTACTTATGTTTGTTCGTTTACTAGCTATGTGGTCTTAGATTGTCTAACTTCCCTTTTCCTTCTTCTGCACACTTCTAAAATGTGATGATTGTCCTTATGTGACCTCATTGAACTTTTGGATGGCTAAATAAGGCATATTTTAAAATGAGACCAGTGTCTTAGCACACAGTGAATGTTCAATTAGGAATGGTTATTTTTTTCCCATCAAGAAGTGAAGAAGCAAAAACTGTAGGAAGTCAATAACTTAGGAAGACAAAAAGGCCAAAATGGACAAATGTGTAGTTGGTGGATGAAAATAACTAGCGGAGAGGAAAGGAAACCACGAGAGAGTAGGTAAATGGTTGACCAGAAG
Organism: Cricetomys ansorgei; assembly: GCA_026225945.1. Taxonomy (NCBI): domain Eukaryota; kingdom Metazoa; phylum Chordata; class Mammalia; order Rodentia; family Nesomyidae; genus Cricetomys; species Cricetomys ansorgei. The sequence goes on from JAMJFZ010001038.1 coordinate 30,497,435, forward strand.
CCAAAGGGGTTTGTGCTAGGAAGACAAGAGCAAAGGTGGTTAACTCTGGGTAGGACAAGGACGTAGAGCTGTGTACACGCATAGCATGTATATGTACACACGTGTGTGCACATTCACACACATTCATATTCACATTTTTACATATCAAATACTTATCTTTATACATTGCTAAGAAATTGAGGAAACACAATGGGAAAAAAAATAAAGAAGTCATTTTTTAAACTCTCTCCATCAGAAGTGACCACTCATAACAATTTCTTGGATACTCTTGTGTATATTTGGCTTATGACAAAGCAAAAACAAAGCATAGTATACCATTCTAGTGACAACTGAATTTTCTACTCTAACAATATATTTGAAAGCTATCTTTGAATATTTGGGTACAGCTCCAGCAAATGAGTCATCACAACTCATTTAAGTGGTCTGTTACTTAAAGATTCAGGGGACTTTGAAGCCATGTCCATATATTTGCATTCACAAATGCTATGTTAAGTCCCTCCCTCTCTTCCTCTCCTTCTCCCCCTTTCCCCCTCTGCTTCCCTCCCCCTTCCTCTCTCTCTCTTTCTCTCCCCTCCAGAAATGGTAAATTTTACATTGTTGAGTATTGATTATTTTTGCAATCTTGCAAATATTCTTGGATTTGGAATTTTTGCTTTATTTTATTTTATTTTATTTTATTTTATTTTATTTTATTTTATTTTATTTTTTTGTGTTAGGAATCAAATTCCAGAACTTGTACCACGTGCTAAGCATGTACTCAGTTACAACTTGAACCAATTCTTGAGTTTGGTTCTGGTCCACTTGGATCTTATTAGTCAAGAAGAGGGCAGTATTTCGAAGGAAAATTTCCTCCCATTAAAGAGAAACATTTCAATACTGAAATGTTTCTCACAATTTTGAGTCTTCTATGAGGCATACCTTCTAGTCTTTTCAAATGGCTGTCTTCATGGCCTTTGGCATCTCTACTAGTTGACCCCCTACATGTCTGCTAAGTGTATTGGGGTTGATTTCTCTCAGGAGATTCTGAAATTTTAGCATTTGCTCTCTGCTTCCCTTTTTCTTTAGGATACCACCCTGTGATCCCTAGCAACCTTGGGCCTCTGGGCCTCATTTTCTCTGTGTAGTGAGACACTGAGCTAGCTGGCTTCCTTTTTCCAGTAGTGTGTCCTGGAAACTCCCCAGTCAGTGGGCTGGGTAATCCTGGCTCTTGCCATTTGCGTCTTATCTCTCAGGGATTGCTGTCCTTTGTCATCCAATGTTTGAAAATAATAGTGGTTTTTTTTTTTTTAAATTTTGTCTACCTTTTAGTTATTTTAGGAAGTAAGGTAAATGTGATCCTTCTTATTCCTCATGCCTTACTCTAAGTCCTTTATTTCTTACACTTAAATAATATATCTGGAGTTTGTTTTTGATGAGAGAAATATAGTTTTAATGTTTTTTTCCTAGTGGTCTGCCAGTTACCAACATCAGTCTATGAGTTCTTCCCTCCTTACCAAGTGTACGATGTCAGCTACGTGGTAAGCCAACAGTTGATAGGCATTTGAATGTTTCTGAAGGTTTATTTCACATTTATTTTCCATTTTTATTGAATATCAAGCCATTTCACTTATTGAGGTTTCAAAATATATCACATTTTCTTATGGGAAATATTCTTTTTTTATTTCTTTTTATTTTTAAGATTTTCCTGAGTAGTCTAACATGTTATTTTTCTGAAAAGTCTTTAATATCATTTTCAAATCCCCTTTCAAAGGTTGCAGATACTTTTTTTTGGGGGGGTTGCCTTAAATGTTATAGAACTGTAATAATTTGAAAGTGACCGAGAAAAGAACTGGGGAAATATAAGTTAAATGGCTCTAGTATTTATAACAAAGTAAGAGACACAGAATACGGGAATGAGTAGGATGGAGGTGAGATAGACTAAGGGTAATTGACCAATGAATGGGCATATCAGATCCCAGGCAGAGCTCTTGAGGAAGCATAAACCTTGACTGACATCACAGGACTAAAGATGAAGAGTATTCAGTGGGCATTTGTACTTCCATGATGCCTTCTCCTGAAAGAGAACATACTGCAAAGGAGAAGTAGTATTTATTATTAAAAAGCCATGACCTTCCACAACACCTTCCAGAACAGGTTTCTCACTATCTGGTTCCTCAGTGGTCCACTGTTACATACACAATGCTAAGCCTGGTATCTGCCCAGAACTGACACTGAGTAGATACGGGAGAATGAACTGATTTATGAATGGTTTCCTCTGACTGCTGTTTAAGGTAGCTATGGTATGATTTTTCCAGAAACATAAATAGTGGTTTTACCAGTTGTCTGGAAATGAAAAGTTGCTGGTGGATTTTTTCTGCTGTTCAAATTGGTAAAGCGTCAAACTATCGTTTGAGAACAGACTTCATTTAATCTCAGTCTTCTTAAGTCTTCTTTCCACACTAAAGTTATTAGGATATAGGAGAACTAAGACAAAGGAGTGTCTAAGACAAAAGTGATCTTAATAATGGAGATAAGAAATGTGTGCTGGCTAGTTTTATGTTAACTTTACACAAACTAGAATTATGGACGTAGAAAGCCTCAATTAAGAAAATGCCTCCAAGAGATTCATCTGCAAACCATTTTATTAATAAATGGTTGATGGGTGAGAACCCAGCCCATTGTGGGTGATGCCGTCCCAGGGCTGAGCAAGCCATGAAAGCAAGCCAGTAAGCAGCACTCTTCCATGGCCTCTACATCAGCTCCTGCCTCCAGGTTCCTGCCCTGCTTGAGTTCCTGCCCTGACTTCCTTCAGTGATGAACAGTGACATGGAAGTGTAAGCCAAACAAACTCTTTCTTCCCCAAGTTGCTTTGGTTTTGGTGTTTCATCACAGCAATCGTAACCTAAGCTAAGACAAAAAGGAAATTAGGTCCCCTTGCTATTCTACTGGAGTTAGCTGTCAATGAACTGTATACTTCACCATCTGAATCAGTTATCTTGAATAAATAGAACGTCCTTAGTCCAGAGTAACTTACCAATAAACATCTCTAGAGTTATATATAAACAACATGTGGTTTAAGGTGATACCATGCCTTTACTCTGAAACATCGCCACATAGTTTCTCGTGGAGAAAATACAAATTGCTTTGGTTCTGTAATAATGTTTATGCTTCTAAAAGGAAGATGTGCTTTAAGCTAGAAAGGAAGTCTTTGTGCAAAGTTGACTATTAAATAGGAAAGGGCATCTAGAACATTAAGAACTCACTTGCATCTCTTAGGTCTTGTACTGTGGGGGGCTTCACAGTCCATATAGATTCACACAGAACCTCCTTCCTCCTTTAAAAACTTTATTTTATTTTATTTTAAGGGAAGCAAGGCTTGAAAGTTTTAGCACCTCCTTAGAGACTGTTTGGCCACTACATAGCCCATAAAAAGCAATATTTGGATGATTTAAAGGGAAATGAATCAGAACTTTAAAGGCTCCTTGTGTAACAAACTCCCATGCTTCTCAAGAAAAGAGAAATAGTCTGTTGGGTAAAACACATCTTCTATTTTTTTTAAAAAATAAAAATATTATCTGTGCACATGGAGATAGTAATTCCTATTTGGAAATATTTTTTTTAAAACACTTAAACACCCAACCTTGTATTTTTCTAAGGATTAACAAGGCATTTAACATTTTTCCTAATTTCTGCAGAAGGGATTATTTCCTTGAAACAAACTTGGTTGACTAAATTTTGAATTTCAGATCAGGGTGGAAATGTAGTCTGTATACCTTAGGGAGCGTTTTCATGAGTTTTTTCCTAAAAGCTATTTTAGACTTCCTGGTTTCTGGCCCCAAGAGTTGACAGTGTAGTTCAGAATATTCTCAAAACTGTTTGGCAATATTTTAAGTGTTCTCCCATATAGTTAACATTTATTTCCTATTACATTTAGACAAAGTTTTAACGTAGGCTCTGGACTTGTCTGATGTGTGCATTTCTAAGTAGGATAATAAACGGCTTCAACTTCCACTGGTGTAAAGGAAATGGGAGTCAACAAGCCTGGTTTCTTTCCTAGTTCTGTGATTACCTCCCTGACCAACACAGGCAAAACCTACCACAACCAGATCCCACTGTTGTCATCTACTGTGAATGATGCCTAGGAATGGTGGTGAACAACAGAGTTGCATTGTAATTGTTTTTAATATGATGGCATTTATTTTTATGGACAAGTTTGCTTAACAAAGAATATTAAGATATCTTAATTTTAAATTCCTCTGGGATATCACATGGTCTAGCTTTTAAGGGCTAATTGTTAATAATTTTTATAAAAATATATATAAGTGTACAAACTTCAACCCAAAAGCCTTGGACTTGTGTCTTATCTACTATTTATTTACTGGTTACATAGTCATGAGCATTTTCCCCTCTATTTCTTAAAGTTTCCATTTCTTCATCTGGAAAATGGAGCTTAAGGTAATACTGCTGCACATAGTTCTTGATTGCAAATTGTAGAATCCATAATGGCTAGCGTGAGCAGAAACAGAATATGTTAAAAACATTAGGCAAGTCACAGAGCTCTCTGGAGAGCAAGAGAAACAGATTCAGAAACGGCAATGCCAGTAATAACATTAAACTGCACTGTCGAGTCTGTTCCAGTGAAAACACCTTTGCTGCCAATGTTTGGTAACAACTCTGTTTCTGGTAGACACTATCTCCAAATGATAGTACTTTCCATGCATGCCAGAAACTCAGACAGGGAGCCCTGCTGCCCATGCTTGGCTGTGGGTGGGTGATACAAATGCCTATCCCCAGGAAGTATAACCTTCCAAGCTGAGGATTCACATGGATCCACCTGATTTGTTTTATTTTTTTTCTCTTTTGTAACTCTGGCTGTCCTGAAACTCACTCTATAGACCAGACTGGCCTCGAACTCAAAGATCAGCCTGCCTCTGCCTCCTGAGTGCTGGGATTAAAGGCATGTGCCACCACCACCTGGCAGATTCATCTGATTTGGAAAGCCTACTTTGCTGATGTAACAACAGTGGAGCCTTGGGCAGTGACCTTGGGAAGTTCCAAAGTGGGAAATGCTCTAAGCTCAGAAAATATTTCCAGAAGCTTCTATACTTAAAGTCATAATTCTCACCCAAATGAGAACCATTCAATATCTAGGTAAGAAGCTCTTATTTAACTTCTCAAAGAAATATTGTGCAGGTGAAGTTTATAAATGAAAACTCCCAGGAAAATCTAGACACACATGTTTTATTTATTTATTTATTTATTTATTTATTTATTTATTTTATTTATTACTATTTATTATTTACATATGTTGCAAAAATTGGAGTATTCTGACCCTTGAGTCAGGCTTCATGGGGTGCTCATTCTGGTAGTCTTTCCAGTGCCTGTGGGATAGCCAGGTGCCAGTATGATGTCTGGATTTCTGTGGGATGTCTTGGTGCTGGATTAGTGCCTATGTGATGTCTGGGAGCCTGTTTAAGGGCCTGGTGCCTGAAAGATGTCCAGGGTCTGTGGAATGCCTTGGTGTTTACAGGATGTCTGGGCGCCTATGGGAGATGTGTGTGTGTGTGTGTGTGTGTGTGTGTGTGTGTGTGTGTGATGTCTGTGTGCCTGCATCATGTCCTAATACCTGCAGGATTTCTGGATACTTGTAGGATGCATTGGTGTCTGAGGGATGTTCAAGCACCTATGGGTTGCCTATGTGATGTCCTGCAAAATGTCCAGGTGTTTGTGTGAAAACCAGGTTCCTGCATGAGGCCTGGGAGCATATGAGAGGTTTAGGTACTTGCAAGATGTCCAGGTACCAGAGGAATGTCCCAGAGCCTACAGGAGGTCCTGGTAACTGTGAAATATCCTGATGCCTGTGGGAGGACCTGATGTCTGCATGATGTTGTCCAGGTGCCTGTGGGAGGTCTGGGTGCCTGTGTGATGTCCAGGTGCTTGCTGGATGTCTGTGGAATGCCTTGGTGCTTGAAGGATGTTCAGGTCACTATGTGATGTCTATGTGCCTTCTTGACTTGTGGATGCCTATAGGATGTCCAGTTGCTTACTTGATGTCCAGGTGCCTGTATGTTTGGGTGATAGGGCCCAACTTCAGGTTGAATTTGGTCATGCTTACTTGATCTCAGGCTAATATGGACTAGGTCAATGTCCATGATCAGAGCAGAATGGCCTGCTGTCTCTAAACACCATAGTGATGCCTATGATCCACACTCCCAACACACACATATATACACAGGGGTGGGAGGATGGACCAGGGAGGGATGGGAAGAGGGTGTGATTGAGATACATTGTATGAAGCTCAAGTAATTAATGAAAATATTTGTGTATCATAAAAATTATGATGAATAAAAACTTTATAGGGGAAAATAGGTATTATCAAAAGCTCTCCTGATTGACAATTACTATTAACATTTCAGCTCATAATCATTTACCTATTCAATGAAGCTATAATACATATTAATGACACATATGCATTGACATATGTTTGACTCTGAAACCCAAATAAGGAAAGATAGAATCAACTTCACATGACTTTTTCCTCTGACCTCCACATATGTTCTATGGTACACATACCAACTCACCCCCACCACATGAACATATACACACAACTAATAATAAACAAAATTTAAAAGACATAATAAAAATATAAAGAAGTGTTTAAGCCCAGTACCTCAGAACCTCGAGGGATCTTGCCCTCCTAGGTCAAAGGCTTCATCTTCCATTCTCTAGCACCTTAAAACCCGCTGTCTCAGGATTCAAATGGAGCTTGCGCTCAAAGGTCACATCTCCTACCCTCTAGCACCCTCTAATAATGGGGGCATTGAAGTCCCAACTGGCCATCTTTTGTCACCAAATGAGGTTTCCATTTCTGGGACTGGGTTACATTAATTTGAGTAGTTGGCCAAGGGGGTCCCATGGGAATCCCCAAAAAATCCAGGCTCTTGCAGAGATTATAGGTTGCTTTCAGCAAACTGACAGCAGGGACTCATTGCTAAGGACAAGTATACAACTCTTTGAACGTGGAGAAGTCCAGCTGTTATCTACATGACACCTTCAGCTCTACATCTCAGTGTCTTTGGTGTGGGAAAGTGCTTTGCAAGCTATCAAAAGAGAAATGTAAACAGCAACTCAGTCACAAGACTTTTGACCTACAATCTGTTCTGCCTGCAAGATATGCCAGGGCAATGGTGGCACAGAACTCATGGGACTAGCCAACCAAGGTCTGATTCGACCTAAGGCCCACTCCACAAGAAGGAACACATTCAACATCAAGAACCAGAGACTAGCTAGTCCAGAGACCTAGGGTAAAACCAAATACTACTGGTATAAAAAAAAGTATCAATAAAATGACTCCTAATGATATTCTGCTATACTCAGATCAGTGTGTTGTTCAGTCATGATCAGAGAAGCTTTCTCATGCAGCAGATGGGAACAGATGCAGAGACTCACAGCTAGACATTACACACACACACACACACACACACACATGCACACGCACACGCACACACACACACACACCCCAGAGGTGGGGGAGACTGGAACATACAAGTCTAAATGGAATAATGGGATGTCTCCATTAAATCCCTCCCATTAGGGCTCGGGGAACCTAGCAGAAGAGGAAGTAGAGTGTGAGAGCCAGAAGGTACGGAGTACATTAGGAGAACAAGGCCCTCTGAATCAACTGAGCAAGGCGCGTATGAACTCACAGAGACTAAAGCAGTAAGCACAAGTCCGACACAAGTCTACACCAGGTCTTATTATAGCTTTCAGTTTAGTATTTTAATAGGACTCCTGAGTGTGTGAATGAATGTGTCTCTGAATCTTGTTCTGTTTTCTTATTTTTTTCCCTTCTATTGGGTTGCCTTATCCAGCATCAATGTGATGGTTTTTGTTTTATCTTATATTTTATTTTGTCATGTGCAGGTATCTCTTAGAAGCTTATTTGGTTTTTTAACAAAAGACAGAAAGGGAGTGGATCTCAAGGGGAGCAGAGAGGATGCACTGTGAGGAGTAAAGGGAGGAGAAACTATAAACAGATTATTTTATGATAAAAGAATCTTTTCAAAAATAAAAAAAAGAAAATTTAGAAAAAGATTTGTCCAATGAAAACTTGAAGATACTGGTGAAAACCACTGAAGAAGAAGACATCAAAAGATACAACGATCTCCCGTGCGCACGGATTGTCAGGGTTAACATTGTGAAAATGGCTTCCTATCAAAAGCAATCTACAGATTCAACACAGTTGCCAACAAAATTTTGATGTGATTTTTCACAAAATTTGAAAAAAAAGTAAAGCCTTAAATTTCATTTACAAACAAACACAACTCACAATAGCCAAAATGACCCTGAACAATAACTGCTGGGGGTGTCACCGTCCCAGATTTTAAGTTATATTATAGAACTACAGTAATCAAACGGCACGGTGCCGTCATAGAAATGAGGACCCACCATGAACCCATACTCCTGCTGCAACCTGAGTTTTCACAGAGAGTCTACCAATACACTAGAGAAGAGACAACATCTTCAGTAACGGTGCTAGTCAGCCGGATAACTACCTACAAATGAAAGAAACTTGATCTCATCTCCTACCCTTTACAAAGCTCAGTTCCAAATGGATTGTGGACCTCAATATAAGAGCTGATACCCTGAGTCTGATGGAGGAGGAAGTTGTCAATGCGCTGAGTTCATTGACACAGGAAAAGACCTTCTGAATAGGACCCCAGTAGTACAGGGATTAAGGCCAAGGGTTAATAAATGAAAACTTGTAAAACTAAAACATTTTTGTACGGAAAAGGACACTGATATTTGAGTGAAAAAACAACTGGCGAAATAGGAAAAGGTCTTTACCACCTTCGTATCTGACAAGGGATTGGTACCTGAAAATGCTGGTAACCGAAAAATGAAACATCAAGAAGACAGACAACCTAATTTTAAAGAATGGGAGACGGAGCTAATAGAGTTCTGAAAAAATGAAATACAAATAGTTGAGAAACATTTTAAAAAATTGTCCAATAGTCTTAGTTATCAGAGAAATGTAAATTAAAATGACTTTGAGATCTTTGTCATACTCAAGTCAGAATGGCTAAGTTTTTAAAAAAAAAAGAAAAAGAAAAAGAAAAAGAAAGTTGACCACCAGGTACAGTGGCACATGCTTTTTTATGGTGTGTTATTTATGTATGTATGTATGTATGTATGTATGTATGTATGTACCTTGGATCTCCTGGGACTGTAGTTACAGACAGTAGTTACAGCACCATGTGGGTGCTGGAAATTGAACCAAGATACTCTGGTAGAGTAGCCAGAGCTCTTAACCACTGAGCCATCTCTCCAGCCCTGGTGGCACATGCTTTTAATCCCAGCACTTGAGTGGCAGAGGCAGGTGGATCTCTGTATGTTCAAGGTCATTCTGATCTACATAGTGAGTTCTAGGACAGCCAGAGCTATGGAGAGAGACGCCATCTCAAAAAAAAAAAAAAAGAAAGAAAAAAAAAGGAAGAAAGGAAGGAAGGAAGGAAGGAAGGAAGGAAGGGAGGGAAAGGGAAGGAAAGGAAAGAAAAAAGAAAGAAAGATGGATGCTGGTGTGGATGTGGGGAAAGAGGAATATTTATTCACTGCTGATGAGAGTGCAAACTTGTGTAGCCAATATGGAAATTACTGTGGAGGTCCATGAAAAGACTAAAGACACATCTACCACATGATTTTACTATATTACTCTTGGGCATATACCCCAAAGACCCTGAATTCTGCTATAGGGAAACCTTCTCACCCAAGTTCATTGCTGCTTCATTCAATAGCCAGGAAATAGGAACGTCTTAGAGACCCATTAACTGATGAGTGAATAATGAAAACATGGTATATTTAAACAATGGAATATTAGCAGCTAAAACACTGGAAATTATGAAATTTGCAGGTAAATGAAATAAACCAGAGTGAAATAAACCAGACCCAGTAATATAAAGTTCAAATATTTTCTCTTATTTTTGGATGTTAGCTTTGAGTCTCTCATTTGAAATACCCATAGTGGTCATGAAATTAGTAAGGTGACATGGGAGTGGGGTTCTCAAGGGAGGGGAGAAAGAAAGCAGTGTGATAAAGCTTAAAGGGATTAACGGAACAAGAAGGGTTAATTTGGAGTTGGGGGGTGGGTAGAAGAGGGAATACAGAGAGAGATATAAATAACTCTAAAGACATTTCAAAAATGTCATATGGGAACATACTTCCTACTGTAGAAACTTTCTAATATACATTATACAAGGAATCAAAATGTAGTGACCTATAAAGGCACAGCAATGCCTCCACTGGACACCACAAGCTAATAAATCAGCTCAGTGTCAGGGATGATTTTCCTCTTTGGAATTGTTAACCAGTGAGATTCCATAGTGCCTCCCCCAACCCCCGCCTAAACATTACAGGCTGTTGCCAATGCTATTGCATACCCTCTAGAACTTGATAGTAAAAGTCTGTTGCTAAAGACAGTGAGTGCTTGAGACACAGACCATGGATAAATTAAGCTGGCACTAATCTAGAAGCTTTATTGCTACTGGCTAGTTCTCATAATGCTGAGATGTGCTACCCATGCTACCAGAAAAGAAAAGAAATCATCAGTCTTACTCAGATGTGAATCCTGTGAGCTTCAATACTGACTGGCCTGGCAAGACATACACACTGGTACAATAGGGGTATCATGAGATTAACCAACTATTTTCTGATGAAACTCATACCTAACATCATTGGTGGACCAAGAATCATGTACCTTTTCATCCTTGGTTTATACATGGTATTCTCATCCCTGCTCTTGCTACATGCCCAGCAACTCCTCCCTGTTCCCATTCTGGCCAGTTCTCACTGAATCTTTTCCTGATGTCGTAGTCCACAGCTCCCTGTATAGCTTTCTTCTGACTTTTTCTTTCTTAGGACTCAGAGCATGCGTAATCATGTATATGCATGTGTACTTGCTTAAAAAATGCCCATCAGCTATATGGCATGCTACTTGGATTGCCTGTTTATCAAACATAAAGCTTTGCATGTAAGAATTACTCAGATTTATTGAATGAATAGTTAACTGACTGAATGAATCATCCTCATATAGTCAAACACATAGACAAAAGCAATGTGAGGAAAAGCCAAGGGGCATGTGTACAAATAGATGCTGAGACCACAGAAGAGAAAGAAACAAGTCATCATATTGGAAGGTCACAAGGTCACAGTGAGAGATGCCTATTGATTATCCTCTCCTTGAATGGCACTCTTTTATATTTGATGTGTTGTTAGAAGTATGTTACTGTTCCATATCATGTATTAGATGCACAAGTCAAAGAAGAAAAGCTGTGTTGAAGTTCATAGCTCATATACTGCACACAATGACAGCTCTGAGGGGCATACAACCTCTGTCCCCATAAACTCTGTTTATTTTCTCCTCTAGCGGAGGGTGTAGCATAGGTCAGTTGGACTGGTGCATCATGATGAATATTTATTGACCCAAACTACCACACTGACAGACATGTGGACAGGCAGACAAAGATTTCTGTTACATAGCCTTCACTTTTTTGATTCCATGGTTCTGACAGGCTGACATTTCCCTGCATGAGTCCTGACTTCTCCAGCTGTTCCTGGGATGCTAGTGTCTGGCTGTATTTGCCCAGACACCACCCCACATGCTTTTCTGAGAGCTGTGATGCTGCCCCAGACTTTCCTATCAAATGGCCTTGAGGTATTATTTTCTAGTTCATCTAGCTAATATACGCACTAGTCAGTCTTGATCACATTGTCATCTCTATCAGCTTTCCTTCCTCATCTGGATTCTTACAGTGATACAGGTGGTCAATTGAGCGTGTCTTTTAAAGAGAGACATTCTGGACAGCACAAAGACTCATCTTTGTAATTAAAAAAGGAATTCTGTCTTTGATGTTAAAAAGTAGTTGTATGAAGCTGGGCATGGTGGCACACACTTTTAATCCCAGCACTAAGCACTCTGGAGGCAGAGGCAGGTTTATATCTGTGAGTTCAAGGCCAGCCTGGTTTACGTAGTAAGTCTGAGCCCAGCCAGAGCTACAAATGAGACACACACGCACACACTCTCTCTCTCTCTCAAAGATTCTATGGTCACAAAACTGACTTTTCTCTCTCATATCCCTAATATTTTGTGTCCATTATGTTCTTTCTCCACATCCCCCATTAGCCTTAAGTTAATCTTTCATTTAAAAAATGCTTTGTGCTGACAGGAAGGGGTTATTTGCTGACATAGCCCAAACGTCCCTATCTGTCCAGCTCCTGGTGTTTACAGTTAACTGGTCACTGGAACCTAAGTCCAAGGCCTATACTTCTGCAGCCCCTTTAGCTACAGGTGCCAACAGGTATGTTGCTTGTCAACCACCCACAGGACCCTTCAGGCATGGGGTAGAGCTGGCAAGGAACCAAGACACACAGGTTCCAGGAGTCAGGCCTTTTATACCCTCCACCCAGCTCAGTGTCCCATTGGCTCTCAGACTGCAGGCTGCTCTGGCTCTTCTCATCCCTGGGCATGCCTGGGCAGGTCCATCTCTGGGTACATCCACACAGGTCTCAGGCCTTGTTCTGCCCAGTGGCAGGTCCAGTTTTTTCCTACACAGGTATGCAGTTCTCAGACCATCAGTCCTAAGCTCACCCTTTCACTCACCCAAATAATTCTAGATGTGCAAGTCCTAGCCAAGAAACAACAGCAACATGGAAATCTAAGATAAGTCTGCTAACCAAATAAGACTAGATCCAAATGAAAATTACTTCTAAAAATAATCAGGTAAAAAAACAAAAACACGATTATAACTAGGTTCAAACAACTCAAATAAGACATGAATATACTTCAAAAGAAGAAAACTAAGAAATTAATGAAATAGGAACACCAATACATGATAGGAAAACAGAATTTTATAAAGAGGCAGAATTACTGAAGGAAAGACAACCTGAAATGATTCCAGAAATGAAAAGTTCAATAAACTGAATAAAACCTCAGTGGAAAGCATTTTCAGTAGAATGAATCGTGTGGGAAGTGGAACATCAGGGTTGGAAGACAAGGTGGAGGAACTGGATCACACAGGAAAGATCAATGATAAATTTATAAAAAGACATGAATAAAACATGGGAGAGCTTTGAGACACTATGAAAAGACCAAAAAGATTAAAGGCATAGAAGAAGGAGAAGAGTAATATACCAAAGGCATGGAATATATTTTCAATAAAATATAGAAATATTTTATTTAAAAGAAATATTTCCATAAAAGAAATATTTCTATAGCTAGAGAATAAAGCACACCAAGGTTCAAGAGACCTATAGAACTCCAAATAGTCCAGACAGAAAAGAAATGCCATATGAATATTATAGTTATAATGCTTGTCTTAGTTATTGCTCTATTACACTGAAGGGACACCATAACCAAGGCAACTTATCAAAGAAAGCATTTAATTGGGGCTTCCTTATATTTCAAAGGGTTAGAGAGCATGACCATCATAGCAGGGAGCATGGCATCAGGCAGGCATAGTGCTGGAGCAGTGGGTAAGAGCTCACATCTGATCCACAAGCAGGAGGTAGAGAGAGAGAGAGAGAGAGACACTAGACCTGGTGTGGATTTTTAAAACCTCACCCCCTCCCCAGTGACACACCTCCTCCAATAAGACCATACCTCCTAATCCTTCCCAAACAGTCTACTAACTGGGAAATAAACATTAAAATATATAAGCCTATGGGGGCCATCACAATACCAAAAACACAGAATAAAGAGTACTGAAAGTTGTAAGAGTAAAAAGCCAAGTTACTGATAAGGGCAGGCCTACCAGAATGATTCCTGATTATTTGATAGGAACTTTTAAACCCAGATAGCCATGGAAAGATGTATTCCATGTTGTAGATGATAACAACTGCCAATATAGACTAGTATACCTAGTGAAACTAATAAAAGCCTAGGACCAGATGGATTTAGTGAATTCTACCAGAACTTCAAAGAAGAAGTAACATTAATACTACTCAAATTTTTCCATGAAGTAGAAGAAGTAGGAAAGCTCCTAAACTCCTTTTATGATGCTAATACCACATTGATACCAAAACCAAATAAAGACAAAACAAAACAAAAGAGATAAAAATCACAGATTGATCTTTCTGATGAACATAGATGCAAAATTTTTAATAAAATACCAACAAACTGAATTCAACACGGTAATTAAACATGACAAAGTTGTTTCATTCCCGAGATGAAGAGACAGCTCAACATAGATAATAATAAAGGTTATCTATTTCATAAATAGACTCAAAGGCAGAGATCATACAATCATTTTATTAGATACAGAAAATTCTTTGGCAAAATCCAACATCCCTTCATAATAAAAGTCACAATGAGGCTAGAGATGGAGGTAGTGTAACAACAAAAGCTACATAAGACAAAGCCGTAGCCAACATCATGCTCAATGAAGAAAAACCTAGAGTTCTTACTAAGATCAGGAATAGGCAGGGGTGCCCTCTTAACCCCTATTCTAAACAGTGCTGTGAAATCTTGGCTACAGAAGAGAAACAAAAGTGATACAAACAGGAAAAGAAGTCAAGATATTCCTATTTGCAAATGATATGATTCTTTATATAAGAGACCCTAAAGAATCCACCAAAATTTTCTTAGAGTTGCAAATCCTTTCAGCAAAGTAGCAAGATAAAAAATTAATGCACAAAAAATCAGGGGCCTTCCTATATATTAATGACAAATTATTTTTAAAAAAATCAAGGAAACAGTCCCATTTACCATAGACAAACAGAAACACACACACGCACTCACTCACTCATACTTGGAAATGAACATAAGCAAGGAAGTAGAAAGGTTCTATGTAAAGTGAAAATTTTAAGACACTGAAGAAAAAAATTGAGGAAGATGCCAGAAAATAGAAAGATATTGCATGTTGATGAGTTGGGAAATTTAATATTATGAAAATTACCATCCTACCAAAAAAACTACAGATTCAGACCCAATCATAATTCCTGGGGCATATTTAGAAAACAATCCCCAAACTTATACAGTGGCACAGAATCCCAAAGGTAACCAAAGCAGTCCTGAGAAAAAGAGAGTACTGTAAGAGATATTACCACACCTGACTTCAAATTACACCATGGAGCCATAGTTATAAAACTGTACAGTACTGGTACAAGACCAGAGATAGATCAATGGAATCAAATTAAGGACCCAGATACAATTCTATACAACAGCAGCCACCCGATATTTTCCAAAAATACCAAAAATAAACACTGGAAAAATGACAACATCTTTAACAAATGGTGCTGGGGAAATTGTATTTTAACATGTAGAAAAATGAAGCTAGATCCTTAATTCTCACCATGTACAACACTTAAATGGGTAAGGTCCATAACATAAGACCTGATATCTTGAAACCGTTAGAGAAAAAGTAGTTAATACTGTTGTAGAAATTTATTTTTAGTTGTGTATAAAATAATTGTTTTATGTAGTGTTGGGTGAGGGCTTTCTAGGTCTTAGCTTTTTGTATTATTTGCAGGTATTGTATTTAACGGGGGGATGTTGGTTGATAATGATCTGCTACCAATAGAACACCCGAGGAGTTCTGAATCAATAAAACATCTGAGCTCAGATGCTCAGGGTTCCACTGTCCAGTATGATGCTGGCCATGGTGCTGGTTCCCTTTGCTGAGGTCTGGCAGGTTTTTACCTATGAAAGTGCCTTCTTGTTGTCTTCGCTGAGCCATCACAACAGCATACAACTATGGAATACTGTTGTAGAAATTTATTTTTAGTTGTGTTTAAAATAATTGTTTTGTGCACTGTTGGGAAAAGGGCTGCCTAGGTCTTGGCTTTTTGATTTGTATGCAGGTGTTGGATTTATGTGGGAGATGTTTGATTGGTCATGATCTGCACCACCTGAGGAGTTCTGAATCAATAAAAACACCTGAGCTCAGATATTCATCGTTCCACTGTCCCGTATAGTGGACCATGCTGGCCAGGATAGTGGTTCCCTTTGCTGAGGTCTGGCAGAGTTTACACCTATGGAATGCCTCTGAGTCTCCTTGCTGAGCAACACCATGGGTATACTACTACAGAATACACTTCAACTTAAAGGCATAAGGAAGAATGTTCTGAATAAGACTACCACAGCACAGGAATAAGGTTAATAATTAACCACAAGGGATGTCATGAAACTAAAAACTTACTGTACAACAAACAGAACTGTGAAGTGAATGAAGAGGCAGCCCACAGAATGGGAGAAAATCTTTGGCAGCTATTCATTTGACAGAGGATTAGTGTTTAGAATATGCAAACAACTAAGAAAAAGCCCTAAACATTAAGAAAATAAACAAACCAATTGTTAAAATGGGCTATGGAATGGGACAGAAAATTCTCAAAAGAAATGCAAATGGCTAGAAAATGCTTTTCAAAACACTCAACTTTAACCATCAGGAAATACAGATTAAAATTATTTTAAAAATTCATCTCAGGCCACTAAGAATGATCATCATTAGGATACAAATGACAACAGATGCTGTCATCTGTGGGTGTGGAAAAGCGGGAAGTCTAATGCACTGTTGGTGGAAGTATAAACTAGTACAGCACTTTGTAAATCAGTCTGGAAGTTTCTGAAACAAGCAAACAAACCACCACCAACAACAACCTAGAAATAGGTCTTTGACATGCATGACTCAGCTATACTACTCCTGAGTATATACCCAAGGAGCTTCATATTCCGCTACAGAGATACCTGCTCATCCATGTTCATTGCTGCTTTATTCACAGTAGCAAGAAAATTGAATCACGCTAGATGTCAATCAACAGAGAAGTGGATAAGAAACATGTGGTACATTTACACAAGAAACATTACTAAACCATAAAGAAAAAATGAAATCATCAAATTTTCAGGTGAATGGATGTAACTGGAAAGAAATTGTACCTAGTAAGTAACTCAGTCCCAGAAAGACAAGTGCCTTATACTCTCTCATGTGCGGATTCTGACTTCAAATCTTTTGTGTGTTTAATTTGAAGCAGAAGTAGGAACAAGGAAACTAGAAAGGGGCCTTTGGAGGAGACATGTTAAGGAAGGAGGATAGCAGATTATAGGTAAAAGGAAAGTAGGGGGTGGAATATAGGGAGCAGAATAGCTTAAGCAGGGATAAGTGGGGACAGGAGGGGAAATCAGGGCGTGAAGGGGAGGGATAACTTAAAATAGGGGTTTTAAGTCATACGGGGTCTACTACCTCAGAACACATCTTTAAAGTGTTGGATAGTAGAGCACAGGGGAAAAGGAAAGAAGTTGGAATGCTGAGGGTTAAAGGATTTAGCAGGGATGGGTTAGACAGGGGCTCCTGGAGCAAAGGGCAATGGGTGGGGTTAACCGAAACTAAAGGTCTGTGGGAAAGCCTCTGGCAAACTCACTAGTTAGCAAGCTAAGTTCCACATAGCACTTAAAAAATAAAAGAGTTTAAATGGCACTACTCAGCACAGGTATATAATGCCACTCCCAGAAGCATGGGTAATTAAATGAAAACCACAGCACAAGGTTTGCTGCTGGAACCAGCAGGTCAAGACAACGCAGTTCTTGAGGGGGAGAAGTGAGGATTGAAAGACGGCTCAGGGGAAGAAGAAAGATGGCTCAATGGGTATTCTTCAACCACAATGGCCCCGAACTAGAATTTGGAGCTTTCTTTTATTTAGAAATTACAGGCTTACATCATCTTAGTGCTGACTGGATGCTTATAATGTATTCTACATTCTATTGGTCAAAGCGAAGTACGAAAGCAAAGTACACAAGTTCTTCAAAAACAACAAGCTTCAGCAACTTTTAGAGATAACGTGTTTCTCTCATGCTGATTATTCTGGAACGGTAACACAACTTGTACCTTGATCCAAGGGATCTTGAGAACTCAGCAAAACAATTCTGTGAATTTCAGCTAAAAACAATAACACGTTTTTCTCAGAAGTAAGCCAATCTCAGCTGTAGCGTGGGAACTTTGTTAGTTCCCCACAGCATGGGATTCTTTCTTTCGATTAGTCAGGGAGATCCCAGAGGTCTCCAAAACAGCACACAAGCTGCTGCCATTTCCCTTGATTACCTCCATAACCACACGGTCAGTCCCTATTATTGACTACGTCACACTTTGTGTTTCAGGATATAGGGAATCAAACTCAAACCTTTCTTCCCACTTGCTGGCTTTCATGGCATCAGAAGGTCTATGCAGGCTTCTGGGGAAAGAAAAGACATCAAAAGTTTTACCAGTACTGAACCCTGAATTCTGTAAGACTGACCTGGCAGGCAAGAAGCAACTACTTGTGCATTAGTGGCATGGATATTGTGGATAACTAACTACTTTCTGACTGGATCTGAGGTAAGACCTGCTCCACTGGAAGGGATTTCATATCTGATACAATTCTGGTCAAATTTCATAGCTGGGAGATCATAGGCCTTAGGGTAGAACATATTCTTATTATTTTAGTAAATAGCTCTGCTGGGAAATTTCCATCTAAATTTTTAGATTCATAAGTATAGTCCTGGGCTTCTCTTAGCTTTTGGGTGGAGAAAATTTCTTTCTGTAGTGGACAACAATCAATAGAGAGATACAATTAGCTTCAGCTGTCAACGAGACAAACTGGAGTCACTGGAAAGAGGAACCTTAACTGAAGACTCATCCAGGTCAAATTACCCTTGGCCATGTCTGCGAGGCATTTTCTTGATTGTTGATAGAGGTAAGAGAGTCCAAATCACTGAGAGCAATGCTATTCTTAGGCTGGTGGACCTTTGCTGTCTAAGAAAGGTAGGTGAGCAAGCTAGAGGAATGAAGACTGAAAGAAATACCCTTTCATAGTCTCTACTTCAGTTCCTGCCTACCTCCAGGTGCCTGCCTTGATTTCCTGCATTAATTTTCCTCAATGTTGGATTATGAGCTGAGAGTTCTAAGAAGGAATAAACCCTTTCCTTCCTAAGTTGCTTTTGGTCATCATGTTTATCACAATGAACTAGAATAGATACATATTGGCCAAAGTACTGAAAATAAGAAGCTGAGTCCTCCCCCTAAATGGGACATCTACACATACTGTGTCTAAGCACAATATGGCAATGCTATCTTCCAGTCAATTCACGGGCAGGGCTTGGAAAGATGCCTCTCTGCAGACACTTCCTCATGCTCAGCATCTGACCCTGTTTGAGATGTGGCAGCTTCTTTCACTATTCAGTCCCTTTTTCCCCCACCTTCCTCCCTATTTAATGGAATGTCTACAAAGGAGTGCGTTTCAACTCACTTCCAGTTGCTGATTGGTGCCTTTCCTACTTTCTCCCTTTTAGCAAAGCTAGGGATTGTATCATGGGCTGCAATGGTGAGAGGCTCAGAGGCCAGCAGTCTAGCAAATTTTCAAGTTGAGATTTGGGTTTTCGGCAATTTCTTTTTGTCCTTTGAGTGATTTAAATCCTAATATATTGACACTTTTATTGGCTTACAGCTCACATACCACACCAGCTACTTTTAAAAGTATTCACCTCAGTGGTTTGGGTACGTTCCAAACATTGTGAACTTATTTTGACTAATCTAGTACATTTTCATAGTTTCTGAAAGCAACCTCGACCCATTAGAAGTCACCTCACATTTACCTTCCTCCAGTTCAAGGCACCCATGGATCCACTGTCTACCTCTGAGAGTTTCCTATTCTGAGCTTTTGCATTCATGAAATGACACAGTGACTTTTGTGTCTGGATTCTGCTACTATCAGGAGGATTTCAAGCATGTTTCCCCGCCCACCTTCCTCCTTCCCCAGCAAAGTCATCTATGTTATAAGCATCAGTAATTCATCCCTTTGATGGCTGGATTCCATTCCATTTTATTCAGCTATCCCATTTTTATATACATCTAATTTTTAAAATAATGTATTTTATCATTTTAATTTTGCATCTTGTCCCTATATGTGAATATGTGCACGAATATGGGTCCATGTCCAGGGTGCTGGATCCTTTGACATGGTGTCACAAGTGGTTGTGAGTTGCTTAATGTGAATGCTGGGGTCCTCTAGAAGAACAGTAAGTGCTTTTAACCTCTGAGCCATCTCTCCAGCCCCTATATATACATTTTGTTTATTTATCTATGCATATATGAGTTGATGAACAGTGAGGGCTGTTCTGCCTTTTGGTTATTGTGAATAAAGCTTCTATAAACATTTATGTAAAAATGTTTTTGAATTTTGTTTTTAGTTGTGTATAAAATAGTTGTTTTATGCACTGTTGGGTGAGGGGTTCCCTAGGCCTTGGTGTTTTGTATTGTTTGCAGGTGTTGGATTTATGTGAGGGATGTGTAATTGCTAATGATCTGCATGTGCTATCAGTAGAACACCTGAGGAGTTCTTATCAATAAAAACACCTGAACTTGGATGCTTAGGGTACCACTGTCCATTATGGCACTTGTCATGATGGCAGTTCCCTCTGCTGAGGTTTGATAGGGATTGCACCTATGAAAAATGCCTCCATCTCTTCCTTGCTGAGCCACCACAGTAGGGGCACAGCTTCATATAAGTTTTGTGTATCTGTTTTAGATTTTCTTGTGTGTATCCTTAGTGGGACTGCTATACCATAGAACTCAGTGCTTAACTTCAGAGACCTGAGTTGTTTTCCAAAGAGTCTACAACATATCAGCCACAGTAAGATTGCTCTGACTTCCTCATGCCCTCACTAATCCCTATTATCACCTTTTTGAAATTTTTACATGTCCTAGTACATGTGAAGTGGCATCACATTGTGTTCTTCTTTATTTTATTAATATTTTTAGTTAGCATACAAACCCATGAGTTTCATTACATTACAAATGCTTTGATTTGCATTTCCCTGCTGACAAGCAAGGTTGAACACTTTTTTTGTGCTTATTTAACACACACACACACACACACACACACACACACACACACACACACACAACTTTTTTGAGAGAATTTTTAAAAGTACTGTCCATGCTCTTGGAGCAAGATCCTCATTGTTGCCCACTCTCTCGAGGTTCCTTTTGTGGCTTCCCCTCTTCCCTTTATACTGTCAGAGAAAGTCCTGGGTGATCTGCCTTCTTGTTCCTTGATCTTCTCTTTGCACAAGGGGACTGCATAGCAGACTCAGGGTGGGGATAAGGATAGGGAAGGAGGCAATGTTCTTATTTACATAATTTCAATAAAGCTCCCCCATTGAGAGGAAGACATCCAGTCTGTGAGTCCCTGCCTGTCTTTGGGTTCTGCCTCTGAACAATCTCCTTTTGATGTCTGTGAGAGGCTGAGAGGGAAGTGGATATTTCTGTCTTGGATGAAGGAAAGAACTCAGAGCAGTTCATGCATAGGTTACGAAGCATCTGTCCTGGGCCTGGCCCAAAGCATCACTTCCCTGAGTATGTTCTTCCTCCATGATTCTTCCTGCCCTGGCCCTACAAGGCTTGTGTGTGGCTCCTCTTCAGCAAAAGGGAAAATAAACCCCTAGGTCTTGATGCTTTGGGACACTACCACACCTAGGGCAAATAGATTATGAAAATCAAATATGATTCTATGCTTAACACTCTTCTGGGTACAGGGGTAAGGACATAGGAACAGCAGTTTTCTTTCTCTCCCATTGATGTGATGAACGTTCTAGAATACTTACTCTGCTAGAGTCTATGGTTCCCTTCAGAAAACCAACTTGGGAACAATAACTCTGAACCACTGATTGATGCATTTCACCTGGAAGGTCCATGTACAAGGTGGAGCCCCAGAAAAGAGGCAAGTGGAGCGATGAATGGTGTCTCATTGAGGTACAGAATCAGGAAGGAGTGGCCCATGATACCACTCCTACCACTGGCCAAAGAAGGTTGGACACAGTCTCAAGATCAAGGGAGGAACATCAGTGGAGAGTACGCAGAGGGAAGCCATGTTTTGTGCCATTGCATATTATCCTGAATCTCTCAGGCAATACTTTACAGGAGGCCCTGATTTACATGAGAATTTCATTTATGTAGACTGTAAATAAAGTGGATCCATCAATAGGTACTGGGTGAGTATTATCATTTTAAATACAGTCTTACATTGTGCTCCCTGCACCCTTCCAATGGCTAGTTTCTTTTTAGTCACTGTCATTCAGTCTTTATTGCTGGTTTCAGTTTCCTACTTGATAAGCAGAAGTTTCGAATCCATCTTGATTAAAGCAGCAAGGCCCCAACTCCATCCTGCCTGCTTCCTTTGAAGTCCGTGTACACTCTGTATTCAGATCAGCTGCCAAAGGCCCAGAGAAAGATGAGCTATGAGCTGTGGCAACATGAGGGCACGAGGCCAGATGCTTCAAGGCACTCAGCTTCCTTCTGGGACTAGAACTGCTGGAGGGCTCCACCTCCCTAGAATGATTTCGGTGTATCTGAAGGCAGAAATACAAACAAAAATAAAATAAGATGGTATTTTGGGTCTCAGAAATTGTATTAAACCATACAATCCAAGTCAGACAAGGGTCTCTTTTTTTACAGAGGGTAGCAAGCCTTCTGATGCATAGGCTTGCCCAGAAATCTGGATTCTTTTGCGATGTCCCACCTTTCAGGTGGAAGGTCTGTTCATTAAACAGAGGCTATCACAAAGGACAGAATAAGCTAAATGTTCTATGGCATTCCGCCATAGTTTAATATCACATTTTGGCTTCTGCACGGTTACAAGACTATCTTCTCTCCTTTAAGAGTCAGTTTTCTCTCATCCCTATTGTTTGCCTCTGCCTATAAATCTCTCTCTGCCTTCCAGAAAAAACCAGGATGTTTCTTCCTCTGCCACCTTTCCCATTATTTTTCAAGAGAGAGTTATGGCTGCATATAAACACATTTCAAACAAGCTAGTTCGTTGGAGAACAGTTCTTCATCTATAAAATACAAGAATCCTTATACTCTCCTTGAATGCAAAGTGATTCTTGGGAATATCTGGTTTATTTACACAATTCAACTTTGCTTTCAGCCTCCCGAAAGCTGTGGCAATTGGTTATGTCATGATGGAATGATGGATATGCCACATGATCTCCCAGTCTCCCTTTCACCATATTAGAAGACATTTTCCTCTCTATCATGCTAGAAATCAGACACAGTCCTTGCCATTCTCTTGCCTCTGCCACAATCCTGGAGTCACAGACTAATGGCGATGTGTCCCTGCTGTCTCCCCACAATCCTGGAGCTGTAGAGGAATGGTGGAGTGTTTCTGAAGAAGGAGCTGCAGCACTGTCATCAGAATCAGAAACTCAGAAACTGGGAGAGGGCATAAAGAGGAGAAAAGCTGATGAGCAATTTCTTAAAAGATGACTTTTATGTGTGGACTGAACTTCCTGAGAGTATGTAGCTCCAGTTGCATGCTCTGCCCTCTAGAGCATATATTTTTATGTTCTTTCCCAAACAGAATATCTAAGAGAACACCCACCCCCCTCAGAAAAGAATGATTTTTATTTCCCATATGGTACATGCTAGCAATCCTGGCATTTGACCACATTTATGTAAACATGAAGAGATACCTATAAATTATTGGACTTACCCCAGTTTGAGTTTCCAGCTACATACTATAATCATTACAGATGTTCTTACTTCAGCCTCAGAAGATATTTTGGCCGTTTTCTATGGTTGATTAGTCATTTAAGCTGTAGACTACATTTATTACATTGTTTAGTGGGTAGGGAACATAAGAAATGCTCACTGGAGGCACTAAGATAGTTCATGTACACCAAAAGTTCTGCAAAGCAGGGGAGGTCCCCAAATCTGAGCACTCAGTCCAAATACTCACAGGCCCTCAGTCCCCAGGGCCACCCTGCTGTGTGTGATGATGGTGAGGAGTGTGGGCTCTTCCTCAGGATATGTTGATTGAGAAAAGTATGGAGCTAGAAGAACTGACAGTCTTTACACTCATCTTTCAGTTGGACAGTCTGTTCAAGTCTTGCTTTACAAGTCTGACCTTTATCCAAAAGACCTGGTCTTCATGGAATTTGGGGTGCAAGGGAAGCCTGGTGGCCATTAATAACAGTATTATAGGAAACTTGGCAATAAACCCTAAAATGAACTTTGTCATTCTCCCTTTCCCAGGGACCTACCTTCATTGGAGGTCTCTTTGTTTCGCTCAGGCTAAATGCAGATGTTTGAAGATTGCATGGGATGGAGACTCTGAGTCTGGTGGCTACACCTGTGCCATCCTGCAGGGGGCACCCTAGAGTAGATGCTGCTCCCGGGAACTGTTCTGCCCCAGGGCTCAGGCCAGCTTTACCACTGTGAGTTATTGCTTAAAATTAACATGTACTTTACTTACATGGCATCTTAGCTTCAGTCACATTTTTCCTCCAAACACTGTTACGTGGTTCCTTTTTTAAAAAAAAAAGCTTCTCAGCCACTGAACCAGGTAGCTTCTAGGGAGAGGTGAGAAGTGGTAGTCAGGGTCAGACACTGGGGAAAAAGCAAGCATAGGGACTATAGACCTGTTATCTTCCTACAAGAGTTCTTCACATTGAGGATGATTATAAACAAAACATAGTTCTACTCTCCCTTTTATTTTCATTCTCCTCCTTAAAACATTGCCATTCTTTATTTATGTCAGGCCTCCTGAGAGCAGCCCTCATGAAACTCTAGTACTTTCCTGGCTGCCCTCCATGCTCAAACAATGTTGAGTAGGGTCTCCAGCCTTGTTCTGATTTATTCAGCAGATGTAGAGTTATTATCAATGTTTCCTCAGAGCTTGAGGGGGTATTTTTGGATGATAAAGTTAGTTTGCATTTATCACCATTTTATCCCCAGTGTTGGGATTGGCATTTTTGACTTTTGTTGGATGAATGTAAACCACGAGGCTGCACTGAGCTTGCTGTCCAAGCCAGAAGGATGATTATTCTACTTCCACTTCTGTTGCTGTGATACAATATCCTGACAAAAGAGCAAAGGGTGGGGGTGCATGAGAGGGGGTGAAGGAAGGGAGAGGAAGAAAGAAAATGACATAAATTATATTATGATTAAAAATAAAAACTAATCCGGGCGGTGGTGGCGCATGCCTTTAATCCCAGCACTCGGGAGGTAGAGGCAGGCGGATCTCTGTGAGTTCTGAGGTCAGTCTGGTGCACAGAAGTGAGTTCCAGGACAGCCAGAGTTACTACAGAGAAAAACTCTGTCTCGAAAAAAACTAACTAATTAACTAACTAACTAAGTAAATAAATAAATAGTATTATTTTTAAAAGCAACATAAAGGAGGAGAGGCTTTGTTCTGGCTTACAATTCTTGGTGACAGTCTATAGTTGCAGGGAAGTCACGGCAGCAACAGGAACTTAAGGCAGCTGATCACACAGCAACTTCAGTCAAGGGCACAGAGGGTATGCATCTCTGCCACCTACTTGCCTCCTTGCTTCCTTAGCTAGCCCTCTTCTGTCTTATGCATTCTAGGGCCTCAACCTACAAAATGGTCCCACCCACAGTGGGCTGGATCAGTTAACAGTCAAGCCAATCCCCACATACATATAGGCTGACCTGATCTCAACAAGTAGTAAACTGAGAATCTCTTTCTAGGTGATTCTAGGTTGGCAAGTTAACATTTAAAAGTAACTAGCACAGATAGAGAAAAAATGCAAAACTATATAAAAGCTTCTGGCAACTTGATGGAAAAATCAGCATTAAATTGGGTCTTTAGCTTGACTTCTTTAGAGCAGGAAGAAGTCATAGGAAACAACTAATAATTCCAATTCAAGGATCTTTTTTCACCCACTGACTCAAGAAACAAGACTCAGAGAAGTCAGGGGTGTCTGAGATCACACAGGTGTGCTAGAATGAGGCACAGGCCACCTGCCATGGGTCAGAGGCACTGGGTCCATGGCTCTGAAACTGTGCTTCTCATAGGCCCAGAAGGTTGTAGAGAGGCTTTCCTACCAAGCCACAAGATGATTAAAAGACTACAAGGCGGGGGGAGAGGGACTTCAGATGTGGAAGTCAGAGTTTGGGGTGAGTAAAGGAGACTCTTATTACTGGTGGTGGCTAGGAAACATTAAAAAAAGGGGGGGAGGGAGAACCAAGCACATATTTGTGTTGATCAGACCACAGGCATGTACTTAGAAGTTGGAGCCCCGTGGACTCTGGGGAAGTGGGATCCTGGCTGCAGGTCTGACAGGAATGCTTGCCACTGCCGCCTTCATCTTTCAGGCCAGTGGGGAAGGGGGCAGGATCACTAAGAATAGCAGTGGTCTCCGGGACTTGCTTCTTTCAAGGAATCAACAGAATTAGAAATGAGATATTAACTTTAATCAGTCACAGATGGTTGGGCTCTTAGCTTCTAGGAAACAGATTTCTGACTGTGGTTCTTCACCCAGTAGAGAAACTCAATTACACAGGATATACACTTGTAGGAAAACTCAACTACGCAATACAAAGGAGGGTCTACATCCATGGACAAACTCAACTGCGCGCCATGGAGGAGGATATGCACCCATGATCAAACTCAACTGTACAATCTGGAGGAGGATGGGTTGGGGATGGATACTCTTCTGCCCTCTGGAGCATGAAGGACAAAAGCCTGCCTTGATGACCTATCACTCACCTAATCTGATTGGTGTGGCTGGACTTCTGGCTAAGCATCTGCTATTTGGCCGTTGATCTCATGTAGAGGATGTCAGTGCCTGGGTAGGTACAGAGTGAGCTGAGACTTTGAGGTCTGAGCAAAGGTGGGAGGGAAGGCCAGCCTACCTTTTCTTAGATGCTTGGTTTTTGAGAAGCAAGATGATTGGGAGATTAGGCATGTGGTGAGAGAATGATCTGGCTCTGTCGTATTTTTTTATTTTATAAAAATTATTATCAGTAAAATGAGGCAATAGTCCGATGAACCCCAAGTATCCTTCGCATAGGTTCACTATTAGTTACAAAGCGCTAATTAAGGATCTGGGTCGCTCAGGGGCTCCTGTCACCTACACCAAAGTCACTCCCAGAGGCCTGCACTTGGGCCTCAGGGTGGTGATGCTGTTGCTGGACTTCAGGCAGTTTTCCAGTTATCCCTGTGTGCTGATTTCTCCAAACCATCCCTTTTCAACCTCCTGTCAGGCCAGGTACATATTAGCTTGTCCCTTAGCTCTATAAGTTGCCAACCCCTTAAGCCTCCAACAAACCCTGATAACCATGACCTTTCCTTCAGGGCCTGCTTTACAACCACTGAAGAATAAAGAAAACCAACCCTCCTTTCTTTTGTAAAAGGAATGCTCTCAGCTGCTATTCATGACCTTTCTTCAAACCCAACAGACCTGCGGTGAAAATAAAATTTTATGTTAAGTTTCTTGCCAGCACTTTTTACTTCTGTATAATTTATGATTCACAATGAAATTTGGTTTTATAGACCTGGGATTACATGCAACTAGCGATGTCCGCTATGAATTATTTGTGTATAGGTAATGAGTGTGAATGCATGCATACATACAAAACACTAGAGAATCCTTTAAGAATCGTGATTCAGTATTCCAATGAGAGCAAGGGACAAAGCTAAATTTTTGGCAAGATTTTAAACTGTAAGTTATGAGCTACAGTCTACATTTCATGGTCTGTATTTTGTCATTTAAAACAAAAGGAGTTAGGTAAACAAGGTTAGAGGAGGAAAGAAAGACAGAGACTGGTTGTGGGGGAGCAAATGGTAGATGGGGGATGGGTTTGAAACCTAACAACTTAGTCAAGCAGCAATGTCACAGACACAGAGATTGTAGCCCCCATCTCTACACACCCCTGTAGATCACAGAGTGTCTCTCAGACCCAATTGCACTTCTCATAGCAAACATAAGGGTCAGCACAGAACAGCTGCTCAGTCTTAGCGATTGCTCAAAAGAATGCCAGTCCTCAGTTCCTCTGATGGTGCCACTGACAAGCCAAGGCTCAAAGATGTCCAGGAGTGTTATCTTACCCTGAAGACAACATTTGTTTCCCACGTGACTTCTACTGCTCATATCCGCCATGCTGAACAACGTCAGGGAATGCATTCATAGGATGCAACAAGAAGGGAAATCCCAATGCTGGACACCTGGCAGCCCTGGCTGTGTGCTGGATATCTTAGGTCCTGTGAGCTAAAGGAGCTGGATAGCTCCACGGTCTGTGAGCTCAGTCTTCCAGGATTAACAGATGAGATGTATGTGGTCATGCCAGCTATTCCATTGTTCATTCACCCACAGATGCTGCTCCTTCCCAGAGAAGCCTAGAAACCATTGCCCTGTAGGGAACAAGCTTTCCTTCTCCTCCCTCAATGCCCTTATGCTTCACAATCTTAATCTTGTTATATAAGTAATAACCATCACTGAGAATATCTGAGCCTGAAAGTTGAAGACATTCCTTTATTGAGACTCTAACAGAAGGCCTTAGAGTTATGGCTCTTGCAGAAATGCAGGATAAATATGATATTTGGGGCACACACTTTTTCAATTATGGGCAGCTCAAACCTAGTATTGCTCCTCATCCATCTCAATCTGCAGGCCAGTGGGGAGGCTGCTCCTAAACATCTTTGCACACTTAATCTCAAGCTTTATTCATGCAGCTTCTAAATTTCAAAAAAATTAATCAAATCTAAGCCTTACAAAGTGCACACTCTGATTTATATGGGTCTTGGCAAACAGGCACACCAAATAAAACCCTTCTTAGTTGGACGTGACAGTGTTGGGGGAATTGAAGGCTGGAGAATGACATGGGGCACCTGTTTTGATGAGCAGCAGCAGCTCCTGGGACTCAGTGAAAGGATTCAAAGCTTGCTGCTGCATTGATGGGAGTCTGGGGGTAGTGTGGAGATGCCTGGTGTCTTCCTCTATCCTTGAATTAATTTTTAGGTGCATGTCTTTGAAATCCCTAGAAAGTTTACTCTCAGATGAAATGGTACCAAATGTGCCTAAGCCTGGATGTGTTGACAGTAGAAACTGTCTGTTTTAGGGTTTGAAGGTGAGGTGATATGTGTGGGAGGTAAGGAACGGTTGAGATCATTTCTGTCTCAGCAGCTATAGAGAAATGCGCTCTAGTTCAATGTCCACAGTCACAGAAACCAGTGAATTCAGACTTGCTTGCTGGCTAAGAAGGCCCAACATGGTGAGTTGGGAGGGCAATTATCAGTGTTTGATAGTAACACATAGTTAGGCGTGGCTCAGGATCCCCATTCTGAGTTGCTACTATACTACCATACGCGTTTTCCTGAAGGAAATTAACTATGGCTTTAACCTCAGCCAAATTAACCTTGCCCTCTGAAAAGCCCAGAAGCTGCAGTCTTTTCACTGGTGGGGATCTACCCTACTTGAACAAGAGGGAGGCTGCCTAGAAAGCTAGAGCCCCTTGGCTAACTAGGTGGTCTGGGGCTTGGGGGAGAGTGCCAGCTCAAGACAGGAGTATTTGGTGGGAAATGCCCAGAAACTCATTCACACAAATAGAGGCTGATGATGTAAGAAAGAGACAGCTGTGTAAAAATGGCTCATAGATGATTCTTTAAAAACCTTCTTCTGTTTTAAAAGCAAGTGCTACTCCTTTGACATGCCCTGTAAAGTAAGAATACTGAGATAACTTCATCTTAAGGAGTCACTTGCTACACTTCCTGATTTTTGTGTAGTCCTGTGGTCTAAAATCATTATTGCAAAATGGACCCTGGGACATTTTACTGTAAGGATAAATCATGTTTCAGAAATTCCTTACCCAGGAAGGTGGCAAGACACCAGAGGAGAAGAATTTAAAAAGAATTCACAGGTTGTCATTAGTTGTTGTTGTTGTTGTTGGTGGTGGTGGTAGTGGTGATCTGGAGTAAGAAGAAATTTCAAAATAGTTTGAATTTGCATTTCCCTGATGGCTAAGGATGTTGAACATTTCTTTAAGTGTTTCTCAGTCATTTAAAATTCATCTTTGGAAAACTATTTGCTTAGTTCTGTAACCCCTTTTTAAGTTGGGTTACTCAGAGAAAAGGGAACATTTATCCACTGCTAGTGGGAATGCACACTTGCACGGCCACTATGGAAATCAGCATGGCTATTCATCGGGAAGATGGAAATAGATCTACTTCCAGATCCAGCTACACAACTCTTCAGCACATACCCAAAGGACTCTACATTTTACTACAGAAATACTTGCTCATTTATGTTCAGTGATGCTCTATTCATAATAGACAAGAGTTGGAAACAGATTGGATGTCCTTCAACTGATGAAATAAAGCCAATATTTGTGTGTGTGTGTGTGTGTGTGTGTGTGTGTGTGTGTGTGTATTTGTTTTATTAGCTTACCTGATGGGGCTAATAATCCACTAATAGGTGTCTGCACACTGGAGAAGCAGAGAAACCAGGCTATGAAGTTGAATGCCTCAATGTCTCAGCATTGGATGTGATAGCACCATATTACAAACACCTTTCATTCAGAAAAATTCCATGGATATAATGCAGTACTTGGGCTGATAGTGGGAAAATAAATTTACTGATGTGATATGAAAGAGACATTCAGAATATGTTACAAATAAAATACCAGGTTAAAACATAGGTAGGATGTTAATGTGGCAATCAATGTGTAGCAGAATTATGGATGATTTTATTTTTCTTTTGCTTGTATATAATTCTTATTTTCGCAATAAACATTATTCTTGTGATATGGTAAAAAGTAGAAGCAATCAGGGTAGTGCAAGATGGGATAGTGAGCTCCTGATTCTTAACATTTGATTGACAAAAAGGGAAATGTAAATGTTATCATAGCTTGCATTGGCTTGACAAGTAAAGGACATGCCTGTAAATCCACAGGTGGGATTGTAAACTGATCCAATCTCCAGGAAAAATAATGATCAGAATTCATCAAAGTAAAAATTTTTTTTACATGTTTTGGTCTCCAAATTCTAATTTAAGGAGTCTCTTGTATGGAAAGTTGGCTCCCAAAGTTTGATCTGGACCCATAACAGCACCATCCAATAACGTGTTGAAAATGCACAATCTCAACCACATATCTGACCTACAAAACCAGAAACTCCAGATGGGAAAACAGGTACAAGAGTAACTATACAAGGACACATATTATCTTCTTCATGTACAACATGAAATCAGCCACTATGTATTCACGAAGGAAAAAGTGTTAGGGTGAAAAGATCATTTGTACGTATGGCTTAGTCAAAATACCGCAACTTGCAGAAATACTAGTATCTATAATATTATAAACCACAAAGAATGCACACTCACGTTTTCATTTTTCAAACAGTAAATTATTTGATGACCTGCTTTTGAGCACCCTCGCATTAGCTTCTGTTGCCTGTAAGATTGAGTCAGAACACAATAATGAATTCCTCTAAGGATGTGCTTCACAAGGACTTTCTGTCAAGTTACTTTCAGAATGGCTTGATGCTTAGACTTATCTCTGTTGAGTACTTAAGAAAACTAAGAAACCCGACAGGTGAGTGATCATTCTCCCTCAGTCGCATGGGCAGCACTGAACCTGTACCCAGTTCACACCTCAAGGGCTTGCTCACACCAGGCCTGTGGCCTAGTTGTTCCTCCTGCACTGTGGAATGTGTGCAGTTGCCTTCGCTCAAGTCATTTTCCCTTCTTTAGCTGCTTTGAATTGTGAATTCCTTCCTTCCTTCCTGAAGTCTTTGGTTTTTAAATCTGTAAATATGGAGGGTCATCACTTGTCTCTCACCTTGTAAGAAAACTTTTCAGAAGATTTGGAGGGATTTCTACACCTTTGGGTGAGGATAGATTTGTATTGTTTGGTCTTGGTATTGAATCTCCAATTAATGGCTACAGTTGTTGAAAATGATGGCAGATTTGAAGTGCATGTGTTTGCTATTAATATGTCAATGATTTGACTTACAGCAGCAATGGTATCAAAGAAGCAGGCCTATTCTTGGGATTTTGGAGATGTGAGTGAGACTTTTATAGATACACTTTTCCAAATAGTCTTGACTTCTGAATTATAAAAATAAGTTTCTTACTCGTGGAATAAAGTTGAGCATGAAAGATAAAAGCAAATACAACCTGAAGTTGAATACTAACAAATGAACTGACCTGTACGTCAGGTGGATAACCCAACAACACAGAGAAAATAATTTCAGTAAACTTTGGAGCATAGCTGGGCAGTGGTGGTGCATACCTTCTATCCCAGCACTTGGGAGGCAGAGGCAGGCAGATCTCTGTTAGTTCAAGGCCAGCCTGATCTACAAAATGAGTTCCAGGGCAGCCAGAGTTACAACAGAGAAACCCTGTCTCAAAAAACCAAAAAAAAAAAAAAAAATGGTTTGGAGTGTATACTTTATGTGCACTTCCTCAGTGCAAAATATTCTAGTTATTAAAATTTTTGAAGTTCTCTTATTTGTTAATAGTTATGGTTTTTATTAAAACCATGTGGTGGTTATTCTTCATTGTCAGTTTGAATGGGTTTAGAATCAACTTGAATGGGTGCAGAGTCACACATTTGGAGACACACATTTGGGCATATATGCAATAGTGTTTCTAGAGAGATGTAACAGAGGAGGCAGAACCAACTGAATGTGGGCGACACCATTCCATGGGCTGATGTCTCAAACTGATTTTTAAAAGGAGAAAGGAGGACGAAGACTGAGCACCAACATATATCTCTGTGCCTCGTGAGTGTGGGCATAATGTAGCCTCACGATTGGTGCCAGAGCTAAGACTGTGTTTGCCACCATGCCCTTCCTACCATGATGGATTGCATTTCCTCTTAAACTGTGAGTTGAAATAAGCCTTTAAATCCTTAAGTTGCTTTTGCAAGATGTTGTGTCACTGCAACAACACAACTACTTCAATATTGTTTTGCAAAGCAAATTCACATCCATGTTGGTATATGATAGACCGACTAATGGCTTCCTTTCCAAGATATTCACGTCTGGGACCCGTGACTATGTTGTGTTACACAACGAAGGGAATGCTGTAGATCAAATTCATTTCACAATATAGGGAGATGATTCCAGGTTATTGAATGGATCTAATGAAATAACATGGGCCCAGAAGATCATCAGGAGAGATGCGATAAGAGAGGTCAAAGGAGGAGAGACTGAAAGCATGAAATTCTACCTTTGCTGGTTAAAAATATTATATTATTAATTCTTTGAGGATTTCTTTTTTTATTTTATAAGCTTTATTATTTTAAAAACACTTACAAATAGGCAAAATTTGAGAATTTTATGCATTATATTTTGAACATTTTAATCCATCTCCCCATTTCATTCCAGACCTGCTCCCTTTTCTATACCCACTCAACTTTTTGTCCTCTTTTTTTTTTTTTTAACACATCAAGCCCCATTGCTGTGGCCTATGTTCTCTTAGTTGTATAACTAACTACCCACTGGACCATGTTAGGTTCTACCAGGGACCACACTGTTAAGGAAAACTAGTGCCCTCCTCTCCCAGCAGCTGTCAACTACTAATAGCTTCTCTGCTAAGGGGTAGGACTTAGTGGCCACATCCCCCTCCATGCTGGGATTTTGTCTGGCTTGAGCTTGCACAAGTCTTGTGCATTCTGTCTCAACTGCTCTCAATTTATATGTGCAACTACGCTTTGTTTCTACAAGACTGCCCTGTAGTCATCCAGCACCTCCAGCTCTTACGCTCTTTCTTCCTGCTCTTCCACAATGATCCCTGAGCTATGGAAGGCTATATGGCTATATAATATAAATTCCTATTTAGAGCTTAGCACACTAACGTCAATCACTGTCTACATCATGATCAGTTAGGAATCTCTGTGTTAATTGGCATCTACTGCAAAAATAATCTTTTATGATAAGGTTTGAGAGATGCACTAATTTATAGATGTAACAAGGTGTTAGGAGTTGGTTAATACTATGTCCTATTAGCATAGTAATAGTAGGTTCTCCCATAGAGCCTATGATTTGTTTAGGTGACTGGTTCTTGGCCCCAATAACTGTACCAGGTATAGGTTGCATCCCATGCAGCAGGTCTTACATTCAATTAATGTATTCATAAAGTGGTTGGTTAATCCAATGACATTTGTGCCACTATTTGCACAAGCAGACATATATTGCCAGTCAGGTCATAATTTTAAGTGGCAGGGTATTATGATTAGTTTAACATCAATTTGCCACAAATTAGAATCACCAAAATAGATAGTCTCACCTGAAGAGTTGTCCTGATTGCCTTGTTGATGAAGGAAGGCCCACACCAATTGTGGGCAGCACTTGCTGGTATGAACCCAGATAATAAAGGGTATGGCAGAAGGAGGTTTATTTTGCCTTTTGTTTCCTAGGCCTTCTCTCTTGCTGCTGAATTGATTTTCCCTGTTGTTGCTGCTACCGCTGCTGATTCCTTCCATGATAGTAGAACAAGAATTTCCAGGCTTTCACAGTAGAATAGGGATCAGTGGCCCTCTAGGATGTTTCTGGGCTCTTGATACCAGATTGGGACTACTGAGCACCCTGCTTTATAGAATTGGTTGTCACCTGAAATGAATGAGAGACAGTGATTCATTCTCACATTTTGCCACACATATGTGTGTGTATGTGTGTATAATAAGTGAGAATTAAAATATACGTATATAATTTTTAAATATATATGTATATTACATATTCATATCCTTGGTTTTGTTCCTCAAAAGAAACCTAGATAAAATTGATGATTATTTTTCCCCTCCAGTTGCATACAGAGCATCATCTTCCAGAACTATGAAAGCTAAACTGTAGGGTTGAAGCTTCCAGGCAATACTTGTTTGATTTCTCCATCTTCTATGACTCAAGTGTGTTGTGTCTTCAATAATAATGTTGAAGTTCTGGAGGGTAACAAGAACAAATGACAATAGCCTGCTATTTTCCTTTGGCAGTCGATAGGAAATCATCAGTCATCAATTCTATTAGAGACAACCTATTCCTGACAGTGAGCTTTTTCTTTGCTGTCAGAGTAACTCCACTTTTATGTATGTATATATGTATGTATTGCTGGAGCCCTAATACCCTGGCAATGAGGTTGAAGTCTGTCAACAAGGTTCCAGACTCCCCAGCAGGGAACTTCGGCTTACCAGCCATTCTGCCCCTTCCTCCCCTTTGCTGTAATGGTGACAAAAGTCTTTCATTATGTCTGCATGGCCTAGTAATACCTTAGCTGGCCGGTGTTAGCTGAGAAGGAGAAGCGGCCATTTTTTACTCAAAAGTAATTGTCTTTGTAAAATATCTTGCAGGCTTCTAAGTCCTGGCATGTGTAAAGCTACCCATTCATATGGATAGTAACAGACAGAAGCAAAAGGAGCCTAGATAGAGAAAAAATAAATACGCACCAAACAGCTAAAAACTATAAAATAAAAACCTTCTTTGCCTACATGGCAGTCTGCTCTGTTTGGGGCAGACAGAGATATTATTCAGCTAACAGTATGAAGTCAAATGTTCTTTCTTAGCAAACAAGATAAGTTGCAGGAGGAAGGACTCCCAACCCCCTTCCTGGGCGTGACTACATCTACATACGAAACCTCTGAAGGCCTGAGCAACATCTGCATATCAAAAAGCTATTTGGCTTTTTAAACCTCTTCCCAGAGTAATTCTCCCTTTTTCTGGTGTGGCCCCTTTCCCTGGTAATGTATATTGTAAGTCTCTCCTTCCTTCTCTTCTTGGTGTGGTTTTTCCACTGAAAAGGCACATTGCATTGTCAGTCTCTCTCTCTTGCCCCTCTCTTTTCTTAATATGTACACTGTTAATTCCCCTATTAAAAACGCTCCTGCGTTTTACTTCTAAAGTGTGTTCCACGTGCCATTTTAAAGCGAGATCGTGCGTGTCATTTCCTCGGGTCCCATAAAGAATGAACTACCCTGTTCGTTTGTCGTTCTTCAATTTTCCTGCGCTCGTACTCCCTCCTGCGTGGAGTTTTCGTGAACCCATTTGTGGGAAAGGCTGGTTCCCTCCACAATGTTTGTATGTATGTATGTGTTTGTATTTTAAGACATGTCTGCAATGTTTTTTCATATAACTTTTTCAGAAGGTCTTTGGTGTTAGCTCTCCCTTTCTGTGTTTCTTCTACCTTGCCCTTGCATCCCCCCACCCCATTTAACTCTTAATTCATTGAGTGAATGCATCACATGTTCATTACCCACTCATCCACCGAGGGACACCTGGTTCTGAAGATGAAAGGAGAATGATATGTCTCAAAGTGTGCAAGCGACCTGGGAGTCCTCCCAGCTAAGAGAAAAGAGACGGGCTTTCATCTCACAATTGAAAAAGATCAAATTCAGCTGAGTGTGGTGGCCCACCTGTTTTATCCCAGCACTCAGAAGGCAGAGGCAGGCAGATATCTCTGAGTTCAAGGCCAGCCTAGGCTACAAAGTAAGTTCAAGAACAGCCAAGGCTGTTACACAGAGAAACTTTGTCTTGAAAAACTAAACAAACAAACAAAAAATGTAAAAAAGGAAGGAAGGAAGGAAGGAAGGAAGGAAGGAAGGAAAGTAGGAGAGAGAGACCAAATTCTTGCAAAAACTGCATAAACAGAGGGACAGCCTCTCCTGGAGTCTCCAACAAGCAATGTAGCCCTGATGATACACTGATTTTATTTTGCTGGGATACAGACCATACCTATAACCTCAAGAAATGTAAGATAAGAAATACGTTGTTTTTAACTACCAAATTTGTGAGATTTTTCTATTCCAGTGTATTAGTTTGCTATACCTTCAAGAAGAAATTTTACAAACTGGGTGACTTAACCAGACAGATATTGTCTTAGGGTTTTATCTAAAATCAAAGCTCTAGCATTTGTTTATCCTGAGAACTATGAGAGAAAGACACATTCCGACTGTCTTCACTTGGCTTGTAGGTGTCTGTCTTCTGCCTGTGTCCTCAGAACATCTCTCCTTGCATGTCTCTGTGCCCAATTTTCTGTCTGTAAGCATACTAGTCTACTGGATTATGGACATCTTTTTTTTATTTTTAAATATCTTTTTTACTTGATTATCTCTACAAAGACCCTATTTCTAATAAGACCATATTCTGAGATTTTTTTAGAAAACAGAGAACCAACTATATTTTCTTTACATACATATATATGTATTTAAATAAATATCTTTATTTATCTTGCATAATTTCATTTATAAAATATGTTACACATGATGTCATTTATGCAATTATATGTACAATCATGCACTACTGCATGACAATGTTTCGGTTAACATCAGGTTATAAGCTTCAGACAATGCTGGTGCTGTAGCCATCCTCATACAATTTCATAAGCATAATCTGTGATGTTTGCAAATAACAAAAATCACATAATAAAGGGTTTTCCAAATATATACTTATTTTATTAAGTGATACATGACTGCATTATATGTAGAACATGTATATATTTCCTCCAACAATATCTAAAAGCAATAAGCAACTAGCACTTCTAATATGGGCAAACACATATTTGGTATGTAAGCAAGAAAGGAAATGCTTAAAGATTAATGGGATTACGTCCAAAGGACACAGGATCCCATTTTACGGGGTTCCCACTGGCCCAGTTTGAGATAATTAAACTTAAAGGAGAAAAGGAGAGTAATAGATTATCATACATTTGAATTTTTAAGTTCACGAGTCAATAATGATATATTTTTAAAAAAAGCATTAGAAAAGAATGCCACCTAATAAATAGAGAAGGACTGTTAGAATTAATGGCTATATTTTGACCCCTGATGTGACCACCGACTCAGGCGAGGATTGCCAGCAGAAGCTAACTTTCAAGAGAAAGGTTTTGGTAGTAAAATTTCCTTGAGGCATGATTCTATTATCTACAAATGATTTAATAATTCAAAGGGAAAGAGGCACCTTTTCTATGAAGACGTTTAGTGGCGATTGCTTTAAGTCCTAAGTGTCAACAATAGTGGAGCAGTCTGAAATCATATGAAGTCCCAGACTGGGGAGAAATCTGCAGAAGTTAGCCAGGAGGCATGAGTCTTCTAGTTGTTGGGTAACAAACTGACCATAGTTATAGTGATAAATATATTTGTTTTATATATAATATATATTATATGTATAATATATATATTGTTTAGTGATAAGTATATTTAAAAATCACTGTAAAAATACATTTTCTGACTTAAAAAAGTAAAATAATATTTGAGAAGATAGATATGTTAGTTTGATATAGTCATTCCAACATATATATATATATATATATATATATATACACACACACACATATACATTGTACACCCCCACACACACATAATTATTTGTCAATTAAAAATAAAAGTTATAAAAAGAAACGAAAACATCAATTACAACTTAAAAATACCACTAAAAGGCATGTGGGACAGGTGGGAAATGTGTATTAGGTAGTATTAGGAAATATATTGCCTTCCCCCCTTACGTCCAATAGTGAAGTGATTGGTTGGTGGATGTCCTTAATCTTACTACATGCACACTGAATGAAGGACTTGTTTCAGTGCATGATATCTGTAAGGTATTTAAAACAGCTCAGAAAAAAAATATGGTGGGCTAGATAGAGTCCCCTTCCACCAGCTCCTGAGAACAGGAATTTTACAGGTCATTCATTAAACCATCGCTAAGGTGAAGTATTTGTGGAGAGAGTTTCTATGCCCAGAAATTAGCAAATACCACAAACGAGGGTCACTTGACCCACTTTATAGTCCTGGCAGTCTGAATGGAACGAAATGCCAATTGGTGGAGCATTTCAAATGGACTTGGTGTTTAGCATGCTGCCCTCTCAACATTTGTAAAACTTGAAAATCCTATGAGCAAAAAATTAGGGGAACAGAGGGGGATCTTCTTCTCTCCTGGGAATTCTGAGCACCACAGAGAAGATAGGACAGACAAAAGACCACGAATAGGAGTCACCTTGAGATCTCCCAGAGGACAGGGTCCTGTTAGGGATTCCATATATCAGGTTGGACTCTCTGCAGAGAAACTGGAGTTGGCAAGAAGGGGTTCAGACTCAGGCTCAGCATGAATGCCCCCTCCTTGTGTTCCTTCCCTTAAATCCCTGGAGCTGGGCAGCAGAGTTGGTGGGATGGATTGCCTGGGTTTATGCAGGATCTCCTGAGACTCTTCGGCTTCCTTTGGATAAAGAGCCTGAAGTAAGCAGAAGGTGGCTTGTGGCAGTTATGATAGTCTGAGTCCATTTTCCATCCCTCTTCCTTTCCATTTGTCTCTCCCTGTTCTTCCACTTGATGCCCTAGTCTGGCTTTTCTGTACTAGAAATTCCATTAGGAATGCCCGCTTCATACCTCTGCCTAGTTCCATCTACCCACCATATCCTAGGGCAATCTCTGGACCAAGCTCCTTTATTGAAGTCCTCCCTGCATAACCCGTGCCCTTATATCTGGATTGCATCCTGTCATATACCCTCCCTGGACTGAGTTGTGGAGCTTAATTTTTAATGTTCTACAAGCTTCTGGATGGCAGGCGTGGATTCAATACATTTATGCATTCTAAAGCCACTCCTTTCTCTCAAATAGGGGTAAACATAAAGTACCTGTTGAATTTAGCTGAGTTCCTTTGTCCTTATTCCATTTCCACTCTCCTTTTGCCCCTCTTGATTCTCACATCTGTTCCCGGCCAGCTAACGTTCTCTTGAGTTTACATCTTTCCCTGGCTTCCCCGGTCAGCTGGAGGTTGAAGGTATGGTTGGCACTGACTCTGAATCTACTTCCTGTTCAAGGATTTCTCCATGCTCAGGGATCTTTCAGGTACCTACCTCATGGCAGAAGGACTGCCCGAAGGAACTACAGATGCCTTTACACACTGTACTCATTCAGGCTCCCGTCCCCAGACCCTGCTGGTCTCACAAAGGCAGCCGTGTCAGCCGACACAGGACTCTCTCACATCTGCACCACACATTTTTTTCCCTCTCCCGTCACCCCACTACCACCACACACACTCCTTGAATTCTCCAGACTGATTCTTGTGGTCAAATCTCACACATTTTCTCAATCTATATGCAAACCAGGTAGGATTGACAGCTGAAGAAAGCGGCGCATTGCCTGGGCTTACAACTTATCTGTTCTCCCTCTGAGGGAAAAATCTTTGAGCTCTGTGGCAGTGCCTCAAAGCCATGGCCCTCATCCTAGACTGCCCCAGCTCAGGCAAGCATCTGACCTCTGCTAATGTGCAGGACCTTTAGCAGCAGAGAGTGGGGGAGGAGGCAACCAGAGCCCACTGCATGCCAGTCATTCACGTTCTCTGAAGGGATCAGAGTGTTATTAGAAACCTTGCCTGCCAAATGCAGGGCAAATGTAACCAATTTATTAATGTTAAGAAACCAATGTGTGAAATTGGACCAGGAGGAGAGGGGCCAGCTGCCCTCTCTTCCCACTTCCTGCTCTTTGCCAGGGGCAGAAAGAGGGTTGGGTACAAAGGATTCCATCTTCAGCAGGAGGACGTTGCTGTCCTAATCACATGGGATAGTGACAACAAATACTCATAGCCAGAGCTTCAAAGGGCTGGGAGATAATTGCATCCATCATCCTCAGCCTGTGGCTGTGGTGGGCCAGCCTGTAGCTTAAAGGTTGTGAAGCACTGGCTAAGAAGGTGAGGAATTTGGTCTCCCCATTTATCCCATCTACATATCCTGACTGTCAAGACCTAGTGATCATGGACTTGGTCCTGTCTCAATGGAGAAACTGTCACAGCTTTTTCCTGTGAACTATTTCGGCTTAGTGTCGATGCTTATGGCTGTTTTCAGTTTCTCTCTAGCAAAGTAGACTGTGTCTTCAGCACAATATGTATGCTTCCGTATGCCTCTGTAATACATTCTAACACAATGGTTCTCAACCTGTGGGATGCAACTCCTTTGGGGTAGAATGACCCTTTCATAGGGGTCGCCTAAGACCATTTGCATATCAGATATTTGCATTAAAATTCATAATAGTACCGAAATTACAGTTATGAAGTAGCAACAAACCTAATTTTATGGTTGGGGGTCACCACAACATGAGGAACTGTATTAAAGGGTCGCAGCGTTAGGAAGGTTGAGAACCACTGCAAACAGGTAAACAAGTTGGAAGAGCATTAACCCTACCATTTATTATAAAAATTACAAATGTACGTATATGTATACATATGTTATATATCTGTGATATATAATATATAAATATATATATTCCCTAATCCCTACACTAATATTGGTGTGAAGAATATGCTGCTATACTTAACTCTTGGTTAAAGTTATTGAACTCAAAGTAACCAGTCTGACCAAGACTTTAAGATTAAGAGCACAGAATTCAAGTTCCTCTCTGTTTCACTGCATTCAATATCTGGGTTTAAGGAATGAAACTCCCACATTTTGGGGGGTAAACTGATATAATTTTTTTTTTTTTTTTTGAGACATGATCTCCCCATACAGCCTTAGCTAACCTGGAACTCTCAACATAGACCAGGTTGGTCTCCAGCTCACAGAGATTAACCTGCCTCAGGCTCCTGAATGGTGGAATTAAAGGTGTGTACTACCACACCCAGCACTGATACCATTTTTAAGAAGCCCATGCAGCTGTTTATCATGTTAATGGTTCATTGGAAAGTATATATTTTAGACTGACAGTTTCCCAAAAGATGGCTTGTAACACAATAACTAAAACCACAGCATAAACCTGTGGTAGTTGTAGTGAGAAAATGCCCCTGTAGGCTTATGAATTGTATCCAGTTGATGGAACCACTGGAGGAGGTTCAAGGAAGCATGACCTTGCAGCAGGAAGTGCATCACTAGAGGTGGGCTTTGAGATTGTGTAGTCACAATCACTTCCGGTTCCCTCTTTGGTTCATGTTCGCTGTTAAAAATGGGCCCTCTTGGTTTCTGCCATTGTGCCTGCCTTTTGCTCCTTGTCCCCTACAATGAGGGGCACTTAGCCCTCTGGAACCAGAAATCAAAAATAAGCCTTTGTTTCCAAGAGTTGCTTTTGGTCAAGCTATTTTATCATAGCAACAGAAAAGTAAATAATAGATAAGCCAATATAATGATTTGTATGTATTTTAATTTAAAAAAATTGTTTTAAATGAGACAGATTTGTTGTCCCTGCAATACCATAGTAGTGAATGACTCTGAAGGACTTTGAAATTGAGATGTTGTCTGAAACTTGAGTATACTTAAAAGTTGAGCTGGTGGGCTGGAGAGATGGCTCCGGGGTTAAGAGCACTGGCTACTCTTCCAAAGCGCCTTGATTCAATTCCCAGCATCCATGTGGCAGCTCTCAACTGTCTGTAGTTCCAGTTCTAGGGGTCCTGATACCCTCATGCAGCCATACATGCAGGCAAGATACCAAGTGCATAAAAAAAAAAAAAATTAAAAAACAGTTGAGCTGGCAATTTCCCCAAGGAGACATGGATGAAATGTAAATCTATTCAATTTAGCAAGAATAAATAAAATGAGAATAAATACTGTATTCTAAAGTTGGGGAGATGGTCCAGCAGGTAAAAGCAACTTACTACCAAGCCTGAAGACAGGAGTTCAATTTCCAGGACTCACGTGGGTGGAAGGAGAAAACTGACTGCTACAAGATGCTCTTTGAGCGCCCCCTATACACCATAGCACTCTCACACACACACACACACACACACACACACACACACACACTAAAGATGTAATGAAAATTTTAAATTGCTCTGTTTTTTATGTATTCTATATTCATAATTTTATATGGAGAATGAGTGTAAATGGAAGTTGACTATCAAGGATGAAAAGCAAAATCAGAAGGCCAATTTGAATTTGCTTAGAGCTGAAGGAGTCAGTTGTAAGCAGCTTAAAGCATTGATATTTTCTGGATGAAAGATCTTTTTATAGTGAAGTGTCAGACCAGCACTTGGTAAACTAAGTCTGACCCATGCTATATTAACTCATACTGTGTTTTATTGAAAAAGTGGAAGGACCTGGCTTAGCCACTGGCCATAATAAACTGGGGGTAAAATAATGGCTGCTTCT
Organism: Cricetomys ansorgei; assembly: GCA_026225945.1. Lineage (NCBI taxonomy): Eukaryota > Metazoa > Chordata > Mammalia > Rodentia > Nesomyidae > Cricetomys > Cricetomys ansorgei. The sequence goes on from JAMJFZ010001038.1 coordinate 30,540,225, forward strand.
CCAGAAGCAATTGTCCCTGTTGCCACAGTCGGAATCATCCCCTGCTCTCTGACCTCCTTCAGCCATCTCTGTTACACTCTTCTGGGCATTTTGGCTTTGAGAATGTGACCTCCTAATGGTAAGCATTCCTTCAGATACTTGAGCTCAAATTAGTTTAAGAAAATGCTGAACTCACCTTCCCCTGACTCCATGCTTAGCCTGCAGCCTCCTGAGAATTCAGCTTACCATGTTACTTGTCTATAAAGAAAGAATGCATTGATCTACTTCCATGAGCATTTGTGGTCTAATGTAGGGTTCACAGGGTACATGTACAAGGCTTGAGAGTTGACAGGTCTGGTCTCAATTCTGACACTGACACTCGATAGATAAGATTATCAGGAGACCTTGCAGCACCCTGCCAGGTTCAATATGATATCTTGGGTCACTCTGTGTTACATACTAAATATTCAAATTGCAAAAATACCTTATACAAAAAATCAATACCTCTATAACCCAAGTTGCAAAAATATCTTATATGCAAAATTAATACCTCTATAACCCCAAAATTACTGTTTTTAAACCTTCCTGACTCAGCAACCAATGGAGTTCTCTAGACAGTAAACATTACAAAAGAAAGAAAGATACTGAGCAGAAGCACAAATTCGTTTATGGTTATCTGTTCCAAAGAGGAAGAGAGGGAAATGGTGGGTAGAACATGGACTCTGAAGATATGAAATTTGTGCTCAGCTCCACCCATTAAATTCACTATGTGACTAAAGTCATTAACTGTTCTGAGTCTCCACGACACACACACACACACACACACACACACACACACACACACACACACACACACATGCAAACCCCTCCTTAAGAATTTGAGAGAAACATTGTGAGGATCAGAGGAACAGGTAGAGAAGATACTATGTAAATTGTAAGATGTGTAGAATTGCTAGTATTAACTTTTTATAATCCCTTTGTTTTATATATGTACATGTTTTTGTGCCTGCTTATCTTTATGTTCGCTGTGTGTCTGTGGAGACCAGAAGACAATGTCAGATCCCCAGAACGAGAGTTCCAGGTGAGTGTGAACTTTGTGGATGTAGGTAGGAACTGAACCTGTCCTCTACAACAGTGTTAAGTGTTCTAAACCTCAGAACCATCTCTCTAGCCCTATAATCAATCATTTTGATAAGCAAAAATAGAAGTGGTAGAAGGCCCCAGGAAGCTCTCACCCAGGTTTCCAGCCTGCCAGAGTAGCATTCACAACCAAGAAATAGGTTCCAGACTTAGAAAACCCACTAATATCAAAGCCTGCTGTACATCCAAACAGATGATCTCCTATAAAATAAGTAATAGCACCCAGTGATTACAAAGGTAAAAGGAAACAGTCTCACAAACTCTGTGGGGTGAGGATATACACTGAAACAAGAAGGTAATTTGGCAAGACTATCAAAAATTTAAACACGTATTTCCTAGGAATTTATATTATGCAAATACATTCATGGCAACATTGTATACAGTTTAAAGTTAAAAGGGAGCTTGTTAACACCTTTTTCATATTCTTTACATGACTACTATGTAACTATTAACAAGTACGGTTAATATGCCGTGTCTAAGAAATGGAATTGAGTATGGCATGATTACACGTTGTGTGTATGTATGTGTGTGTAAAGGTGTCAAAGCACATATATGAGTTGAGGACGACTGTCAAGAGACTTTGTCTTCCCACCCTTTTGTGGATTACAGGGATGGATCATCAGGCTTACACAGCAAGCCACTCAGCAGCCACAATAAACACAGAAGGTAGGAGGAGGACCAAAGTGAGAAGTAGGAGCAGAGCCTGTCTGGAGAATCTCAGCCCTGCTGTCTCACTGGGAAATTATTTTGGGGGATTGCTCTAAACCCCTAGTTTCTGTGCTGTTTCCTCATTAATCCCACATGACTTTGACTTTCTTGTGTTATATTCCAGTGTTTTCTCTACAGTCAACCCACTGCCTAATTGTTGACAATTCCATGATTCAGATTTTCTTTACAGGCTGGATGGGGGGAGGGGGAATTCCATATACTTTCTCTCTGAACTGAATTATCTTTAAGGCTATTTTTAATTGTGTGATGCTGCCTCCTCATTGAGGTAGCCAACCGAGACCACAGTGGGCTTGGTATCTTCAAAGTAATAGCAAAGGTGCAAGATCACCGCAGACAGGCACTTACCATCCTTGAAGAAGCTCTCACGTTTGCATGTGGTTCCCAGTGAAACTGGGAAAGCAGTGGGAATGGGCATGGCATTCCCTGTTTCTAACATCAAGACAGTTCAGATGCAGCATGCCTGCAGTGAAATGTAGTGGCTTGAGCTCATCTGACCCACTGGGCTTGACACATCAGGAGCACATGGAAAGATCCCAGGAGTGAACAGGACTCTCTTTTAAACCATATAGGATGGATCAGAAGCATGGGCTTGCTTGGTAAGGAACCTTTATTCTCAACCAGCAGCCGCAGTGGGATTCTGCAGTGACAAGGGAGATGGTTAGAGAGATATGGCTTCTCCCAAGACTGGGATTGAAACCCAATCTCAATTAAGTTAAGAAATCTTCAATTAAGACTGTCTGGCCTTCTTGGCCTTGCCAGCTCTCAGGAGCCAAGACAGGATCTCCTTAGGCCCCACAAATAGAAGGAGCGTTTTCCAGTAGGATTTCTTTTAGACTGTCACTTCTCCACGGCTCTTAAACAACATTTTTTTTTCTTTCAGGAAAGGTCATTCTTGCTTTTGAATCCCAGTCCTGGATTTGTCCATCAAATGCTGTGGCAAACAGTGAAAAGCACTATATAATTAGTATTATTTTTAAATTCTAATTGTGGAGAATCAGAAAAAAAAAACTGCTAAATTTATAGTCAAACAAAGCTTCTGTTCCATTTGTCATCTTGCCAAAAGTATTTGCATAAGCTGCACAGACGCAGAGGACACAGTGCTAATTTTCTATTGTCGTTTCATTGAGAACGACACACGCAGATGTTCCTGGGAAAACACGCTGAAATACGTCACACAGATACCACGTTATGATGAGGCCAAGTTAAAGGGTGCTAAAGTGCTTTCTGTGTTTTAAGACGAAGATTTTTTAAGCAAGACAAAATAAAAATAACTTTGCTAGTAAATTTCCAAGAGAATTTATAAACACATTGCTCATTTGGCAAGAACCGTAAGTTGCTCATACATTGTTTTTAACATCTAAGAAGACTGAAAATTGGCTTTTTCCCCTTTGAACATGAACACAGTATTTTCTCCACAAATAGAATTTGTTGGGTCAGTTTGCTCTATAACAGCGATAATAATCATGTGTATATACGTTTATTTATCTAGCTATCATCCATCCATCTACCTATCTTTTAAGAGTGAAGGCAAATGTTTTATTGAAAGAAAAAATGAGGAAATTTTTCAGTTTTTGGAGGACACACACATCTGGACTGGTGAGTGGATTTGACTTGAGTCCTATTTTGTGAGAAGAGCCCAGCCTAAAGAATTTTAACCAGATTAAGATCTTACAAGACAAAAATGAAATCATTCACTAACCCGACTATGTCAGAAGATTCACTAAATATGTAACACCATAGAGTGGGCATGCTGGGGTCCTCTACCCCAGGAGCTGAAAAGTTGGAATTTCTTGACAACAACTTTAAAATAGAACATTTATTAATTTATATCTTCATGCTACGGTAAAGAAATCTCAAGTATATTTTATATCAAGTGTATATCCTAGGGATGAGGAATGAAGAAACAAAATGTGTTATTCTATCATACCAAAAAAAAAAAAAAAACCCTCATGGATAAAGGAGAGCCAGGCATACAGGCATATAGTAAAGAAAGACTCACGGAAGTTTCACCCCTAGTTCTGCAGTGCACATTTCATGGTGGGGACAGTGGCAGGATTGCTTAACTGAGAGGGATCAGAAACAGCTTTACAAAAGCGATGTTAGGTGAAATGGATCTTAAAAGATAAAAGAGCTCTCTAGATGAAGGAGATCAGGGAGAGAGAGAGAGAGAGAGAGAGAGGTGAGGTTCAGAGATAGAAAAGAAAAAATAAGCTTAAAAGGGAAAGAAATGAGAGAAAGATGACGAGAAGGGAACCCAGGCAAGGCGCTGTAAGGAAGGAAACTGGAGGATGCACACCCTTCACAGGACTTGAGAGCATTTGATGCTTAGGAAAGAAGTGGTAACGGGAGGTTTTTGCAGCAGGAGAAATGTTGTCAGAGCATCTGTCCTAGGAAGAGAAATTCTGAGGCTGTGGAAGAGGATGGAGGTCTTGAGTTGGCCTTTAACCTCTGTCAGAAATGGTAATGGCAAGAGATAATTGAGAAACTCAGTCTGGGGCTATTGACGTAGAGAGGAGAGATCTAAGAAGAAATTATAAAGAAGATAGAAGAGGACATGGTTTAATGGACCTAGGCCACGAGACAGGTACAGCACATATATTATTGGTCTTTATAAGAGCCCTGTGAGGTAGGTGAACATTTCCATTAGAAACTGAACATCTCTATGGCTAGTAAGTCACTCAAGGACACAGGCGTTAAACGGCAGCGCTATGATTTGAACCAATGTCTTCCAGATGCCAAAGTCCATAATACTTTTTAATCTCTATTCAGAACCAGAAGGAATTGATGGAACATTAAATATCTATTCACTTTCCTAATCTTTGTGAGAATCAGTGCAAGTGCTCCCACCTCTGAAAGTCCAAAAGAAAGACATTTTCGGCAGGTCACATTTTGCAAAAGAGAGCAGCCCGGAGACCACACCCATGTTGACCTGTGTAGATCTGCACTTGTTTCCTATTACCAATAACAAATATCATGAACTTGGTGACTTAAATATTCCAAGTTCCATAGGCCAACACTTCCTCCACCAATCACAGGATGAGTTCTACTCACATCACAGTGCTCTGATCTTCACGTCTGTCTCTCTCTTTAAAGCTTGTGTGTTAGTGGTGTGCACATGACAGTACATGCCATGGTGAAAATGTGGAGGTCAGAGGTCAACTGCAAGGCCTGTCTTGTTTTTGCTTCTGCATTCATATGCTCCTGCATCCAGCATCTTACATGAATTATGGGGATTGAACTCAGGTTCGGCAAGCTCCTTTACCCACCAAGCCTTTTCTCATGCCCTGTCCCGCTTTCACTTTTAGGGAACCCCGTGGTTACACATAGTTACACAGGGTCCACAAGGCAATCCAAGATAGTCTCCTTGTTGTAGTGTCTGGTGATCTGGCAGCTTTAAGTCTATCTGCAATCTCAGTTCTCCTTCACCATGGATGGTAACATGCTATGGGTTATTGGATTAAGGTTCAGAAATCTTGGAGGAGGGTGGCATTATTTAGCCTATCATGAGTTTCTTTTCAGTGCCCTCTCTCTACATATATTTTTTTTGCTTTGCAAGTTCTGAATATTTATAAGGAGAAGATTAGAGGACCATTGGCAAGTAAAGAGTTAACTGGACATCTAAGAAGCACAATGTCCTCTGGACACTGTTGAGTGTGGGATATACCAGTGGGCTAAGAGCTGGGCAGCTGGAGTAGGCAGCTTACATCTTCAAGAAATGCTCATCAAGCCATGACCAGTGGAAACCAGGACATCAGTCACCTGGGAAACCAAGTAAACATAAACATACAGCCATCCATCACTGCCATCTGGAAGAAATTGGGTAGTGAGGGTCTTCCTGTTAAGCCTTGTTCCAGTATTTATTTGTGTAGCTGGAGATTCCAGACCAGCCTTTCCATCAGCAGTGCTTCAGCAAGGAGCATAGGACTGAGCCTCAGCCTAGAACTAAAACACATCACCTTTCCATATGCATGTGGATGTAAATATTGCCAGCAGACAGGTCACTCAAGAGATAGGAGCCTGTATTTCCAAGTCTAAACAATCTCTACAGCTCACACTAGGAGGCCCTGTGTGCTCACTGGCAACACTATCTTTAGAAAAGGCTGAAGTCCCATGAATGCTGCTTGTGTTCTGCTCTGTCCAGAAGCTATGGTGTCCAGAATTATTGCTCTACTAACTTTATCCAGGCCAATGTGCCCAGGTCTATATGTGCTAGCAAAAGATTTGGCTTGAATTGGTCTGCTGTATAAAGTGCTATGCTCAGTTGTAAGCACTCTTCTGAGAGTCCTCACTGATGGTAGAGAATGTGTTTTCAGCTGCTGCCCTAGTGCTGATAGATGTGCCCTGTTCCCTTCACATGCTCCTGCTCTGTCTGCCAAGTGATTCAAAGTGTATTTACAAGGCAGCCGGCTGAGGTTGCAGGGGGCAAGACTGAGGCATGGACCAGAGCAAAGTGAAGTGACCCACACAGGGGACAAACCTGTGACCTTGGCCTCCTGAGTACCATATCCTTACAGGCTCAGCTAACAAGGTCCTATGGACGCTGGCCATTTATCTAGGTCCACATACAGCACTGAAATATGCAACACTGAAATACTTAAAGGTAGCCCCACCTGTTTGTAGCAAGGGAGAGCTTTCAGATCAGATTCCTGATGTTATGTCTGCTCTTACATGCATATATTTTTGGGACTTCTAATCAAGTGATACTAAGAACCATCACACCCATTCTTTCATTGTTATCTTATTTTCAGAGCTGGAGATTGAACCTAGCCATATTCCCAGAGCAAAAGAGGCTCTTATTAAGTTGGCCTGGAAGTCATTCTGTCACCCAGACAAGCCTGACCTTCTGTGATCTTCCTGCTTCAGCTTCCAGAATGCTTGCAGTTCTAGGCTCATGACACCAGGTCTGGCTTCAAAGACATTCTTTTAAAAAGAATTCCTTAAAAGATTTACTTACTTATTTTTAGGTGTGTGTGTGTGTGTGTGTGTGTGTGTGTGTGTGTGTATGTATGTATGTATGTGTGTGTAAGTGCATGTATACATATTCACCATGTGCATACTGGTACCTAGGGATATTAGAAGTTGTTGGGTCTTGTGGCCCTGGAGTTACAGATGTTTGTAAACACCTGATATGGGTGCTGGGAGCTGGACTTGGGTCCTCTGCATTAAGTGTTCTTAACTGCGGAGCCATCTCTTCAGCCCCCTCAAGGATATTCTTGATGGGCTTTGCACTGTGCTAACTCTCCATTCTCATCCATGGCTACAGTGTGGGCCCTGTATGACCTGGTCAGTGTTGTATCCAGTTCACAGCAGAGTCAAGTCTTGATGTGACTCTCATTCCATGTTAACAAAGTGAATTTTTAAATGGATTAATTTAAGAAACAAATGCTCTTTAAAAAATTTTTTTCTTAAAAAAAGAGAGAAAAAAAATAAACTCATTAAAAAACCCAAATCATTTAAAAAATGAATTATTAAAGTGCCCTTAACTTTGTCAAATGCTTTGCTGCAGATATTGAGATTATGTCAATTATGTCAAGCCTCTTTTTTTTTCATCCTGTTAATGTACATCTCATTAATTGATTTGCAAATGTAAAACCAACTTTGTATTCCAGGAATGAATCCTGCTTGGTCATTAGAAAGAAAGAAAGAAAGAAAGAAAGAAAGAAAGAAAGAAAGAAAGAAAGAAAGAAAGAAAGAAAGAGAAGGAAGGAAGGAAGGAAGGAAGGAAGGAAGGAAGGAAGGAAGGAAGGAAGGAAGGAAGGAAAAGAAAGAAAGAAAGAAAGAAAGAAAGAAAGAAAGAAAGAAAGAAAGAAAGAAAGAAAGAAAGAAAGAAAGAAAGAAGGAAGGAAGGAAGGAAGGAAGGAAGGGAAGGAAGGAAGAAAGAAAGAAAGGCAGACAATTTTCACATGTTTCTGCCTTTATTTTCAAAGATAGTTTTCAAATTCCTCACATTCTTTATTGCCTTGTTCATGAATAGGAAATACATTACCATATCACTGCCCATGGGAAGCATAGTACAAGCCCCACATAGAAACCACACACATACTGTAAAGCTTTCTAGTAATTACATAAAATTGGGTTTAAAAAATGGATGAACTTAGTATTTATTTTCTTTTACCCAATGTAAGTGAAGTGCTATAGTTTCACATGTAAGTTATATAAACATTATGAATGAGCTATTTTTTTCCTTTTTATTGAAAATAGATTGTTTTCTCACATATTATATCCTGATTGTGGTGTTCCCTCCCTCGCCTCCCCCTAGTTCCTCCATACCTCCCCTCCCATCCAGATCTCTTCCCTTCTGTTAGAAAAGAACAGGTTTCTAAGAGATAATAATAAAATATAAGATAAAACTAAAACTGTTACAATGGAATTGGACGTGACAATCAAACAGAAGGAAAAGAGCCTAAGAGAAGACACAAGAGTCAGAGACACACTCATTACACACAAGGAATCTCATAAAATCACGAGACTAGAAGCCACAATAGATATGCAGAGAACCTGGTCCAGACCCATGCAGGCCCTCTGTACATTGCCTTAGTCTCTGTGAGTGCAGATGAGCTTTGATCGTGTGAATGAGATATTTTTGTCTTCTTCTGTATCCATTCTGCCAGTGCATCTCACTCTGGACAAGCCATAGCTCAGTCACGTGTACAGGGCTACTGTACAGCTCCGCAGATGCCTGCCTTCACCGGCCAGTGTGACTAGTTACCATCTGAATAACCTTCACAAGGAATCCCTATTTTCATTAGGTCATTCATCATGGTCGGGTGGGTAAGTGCTCACATTTCTACTCTATAGTTGAGGAAACCCAAGTTTAATTTCCAGCTAGGTGATAATTTGGCTAGGGCTTACAAGCAAGTAGGTGATCTAGGCTGACTGTTTTCTTCCACACCATACCTATTGCTACGAAAGAAACCCCCAGGAGTTTCTATAGAACAGTGGGAACTGCTTCTCAGTGCTTGGGTGAAGAGGCTGCTAGCTTTAATTAACTCTCAAAATAGAGCTAATTTCAGTTCAATGGTTTAGGTAGACATTTTCACTTTACAAATGTCAGGCCACCACCAGATTGGCCCAAGTGTCAGCTTGCAAACCCGCGATTCCTCTCCTGCTTTTGACAGCTGCCTCCACTCCACTTAAACAGAGCAGGCTGTGAAAAAGAGCACAGCTTAAGGGGCAGCACTTCCCTACAGGTCATTATCTTGTTCACTTTAGGGTTCCTCGTTTCTCTTCCTTCTGATTTCTAATAGGAACACATGATAGCTACCCATGGCTCACATCAATTTAATTATAGTAATTTCAAAACCTTAAGATTTTCTCTGGCTGGCCTACAAAGACCCTTTGCTGGGAATTCTGCTGCTGTGGTTTTTCTTTCAAAATCATCTTTGGAAAGGATAACCATTTTCTCACCCAAGCCATGTCTAAAGAGGTCTGGGCCCTAGACTGTATCTGACGTGAAAAGAGGCTCAGTATAACACACCCACCAAAAAACTGACTGTGGTCTAGTTTTAGACTAGATGTTTCTTAAGACCTTATCCCTTCTGTATTGAGCTCACACCTTCTTCTTTCCAGATCAACTTCTTCATCAGGAATGACCTTGACAGACATCAAAAGCATATAAGAATGAGCATAAAAGGCTGTTCCTAAAGAAGTTGAAACATATTCCTTCTTGAGCACACACACACACACACACACACACGTCTTTCCACATGTATGCTTTGGTTTCTGCCCTTCCTGTTTGTATCCCCTTGATCTCCTTCAGTTGTCTTATTGCTCTAGCTAAGACTTCAAGTACTATAGTGAATCAGTATATAGAGAGTAGACAACCTGGTCTTGTGCTCAATTTGAGTGGAAATGCTTTGAACTTCCCTCTGTTTAGGTTGCTGTTGGTTGTGGGTTTGTGGTACATTGTCTTTATTATGCGGAGACATGCCCCTTGTATCCTTAGCCTCTAGGACTTTTATCACAAAAGGATGTTGGATTTTGTCAAAACTTTTAGTGCATCTAATGAAATGATCATGTGTTTTTTTTTTATTTTAAGTCTGTGTATGTGGTGAATTACATTTATTAATTTATGTCTGTTGAACCATCCCTGCATCTGTGGGATGAATCCTACTTGAGGGTTTTTTAAATAAGCAAAGGACTGGGGAGGGGTTAGTAGCAGACCATCTAATATGCAGGCATTCAGAACACTTAGTTTCTGGAAAACAACAGAGAGTACTGGCTAGAACAGGGAACTGCTCTCGTCTGCCATTTTGTTTGTCTTTGTTTTCCATCCTTATGTTTTCTTCCATGTTTTGCTCTGTTGGCTTGTTAGCTGGTTGATTAATTGGTTTGCATTTTTTTTCAGTCTATATATTTTGAGCGCTTGGTTTCATCTATATTTTTACCTTCTTTGTTAACATTTTCATTATTATTATTATTATTATTATTATTATTATTATTATTAGTTTATTTTCCAGGCAGGGTTTCTCTAGTATAATTCAGGCTGTGCCGGAACTCACTCTGTAGACCAGGCTGGCCTAGAACTCACAGAGATCCTCCTGCCTCTGCCTCTCAAGTGCTGGGATTAAAGGCATGAATCACCACCACCCAGTTCTAATTATTATTTTTATATAATGACTTACACTTAGCAAAAACTGAGGAATTCATGGAGTCTTGGGCCACAGTTCCAGAGGACTCTCCGCAGTCCCCCCAGTGCTAGGCAATGCATGTGGAAGGCTCAGACATTCTGCAAGAAGGCCCTAGTAGGATACTATATGAAACTCTGAAGGTGAAGCCTAAGCTTCAGTGGGGATTCCAAGAAGTTTGAGATGCCATAACCAAGGGGCACAAAATAAGACACAGGCATCAGGTGGAGCGGTCACAAGAGAGCCTGTATGTGATACAGGTGGCAGAGATGGAGGGATAGAACTATTCAAGTCTTTCGGAGCCCAGATGAGTCTATCATGAGTCCCAGGTGCCAAATATGTAGCTATAGAACTTTGTATTTTCCTTCTTAGGCTTTGGTATTGCTTTGGCAAGTCTATGTTTACTCATCTTCCTTTTAAAGTGAGAACATTTGTTTACTCGGTGTCATGGTGTGTTGGAAGGATGGATTTTTTTTTTTTTTTTGGTTGTATAAGGCTTCATAGTAAAGAAGCCAACTCTCAGAGGTGCTCTGCACTTAAGCCTTTGAAGAGTGTTGGAACTGTTGGAAGACTATAGAACTTCGGAGTTGGGCTGGAAGCATTTTACATGAAATGTTAGGATCGAAGTTAGAACATTATCATTTAAAGTGGTGCTTACAAGGGATGAAGTTGTGGTGGTTAAACCCAATTTTCAGCTTTACTGGATTAAGAATCATCTTAGAAACAAACTTCCGAACATCTGTGTTGAAAGTTTCTAGGTAGATTGGGATGGGAAGACCCACCCAAAATTTGAGTAGCACTATTTATTCAATGAGTTGGGGTCCTGGACTAAAGAAAAAAGAAAAACAAAAAACAAAAACAAAGAACAAGCTGAGCACCAGCATTCATCTCTTTGTGCTCCCCAACTGTGATTGCTGTGTGGCCATTCCCTCAAGTCCCTGCAGCCACGACTTCCTCCCTGTGATGGACTGTACCCTCAACCCACGAGGCAAAATAAACTCTTCCTCCCTTAAGATCTTTTGTAGGTATCACAAAAATGAGACAACTAACTCATACAGTATAATCTATGTTGTGATTTAAATGTGAAATTTCCCCCGTAGGTTCATATATTGGACATTTGGTCCTCAGCTGGTAGTACTGTTTGGGGAGGTTACCAAACCTTTAGGGGTGGAGCCTCGCTGAAGGAAGTATATGACAAGGGGTGGGTTTTGAGGGTTTATCGCCTTGTCCCACTTCCTGTTCTTTCCTTGCTTCTGGACTGCCAGTGCAGTGTGACAGGCCAGCCTCACACCTCTTCTGCCATGTCTTCCCCACCATGATGGAATGTACCTCTCTGGAACCATCAACCAAAACAAACCCTTTATCACCTAAGTTGCTTTTGTCAGGGTATTTTCTCACAGCAACACAAATAAAACTAACACAAGTTACTTTCATTAAAATTATTTTTTTTAAATAGATTATGAAGACAAGGTGAATAGACATAAACAAAGGAGTAGACAATACAAACTGTGGTAGCTAGCCTATTGTGTGGGCTCAGCCAGGAGGACAAGAGGAATGTTTCACAACTGCAAACCCTGCCAGACCTCAGCAGAGGGAACCACCATGCTGGCCAATGCCATACTCAATCGACAGTGGAACCCCGAACAATTGCTCAGGTATTTTATTGAATCAGAACTCCTTAGGTGTTCTACTGATACCACATGCAGATCATAACCAATTAAACAACCCCACAGAAATACAATACCTGCAAATAATACAAAATGCCAAGGCCTATGCATCCTTTTTTCCAACAGTGCACAAAAGCAATGATTTTAAACATAACTAAAAATAAAATTCCATAGCAGAGAACTGTCAATTTATACATTCCTGGGCACATTCCCAAAGGACCCTATATCCTACCGCAGAGACACTTGCCCATCCATGTTTACCGCTGCAGTATTCACAATGGCTAGGAAAGAGAATCAGCCTAGATTTCCATCAACTGATGAAAACTCAATGAACATGTGGTACATATACACATGGAAAGTTAGTTAGCCCTAAAGAAAAAATTAAGAAATGTGCAAGAAAATGGATAGAGCTGGAGAACTCGTTAAGAGAGGTATTAGAGGCACCAAAAGATACGTATAGACAGCATGCTCTCTCTCACATCATGCCTTAGCTTCGATGCATTTTGTTGTTGCTCTTGTTTTTTGTTTTTGTTTTTGTTTTTTTTGTTTTTGTTTTTCAAGACAGCCTTTCTCTGTTGTAAGTCTTGCTGTCCTGGAACTCACTCTGTAGACCAGGCTGGTCTCGAACTCACAGAGATTGGCCTGCCTCTGCCTCCTGAGGGCTGCGATTAAAGGTGTTTACCACCACAGCCCAGCTTCTAATTTTTTATATACAAGGATTCATGTGGGAGCGAATATGTATAGAAACCAGAAAGGGGGCCCGCTAGGGAGGGGGGAGGAAAGAAACTTTAAAGGAGACGGGATACAGGTGATACCAAAGTGGAAGGTGGGTAATGAGAATATAAGCGCAGACCGGAAGCAAAGAGATGGGGGGAGGAACGGGTTGCGGAACACAAGCCGAAACAAAACTAGGTCTGAAGACGGCACAATAAGGAAACCTGTTGTTTAGTTAGTTAATTTAAAAATTTTTAAAATATCTTGAAGACTTCAAAAGGCATTTTTTTTTTTTTTGGAAACACTGACAGCTATATGCTCCACTAGATGTGTGATTTTTGGTTGTGCTGGTATTTCTTGTTCACATTTCCTCTCGATGGTGTCTGTTTCCACTTGAGCATCAGCGCAGTGCCCGAGGGCTGACTTCACCTGTCACTCCTGAGGTAAAGCTAACCGCCAGTGTTTGCATGGGGACTGTGGGGGTGCGGTCCCAGAGTACTCTGCAGCCTATTGCTTAAATAAAGTTTCCTTGCAACATAGCCACGCCCTTTAATTTGCATACTGCACATTGCCTTCGTTCTGGTTTACTTTTCTTAAATGACCAAGACTGCAGACTTACTTCCGTTAGTAACTTGCCCAGTGTTGAGTTTTCAAGGACAATTAATAAAAGGAAATGGTACCCAGAAATTCAGGAGTGTGAAATGTGTAGTGTGTTTTGGACACTTATCTATTGTTCAGCGCCTAAAGCATGGAGCTCTGAGGGAAACAAGCTAAGGAAACAGGGAATTGATGGAGATGGAACAATGTGGACCACGGAACTACAGCCAGACGCTGGGAAGCATGCTGTTAATGAGACAAGAACTGTCACTACATCTGGGAGTGCAGTGTTCTACCAGCTGTTCTTTCAAGATTTAGCTGCTCAGTTCATAGTCATGTGACACGATGCTCGTTTTCAGCATTCTTAGCCTTCACCACCGTATTGCGAAAGCCTTTCCTTTTAAGGTACTCTGAAGTTTGATAACAGCAGAGCCCATGTTTAAATATTGTAGCATTGAGTTACTGATTAAGCTATGTCATCCTTCCTAACTGAGCTGACACTTCTAAGATGTTTACAGGGCAGTGATCTATTTATGTCTACAGGGAGTTCTGACAGCCTGTGGAACTAGAATCCAACTCAGTGCCTTAACAGGTCCCTAGGGTTGGTGCTGTCACACGGGTGAGGTCAGCTTCTCTCTCCTGTGATGAGAAATAGCGGCGTTCTGACCTTCCAGGGTCATGGCCAATGAGCCTTGGTAGGGACTTATATTAAAATCTCAAAAAGGATGGGAGTCACAGGGACTTGTGGGCTCTCAATGGACAACTTTAATAGCCTAGGAAATGGTCACAAATTCTGTTGAGAATCTTGAAGGAAATCATGAGGCTGTCTATCTCTAGTGCCTCCTGGGGAAGAAGAATGTGTGCTTGGGGTGAGGAGGGTGAAGATCTTGATAAACGTGTGAATGGTAACTCTTCCATGTCCTCCCTCTCTTATTGCTGTGAGGGAGCATTTCTCAGGTTTGGCTATACATTTGAGGAACTCTCAAATCCCTGTCCTCATGGTTCTGACAGGTGGTATTCAATAGAGCAGAGAACCTCAAAACAACAGTAGCACTGGTGTGAGGACCTCAGGAAACCCACACAGCTTTCCTCATCTCTTTGTTTTCCAAAAGACCCAGCTCTGATCACTCAGAAGCCAAAGTAACTTTAATATCCACAGGAAGAAGGAACTTCAAGGAAGCAGGAGAAGCCACAAGAGACGTTTCATCCTCTAGAAATTGTCATCGAAATAATCCTTAGAGAAGAAAGAAACCAACTCCCATCCAACTGCTCTTACAGAGGTCCTGGGTTCAGTTCCCAGCATCCACATGACATTTCAAGACTGTCTGTAAGTCCAGGAGATCGAAGACCTCCACGGGCACTAGGTATGTATGTGGTATGTGTCTATACATGCAGGCGAAACACTCAGACACATAAAATAAAGATAAAAAATCAAGGTGAATAGAAAAAGGAGGAAAAGAAAAGGAAGGAAGGAAGGAAGGAAGGAAGGAAGGAAGGAAGGAAGGGAAGGAAGGAAGGGAGGGAGGGAGGAAGGAAGGAAGAAAGCCAACTCTACTTATAACTAACAAATGGTGGCATTGGCCAATGCCTGGCCATTTGAGTCTCTGTCGACCACTTTGTCTTTAATGTTTGATAAATTTTCTGCATTTATTCATGGCTTTGAAGTGTCTTACAAATACCTGTGACTCCGCACATTTAAGAAATACAAAAGTGGTCAGAAAGGAGTACAGTTATTTCAAGACTTAAACCAGAATCATTTAAAAATCCAAAGAGCTGAGGAGATGTATCTTTGCACATGTATGCAGAAGTAATTTTTAAGCAACAGGAGGAATTACAAAGGGCAGAGTTAATCATGAGGCCTGAACAAAGGCTGTGCCTGGGAACTGACCATAAGAATCAAGATTCTAAGGTGTAAAAACAGAAAGGTGTGCAGCGCACCACAGTGCCCACTGCTTGCTTCACCTTTACCCCAGTCAGGGAGTGTTTGATTTTCTTTCATCACCATTTGGTCATTTAAAACTCAACAGTACCAACTAGAATGTGTTTAATTCCAGAGAAGGCTGGGGTCATCCTAGACTCTGGAGCTAAGTATGGTTCTTAGTCTTCAGAAGCAGCCACATGGACAGCTCTAGAATCTCAAAGCCAAATCTACACTCTTAAATCTATGCCACTTCAAGGGAGCAATGCAACCTGATCTAACATTAATCATGACTCCTAAGAAAGTCTGATCATTTCTGCCATACCCATAAAATGATAGAGATGATTTGAATCAGTGGGTTTAACAGAAGTTAAAACTGTTCCAGGTTAGTAAAAGATACTTGACAGAATAAATCAGCCAGAACAAGAGGAATATGTGGAATTCAAAGCTGTGGAAGTCTGACACTTTTTTAACTATTGAGTAAAATATAATCCACCTCTAAGGTTTTGTATCTATACCACATCAATTAAAATCCAATCAGAGACACAGACCAAATAGAAAATCTGTACCAAGAGAATTAGTACTGATTGGCTTATGCGATTTGGGCACTGGCTTGGTAAGCCTCAGTTCCCAGGGAAGACTATAAAGAGGACAGGCTGGCACCCTTGGGTGGATGCTACCTCCAAGGATGGGATTTCTACTTACAGCATAGCCTCAGCTCTGCTTTTAAGACCTGTAAATGGCTTAAGCTGATCAAGTCAGCTGTAGCTGTTTTGGATTTTGTTTTGTTAAGAATACTTTTCTGTGATGATCACTAATTTGATGTCCAGCTTGATTGGATTAAAAACTTAGGCTATCAATGAAGCACATCTTTGTCTGTATCTGTGAGGGTGTATCCAGAGACTTATAACTTGTAGGGAAGTCCACCACGAATGTGGGTGACACCATTCCGTGGGCTGAGGCTCCAGGCTGACTAAAAACAAGAAGAAAGCCATCAGAGCTCCACCATTCCTCTTCCTCCCTACTTCCTGGCTCACTGAGAAGTGAGATGTCTCAACTATAGCTTGCAGCACCTTGAGTTGTGTCAAGCATTCGGAGCCATGATAAACTGTGTCTTCCCAAACCATAATCGAAATAAACTTTTCCTCCTTCAAGTTGCTTCCTGTCAGATTCCTAGCTACAATCTGCCAAAAATTCAAATAACAGGCCTTCTTTATCTAAATGTCTACTTATTATAAATGTTAATTATATTAATAAAATACCTTCACAGCAACACTTAGCTTCATGTTTCGTTGGATGACCAGACTGTAGCTTAGTTGAGTCAGCATGAAAGACAGACA
The DNA here is from genome assembly GCA_026225945.1 of Cricetomys ansorgei. Lineage (NCBI taxonomy): Eukaryota > Metazoa > Chordata > Mammalia > Rodentia > Nesomyidae > Cricetomys > Cricetomys ansorgei. The sequence goes on from JAMJFZ010001038.1 coordinate 30,556,936, forward strand.
CAAATAATTATTTGAAAACTAGACTGTTCTTTAAAAAATAAGAAAACTTTCATATTAAAGCATGACACGGAAATGTATCCTGCAGGCTGCTCCCAGAAGCTCGATACTTATATAGAAGGTACAGATGTCATTAAGTGGGGTGGAGAGGTCAAATGATATTCCTCTTATGTCTACAAACCAATGACTTAGTCCTTCAACGGATTTCAGGTAATGCCTAATATTTGCCAGCCTCTGTAGTACATGCTGGAAAGAAATGATCTGTGATCTCAGGAGGTTCACAAGAGAGACAGAGACTGCATTTCAGCACACTATGGTAAATGTGCAATGTCGGTTCAGATGGGGCCACTAATCCTAGGGTTTTCTGGAAGAAGTAAAGCAGAATCTAGTTGTAGTGTTTATGGGATGTAACCTCTAGTGGGAGAGAAGGGATAGCAGGAAGATCACTGTGGTGACAGTCTTCCTAGACTGTGCTGATGGCCACAGAGCCAGCACTCAGGCTGTCAGACACATGGTAAAGGGCCACACTCTCGCAGACCTTTCTCCTTCAATGTGTTACCACCTGGACCAGTAAGATGGTTCAACAGGCTCTTGTCTCCAAGCTTAACAACTCCTGCAAGTTGTCTTCCAACTTCCACACCTGTGCCATGGCACAGGCACCCCCACCCCCACAAGACACACAGAACAAGTAAGTAAACACAATAAAGTGCTTTCGCCAACATGTCTTTTAGCCTGGCTATTGATGGCGTTTCTGGACCTCTCATCCAAGCATGTATCCTTTGTGAAGACACTCATGAATAACTGGTCCAAGTGTTGAGAAGAGTACTCAGCCCCAAACTGGATATCTTTATCACCTTTTCTCACCCCTGCCAGGGCTCAGAAAGAAGACAAGAGCCAGAGAATGGGGAGAAGTGTTCCATAATCTATCTTCTGGGCATGGCATGACTGTTGCACACATAAACTCAAACAGCATCTGTGGTTAGCTGTGAACAACTCGAGTAAGATCAAGCCAGACCAAAATCAGGAAAGATGGCAGATGCTCTCCTCACCCCTTGCTGGGGAGCTATGGGCAGTTGATAGCTGCTTCATGGAAGGAGAAATGTTAGTTTGTGAGGCTTGGCCACTGGTTGGCTCCATACCTAGTAGAACTAATTAGATATTTAGTGGTTGTCAAAAGAAAAGACACAAAGTTGGGAGGAGAAATTTGGGGGGGGGACAGAAGTTGGAGAAGTATATAATCATACTTCACTGTCTATATCTATGAAATTCTAAAAAATAAATAAAATTATAAAAAAATATATTGAAAGCTCACTTCTCAAAAACTAAAGATAAAAAAGGTACTGTGTTAGCCAGAGATGAGGAGATTAAAGCAATGGCTTTCTCTTCCAGTCTCAGCTTGGCTCTTCTGCTTTCCTTGGAGACATAATCCCTTGAGCTGTTTTCCCATCCCTTTGCCCATATTTATCCTTGACTTCCTCTCAAGGCATCAATCATGCTACAGTGGTCATCTGTACTCTCCATTAGCATAAGAAGCTCCTTTTTCCCTTTCAACATAGATTATGTAGTATCTTCCCATCCTCCCTTGCAGTACAGTGAGGGTTGAGTGAAGCATTGTGGGAAACCCTTAAAACTGGTATTGTTACATGAAAGTATAGATTGGGTTGTTATCATCTGTCTGTTTCTGACTTTCTTTCCATTTTTACAACTGGAAAGTGGAGCACATCTTTGAATCTAGGAAACCTCACCTAGTTTTCTGCTTATACTAATTGCTCATTGGTTGTCTGGTGGAGACAGTCACAGTGAGATCACCCAAGGCTTAGGAAGGCAGACAATTGCAGTTGTCCAGAAGTTTCCCATCTCCTGCCTCTGCCTGTGTCTTTTGGACTCAGTAGATGAATCATTTTGCTAAGAAAGTCTCCCGTGTTCATCTTAATATTTGAGTTTCTCTTTCTATTGCTACAGAAACCTCTGCATACTTGATCATTCTCTTATTCGGATAGGCTTTGTCTCCTGACAAGGATTGTGCTCTGATAATTTGCATAAGCATGGCTCAATTCTTAGCATAACCAAAATGTGCCATAAGTAATGTATTAATAACACTGTGTTCATCTCTCTTAAAAGGTATTGTCCTATTAGCCATGTGACAAACAGACTATAAGGTGCTGAGATACTTCTTCTGAGGCCTTATGAAGCAAAAAGTCTAGTGGAGTTAGGAGATGTAGGTTGAGGTTTTTGACATTGATTTCCTTAGAAAAGACATGATTTGCATAGTTATACTACTTTTCAGCTTCTAACTATGCTCCCCTCAGGCTGTGCCACCCCCAGGGGTTGGACACAGCACAGTAGTTGGTATCAAATAATGACAGAAAAATGCACTCAATTCCCCAAAATATTCTAATGTTGCAGATGGAGAAAATTTCAACCTGGGTTTCTGTTTTGAAGGCTCAAAATGTTTACACATCCCTGAACTATCAGAGACTTTACAGGGAGCAAATGTCCTTTCAGGATACTATACTTAGCAGAGTAGGCACTCAACAATATTTATTGTTTTATGCATCTGCCAAGCACTTACCTTCAAGACTGAGGAAGGGTTCTGATTTTATTGCCCCAAGTTGTTAACCTATCTCTCAACTAAACCATTTCTCACTGCCCTGAGAGACTTCGAAATGACTCCACATATATAATGGCCAGCCAGGTTACTTCTTTACAGGGTGAGTCAGAAATTACAAAGACAAACAAAGGCATTCCACTTCACAGTACACATTCCAAGGAAGACATACCCAGCAAGGTAATAATAACAGGCTCAGAATTATGAACTAAAGCATTAACTAACACCCTGTGGTCTCTTGGAATGTGACCGTCAAAAAACTGTTGCCACAGGGGCAGGTCTGGGTTGGTTCAACAATTCGCAAATGCCGGCTGGACCTTCAGGAAGAGTTTGTAGCATTAAGTAATTTATGGGGTGCTAAGAAGTTCCTTAAGCTATTATTAAAAACATGCAAACTCCTCCCTGGTTAGACCTCTAGTAAGTCAGACTTCTAACTAAGCAGAACTGATAGGCCCGTCTTTTGATGTTTAATGAGTTCTGCAGCAGATGTGAGATGTGATGGACAGGGCTGCGGTGGTGATTTACTGGTCATGAAACGGAATGATGAGGGCCTTCTCTTGAAAAAAAGAAAATGTAGCCAAAGGACAGCCCCCACCCCACCTTCCTCTCCCACCAATCCCTTCCCCTGCTTTCTTTGTGCATGTGTTTTTGATTTCCTCACCCCCCCACTCCACCCGTACCTCTCAGTACTGGGATCATTTCCATTCAGGCACACACAGAACACTGCAAACTAATTAGCCTTGGATACAGCCACAGGAAGTCAGGCTGCCAAACCCTCTTTTCCCCCACAGTGCCTCGGCGCTCAGCCTGCCTCAGGCCCCAGCCTTATACCAGGCCTCTCGGAACCGGGTGCCTGTTCTAATTTTGCAGTTTCCCTTCACCTTATCAAACGCGCCCAGAGCCTGCCAGCGTGTGGGGCTTCCAACAGGCCTCTGGACTCTTTCCTCAGACCCCTTCTCTGCTTTCTGCCTGCTATTAAGTAGACTCATTTGGATACAGTTTCAATGCTGACTTGTTAATCTGACCTTGGTTAATGCTTTCTAAAGAAGAGCATTGCCCATTGTGCTGAACTTGAAAGGCTCTCCACCTTGCTCACCTATATTCCCAGGAGTTCTGTACCTCTGACTTTTCTCAAAGATCCACAAGTTTTCCCTCGTGCCTTGGGCATCAACTCTTCCTGAGGCAGTTTTGATTAAGATTGAGGGATGGTACACTAGACTAGAGATTCAGCAGGGTCTCTTATAAAAGATACCATTTCAATGGAAGCCCCCAGTCAGAGGCAGCAAACTTAGAACTCTTAGGATGTGTCCTATCCGGAACTACCAAATAGAAAATCGGTTGCCAACAATTAACCAAGATATTTTACGTAACAGTTCCAAAATAATTTGCTTCCCAGGATAATGTCATCCCTGAAGTATTCAGGATTAGAGTTCAGGCTTGTCTGATATAATTGGCTAATGGTAACTTGTTCCTTTTCCTGGAGGTAGAGCAAGGATTGTATAGATCATTATAGTCCCCAGTTCTCCCTGTGTCTTCCTGACACACACAAAGGTTTGAATTTGCCATTCTTCTGAGAGGACTAAGAGCTTTAATACTAAATGCTAAGAGAGCTTGACAGGGTTTCCATGGAACTCTTTTTTTCTTTTCCACAGTTGTGTGGCTATTTCAGGGTATACACATTAGAGCATTGTTTGTTGAGCTCTTGAGTCCCTTCCTCCTTTGACTGTGACCTTGCTGAAGGCTTGGACCTCAGAGGTCCTGTACCTTATTATAGTCTCAAGGTTTTGTCAATGTGTAGTCTTCAACAGTTTTTTGTTGATAGGTGTTGTTGGTTTGCTTTCTCACTCACCAAATCTTATTGGAGGCTAATGTGCTGTGCTCAGTGTCATGTGACAGTTTTTAGTGAAAGTACTGCTGGGAGATAAGAAATCAGGAAATAATGTATTCAACCGAGATAAAGAATTAAAGACATAAAATAATGTGCATTTGAAGAAACAAATTCTAACAAGACTCTTAAGTGAGGGTGAGTTTTGAGTGACTCTTCCAAGGTTATTAGAATTGCACCTTGCGACTCATCTATTTTTTAAAACCTATATCCGTTGTCTTATATTTGTATTGCATAACTAATCCTCTGGATTCCTAATTATGTTCACCCAAATCTGCCAGTGATTGCAATGTGTTTATTTCTAATCATTATTTAATAGCTAATGCCATATGGTTGGGGGCCAGATACTATGGAAAGGCATGAGCTCTGGCTAACTCTGTGGTCAGCCTGGAGACAGATGCAGCACAGATACTGGTGAAAAAGGGAGAATCCCCAGAAGTCTTGATGCTGCAAACAAACAAACAAACAAACAAAAAGCCAGCATGAGCATCCTAAAAATGTAAATGCACAAAAGTAATATTCAAAGCCAATGATCGTTTTGTCCTCATCAGCTACAGTAAAGAAATGTGCATGGTCACCTAGAGATGAAGTGCTCTCCTGGGTCTGTTGTCACCTGCAGTGTTAAATCATCATTAAATGTGTGCTTGAACTATGATTCGATCATGCTGGGTATCATCAGAAAGACACCACTAAAAAGGAAGATATAAGAAAGTTCAGTACTAAGTGGGTCAGTAGAAATTATTATACATGATTCATGTCAAAATGTAAATTTCAGTAACTCAGGTATGACAGTACATGATTGTAAACCCAGCACTCAGACTGAGACAAGAGGATCATGAGGCCAGTCTGAACTTCATAGGTAGAACCTGTTTAAAAAGATATTATTAATTTCACATAAAAAAAACCCAATATTAGAATTTATATAAAGGCACAAAAGACTCTAAATCTCAAAAACAATCATGATAAAAAAGAACAGAGTTGAAGTTATCACCATACCTGATTTCAAGTTATACCACAAAGCCATAGTAATAAAAACATCACCATACTGGCAGAAAAACAGACATGTAGATCAATGAAGTACAACTGGACTCAGATACAAACCCTCACAGTGACATCATTTTTGACAACGATGCTAAAGATACGTAATAGATAAAGGACAACCTCTTGCACAAGTGGTGCAGAGGAAACTACAGTGCCACATGAAGAATGAATCTAGATGTCTCTCCCACCCTGTAGAGGAATCAGCTCCAGATGAATCAAAAGCAGTAACATAAAACCTGAAAATATTAAGCTATTAGAGGAAAAAGTAGGGAGAACACTTGGAGATTACAGGCATAACAAGCATTTTCTAAATGAGACTTCAGTCACTCAAGAAATAATACAACAATTGATAAATGGACTTTCACAAAGTTAAAAAATTTTGTACAGCAAAATGAAAAGACAAGTGAAGAAGCAGCCTGCCTACGGAAAGGGAGAAGATGTTGTTAATTTCACTTTTGACAAAGTAGTAATATCTAGAACACACCAAGAACTCGAAATATTAAACACCAAGAAATCAAGTAACTTAATAAATGTCTGATGGGAGGAAGAGTTATCAGAAGATAAAGAAAATGTTGAACATCAAAACAGTGCAAATTAAAATTACACTGAGATCCCATCTCACACAAATTAGGATGGTGATCATCAAGAAAACAAGTAGCAGGTGCTGGAGAGATGACTCAGTAGCTAAGAGCACTGGCTGCTCTCCCAAAGGACCTGGGCTTGGTTCCCAGCACCCATATGATAGGTCATAACCAGCTGTAATTCCAGCTTCAGGGGATCTGATGCCTTTTTTTGCTCCCATAGGCACCAAGCATGCACACGGTGTGCAGATAGACGTGCAAGCAATACAAACATGCATAAAATAGAAGCAAGTCTTAAAAAGTGAAACAAATAACAAAAAGTATTAACGATGATGAGAAGAAACGAGAACCTTATATACTCCTCAATAAAACTGAGATTATTCTAGCCACCGTGGAAATCAGCACAAAGAGTTTGTCTTGTTTTTGTTGTTGTTGTTTGTTTGTTTTTCTTTCAAACTAAAAATATATCTACCATACAGTCCAGCTATATCATTCCTGGGCATTTACCTAAAGGACTCTAGAAGTCACAGTTACTTGTTTGTCAATGTTCGCTGCAGTGTTATTCACAAGAGCTGAGCTATGACTCCAATCTATAAGCAGCTTAGACCATATTCATCCCGAGGTGTGTAAACTGGGGAGTTTCTGGAGAGAATGAGCACCTGCCTTGCTCATAAGCAGCAATGGTGAAGGTGGTCTGAAATGATTCCTGGCATAAAAGTAGGGGATGTTCTAACATACTGGGTCTTGGTAATAATGGAGATTTTTGTCCATTGCTATTTCATAGACTCCTAGCAATTATAATTATGTTTAAAAAGATGCTCACAGACCCAAAAGGGGAGAATAAAAGCAAATGGAAGGTTAAAACATGACAGTGTGGCTGTTCTTTCATCTATAAAGTAGAAATTAAGCCACAAATATTCAAAGGAGATCTAAAAGACTAATATATAGACAGGTCAGATGACAAGTGTGGACTGGCTTTCTCGTTCCACCTTTATGTTGGCTCCAGGAATTGAACTCAGGTTAGCAGGCTTGTGTAGCAAGGGCCTTCACTTGCTGAGTCACCTCCCCAGCCTCCGTGAACACATTTTAAAGGATAACAATTCATCAAGAAGATATGAGTACTGTAAATTCATGTGGGTTGAATATTGACATTCTCAATTTCAGGAAACAAATACTAATGAAAACAAGAGGATACCCGGATAGAACTGTGGACGACTTAAACATGCTACTGTCATCAGGATATTGGTCACATAGACTAATGTTCAACAAAGAAATTTTAGAGTTAATATACAAAGTAAATCAAAGGGACTGAGCATATAATTACAGTACATCCCATTCAACAGATGTGGAACTCACATTCCTCTTAGAAGCCATGGAACTTTCTCTAATATAGACTGGAAAACTTTTAGAGTGAACTGTTCGGTGCCAGTGGGTGAAGGCTGCTCTCCTTGGAGGAACAGATGGTGCCCCAGTGTGACCACCAGAGGACATGTGTTATGGTTAGCAGACAATGAGCTCTTAGTCTTTCATAAATTAATAAATAAAAATAAGAGAATATGGAAAAGATGAGATACTTTTTATTTTTATTTTCGATAGCACAACTGTTCTTTACAAAAAAATTTTAGGTGGAAACCTAGCCCATACAGGAGAAAAAGTCATATCAACCTAGGGTTAAGGATTTTTCCAGAGGACAGGGAGGGGAGGGGCACTAGATCCCTGAAATCTCAGCCTCTGTAGTCAGCCACAGAATATCTCTGGGAAACCTCTTGAGTTCCGTGATGCAGATTCAGAAGTCAGAGGGAATCATCTGAAGTCCCTTCCTTGCCAATAGCAGGTGGGTTAATATAGGCACCAGGAGGCAGGCTTCTTAAAGGTTCAAAATGGAATGACATCATCATCAGGACAAGTCAGCTAGATCTCAGTCTTCTGGGCAATATAAGTCAAGGAGCATGGAAACCTGTTCCAAGAGTAGGAGGTCTCCACACTTCCACTCCAGCCCAAATCACTCATTACAAGCAAAACGTCACATAACGCCACTAGAGGGAGCCATAATCTTAGCAAACTGCCAAAGGTCTCTGGAGGCACAGACACTGTTACAGAATTCATTTCCTTGGTAGGTTAAAAGGAAACAGGGGATTGGATTGTTTGGAATTTGGGGATTTTTTTGAGTTCTTTATGTACTCTAGATATTAATCCTCTGTCAGATGTATATCTAGCAAAGATTGTCTCCCATTCTGTAGTCTCAATCTAAGACAAATGTTGCATGTTTTCTCAAATGTAGATCCTAGATTTTATATATAATAGATAAGAATATTTATATATACATAATATACTAACATATATCACATGAAAATAGAAACAGGACTTTGGAAACAGGAAAGAAGGCATAGGAAGTGGAGAGATGGCACGGAACCATGGTCCAAGTACATGTCCTCGAATGAAGCGCCTTCCTGAGACCCGCCACTATGCACAACAGATACGCGACAATAAACATTTTTTTTTTAATTAGTAAAACTAGTTTTAAAACTAAAATTTTAAAACTAGTAAAACAAAAAGAAGGACATTGTAGGATGTTGAGTATCTGCTGTTTTCTGACTCTGCAGAGACCACCTTTCGATTCCACCCAAGCACATCATGAAATTTATGGAGGAGGCTCCCTGTTACTTTAGCAGTTACATTACTGACTCATCTCGATGCCCACCTCTCCAGTTTTTGGAGTATCAGATGCTGGTTTACAGGAATGTTACATCACAGGAGAAACCATGGAAGGGGACAAGCAATTCCGGATGTGGCCGAGGCCAGCACCTCAAAGGCATCTACGGTACAGACCTTATGATCACTTTCGGAACCAGAACCCTTTTCTTCCTCATATGCTGATCACAGAATTCTTCTATTACAGAGAACCCAAACTTGAATCTCTGTCCTGTCTATGGTTTGTTCCTAGCTCTGGTATGAGGTTGCAGAGGATGATACTAATCCTCTTCGAGATGGTATGAAAGTACTTGCAAAGCACCAGTACATTTCCTAGATGTCTAGTTTTCTAAACACAAACTTCTTATTTATTGCTAATTATCTGAAACACACTATAATTTTTCAGTGACACTAGACTCATCTCCATAAAAACCACTGATGTACTTAAATAAAACTTTTTCCCCCCAGCGAGGCAGCAGCAGGAGTACTAAATACAGATCCTAATAATTCTGTGGGTTTTTTTTTGTTTTTTTTTTAACCAGAATACAGAGGACATGGAGGCACCAGAGAGGAAAGGCAAGAGAACGAAAGCATGGAAATCACAAAATGAACCTGAAAACATTGGAAAGCTCACAGAGTCCCCTAATGTTCACTCGCCATCCACCCATCTTTTCTTTGATGCTATCAACGTACGTTTGCTGAGTAACTAGCAAAGTACTGAGCCCAACAAAGAAAATAATAAACAAAACAGATCTTGTCTTTCGCTTTAAGAGCATATATTCTAGTGAGGGTAAACAAGACACTATAGATGCAGGCATAGAAACATCTAAATATCAAAAAAGTCCTGGGAAATAAAAGCATTGATGCCCACGAGGAAATGCAATGGGGGGAGTGCAGAGAGCAGCATTCAAAGACAGTCTTCCAAGGGAACTTGAGCTGATAAAAGGAAGAAGTCTGTGAGCAAATGACTAGGCAAAAAGCATGTGGATGGGAGTAAATCCCAGACTGAGGGAACGTGTGCAAAGACCGTAAGGCAGAGAATCTGAAAGAATGCTATCTTACTCCGAGGGTAGAGATGAGGGTAAGAGTGACAAGAAATGGCAATTTAATCTTTATTCCACGGAGAGATGGATGCCATTAAAGGAATCTTAACATAAGATTTTAAAGGAGAAGACATGACCTAGGTAAACAACAATGTAACTATAGGTTTAATGATTGGCTAAGAACACAGTTGGCAAACAGAAATCTTTGGGAGTGGTGCAGAATTAGCCAGTATAAGATGATGAGGGTTGGGTAGGTGGTGGTAGTGCATGCCTTTAATCCCAGCACTTGGGAGGCAGAGACAGGTAGATCTCTGTGAGTTCAAGGCCAGCCTGGTCTACAGAATGAGTTCTAGGACAGCCAGAGTTATGACAGAGAAAACCTGTCTTGAAAAAAAAAAAAAAGATGATGAGGGTTGAGTCCAAATCATGGTGGTAATGAGTTTTGGCTTCATAATATAAGAAGTCAGGGAACTGGAGCAGCTACTGGGTTTATCTTACATGCCTTAGATCTTAAAGAAATGATTTTTATGACTTACTTGAGGTCACAAAGCTGCTCAGTGGCAGAAGGCATTCAGGAAGCAAGATCCAAATGTAGAAACAACTTCTTACTCATCCTATCCCACTTCTTCCCCTACGAAAATACTCTTTGGGGAATATCAGCAATGAGTGATGTCTAACTATGTGCTTCTTGGAGTAAGACACTTAAGGAAATGAAATGTTCTTCTTAAATGGGAACGAGGCAGAGGTGTCCCTTAACTTTAACCCTGAAAAAGGAGTTCTAGATTTTAGAATTGCTATTCCTTGACTGTCTGGTTCATTGTCTTCTGTTATGTTTATAAAAACAGAAGTTGGAGCTGGAAATGTAACTCAATTGGCAGAGTGCCTGCCTAGTGCATATAAAGCTCTGGACTTAATCATCAGAACTGTGTAAAGCATGGGTACATGTCTGACATCCCAGTACTTGGAAGTTGATGTTCAAGATCATCCTCTGCTCTGTATCAAGTTCAAGGAAGGTTTGGGCTACAGGGGATCCTGGCTTTAAAAGAAAGTGTTAGATCTATGCATTCACTTGTGCAAACACCTCCACAGTAGGCATTTAATACCCCTAGACTGTTCCTCATGACTGCGTTGTTAGTGTGTTAGTGTGTGTTGGTGTTTGTCTGTGTATGTGTGTTGTGGAGTGAAGGTGGCATCAAATTGTCCGCATACAGCTTTTTAATTGGTCAATTACACATCAATAAAACTTATATAAAAGTTAGTCTGTCTAGAAGGGATTTCATCCAACATTTACTTGGCATTTTTCAGCTGAGTGTCACACAACGCACTGAGAAAGTTCAGTGCCCTGTATGTGCACCACCAAATGGTCTTGGTATTATGATTCTTCCTCCTGGATGAAGACTATTGCTGCAGCACTGGCTGCCAAGAAGACTTCTGAACAGAGCAGCTTGTGTGGTCTAGTAGGAAGAGATCAGAGGGAGCAAGAGGAAAGAGCACAACCTTTATCAGAACAGACAAGGACGGTGGGAATAGGTGAGAGAAGCTGTGTTGGCTAATCTTGGTTGTCAACTTGACTACATCTGCAATCAACTAAAACCCAAACAGCTGGACACACCTGTGAGAGATTTTCTTGATTGGATCATTTGAGGTAGGAAGACCTACCCCAAATCTGGGCCATACCACCTGGTGGCAGCTCTCATAAGAAGACATGGAAGAAGAAAGCTTTTGTTTGCCCCGACTCTTGTCAGATCCATCTATCCTGTTGCGGAGGCATTCCTTTACTGGTGTTAGAATCCACTTCCTCAGAATTCAATGTAGACTGAAAACCAGCAGCTCTTTAGGATCCTCTGGGACTCCATGATCAGATTGGAACTGCTGAGACATCCAGGCTTCTGGACTGTACAACTAATGGATCCTCGATCTTTCCATCAAGAGACAGCCATTGTTGCACAACGTGGACCATAATGTGTAAAGCATTCTACTCACACACATGCGCACACACACGCACACACACACACACACACACACACACACACACAAGATCAGGGCATTAGGAACTAGATCCCTTCAAAGAGCCTCTGCACCAGTGTGGAATTTCATGCTGAGTCTTAAGAATACCATTGCAGGCACTGTGTGATATCATTGTCCTGAAATCATGGCTTTGTCATAGTTAAGATAGTTAGAGACTTCCTGTCCCTTTGCGATATGCTGCCAGGACACCAAGTCTACTTGAGATAACTAAATATTAAGATTCTTATCTGTTAGTTCACAGGGAAAGGCAAGGACACATGACACCACATAGGGTTATGACTCAGTTCTATACTAGCATGTCTTCTACTAAAGTCAACTGTACAGGAATACCCATTCACAAAAACAGTAACAATGATTCTGAAAATTAAATATATATGAGCTAATTAATAAAAACCTACAGTTTAAAACAATACCACTAGTGATTTTTTTGGTTAAGCTTCCTGTTACATAAGTAACCTCAGACATTCCACATAAAAACTCCTACAGCTAATACCCACTTTCAGGAAAGTAGCTGGAAACAAAATTTTAATTCACAAAAATCAGCAGTTCTTCTACATACAAATAACAAGCAGACTGAGGAAGAAATAAGGGAAACAACACCTTTCACAACAGCCTCAAATAATATAAAATATCTTGCAGTAACTCCAACCAAGCAAGTGAAAGACTTCAAGTCTTTGAAGAAAGAGATTGAAGAAGATATCAGAAGACGGAAAGATCACCAGTGCTCATCAGTAGGACTAACATAGAGAAATGGCCATCCTAACAAAAGCAATCTACAGATTCAGTGCAAATTCAAATTCTAACACAATTCTTTACAGACATGAAAAGGAAAATCCTCAGCTTCATATGGGGGAAAAAACAGTGTAGCTAAAACAATCCTGAACAATAAAGGAACTGCTGGAGGTCTCATTGTTCTCCTTGTTTCAAGCTGTACTACAGAGCTATAGTAATAAAAACTGCGTGGTATTCACATAAAAATATAAGCATTGATCGATGGAATAGAATTGAAGAGCCAGACATAAATCCACATACCTGTAGACACCAATTTTTTTAATAAAGAAGCCAGAAATACACAATGGAATAAAAGACAGTATCTTACCAAATGATGATGGTCAAACTGGATGTCTGCATGTGGAAGAATCCAAATAGATTTATCCTTATCACTCTGGACAAAACTCAAGTTCAAATGGATCAAAGATCTCAACATAAAACCAGATGAACCAGACATGATAGAAGAAAAATAGGAATAGCTTCGAACTCCTTGGCACAGGAAAAGATTTTCTGAACAGAACATTATTAGCACAGACATTAAGATCAACAATTAATAAATGGGACCTCATAAAACAAAAAGCTTCTACAAGGCAAAGGACACCATCAACTGGGAAAAAAAGCAGCACCCGACAGAATGAGAAAGGATTTTAACCAACTACACATGTGACAAAGGAATAATATCCAAATTATATAAAGAATTCAAGAAACTAGGTGTCAGAAAACCAAATAATCCAATTTAAAAGTGATGTACGGATCTAAACAGAGAATTCTCCATAGAGGAAACTTAAATGGCCAAAAAATAAAGAAATGTTCCACATCCTTAGCCATCAGGGAAATGTAAATCAACATTACTTTGAGATTCCATCTTATACCTGTCAGAATGACTAAGATCAATAATACAGGGGATAGCTCATGCTGGTGAGGATGTGGAGGAAGGGGAACACTCCTCCATTGCTGGTGGGAGTGCAAATTTGTACATCAACCCTGGAAATCAATATAGCAGCTCCTTAGTAAATTGGGAATTGATCTAGATTCAGCTATATCACTTTTGGGCATATACCCAAAGGATTCTCCATCCTACTGCAAGGACACTTGCTAAACCATGTTCATTGCTGCTCTATTCATAATAGCTAAAAACTGGAAACAACCTAGACGTCCTTCAACAGAAGAATGGATAAATAAAATGTGGTACATTTACACAACAGAGTAATAACACAGCTGTTAAAAAATGGCATCATGAAGTTTGCAGGCAAATGGATGAAACTAGAAAAAAAATCATCCTGAGCGAGGTAACCCAGACCCAGAAAAATAAATTTGGTATGTATTCACTTATAAGTGGGTATTAGCCATTAAGTAAATGATAACCAAACTACAATCCATAGACCCAGAGAGGTTAGGTAAAGAGAAGTGGTCTTGGGGTTGGGGTGTATGTGGATCTCCCTGGAAAGGGGAAATGGGATAGATTCTATGGGAGGACTAGAGGATGGGATGGGATGGATGGGGATGGGAGAAGGGGTAGGGTGATCAGGTGGGCTAAGATGGGATAGATGGCAAGACTGTGAGACGGAGAAATGGGGGAAATTTGGGGGGCATTGTGTGGTGGTGTGGAAACCTAGTGCAATGGAAACTTCCTGAAATCTATGAAGATGATCCAATGAGGACTCCTAGTAATGGGAGATAAGGAACTCAACTGGCCATCTCTTGTCACCAGGCAAGGCTTTCAGTGGTGGGACTGAGTTGCATTCAATTGAGTTGTTGGCCAAGGTGGTCCCATGGAAATTCCCAAACAACCTAGACTGTTATTAAGACAAACTGATGGTGGGACCCCATTGCCAAGAACAACACCCACACAGCTCATTGAACATGGAGTTGCTAAGCTGGTACCTACATGTAGCCTTCATCCCTACATATTAGTCTCTTCGGTAAGAGAAGGTACTCTGCAGGCTACTGAAAGAGAAATGTGGACACCAACCCAATCATGATACCTTTGGCCTACAGTCTGTCCTGCCTGAAAATTATGCTCAGGCAATGGTGGTGCAGAACTTGTGGGAGTAGCCAACCAATGTCTGGTTTGACTTAAGGCCAACTCCATGAGAAGGAACCCATACCCAACATTGCTTGAGTAACCAAGAACAGAGACTAGATAACCCAGATACTTAGGGTAAAATCAAACACTACTGGTCTAAAAAAAGTATCAATAAAATGACTCTTAATTATATTCTTCTATACTCAAAGATCAGTGCCTTATCCAGTCATCATCAGAGAGGCCTCCTCCAGCAGCAGATGGGAGCAGATGAAGAGACTCACAGCCAGCCTTTACACACACACACACACACACAGTATAGGAGAAAACTGGACCTGCCACTGGACAGAACAAGGCCTAATCTGCCCAGGCATGCCCAGAGACAGAACTACCCGGACACGCCCAGGGAGCAGCGGTCTGGCAGCCAATGGGACACTGGGCCAGGTGGAGGGTATAATAGGCTTCCCTCCTGTAATAAACTGAGTCTGCCTTTTGCCACTCACCTGACTCCCAGAGCCTGTGTTGGTTCTGCACCAACTCTACCCCATCACCTGAAGGGTCCTGTGGATGGGTACAAGCACCACACACACAGAGTCTAAATGTGAAGTCTTCATCAATCTCTCCCCTTGGAGCTCAGGGAATTACACAGAAGAGGAAGAAAGGCTGAAAGAGCCAGAGGGATGGAGGACACCAAGAGAACAAGACTCCCCGAATCAATTAAGCAAGGTGCATATGAGCTCACAGAGACTGAAGCAGCAAGCACAGGGCCTACATGGGTCTAAACCAGGTTCTCCTCAAACATATTATAGCTTTTAGCTCAATATTTTTAAGGGACTCCTGACTATGAGAACAAGTGGGCCTCTGCCTCTTGTGTCTCCTCTTGGGACTCTTCCTCCTGTTGAGTTGCTGTGTCCAACTTTAATATGATAGTGTTTGCTTCATCTTATTATATTATATTTTGTCATGTTTGGTTATCTCTTAGAAACCTGTTTTTTCCTTTTTTTTCTTTTCTAATGAGAGACATAAAAAAGAGTGGATCTAGAAGGAAAAAGAGGTGGGAAGAACTGGGAGGAGTAGAGGAAGGGGAAACTATAATCAGAATATATTGTATGAAAGAAAAAATCTATTTTCAACAAAAGGAAAAATGAAAATGAAAACAACAAAAGAATAAAAAAGAATTTTATTTGAATATTATTTTATGCATTTCTCAAGTAAACATCACAAAGTTAGCAGATGAGAAACTGTTCCAGCCTGTTCATAGAAGACTCAGAGGCTCTTTCAATATTAAACCTTCCAGGAACAAGAGAGAGGTGCATAATTAAGATATTATTGCTTAAAAGGCACATCTCAATGATCTCTGCAGATTCTCTTATTTGTTTCCCAGGCTTTGAGCTGCCCATGCCACTGCCAGAGTAGCCAGCTCTGCTCTCACACGAAGCATGGGCCTGACTTTCTTGGGGGATATCCAAAGGATCAAGTTACAGGACCCAAAAGTACGGGGGAGGTACTTCCCATGGACAGAACTGTTACAAATAAGATACAGACTGTGGGAGGGGTGCCAAAAGATCAATTCCTTCCCTGCTCCTGCCTTCGATGGTCTGTTCTGCAGTGGTTGACTGTACAGCCCGGTCCAACTAACTACCACCCTTCATCAGAAAGCAGCATGTTCGCTAATGCAGCACTTGGGGTTCACTAGCCAGGCTTTCCTGTCTCACTCCTCCTCCTGGGATTGGGGCACTCGATGAAGCATCAGCATTCCAATCTTTCTATGAGCCCTATTAATATGGAGATGCTGCTCTTGCTCTCTGCTCTCTCTTCCTTCTCTCATTTCCTCTCTTTTTTTCTGTCATTAAGTTATTTCACACCCTGGAGATACAGCTGTGAAAGCTAGACACATTAGTCCTTTGAAAGGACTAATAGTTCCGTAAGAAGAGACAACATCACTTCTGAGGGGTCTTAAGATGCATGCTTCTCAGTGGATGTCAGCAGAACTCCTGTGGGATGAGGTCATGGTTTGGCGTCATTTTTAGATGGGTATTGCACTGCTGAACTGAGAAAGCTAAGGACAAGGTGATATATGAGTGGCTTCCCCTTGCATACATCATGGATATTTTTCTGCTCATCTCTCTGCGGTGAAAACATACACCAAGCCTTTATTGCTATGGATAATAAATAGAACTCACAATACATAAAGCCCTGTATGCTTTAGAAGCTATCTCACCCTCTTTGTATAGGAAATGTTGAACACATTCTCTCGGGAGCTCTGCTGTGGGCTTTTTACCAATTTTCACAATTACTTCTCACAATGATCTAAGAGCTGGATGCCACACTACTTCCAAATGAGAAATTCCTGTCTCCTATTACCTAGGAAATGTCCACAGTTATACAGCCTGCTGAGGAAGCAAAGCCAAGTTCACCTAACCAGAGTGCTTGCCTTCTGCCCCCCACACTGAGGCACAGTCTCACTGAGTCTTCCCGTGTAGGTGACAGGCGGCTGCCATTTTAGTGTGTGGGTGTGTAAGGTCAGTGCTGCCAAGAGATGACACAACACAGCATGTACCCTGCCATGTCTCCAGCATGCCCCACTCCTACCCAGCACATGCTGACTTCCATTTCTTCACACAGATTGTTGGAAGGAGAGGCACTGAAGGGGAGTTTTATCCTCTATTGGACACTGGAAAGCCCAGGGAGAGACATAGAAGACCAGGCAGATAGCTTGGACACTATTTCTCTCTCTCTCTAGCTTCAATGCCTATCACACATATCTCCAATGAGAATTCAACCTGCTACCTCACATGTCACCTGGACTTTAGCAGTCACTTGCTTGCTCACATTTCATCAGCAGAGGAGAAGCATACTTGATACTTTGGATTCTAAAACATTCCCAGGCAAATGTTTTTGCCTTTGACTCTACTGCAGCTGGACCAGAATCCTTAAAATTCACATCTGCCTTTCCAACTTGAGGCTTCAAAGCTTTGCTCTGCCTCCTGCCTGGTCCCTGCCACTTACCTACTGCCTCCCGACACATGCCAGAAGATGTACCTGGTCTCTCTTTGTGCACTACATCTTTAGATCAGAACTGGGGCTATTCCTACCTTATACTATATAAGCAGCACCACTCCCAGTTAAGCCAGCACCAATCACAGCACTGAGCAGTGATGATTTCCTCTTCTGGCCTCTTTCCCAGTGGGAGCCTAGCCTTCCTCTTTTCTTTTCTGTCTTCTGAATGTGGCATATGCTCTTCCTCAATGAAAACCACAGAACAGAAAGGAATCAGGAGCACTATAACATGGCTGTTCATTCACATACACATCTCTTTTTTATTGGACACCAAGAAAACAGTTGGCCTGGGGCTCATATTCCAAATGCCCAAGAACAACTCTCAAGTCAGGGATAAGCAATTGAGCAAAGTCTCACTTTGGGGCTGATTTCTGGCAATTGGTGTGTTTTTCAGGGAGGGGCAGATATATACAGACTCATCTAGTCAAGACCAGATCAAGAAGGGGATGTGTGCCCCACAGTCACACATCTAGACTTTACCCTGTGGTCACCAGGACTCAAAGATATTTTAGATAATATATGTAGGAATCTGAAATTACCCAGCTGAGCCTAGGTGTCCTGAGACAATCATGAGTTAGCAATGCCATTGTTGTTTCAGCCATTAAGGTCACTGGAGGAAATAAATAAATAAATAAATAAATAAATAAATAAATAAATAAATTTGTGAAATAAATAACTAAAGCATATTCAATGGAGAATATAGTCATTGAACAAGAGATAACAGTAAAATGAGCTGAGGGTTTAGAGTTCTTTGGAGTAAAGCAGATGACTCCATGAGACATTAGTGTGGTAATTAGGCAGTTTCAGGACAGACAGAAGTATGGTAGTAGGCAGAGGCAGAAGTATGCAGGAGACAAGGAAAAAGAAAACGGGACATGTAGAAGGAACTTGCTGAACTTTAGTGCAACGAACGTAATCCCAGATCATGGCGAGTAGGAAAACGAGAGGCCGGCAGGGGGACTTAGAATTTGGAAATTATCGTAAACACAGCATAAGGGCTTTAGACGATCAGAAGCCTGAAAGCAAAATCAGTTTCTTTGTGCTCAGTTTCATCTCATTTATGGTGTGAACAAATCCAGAAAACTGTTGGGGTAGATGGGCGGGAGCACGAAAAATCTTTATGGATGTGAGGCTCCCCGTCTCTATCCCTTGGCTGGCTTGGGGCATGTGGTGCCTCTGTTCTTGGCCTAGAAGCTTTGGTCCCCAGACTTGGCTACCTCCGAGTAAGCTAATGAGTGAGACCGGAACTGATGGCTTCCACATGGGATGCTGTGCGAGGCTTTTGGCGCGGACTGGTACAGCTCATCTCCCAGTGTGAGGAACTGCGGGTCAGTCCACCCCAGCGTCCCACCAGAGATGCCTTGTGTCTCAGGAAATTCCATGTCCCTGGGTCGACTCCATTGTTTGAATGCCCCAGAATATCTCCCAGGGAGCTGTTCTCAAGTCCAACCAGTATGAAGAAGTAGATACAGACCCAAAGAGTGGAAAATTTGGGCAGGAAGTTATAAAATGAGATGCAGCTTGGAAATGCAGAATGCTACATCTGGCAGAGAAAACAACAAATCGCTGAGTCCCTTCCGCCTCTCACTACCAGATACACAAAACACAGCAAAGCACAGAAGACGAGGCAGGTTACTGCCAAGCGGAGGGAGCTTCGACGCCAGCCCCCTCCAAAGCCCATGGGATGGCCTTTTTATACCCTTCTGTGAATATGCATAGGTAAGCAACGTTTTAAAAACTTTTTCTTAAATAAGGTTCTCCCCATATTGTATAAGCTTCATGTGACCCTTAAGCAGACTGAAATGGGAATCAGTCCCGGGGCCGCTCTGTTGAACACCACCTTTCCTCTCAGCGCTTGAGACTGTTGGAAGGGCCCCCTCAGCCCAACAAATATAATGAACTTGGGCTAAAGTCCTCTTCAGTCATGATGTAAGGCTGTGAGTAAATACGAGACTATGTCCTGGAAACTATGTCCTGGGCCTAAGTCCCATCTCTGCATCACGTGACTCCAAAGTGATCTGTAGTAAAATCGTGAACTCTAGGAAATGCACCCTAACAGCACCATACTGTTCTACTTTCCATCGTACTAAATTTTCCCCAACGGACTCTAGTTATACCAAAGCAGACACAGAAGACTTTGCCAAAGGTATCATTTTAAAAATGAAATTCACCTTATTTCACTTTATCTTAAACTTATTTGCATTTTCATAGAATTAAAATAAACAACGGAGAGATATGCCACGTATTTCACCCAGTTTCTCCCACTGTTAACAGGGCAAAACACAAAATTGGCACTGATAAAATCTACCTATTGAATGGTCTTTTAATGTTTATGTATGAAAAAGAGACTTCAAGTGTTCCTCTAATTTGGTTGAAATTGGTTAACAAGTGTTTACTATTTTTGTCTATTCTTGAGAAATTAGCACATGAATACACCAAAATATGACCACATTCACCTCCCATTTCCCCCTCCGAATATCCCAGCATGTCCCCTCACCTAACTGCATGTCCTTTTAAAAATGTTTAACTAAATCACTAAGTCCAGCTAGTGCTATCTGTATGCACCTGAGTGGATTCAGGCCACAGACTCAAGAAGAATGAGTATCCTGCCCACAGTTACTATTGACTGCTAGCAATTCTTCAGGAAGGGCTGGGACCTGGACAGAACTTAGAATCCTGGGTGGCTTGATCTTGTGCAGATCTTATCCAGGTGACACTTGCTGTGAGTTCTTGAGCATGACAGCCCTGTTATGTCTAGAAGACAGCATTTCACAGCACTGCTCCCCGCCCTCTGGCTTTTCCACGCTTTTGCCCCTTTTTTTCTAATGATGTTCCCTGAGCTTTGGTTGGGGTGGGAATGCTACTAAAAAAAATGTCCCATTTAGGGCTGAGTACTTAATCTTCCCAAAGTTATCTTGACATGGGTGTATCTTCGTGTTACAAAGCCTTAACATTAAAGAATTGGGTTCTACTTGTAGATTTAGTTTCAGGTCTAGTGAGAAAGGGTCTGGTGGATGCCACCTAAAACTGTGGTGGGTTGCTGTATCAGGAGTGATTAAAGCCTCCTGAGACCCAGAGAGGTTTCACCCAAAGTCATGAGGCAAAGGCTCTAAATGATTCTGAAATCTCGTGTGCAATTTCAATTCTACACAGAAAGTATTTTCACGTTTTTCATACTAAGTGAACTTGACTGTGCAAGAAGGAGAAAGGTGATTGACCAAGGGCCCCTGAGACACCTTACATCTGCTGTGTGCCCCGTGTGTCTGGTGACACTTCCTGGTGAGACATAGACAAATGCTTATTCCCTCCAGATAGGTAACTGATAACAGACCAAAGATGACAACCAAAATCCAATTTGGTGGACCGTAAGTTTTACTGGGGTTACTTACAGGAATATGGGTAAATTGTTTCCTGCAGGAGCAGAAATAACTCAGACAGTTGCATCATCAAAGCTACAGCGTGGGTGACAGGCCATGAAAAATGGGAGCCTAGAGCATACCGCACAACCTGCAGGCAGATCAATAGGTTGAAAAGTGTCTTTTCCAGGTACCCAGTTAAGTCCGAGCCTCTTTCGGACGATTCAGCTAGTCTGAGACATTTTGAGGTAGTATAACTTGTCAGAGAGTATCTTTCAACAGTAGTTACTGCCTATGAGTGCTCCGAGAGGGAGGAGTCTGGTGAATCTGGTCAGCTTCAGGGGTTTATGACGCTATTGAGTTCCTTATCTTGAGTTTAACAAACTTCCCTGCAGGAGGAAATATTTCACCTCCCCTTGTAATATCCTGCTGTTTCCATCTCTGTTCTAGATTGCTTTTTGCTATAATAAAATAACGTGATCAAAAGCAACTTGGGAAGAAAAAAGGGTTGCTTCAGCTTACAGCTCACAGTTCATCGTGAAAGGAAGTCAGGACATGAACTTAAGCAGGGCAGGAACCTAGAGGCAGGAGCTGATGCAAAGGCTATGGAGGAGTGCTGCTTACTGGCTTGCTCCACTTGCTTTTTATACAACTCAGGACCATCTGCCCTGGGGTGCAACACACACACACACACACACACACACACACACACACACACACACACGGCCAGATACAGCAGCTTGCATCTGACAAACCTAGTGCTCCTACAGTGAGACAGAAGGCAGAGACGGCAGAATCCCTGGAAGTTCATGGACCACATAGCCTGGAGCATGCAGAGACAAACATGGTGGAAAGTGAGGAACAACACTGGATATTGCTCTCTGACGCCTACACCTCCACGTTACTGCTGTGACACATGTGCCTCTGATCCTCCCCACAAGATTGAAAAAGATCTATCCCACTTTGAGACGTCTGTGTGGCTTGTCCTGTGTTCTCTAATATATTATTGGCTATCAGTTGAAGAGAACACCTTGTTCTGATGTCCCACATTTTTATCAGGTTCTGCTTCGCTCCTCATCCAACGCCCATACCTCCCCAGGCCATCCTCCGTTTCTCAAAGTCCCAGCTCTGTTCCCCTCAAGCCTGGCTCATCCTGGGTGTGCTGGCTGCAACATCCCTGCTCCATCATATCCTAATCCCACAGGAATCTCTCTTGGTTGGGCTCAAACAATGGGCACCACATGTTCAAGGAGCCTGGAGAATCTTAGCAGACAAGATTCAATCATTTAAAATGAGTTCCATTTAGAATATTAATAACACCTCAGAGTTACAGTCAAATAAGTGAAAATGTCACAGGTGGGGAGGGAGAGAGAGATGAAGCACGTTCAGCTATTCTCCATCTGTCACCTGGAACTGTGGTTAAATGAATATGATTTACTCTGGCCACTACCTGAGACAAAAAGAGAAACAGCTGACTTCTAAGTACGCTGGAGAAAACCTCAGAACCTTAGGGCTGGCCGTCTTAAGGGTCACACTCCTGTAACAGCCACCAGCAGTAACTAGCTGAACAGTGGCTGTATTCCCAAGCCCTTCACTCCTTCCGTATTTGGGTGGGTCTCACTTACTTGGCACAAGTGTTAAGGCATCTGTCTGCTCCCTGGATTCTGGTTTGGACTGAGACTGATTTATTCCAGAATCTGCTATGTATTTAGGGTGTGTCACTCCCTGAGTACCAAATTTCAGTGCTAGTCCAGTAACTTGTACAAATAATTACATTTTTATATTTGGGCTATTAGGGATTGAGCTGGTGTGATGCGCGTACATAGGGAAGATGGTGTGTAATCACTCACCCAGTAATTCACACTTGGGTAGCATGCTGGAGTCTGAGAAGCACTGGCCTTTTAGATCTGCACAAGAATCCCCATGAGGTAGGTAGCTTAGTAAAAACGATCCCTATCCCCATTTTATGAAGAATAAACTTAAAATTCAGAGCAGCAGAAAGTGACTGTCACCTAAGAATTGCCAGGTGACTTTAAACATGCAGTAGCTCTTATGGCTTTTGGGTTACCGTGTTTGAAATTCCCTGTTGTTAGCTTGCATTTAATTTTTATGAAAGATATTTACTGAAGTATAATTGACACTCAACAAACCGTACATATTTAAAGTACACAGATTGATAAGTTTTGACATACATGTATACCCGTGAAATCAACACTGTAATTAAAATAATGAATGTATCCATCACTCCCCAAATTTCCTTCAGCCTTTTTGTAGTGCTGCCTTCTCCAGCCTCCCTGTGGACCCCATACAGCCACTGGCCTGCCCTCCACCACTGTATATTAGTTGTGTCACATTGACAATTAAGACTAACCATCCCAGTAATCAACAGAATGGATAACAAATAAACTGTGACCTATACACAATTTGACTACTGTTCCATAATTAAAAGTAATGAATACTTGATATATGCTACAACATTTTTTTGAATCTTATACTTGAGTGAAAGAGGACAAATACATTTTTAAAAGAGTTTAAATACATTAAAATTCTTTACATTAAATACATTAAATACATTAAAAATCTTTTAAATACATTTAAAAGCAATCCGTATGATTTCATTTAAACAAAACTCTACAGGATTGAACTAATAATTAATGGAATGAAAATTAAATGATGAGCAAAAAGGAAATGAAGAAGGAAACATTACTACAAACATGCCCATTAAACTGTTCTATTGCTGTGAAGAGACATCATGACCAAGGAAGCTTATAAAAGGAAAGCATTTAATTAAGGACTTGCTTGTAGTTGCATTCAAAACACCATAGTCCAAGCCCTGGCTCTCATAGGCTTGTAGCCATATCATGACTTTCAGTCCAACTCTGAAAGTCCCTATCATCCTTCACAGTCTCCGGAGTTGGGTTATTTTGATGTTTCTTAGTATAGATATCTGGTCTCTCCTTTATTCAACGGATGTTTGAATCTTTGTTTGCTGTTACCCCACCTTGTCCGCGTGTGGAGTGAGTTGATGGTGGTTGGGTTTCAGTCTTAGAGCCACTCTGCTTGTGCAAATGAGAAGTGGTTTCAGCAAAGGTTAGATGCAAATTCTGAGCCAAGGAGCAAACCTTTTGTTGATTTAGAAGATTATTATAACCAATCTTCAGAAGTCTGTGGACGTTCTCTCTGGGTTCTACACATGGTCCTTGGGTTGCAGGAGTTTGAGTCACAGTGCAAACTGGTGGTGTTTCATGGATGCAGGGCATGGAATATCACACCATTCTTAGGAAGAAGTGTATGGGGTGGATGCCATGCTGGGGAGGTCTTTACCTTGGATCATGGGAGTATGATGTCATGCAGTCCCAGGGCATCTCAATAGGTGGTGTGGTGGACTGCCTCTGCGAGTTTCTACCTGTGATCATGGTCACAGGATGCCACTAAGTGCTCCCTGGGCTGAGTTGTGGATGATGTGGTTGGTAAGGCAGAAGCAAACTGGGTTTGAGTGTCCCTATGTGGGGGTTCTGAGTCACAGGATTCCACTTTATTTTGGTGTGCTGGTTTGTTTGACTCCATGTAATCCTGTAGGTGGATGGGTTCGGTCTGGGAGTTCCTCCCCACCTGTGGTTTCAAATCAGACTCCATGTGGTATTGGCATGGTAGTGTAGATGGTATCTTTATCTATTCTTATAGAGTCCTGAATTACCTGCCTGGAGAATAGTCCTACCATGGTGGCAGGTCTTTCACCTCGGTTAACTAACCCAATCGAGATAATCCTCCATAGACATGCCCACAGGCTAACTTGTCGTAAACAATCTCATTGAGGGTTCCTAGTTTGTGTAAGCCTTTACATAGACAAAAGTCTTCAATTCTCCTGGTTAATATACAGGCATGAAATCATTGCATCATGTATTAGGTGCACATTGAACAATATATAAACATCTCAAACTACATTTCAAAAAGTCTGTACTCCATTACATCTCCACCATCCAGTTTCAGTTCCTACTCATCCTTGCAAACTCTAGATATGATCAGTTTTTAAATCTTAGCCAGTTTAATAAATATGTTTGTCATATTGTCTCATTGTATATTTCCTTATTACACATTATTTATTTCTCATTCCATTAATTACTACTTATATTTTGCATGTTTTCATGTCCTTATTTTGTGCGTGTGTGTGTGTTGTGTGTGTGTTCGCGCATGTGTGTGTGTGTGTGTGTGTGTGTGTGTGTGTGTGTGTGTGTGTGTGTGTGTGTGTGTGTGTGTATGCTGAAGATCAACCTAGAGCATCTTCCATCTTTTCTTTTCAAATATTATTTTTATTTTTTCTTAAAAATGTTTTATAGTTTTCAATGTCATGGCATATACATTTTCACCAGTCTCATTCTTAGATATTTAATTTTAAGTATTTTTAATTAAAATGCTCTCCTACAATACATTTTGATGATGTTTTCCCCCTTCTACATTTCCTCCAGATCCTCCCCCACTTTACACACCCAACCTTATATTCTTTTTCTTTATCCCTCTATATTTTTTAAAAAAAGAACAAGGACTGGAAACAAAAGCAAGAGAAACAAGCAACATGCACCCCAAAGTGAAAATCAAGACAGAGACCAATAAGGCAACATACCAAAGCAAAGCAAAATCAAAAAAGAAGTTCACGAAATACAACTGATTTTGGATTGTGTTGGTTACCTACTCTTGGGCATGGGGCCTGTCACAGAGTGTGGTTGATATACTCAGGGAGACTCCATTGGGGAAAACTACCTTTCCCTTTCCCAGCAGGTATCAATCACAGATAACTTCTTGGTCAGAAATGGGACCCCATATCTACATTCCTCTCACAGTTCTGGGACCCTATCTGGCTTGAACCTATGCAGGCCTTATGCATGCTGCCACAGTTACTGTGAGTTTATACGTGCACCAGTCCTGTTGTCTCAGGAAGACACTGTTTCTTTGGAGTTAGCCATCAATTCTGGTCCTGACATTCTTTCCAAGGCCTCTTTTGCACAGATCTCTGAGCTTTGAGGGGAGGATTTGACATCCCAGTAGGACTGAATGCTAGAGTCTCCTATACTCTGCACATTGTTCAGTTGTGGGTGTCTGTGTTAATTTCCCATATATTTCAGAAAGAAGTTTCTCCGATGTGGATTAAGGGAGGCACTGATCTATGGGTACAATAGAACGACATTGGGAGTCATTTTATTGCTATGTTCCTTTAGCAGAATAGTATTAGGTCTTTCCCTAGACCTATGACTTATCTATCTTGACCACTTTAGCAGTGTCAAATGCGGGTTCTATCTCATGGAAAGGGCTTTAAAGCAAAATTTTAAAAGGTGGCTGATTATTCTCATAATACTTGTGTCACCATTGTACCAGTATATCTTGTAGATGTAGGTAGGTCTCAGGGTTTGTAGCTGGGTGAAATTGATGATTACATCTCTCCTCCAATAGTGTGAAGAGTATCTCCCAGTGCTATGAATGCTAGTCAATAGAGATGAAGATTCTAGTAAGGTACCAGCTTACTTCTCTATATTCAATCAAGTGTTATCTTCAAGAATCTTACCATCAGATTGTGGAGGGCAATCAATAGACTTGACAATAATCTGTGATTTGGGGGGTTTACATGGGGCTCCTCTGGCCAACAACTTAACAAGATGTAACCATCCCTTGCACTGGAGGTTTTACTTGGTGGCACAAGATGTCTAGTTGGGACATTGTTTCCCCGTTATTTGGAGACTTTATTTAGATTCCTTTCACATATGAATATATATTTTAGAAAGCTTCTACAGTAGTGAGTTTATATACGATTTTTCAAGTGGCCTTTAGTGGTAGTTGTTCCTCCCCGTATTCCTTCCTTTACCAATCTCTCCCATCCCCTCCCTATTTAATCCTCCTATTCTAGTTTCTCCTTTGTCTCTCCATAACACTATATTTCCTCTTCCTTGGAGAACATCTCCTCTCCCCCTATTCCCTTACTAGGCTACTAACCTCTGTGATTGCATGCATCGTAGCATGCATATTGAAGGCTTAAAAGCTAATATTCACAAAAATAGAGAAAATATACAGGATTTGTCTTTTGGGATCTAGGTTATCTCACTAGGTATGATGTTTTGTAGCTCCATCTATTTAACCTGCAAATTTCATGGTTTCATTTTTCTTAATAGCTGAACATACATGTCCCACATTTTCATTATCAACTCTTTGTTGATGGGCATCTAGGCTGCTTCTAGTTTCTGGCTATTATGAATAAAGCAGCAGTGAACACAGACAGGCAAGTATCTCTGCAGTGTGAGGTAGAGTCTTTTGGCTATACATCCAGGAATGGTATAGCTGGATCCTGAGGAACCACCACATGGATTTCCAGAGTGGCTGAACCAGTTTGCACTCCAATCCATCAATGAATAAGTATTTCCCTTTCCTGGCATCCTTGCTGGCATGTGTTGTCATTTTTCAATTGATCTTGACCTTTCTGACTGTGACAAGATGAAATCTCAAAATAATCCTAATTTTCATTCTCATGATGGCTAAGGATGGTGAACATTTCTTTCAGTGCTGTTCAGCCAGTTGTGTTTCATCTTTTGAGAACTCTCTGCTTAGTTCTGCACTCCATTTTAAAATTGGGTTAGTTGTTTTCTAGATGACCAGGTTTTTTAGTTCCTTATGTATTCTAGATATCAACCTTTTATCAGATGAACACTGGGTAAAGATGTTTCTCTCTGCAGGCTGTTGCTTTGCTCAGGTGATGGGTCATTGCCATACATTTTTCAACTTCATGAGATCCTATTTATTGATTGCTGGTCTTAGTGCCTGTGCTGTCAGTGTCCATGCTTTTAATCCACAGTGGTCAGATAGGGTGCAGTGTTATTTCCATTTTCTTACTTCCGTTGAGACTTGCTTTGTGTCCTAGTATGTGGCCAATTTTGGAGAAAGTTCCATGGAGTGCTGAAAACAAAGTAAATTTTTCAGTGTTCGTGTGGAATGTTCAATAGATGTCTGCTAGGTCCATTTGATCTGTGACATTAGTTAACTCCAGCTTTTTGTTTGGTTTTTGTCTGGATGATCTTTCTATTGGAAAGAGTGGGGCGTGGAAGTCCCAATATCACTACATCACTGTGTGAGGGTCACTGTGTGATTTTAGTTGTAGAGGTGTTTCTTTCATGAACTCTGGTGTCCTTATATTTGTTTCATAAATATTTAAAATTGCAATATCCTCTTGGTAGAGTATTCCTCTAGTGAGTATGTAGTGTCCTTCTCTATCTCTTCTGATGATTTTGATTTTAAGTTTATTTTGTAAGATATAAAAATGGTTATACCTTCTTTTGTCTTGGATCCATTTGCTTGGAATATTTTTTATATCCTGTAACAGGATAAACCTGAGGTGATGTCTATTCTTGAGTAAGGTGTGTTTCTTGGATTCAGCAGAAGGATGGATTCTGTTTTCAAATCCAGTATGTTAGTCTGTATCTTTTTATTGGGAATTTGAGACCATTAATATTGAAGGCTATTAATGATCAGTATTTACTGATTCTTGCTATTTTGTTGTTATGGTGTGGGTTTTGGCCCCTCTTTTAATGAAATGTTCTGGGATTATTTATTCCTTGAGTCATCTTGGATGGTAGTTAGCTTCTACAGACTGAAGTGGGTTTTTTGTTGTTTTTTGTTTGTTTGTTTTTGAGTTCCTTCTGTAGAGCTGAATTGGTTGATAGGAATTGCTTAAATTTGGTCTTATTGTGTTTTCCTTTCTCTGTCCATTGTGACCTCTCCCATCCTCCTGCCCCCCATCCTGCTTAGCCCCCACAACCTTAATATTCCCTTTTATGCTTTCATGTCAAATGTGTTCCATTATATTCATCTTCTTCAAAGCCTCCTTTCCCCTGCTGTGGTCCCCTTCCCAGGCTCATGACCTGTACCTACACTCATACCCACTTGTGCAAAAATTAAAAGTAGGAGCTGCATACATGTTGGAACAGGAAGTATTTGTCTTAATGAGTTGGGTGACCTCATTTAATATAATAATATCCAGATCCCTCTATCTCTTACAAGTTTCGTCATTCATGATATATATGCATCTTCTGTTGATGGTCATCTAAGCTGATTCAATAACTTAGATATTACAAAAAAAAAAAAACAAACAAACCCAGAAACACACACGAATGTCCAAGTACCTTTGTGGTAAGATATAGAGTTCATTGGGTGTGTGTCCAGGAGTGATATAGCTAGGTCATATGGTAAGTCCAGTTTTAGTTCTTTGAGGAATATCCACACTGGTTTCCATAATGGCTGCATCATCATACACGCCTACCAACAATGAATAAGTGCTCTCTTCTTATGATATCCTCGCTACCAT
This sequence comes from Cricetomys ansorgei, assembly GCA_026225945.1. Lineage (NCBI taxonomy): Eukaryota > Metazoa > Chordata > Mammalia > Rodentia > Nesomyidae > Cricetomys > Cricetomys ansorgei. Next base: position 30,586,361 of record JAMJFZ010001038.1, read on the forward strand.
TCTTCTTTTCTTGATGAAGTCCATTATAACTGAGGGGAGAAGAATCTCAAAATAGTCTTAATTTGAATTTCTTTGATGGCTACAGATGTTGAACACTTAAAGATCTTTATAAACCATTATTTGTATTTCTTCTTCTGAGAGCTCTCTTTTCAATTCACTAGCCTATTCTAAAATTAGAGTTTTTGTTTTCTTATTTAGTCTTTTGAGTTCTTTGCATATTCTGCATATTAATAACAGGACAGATTATAGGCGACAAGGATATTTTTCCCATTCTGTAGGCTCTTTTCTTCAGTCAATTAACTATTTCTTTTGGCATACAAAGGCTTTTAAGCTTTGGGTAATTTGTCAGTCATTTGGGTTACTTCCAGCTCTATTGAAGTCTTATTCAAAAGTGTTTTCCCTATGGTTTTTTTTTCTAGACATTTTGTCATTCCATGTTTAAAATTAAGGTCCTTGATTTATTTTGAATTGTTTTTTGTGTAGGGAAAGATTTATGCACTTAATTTTATTTTTCTGCATGAAAAACTGATTTTTTGCCAGTATGCTTTGTTGAATAGGCTTTCTTCTCTCTCTCTCTCATTCTCTCTCTCTCTCTCATTCTCTCTCTCTCTTTCTCTCTCTCTCTCTCTGTATGTGTGTGTATGTGTGTGTGTGTTTACATCACTGTCAAAAACTAGGTAGCCATAGATATGTGGATTTATTTCTGAGTCTATTTCATTAATCTACATATATTTTTGGAGCAGTATCATGCTGTCTTTGTCACTATGGCGCTGTAGTACAATACAGTGTCGGTGATACCACTTTTAGTATTCTTTCTACTTGGGATCGCTTTTGCTACCATGTTCTTTGTTTCCATATAAAATTTAGGATTGTTTGTTCTAGTTATATTAAAATATCTTTGGAATTATTATGGAGATTGCTTTGAATCAATAAATAGGTAATATAGCCATTTCCACATATTACTTCTGTCCCTCTAGGCTGGGATTCACTATGCTGCTGTGCTATTAGGTAGAGGATGGGACTGAGGTTAATGGAATTACCACATTCTTCTCAATTTCTTGCAAGGGGTGCTTTTTCAGCTCAGCATTTGTTTTTGTTTTGTTTATTTTTCTTTGCATCCTCACGACCCTTTCTGAATGCTGCTTTCTCTGTAGTTCTTCCCTTTTGAACAAATCTGTAACACCCTCCCCCTTTAAGTGTCAATATCACATGTGTGGATTTTTTTGCTGCTTTCTGGCTGTTGCTCCTCCCTAGAGTTCTAGTTTATTGCTGTCACCACTGGAGTTTACAACAGCTTCCAATGTGGCTCCTTTGTGAACCTCATTAATATGCAGTTATCACCTCTCTTCACATCATTAACAGACATTAACCACAACCAAGCCTAATACTGAAGTGTGGAGATCCTGTGGCAGTAACTATTCTCGGAGAAACTAAAGAGCTTGGTGGAGGAGGACTCTAGGTAGGAAAATAGAAAGGCCTTCCTTTCCAACATGCAGATTTTCATAACCACACACACAAAAATCTAGAAAGAAAAATGAACAAATTATAAAGACACAGAGACAGAAAAATGTGCCCTAGCATCTGTTTCTATAAACTAGAGTTACAGCCATGAGAAACTACAAGGTTTAGAGTCTAAAGCTCCTTGTTGTTGTTTAAATAAGAACTCAATTAGCAAGGCTAAATGGAAAAGCAATTAACAAAAGTATGTAGTTATTGGTTATTGTCTTTAATGTCCTGAAATCATCACTTTATGGTCTTAGATGTATTTCAAGGTTTATTTCTGGAGGTTGGTGGTTTGGTTTTAGCCTGCCACACAGAAAGGTGTATCCTGACTACTGGTAAGAAATATTCTTATTTCAGCTCACAGTTTGGTTTGATTTTCTGAGTTGTATCTTTTCTTGTCCTGGTCACTGTCCCAGTGTTGACTGAACCTCATAAATATCAAATCCACAGGTTCATAGCTATCAGTTGGGCTATGGGAGGACCCTACTACTCAGCCCCCTTACTGGTACCCTTGTGTCCTAGTCCCTGATAGTCTCATGAGCTCTTTTCTTTGCTGAACTCAATGATAATCTTTCTGAAACAAATTCAATATTACTTTGGCTTTTTATTTACAAATGAATGAACTGAAATGTACAGAAAGAGTGTATAGTTTGGCAGTATCATTGACAGTACCTTTCTTTTACATAGAGAGGTTATAAAGTATAAAAAGCCAGAGCCTTGAGTAAGGATTACAGAGCACCAAATAGCTAAGATATTTTTCAGAACATTCTTTGATTCACTTTACAACCCAGGTAAACTAACTACACACCAGACAGGATATTAGACATTGGTAATATTGAAACAAATAGTTCTTGCCCTTAAGAATTTTTTAATAGACAGTTTGACTATGTAGTTCAGACTGGCTTCAAACTATAAATTATCCCGTCTCGCACTCTTGAGTTCTGTGGTGTGTGCCACCACATCGACTCTTCCTGAGCTTCCATGTCCCATAGAGAATAAAGTAAGTAGCTTTGGTAGAGTAGGAGAGAGGTAGTCATGGGTCAGTACTTAATATCACAGATGCTCACATGCCACCTGCTACCCTTGAGGACATTTGTGTCCGTCTCTGCACAGCTCTTCTCTCAGGCGAACTGCTAGCTATGTGGCACAGCCTAGACTTCCCTCCTCTCTTCACTTTTAGTACACCTGGAATTGAAATGAAAACAACATATATGGAGAACAACTTTGTGGAGTTGGTTCTCTCTCCATCTTTACCTTAATGTGGTTCCACCGACTGAACTCAGGTCTCTAGGCTTGGGAGCAGTGAGTGCTTTACCTGCTGAGACATCTCAGCAGACCAAAAAGGACATTCTTCTCTTATAAGAAATAAGTAAATTTTATTATGACACCTTCATTCAAGTATATAATATACTTTGATATGTCTCCCTCCCCCATTACGTCCCTTAGCCACCCCTACTGGTCCTCTTTCTCTTTCCAAATAGTCTTTGATTGATTCCTTTATGCTTCAGAATCACCTTATGTAATAGATATGTGTATAATTCCCATTTCACAGACAGGCAAGCTGAAGCTCAGAGAGGTTAAGTAGCTGGTCCAGATCACATAGCAGTAAGGAGTGAGCTAGACCCTAATTCTATTTCCAGAGTTCAATATGGATAGGACCCTTCATCACTCTGAGTATAAACAGATCGTGTTACATGAAGAACACTAGGAGGCTGACCTCTTACCAAACACTCCATCCTTGACCCTAACATGCCCGATACCTAAAATCTTAACTTCAGAAACATATTTCTAAAAATTTGAAGACCTAAGAATAATTTCTTAAGTTCACTATATAAATCTAAAACCCTCTGGCAGGTGGAGAGGCTCTCAGCCACACTACACTTGAGAATCACTAAGAGTGCTTCTGGGAATCACCAGTGTTATCATTGGTTTGAGGCCCACATACAGCTTTAAAACACTGCGGAAAAGATTTCACTCAAGTTTGCCAACCAGTAGGTCACGGGGTAATGCACACCAGAGAGCCAGGGTGGAGCCCAACATTTTGCTATCCTGGGCTTTTCAGGTGATCTAGTCAGTGTTTCTGTGAAGGTAATGAGCAGCCGCAGGGAAGAGAAATTGATACCTTGAGAGGGCTTCCCCTTGGCACTGAAGGCGGACAAGGAGATATGGGAAGGTGATCCTGGTTACAAACGCTTCTGTACAACTGTCCTGCACATATGCGCTCCACATGTCCGCTCACACCAGCACAGTCCTTGGGCCAACTTGGTTCTGCTTGGCCCTGTGGTCTCTTGCAAGCAGTCAAATGCCTGCAGAAAGAGGAAGGCAAGAACCACCACTCCTGTCTTCCTCAATGAAGCCTAGGAGGGTGAAGTTATCAGAAGTGATAGTATGGTGGCTCCACACGAGGCCATCTTTGGAGTCAGGAGAATAAGAAGCCAAGGGTGAAGGCCGTGCATTGAAGAAAATGCAGAAATAGAAAGTATGGCAAATACAACTCGTGAGCTGGGAGAATGACCAGAATTCTTTGTCAAAGTTATACCAGTCTTTCACAGAGATAACATTGGCTGGACAAGTCATGTGCTTCCCCAGTTAAATGGAACCACATTTGTCCCTCCCCACGATACTCAGTGGAGTGGCTTAGCAAGAGAGAGACATGTTTTATTGAAGAAATTCTAGGGCAGGGGAGAAAGACTCCTTAGAGAAAGGCAGCCTGACAGGTCCACAGATGGAAACATCCCTTCCCATCATCTGTCTGAAAGCTGAACACCTGTTGCTCAGAAGGTAGAGCCACTCACAGCCTCTTGGTGCCTCTCATCTGTTCACTCATCGTTCTGGGCCGATGGGAGCTGGGAACGTCTCAGCCACCCTGAGAGAGGCAGGAAGGAGGTCCATGTTTAATGTACTCAGATGACATCTAAGGGAGTGGAGCCTCTGGACTGTAGACTGGGGCTTTCTGTTAACTGTTGACACACCTACACACTCAAGATAAGAGAGAGCTGTTTTACCAGGCAATTGTGATGATGAGCAAAACTTAACGTAATTAAGTGGTATGTATTAGGGAGTCAACAAATGTCAGTCCCACACTCCATGACTTCAAAAGTTCTCAGCAGCAGTATGATAAAAATATCATCTGCCGGTCACTTTCTTTCTTAGCTGGTTTCCTGTAGTGAACACACAGAGAGGAAAGGGATGAAGGAGGAGGAAGCAGCAACACCTTTTCCCTTCATGAAGAAACCACAGATGTTGATTTGCCAGTTCAACCCAAGAAATATCCAGTGGTGGTAATTTCACCTTAGACAAGCCCCCCGCGTTGTGGTACTCCCACTCTGTAAGAATAACCTCAAGCGACAGGGAAGCATCTCAGTTCGTTTCAACTTTCAGTCCATTTCAATCACCATGCTCTGTACGTTTCCATTTGCAGCTTGCTTACTGTTCACTAGTGCGCAAGGCAGCCGTGGGAAGCCTGGCTGAACTTTTGTTTTAGAAAAATGGCCAGTCTAGAACCGTGTGGGAGGTCTGAGTACCTGAGGCCACAGCACCCAAAAGTCATGGACAATCAGGCGAGGCAGTTTGTCTTTTTCTCATAATATCATTGAGAATATTAAATAAATGGTGACTGGAATGAACAGGCTATGATAATTAAAATAGACCTGCATAGATCTAGATTTACTCTCAAAAAATGTGTATGGCTGTTTTGTTTGCACATATATGTGGGTACCATGTGCATGCTGGTGCCCTCCAAGGACAGAAGAGGGTGTAAGATCCCTCAAACTGTTGTTAGCCACTATGCGTGTGCTGGGAATCAAACCTAAGTTCCCTAAAAGAACAGCCAGTGTGTTCCACTGATGAGCCATCTCCTAGCCCCTAGAATTATGTTTTAAAGATCTTTTTTAATCTAAATTTATTTTTATGTACATTGGTGATTTGTATGCATATATATCTGTGTGAGGGTGTCGGATCCCCTGCACCAGAAGTTAGAGGCAGTTATGAGCTGCCATGTGGGTGCTGGGAATCGAACCCAGGTCCTCCGGAAAAGTAGACAGTGCTCGTAACTGACGAGCCATCTTTCCAGCCCCCTCTTTTAAAATAATCTTTAAACTATTTACTCCATGAAAACATTTCTATCAAAACATGACCTCTTTTATGACCAGTATTTATTATTTCTACAAAATAGTGGGTTTGACTGAGACGTGATCCCAATATATAATGTACCTTGATAATATCCACCCTATTACCCTTTCTTTGCCCTTTCCTGGTTGCCTTCTCTTCACAATACCACCTTCTGCTTTCATCCAGACCCCCCTTGACTGCCAAATATCGGCACCTGTGTAGCGATGCTCTTCTAAGCTGTGGACTCCCATACATTTGGCTGCTTCCCTATCGGCTCCTCATTCTTACCTCTGTGTCATATCTAAGTCTCACCTCTGGGGTCTCCACTGTCTTCACTTTTTGCCTATAGAAGGTGTGTCTCTCGGTTCAATTTTCTGATCACTCCCTTTTTACTCATTGAGTAAAATTGATTGATTGATCCCATCCTTTCTCTCCTGGATTTAATCACCACCACCCCTCCACATTGTTGCAGAAATTTATTTTCAGTTACATTTAAAATGGTGTTTTTATGCACTGCTGGGAGAAGGGCTGCCTAGACTTTGGCATTTTGTATGGTCTGCAGGTGTTGGGTTTTTTGTAAAAGATATTTGATTGCTCATGATCTGCACATGCTATCGATATAACACCCGAGGAGCTTAGTTATCAATAAAAAAAAACCCTGAATTGAGACACTCACGGTTCCACTGTCCAGTATGGTGCTGGCCAGGATAGTGGTTCCCTCTGCTGAGGTCTGTCAGGGTTTGTACCTATGACTATGCCTCCCTGTCTTCCATGATGAGAGACACAGCAGCCTAGCAACTATACCATATTCTGATGACATCAGCAGATTCACCCCAACTGGCAAATAAGACAGATTTTTACTAAGGGACTCTGAGAAGTGATATGTGACTCCTAGGCACAAGAGCAAGGCACCCATGTGCAATTCTTTAGCATCTTTCTCCTCTTACTCAAGTAAACAAGGAACACTCCTGCTTAGATGAAGCTGAGCCTTGTCAGCTTCAGTTCCTAAGTGATAGTGAGCAGCGGAGCTCAGCACAAACATGCATCCAACACATGGATGAGACAGATTTTTTTATCAAGTCTCTCAGACACTGCAGCTTATATAACCTGTCATTCCAACTCCCAGGTCTGTCAAATAGCCTCATATCTCCCTACAGTAATGAATAAATTATATCTTAAGAAATCAAATCAGTATTTCTAGCACCGATTGCTTTCCAGGATTCCTCTTATTGTTCCCATCTGCTGTTGGACAAATCCATTACTCAGAAGCATCTCATGACCAGCACATCTCATCTCCCAGTGCTGTGAAAACGCCTCAGTCTCTGCAGACATTGACTCAAAAAACCAGACAATACAGATTTTTCCCAGCAATCCCCAGTCTACCTCAAACCAACCTTTATTAAGTGCTTCTCAAAATACCTTCTAATTGTTTCTTTGGCTTCCTTATTAGCTGTTCAACTATTTTGTGTAGAGAAGTAGAAGTAGAATTGAACTGTGACCGCTTATCTTACCCCTCCCCTCCCCTTCACCTACCAAAACTGTTGTTCCCCTGCTCTGCTCAGCGGGATCCTAACTTATAAATACAGCCATACTGATAATCCTTTATAACTCTCTGTCACTTTCCATCTGTGCCCAGGGTTCTTGGATTATCAATTGACATACACCTATTTGCAATACCACCCTCATTTCCCCTCCCCAGTGCAGCCTTCTTCATTCTAGTTATTTCTTCTCCCCTGACTCTGTTACTGACTAGATCCTATTGATCATCTCAAACACATGTGTACATCATGTCTACCAGCAGGCCTTCCCTGACTTTTATTTTTCACCTCTCCTCTGCATCTGCATAGCATCCTGTCTGTATCCCCATCACAGGGGTAATGGCTGCATTGTAGTCTATGGATTTGAGGTGAACTCTGCCTACAGTAGTCGAAGAGAGTCCCAAGATCTGGCTTTCACTCTATTGGGATGTGTTTCATTTAGAGATTGTCTTTGCCTAGTTCCTTTCACAATTCCTTTCTTCCATTCTTCCTTCTCCTAACATCCTTTCTTTTTCCTCCTTCTCGAATCAAATCCAAGCTGTACCATTTACTAGCAATATGACTATAGAAAAGCTCATTTTCTTTGTTAGAAAAATGGAAAAAGTCAGCCAGGTGATGGCGGTGCATGCCTTTAATCCTAGCACTCGGGAGGCAGAGGCAGGTGGATCTCTATGAATTACAGAGTGGTTTACAGAGTGAATTCCAGAACAGCCAGCATTATAACAGAGAAGCTCTGTCTCCAAAAAAAAAAAAAAAAAAAAGGAAAAAATCATGTTGCCCAAATAAATCTATTTTCATCTTGCTGGAATGCTGTAAGGATTAAATTATGTAAGCAAATGAAATGCTTAGAACAATGCCTATTAGCAATGTTAATATTACAAAATATTAGCATTCAAATAACTATTTACTATTTTTTTGAAATTTTCTTTGTTATACTCAGCAAACAACTAAATAGCAATCAACATTTAAGAGCATTTTTTTACCCTGAAATCAAGTAAGTTAAGCTGACCCAGACTTTGGATTTGAGCCCAACTCTCATTTGTTCACTCAAAGCCCTCTATCTGGGATCCTGCAACCAACATTCCATACCAGAGTTTGAGTCTTTTGACTTGAGTCTTGTTCTGCCCTTAAATCACAAAGACCACATAAAGTCTTATCAATCATTTATAATGCCCTCATTGAAGTAGTCCCAGACAAGCCCAGATGGAAATAATAATAACTCATATTTGTGTGTTCTTTGCAATTTACAAAGCATCCTTATACCCTCTCGTTCCTGTGATTCCCACAGCACTGCTGTGGGTAGGGGAATCAGGCATGATTATGATTATTAGCATTTCAAGGATGAGAGCACTGAGACTCACAGGGAGCTAGGTGCACAGATTTCCCTGGAGAGTACACCCATGTCCTGAGGCGCGTTGTTAAGTTGTGTGAACCCTCTGGCACATACTATTCCCATTGCAAGAGCAGCAGTACAGAATTTAGAACTAAGGTGTAGTGAGTTCATGGCTCACTCTGTCACTTGCTGATTAATCTTGGAGAAAGCATCACTTGTATACATTTCAATTTTCCACGTCTAAAGCAGGGATGATATGTATTGAATAGAGCTGTTGGGAGATGAACCCAGGCCATGCATCTTTAGCCCTTAGCCAATGAACGGCAGCAGTCCTTGTCACTGAAAGTATTTTTCTAACTGTAATCTGTGATGTTGAAGAAACCTGAGATCGAAACACCTTTTCTGTAAGGTCTCTGAATGAGAATCGCAGGGTATTTGACAGTCAGCAGAGGGACACACTGACAGTGGCTACGCAGTGTAGGTGCTGAAGAAGGTTTCAAAGTAATGTGCAAGACTGGTCATGCTGGGGTTATCCAAGGACATAGGGGAACAGAAAGAATTAGGGAAAAAGTAAGCTTTTAATTATTCTTCTTGCTATTTAGTTTGGCAAGGGCTCCTCACACTTGGTTGGCTTATCATTGTTTAATAGTTGTATTAATTGGAGCTTTTCATAAAAAAAAAAAAGCTGATGCCTGTTTGTGTGCATATACATGTGTATGTGTGTGCATATAAATATATGAGTGTGTGTGTGTGTGTGTGTGTGTGTGTGTGTGTGTGTTTTGCCTAGGTGTATATCTGTGTACCACATGAATTCCTGGTGCTCTTGGAGCCCAGAAGAAGGGATTGGGTCCCCTGAAACTGGCATTACAGACAGTTGTGAGCCACCACATAGGTGCTAGAAATCAAACCTGGGTTCTCTGGAAGAACAGCAAGTGCTCTTAACTACCAAGATATCCATGTAGTCCTTCCATGATCTTTTAGAAAAGAAAAAAAAAAGTTGTTTTAAATCCATTGACTAGCTTGATTAATTGATTAACTGTCACAGCAGGGGTGCTTGGTTGGTATCTGAACCAGGACTCCTTAACATGATTGTTACTGGTAAGGAGATGGAGTCATGTAATGTTTTTAACTCAGGGTGTTAGAAAATGTGAAGGCTGCTTTGGCTGTGACAAGCCTGGGGACTCTGCTGACCTTGAGTGTTAGAAGCTCTAGATGCTAAGCACAGATCCCAACAGCTCCCAGTAAACTGCTATTCCTATTCCTATTACCATATTCCAAAGCATGGAGCCCACAGAGGCTAAACGACAGCTTCTTTAGGGATTTCCCAAAGGCGATAGCCAAAAGCCACAGAGTAAGCAAGTTGAAAGGGGAAAGAACCCAGTAAAGGAACCTTCTGCTTTTGCTCTCTGGTAATGTGTCTTTGGCGAATGGGGTCATACCACAGGACTGGAGAAGCACTGAAACCCCAGCCCTGCAGGCCCAACACACTCACTCGGTGACCAGTGTTAACTTAGAATGCACCGCTTAGAGGTCAGCCTACACTGGATAGGAAAATAAAATAATAAAAGAGCAGCTTCCATATTCTTGTGATTTTACTGTTCGCGGTGTGTGGGTATGAGGTTATTGCCACATTTAATGCCTTCGTTGACTGTGTAGTAGGCGTTTGCCTTTTCACTTACTCCCAAAGCCCAAGAAGGTGAAATGGCAGAGGTAGGATGCGATTAAAGTCCTTCAGATTTCACATCCTCTCTCCTTCTCCCTGGAGAAGAAACAGGACCAGTAAACGACCAGCGCAGAGGCTCCTTAGTGCCTTTTGGGACTCGCCCCCGGCAGGTCCCCATCTCCTTTTCCACTTCCTGGTCAGGAGGGAAGATCCAAGACAGGGCCGCCTGGCTTGAAGTCACCCCCTGGATTCCCACACTTCCTTTATAGTTTTCTTTCCTCCCGAAGTAGCTGCTAAGAGGACGTGAGGTGAATATTGAAAGCCCCAGGCTGGAAGACTTGCTTAGTTCAACCCGGTCCCCAGCCCCCAGACTTCAAAGCGAAAGGAAGCGCGTGCAGACAGGGAGGGGGCGTGGGCCTCTCCCCTCCTCCCACCCCTCCCCGGCCCCTCGGAGCTGTGAACACTTGCAGACCCTGTGCCCAGCGCGCACCAGGTGTCTGGGGCCGCTGCCCCGCCCCGCCCGCCGCGCCCCGCCCCTCCCGCGTCTGCCTTTCAAGTGGATCAAGGCCTGGAAGATGACAAGCCTCCTGACTGATAGATACACTGAGGCTTCGCTGGTGATTTATTGGCTTTCTGCACCTGACGAGAATCACTAGGCCTATCCGAGGAAGGAAATATATGGGCTTTCCTGACTCCAAGTGGCAGCCCCGGGGCGAGCATGTGATGTCAAGCTGGGCCGCCGAAAGCGGAGCTGTGCACCGGCCTGTGTTTTGTAAGCGGGTCCAGGTCATAAAAGTGTCAACACGCGATATATTTCTTGTGGGGGATCCTCTCTGGGCTGTGTCCAACACCCTTTCTCCTGTGGCTGGCAGCTGAGTTGGCTGAGGAGGTCCCTGTCGCCTTAGTTCAGCATGATGTAAGCCCAAGGTCCCCAGCCACACCTCTGTGCTTCCCAGAACACTGCAGTGATAGGAGCTTGCCAAGGCCACAGGAATAGCCTTTTTCGTCCTTACTGCAGACTGGGGTCTCTCATGTCACGTCTGGCCTTCGACACAGTACTGGCTCAGAGCCTGCAATCAGGTAACCTGGATGAGAATTCTTGTTCGATGGGGGAATCCTAAACAAGTTACACCATCCCTCTGCATCTCCCTCCTCATTGTAAACTAGAAATGACACTAATTCTGAACACAGGGCAGGGAGGATTACCACAGGAAGCAAAACTCTACCCCAACCCAAAAGATGATAGAAGTCATACTAGGAAGTCCCTAGCAAAGGGAACACAAAGGACCTGCCCGGGACCACAGAATAATAAGCAAGGCTTGCTGGAGATTAAGCCAGGGTCTCTCCACTTGGCTTATTATCCTATGCAGACGCAGGGTGCTGGCCTGGCTCCTACAGAGCATGGTTATGCTCATCCAAGCATAAAAAAGTGGTTAAAGCAACGTCTCTATCCAATTTTTGCTGCCAGCGTTGGTGTTTCTGGGCCGATCTGGTGCTGTATAACCTTAATCTCATGATCTTTCCCCATCATAACTTATCACAGCATTAAATCAGTGAATGTAGTAAGAGTTCTCTAGAAGAAGAAATGAAATTCACCTCTTTTGTCTAAAATAGTGGTTTTCAACCTTTCTAGAGCTGCGACTACAGTTCCTGTAGCAGTACACCTACTATGATGGCTTAGCAGAGACATGGAGGCATAATCATAGGTGCAAACCCTGCCAGACCTCAGCAGAGGGGACCACCTGTCATGGCAGTGGCAAGTGCCATCCTGGGCAGTGGAACATTGAGCATCTCAACTCAGGTTTTTTGTTTTTGTTTTGTTTTTTTTTCCCTAAACTCCTCAGGTGTTCTATTGATAGCACATGCAGGTCATGAGCAATCAAACATCTTTACGCAAAGCCTGAAGCCTTACAGCTGAAGACAATACAAAACGCCAAGGCCTAGGCGGCCCTTTTCTCAACAATGCACAAAACGACATTTTAAACGTAACTAAAAAGCTTCTGCATCAAGTTCTTCGTGTTGTGCTGACCCCAACCATAAAATTATTTTCATAGCTACTTCATAGTGTGATATTCTACTGTTATGAATCACAGTGTAATATCTGATATGCAGATGGTCTTAGGCGACCCCTGTGAAAGGATCATTCAACCCCAAAGGGGTCTTGACCCACAGGTTGAGAACCACTGATCTAAAAGTAATAGTTCTAGATAATGAATTTATTTTTTCCTGGGGTAATTTAACTATCCTGGTTTATGCCAATACAGAAGCCAACTACTTCCTATCTGAGGGAGATGTGAGAACCTACTCTCACTGAAGCAAGGCTGCAAATTCTTAAGGTCTCTCTCTGGTTTGCCCAGCTACTCCAGAGATCTTCTGGGAGAGAGTATGCGAAGGCTGCTGCTCCTCAAGATTTGGAAACAGACCTAATAGTGGTCTTAGGAATGTTCTCAACTGAGGTCTAGGGACAGCAGGGGGCAACTGATCCACAGCAATAAAAACAAGCTGATGGGAGGCAAAGTTTGGGCTTACAATTCCAGCTCAAAACAAAAGCTAAAAGAATAAGAGGGTGTCTGATGTTCACAAGGCAACACGGGACCGATGCTGTTCACTTCTCCAGACCACCTTCTAGGACACTGTAGTTGCATCTGTGGGCAAATGCTAATTATAGGACTATGATCCTTGTAACTATAAAACAATATTAAGGGTGTTCCTCCAGCCACACCTAAGTAGTAGTATCTTGTCTGCAAGGATCAGCATTCAGAAACAGGATCAAGGGGCCAGAGGAAGTTTGCATTCGCCTGATCAGACATAGATATTCATCTTGTCTGCAAGGATCGGTGTTCAGAAACAGGATCAAGGGGCCAGAGGAAGGTGGCATCCCCCTGATCAGACATAGATATTCTATCTATAAGACATCAGCATTCTGAGATGGACAAGTATGAGAATGGGGGTGACAGAAGGAGAAGTCTTTGAAAAATAAAATGGGATTAAAGCACACCTATACCACCAAAACATACCCATAAGCTGGTAGGAAAGTCTTATGATTCTAATGAACTGTACTGCCTTGCCTCAAATTATTGTTTGTAGTAGCAGTACAGACTCAGCAAGCCTTGCTTATTATTTTGTGGTCCCGGGCAGGTCCTTTGTGCTCCCTTTGCTAGGGACTTCCTAGTATGACTTCTATCATCCATCTAACCCCCTTAACTTGGGAATAGTGGCTTGTGTGGGGTCCACTTGCACAGCTTCTGGAGGCCTAGGCCAGAAGCTGTTCTTCTATCACCTGCTTTCACCTCTGAGGCTTCCTTTGGGGCTCAGTGTGGATATGGAGCCCAGACCTGTGGGATCCCAGCTCTACCATTTACAATATGTGTGATTTGGGGCCCATCTGCTCATCTTTGTTGCTCGCTTTATTTTTTCTGTAAAACAGAGATCTGTCTATACGCAAAGGTCTATAAAACATTCCTGGGTGTACCCAGGCCTTACAGTGAACAAGCAATGATTATACAATAGAGAGAGTCAGGCTGTGCTGACTATTATACAATAGAATAGCAGGGCTGTTCCTTTGCTCTGGATCCTAATGCCTCAGATCTTCCTATCATAGGCACCCTCGCTGCTCCCATCAACTCCTAGCTACAGGACATGCCAGTGGCCTCGAGGCAAATCCAGACAGTGCACACAGGCTTGTCCCTTAGCAGGGCTTTCGTAAGTGTTGCTGTACTAGGAGGCTCTGATCTGGGATGGCAGGGAATGCCACGGATCCTTCACATCATTCCAGACCCTGTGGTGAGCTGGAAATTTTACTCGAAGGATTTAGATGGGGGTCTCTCCTTTGACTTCCATCAGTTGTGTGACTACAATGTCTATCCTCACTCTCCTGGACCATACCGTGTTCAATCCTTATAGGAGGTGCTCCAGCAGACGTGCTGAAAGACACTTAGTTCTGAGAAAAAAAAATAGATATCCTAAGACTCTTAATTAGAAACATTTCAATGAGAATATAAAGGAAAACTGGGCCCTGGAGAGAAGCAAGGAGTAGCTCAAAATATGATTTGAGGGTGGAAACACCTGGGGAGGCCAGCCTGGGAGCAACGTTGTGAGCTGAGCAGCAAGGAGCGTCCTGGAGTCAGGTCTCTAGCCCAGCTTTCCAGAGGTACCAACCTTCCCTTTCCTGCAACAGCAAGGTGCTAGTGCAGAATGTTTACAACCCAGGCTTTCCTGTGAGCCTGGCTTAAGGATGATGTGACATTTTGCTAGGAATATAGTGTCTCTGAACTTCTTTCCTCATCCATTTACCCACCAAAAATGTGAAAGTTTAACAGAAATATCTGTAGTTTAACTAGATGATAATAAAACTGAACGCATACTGCTTCATTTCCTGCTGAACTTTCTTTTTATATTATTGCAATATTCTAAAGATTTGTTTCATTTGTTCATGCTTCACAGTCCTATATCCATGATGAAAAAAGTAGATGCATGTTTTAAATTTATTTTTATTTTATGTGTATTAATGTTTTGCCTTCATGTGTATATGTGTACCGTGTGTGTGTCTGATATGTGCAGAAGTCAGAAGAAGGTATCAGATCCCCTGGAACTGGACTTCCAGACTGTTGTGATCACCACATGGGTGCTGGGAAGCAAACCCAAGTCCTCTACAATAGCAATTAATATTCTTAACCACTAAGCCATTTCTCCAGCTGTCAATAAATACATGTCTTTAAACTGTATAATAAATGAGGGTGGGTGATCTCATTTTTTCTATCTTCATCAGGTGACTAGAGTCAATACAAACCTACCTGTGACCACGACCTTAAGTCAGTAAGATCGCTGAAGATCGCTGTTCTGAATTCTGATCAGTTCCAAAGATCAAATGCCTGCAACCATGCCCTGGTTTCTGAACTTTCCTATTGAGCTTGAGTTTGAAGACAGTTCTCCATTGCTTCCTGACATAGCCATAGGATATTTAGACATCATTCCACTAGGGGGCAGAAGTCTCAAAGACACACACACACACACACACACACACACACACACACACACAGCTTCCTATTAAGCCTGCCATCCTATGGTTGGATCTGGGTGCTGGGAGAATCTGGGTAGGCTGCCCATTTGACCACTGGCTTACTACTTGGAAATAGGCTTTTGCATTACAGCAAGTTCTTTTCACACAGATGCAAAATATAAATATAAAAATAGAAATATAAAAATAGAAATGCAAGAATATAATAAAAGTCCAGTTTCTAGCTTGACCACTCCTCAGTGCAGCTTAGAAGTATCCATAAACAATATTGTAACAGGTAGATGAGGCTGTTACAATACAACTATATAAAAATAGGCAATGAACCAAGCTTGGCCCACAAGCTATGGCCCTGCTTCCTACCATGCTCCTGTGCTAAAAATTTTCTATGGGTCTGAGAATAGTTACATTTCCACATCTACTCTAGTCCTTAGCCAATCACAAGAGATCTGGAGAGCAGAAGGACAAAGAGTGAGATCAAATTGAGGCAAATCCCAAAGGTAAGGCTGACGTTACATGAGACCTGGGTAGTATCTGTCTACCTTAATGCCTAAGAGAAGTTACTTTTTTTCTGAATAAATAACTACTTAACTACTGGATTGGTTTCTAGGTACGTTGGTTACTGGGTGAGTTTATTGTTTGGCTGTCCCAGACCACTCTGGACCTATTAGTTTCATACTTTATCTTCAACCAACCAAATCCAGGCGTGACATTAGCAAAGACTCCAAGCGACAGGACTCAGGTCAAGTACAACATAAGCTCAGCTGACATGAAAATCTTTGGAAACTGGTGTGACCCTAATAGGTCTCAAATCTCCTGATTTTTCCACAGACATCTTTTCCTGTAACAAGCCCTCTGCTGATTTGTTTGGGCCACGTCTATCGGGAAAATAATGACAGGACTTGATGGTTGAAGGAGAGCAGGCCTGCATCCGAGGGTCTCATAACCTCTTGTTCTTGCTTCCCCCTCAGTCAGGTGCATACTCAGATGCCTGGACTCGGCTTGGAACAGAGCTGAAAAGGTCCATGACCCGAGGAAGGGGTGTTTCACTGTCTTCTACAACTGTTGCATCACCTTTGCCTGAATGAGAAATCTAGCTTGAGGGCTGGTCAGGCAGGCAGATTTCTAAGTCTGCCACATATTTCCAACATTGCTTATCTGTCATGACTCACCATCTGTGACTTGACATGTTCTACACATATGGGCATGTTGTACACATTAAGACATGCTTCCTGAGCTGGATTTTCCCAGATTGAGGGCATTTTCCTAAAACAGAGTTGAAGAATGAGTTCAGGCATTCAGGCTGACCTCAACATCCGCAGGTCTAGAGGAGGGCTGAGTCATTCTATTACTGCAAGGGTTTACAGTGGAGACCCAGGGCATGCTAGCAGGAGAGCTCGCTCTCTGAGAAGTGGATAACTGCCACCTCCATTATCAACAATGGTGCCCTGTCCTGAGCTGCCCTTCCCCTTCCCCTTCCACATGGGGAGAGGCTGAGCCTGCAGCCTCGGATCACCTGGAACGCCTCTGGCTGCTGAAACGCTGAGACAACCTGATGGATCATCTCATAAACAGAGTCCGCAGGAAGGAAGAGAAAATCATGCCAGCAGAATGCACTTATGAGAAATAGATACGTGCGCAGCACGGAGAAATGCTTTGATATTAAAATTTTTTGTAACTTAAAAAGGCATGAAAAATGATACCGACCACTAACTAATCAACATTCCTCTGCAAATGCAGCTTCAGTTCCTAACCAAAAACACATCCCCGCTATTGTCTTGTCTGAAGCCAGATGCAAACATGATTAATTAAGTTTCAGGCAAGGAGTGGGGGGGGGGGGGATTGGTCAGGATGAATGGTTCTTGGAGGATCCTTTTTGTACAGTCTGAGAAGCCTCTCTCCTCCACATGGCAGGGTTTGCCTTCTATTCACCTACAACCTCAGGATTCAGTGACAGGACTGTGCCCAGATCTCCAGGGTGCCTCAACAGTCAGAAGGAGCTCTCCACTGAGCCATACAGTGGAGAAACAGTCAGGTGAAGCATGCGTGATGTGCTGTTGGGAGACCTGGCCTCTGCTCTCCACAAGGCTACTAAGCAGACTGGACCCTTGGCAAGCAGCCTCAGTTTCTGTACTCGTGAAGTGAAAGCTTAGATTAAATGTTCTATATTAGGTCTTTGGCTTTTTACTCCAGAGACTGAGTTACCTCCCACATAGCAGGTGTTTGGCAACTGTCTGTGGCTGTCAGGCCTGCTCATAGTGGACATGAGAAGTGTATGACATGAACATACCCTATGCAGGTAGCCGAATTGTGGACCTTGAACAGCTCAGCGGGAGCCACCGGACCTGCTATCTGATCCCTTGACTACTATAAGTCTAGAAACCCTAGGTAAGACGCCCGCTTGGTCTGCCAGGCACAGCTCATCTTGAGTGCTTTTGTGCTAGCTGGAAAGAGGGGACAATGGCAGTGTGCTGACTCTTCTAGGAGTCTGCTTCCCGAATCAGAACCGTCAACCTCAGAAGTACATTGCAGCTAGGTGTTTAAATGAAGAATGGATCCAAGCTGCCTGCATTCAGGTCACCCAGCATCCTAAACCATTGTGCACAGTTCAAAAGTTCTTTGGGTTGCATTGATTTTCCTTGTAAGATGAGAATATGCGTCTAATATGTGTCTCGCGTGATGGTTGCCAAAGTCAGACAAAGTATGTAATGCACTTGCAGTCACGACTTACGTGTTTAGCAAATGTTAAGGACAAGTGTCATTACTGCTGGCCCTCTCCATCTGAGTTCCCGCCAAAGATCTCTGTTCTGCGCGCAGAGTTGAGTCTCATTGTAGGGGAGAGTAAGTGGAACTGCCCAAATGTTCTGTCACACAGAGCAAGCACATTCATTCATCTGACAGGTATCGCTCAATGCCCACAATGCATCCATCCTTTAGCTAGGCTTTAGGGAGACAACATAGCTGGCATCCAGCTTGGCTGAGACCTGGGCTCACCAGAAGAGCATGCAGTGGCTATTCTCTGTGCATGCTGAGCAGGTGCTGACTTCTGCATGGGTAAAGGGTTTTATAAGGTCAGATGGATGCCAGGACGGCACAGTGCCAGGTCTAACACTGAGAGCTCCCATTAGACTTTGAAACCTAGTGGGGGCAGGTTCAAGCCAGAGCCAAGACTAGAGTTTAGGGAGCTGTTTGATTTCTTTTTTGTTTTTTTGTTGTGGTTTGTTGTTGTTTTTCTACAACCTGCCGATTCCACTAGTGTTTAGTCCCTCTTGATGTTAATATAGATGGGAATTTTTTAGAACATCTGCCACTCCCACTCGAGTGTCAAACAATGAATTGCTCAGCTCAACTTCTATAGTCCTGTTTGATTCCAAAGCAAAGAGGATTACCTGTACATGCGCCCTGACTCCATGCCCATCAACATCTGTGAAATGTGCAGCAGCATCCTCTTACCTAAGCTAGGAAATCACTTAGAAATGTTGTTTCTCATCCGTCTTTATGTTTTCAAGAGAAGGTTTGTTATTCCCATTTCCCAGACGGAGTAACTGAGAGCTGAGTCAGGAGACAGCTTTACACAGGGCAGGAACCACACTAAGATTCGTGGATAGGGCTAAGAATCAGTTCTTATTCCTTGTCTCAAAATCCATCACAACCTGGGAGTGACCTTACAGGGCAGTGTTAGAAGCAGGAGGAAGAAATAGAAACTATAGGTGGCAGAATCTGGACCAAGTCCAGCGTACTGAAGCGAGTGTACTACTTTTGTGAAGTTAAGACAAATGGACTCTTGGATTGCAATTCAAGGTAATACAGATCTTCCATGGAGGTTCCAGGCAAATCCCAACCCCATGGACAATGAGTTCAATTCATGCCACTAAATTTAAACCCTACAGGGTGCAGGGTACCTCTCTGATGGATGCTTTATAAAGCTACCAAGATGAGAAGGAATTTCACTTGAAATAACAGCATAATGATGTAGAGGTGAAATTTTGGCTCCCAGACTGTACATGAACTAGTTCTGCAGATATAAATTCCAGGCTCTGCCATTCAGCCAAGGGGCCCTCCTTGCCTCATTTTCTGGGCAGTTTCTACTCCCCTCAAAGTACAAATGACTGTTTCTTTTGCTCTAGGACTTGGACTTGGTGTCTCTGCTTTGGCTTCCCTGACCTTTGTTCTCAAGTGCTTGGGTTTGGACATCTTGTTCCAGCACCCCTCCCTCATATTCTAGGAATCTCTGCTCTACCTTTCCTCCTCTGGGACCCAGGAAGTCCCAGAACTGGATTGTTTATCTGTGACTCGGGACATATCAGGACAGGAAAGGAACTCAGGGCTCAGGAATACAGAGTCCAGCAGGTAGTTTTACATAAGAACTAAGGAAGGCCAGGTCTACCATCTTGCTGATCTCCCTGATCAGCCCAACCCCAACACAATCCTGCTCCTGGCTCACTCAAGCCTGTCTGTGAAGGCTCTGAATCTCCTGAGCCCTCCGAGAGCCCTGGCCTCCTTAGAAAATGCACTACCCCATTCTCTGATATTTGGAGGATTTTTAGAAAGTTTGAAGGGATCATGTGAGGGTTGTTGGTGGGTGCATTGAGAATCAAGCAGTGTTCGAAATTTCTTTCCAACTTCTCTTAAATATTCACATCATGTGGCTGGTGCGTTTCCTATTTTTGAATAAGAAACTGGGTCACTCAGGGAGGTTATACAAAAGCACAGGTTATGTAGCTACTGAGTAACTGATAAGTGAAAGACTAGAAAGAAAACATGGACTAGTCAGACTCAAAAGGCAAAGTTCACTGAGGGGAAGTCAGAATAAGAGCTCCGAAGTCCGAAGGAAGGGTGGATAAAGCTTTTCTGCAATGAGCCTATTAAACACATAAGCAAAGGGTTTCTGAGCTACATTGTGCTTTTTAACATGTTCATTTTGTTATATTCACTTTTTAGTCACTCCTTTATGCTGTAAAAAACCATGCTCAGCCATCAGATCGTAGCTTGCTGACCCCGCTCTAACGATTTCGGATGTAGAAATGAATTCAGGATGAGGCTGCCATGTCAAAGCATTAATTACTAGTCTTGCTTCTGAGCTTTCATGGCAAGCACTGCTGAATGCCAGGAAACTACCAACTTCTGGAAGTTTTATTTTGAAACTTTGTAATAAGAACACATCACTGTAAGTGCCTAATCAAAGATAGGCTTGATTACTTTATCTCCAAATCTAACCCTCGGCATGAATAAATCATGCCATTAGAAAAATTGATCTATTTTTAACATTTAGTAAATAATGCAATAATTCCAAATAATCACACATATAATAGCCATTTTCTCATTTAAGTATATCACTGTACATTTTTAGGACACAAATAAAACTACATAGGATGATATTTCTCTACTTACTATCCCTAGAAGTGGGACTAGCCATCTACACTGCTGTTAGGACTGGCTTTTACTCAACAGAAACAGTAAGCCTGTGATCTTGGTCAGATGGTCTAAGGAGTGGGACGTGAACTGCTTCTCTCTTTTTCATACCAAGGCTGACCCTCGGTCTCTACACTTCCTTTCCTTAAAATTCAGAACAACATAACCGTTGCACGTTGAGTGTCAGGCATGCACAGGGATCTGCAGATCATTTAAAAAGAAGTGTGACGTAATTACTATTTGGGGGAAAATTGTAATTATTGGATAAGAACTCAAAGTATGGAGGAAATTTTGTCTCTTTGACATAGATGTACTTACAACCTGGCAGAAGCTAGCTCAAACTCTTTCTACAAGTAACTATTTTGGTTGAAGTTACATTTAAAATAAGATAAAGGTATGATAAGCATTAAATGGATGTTAGTTTGATAGAGAACAACAGAATTTCCTTTTCTCACAGCTTAACTGTTCAAGAGCAAAGTGCCAGAATAGTCATTTTCTGGTTTGAGGAGCGGTCACCTTTTTTTTTCTCTCCTCACATTTTAGAGAAGGAAAGATGGAACTCAAATGTGTCTCCTCTGCAGACAATAATCTTGTCACAAAGGCCCCTCTCTCTTCTTACTCCATCTATTTTTTTTAATTGTCTAGATATCTCCCAGAGCCCCATGTACAAATGTCTTCACTTTGGGGAATAGCAGCTTCAACATATGAATTTGGGGAGCTATCCCTTACACCCTAGGAACAATATAAAATATCCTGCTAAATATCAGATCAAAGCTATGTGTCTTCATACAATGCAACTAGAGACTCTCAACACCTACGGTTGACACTCAAGAACGGACCCATCAACAGGTAGACGAGAATGGAGACGACTCAGGAGATGCTCCCCTCACCGTTCACTTGTTTCCTTCAGACGGATTCATGGAGAAGAGGAGTCACTCCCTTAGTTGTGTACAACCGGTGACCCCACCAGACTCAAAAGTATTCTCCCAATCCAGTGGTCACACAGATGGTCCCAATTAAACCAAATGGGTAGCACATCAAAACCAAAAGTCATGAATCTGGGAAAGAAACAAAACTAAGAATTAACTTTAAGAAAATCTGATTAACCAAAAGAAGCAAAAAACAAACAAAGAAAACAAGTGTACGCAAAAATACATTGGTTGATTAGCGCGTCATTAAGTGAGCTACTATTATCAAATAATCAGAATAGTGTCAGGCGCTTACATGGGCTACATCAAAGCATCAAAGTTCACTGTTTTTACTTGACTCACACTGGGGTCGCTTCAGACACCAGAAAGCTACACAATTGCTCTTCTTTATGTGGCCATAGTTTCCAGCTCTTGTTTCAGGAGGTTATCACTTGAATAAAAACTACCAAGTTTTCAGGGAAGGCATCTAACTATTCTCACTTTATTCGAATGGTCTATAAAAAAATCACTAATATAAACTTAGTTGTACAGTGGATCAGGAAAAAAATATTTGAGATTTTAATTACCTTTATGATGGTAAACTACTTCATGACTTTCAACAACATCATATGACTTAAAATTTGTAACAACTTCAAGGGCAAAAGTTGGTATGTTAGCTATCATTTGAAATAAGAAATCTTAGCTCCAAGAATTATATGCACAAGATTATGTAGAAATGAAAAAGCCCCGTGTGGATTCTGCCCAGGCGAGGGCATACCAAGCCAGTGATGTTCGCCTCCGTTTGTTGTTTCCTTTTGTCAGTGACAGCAGGATGGGGCATAGCCCAGAGCAGACAGCAGCAGCACTGGCTGTTCTCTATCTTCTGGGACTTCCATTCAGGTAAGGCTGGATTCTTGGGTTCCTTGGAGAAAAATTTCAGGAGTTCAAAGTGGAGTTTGAGTTTATTGAAAGACATTTTCACATAGATCTTAAGCTCAGGTGTTAGTTGAATGTGAGGCTCTTAAGCTCAGGAAAGGAATAAAACTTAACCAATTGTGAGCACATGCTTCTCCAATGTGTGTGTGTGTGTGTGTGTGTTATGATGGATGTATGTAGGGTTTGGGAAGCTTACTGTAAATGGGGTTTCTGGTGAGATTCCTAGAAGACTGAAGGTTTACAGCTGGGCAAGGAGGAAGGAAGTTAGTTGTTAACTGTGCTGGAACTCTTGATTCTCAGGTAAAGAGGGGTTTCAACCAGATTCTGGGATGAGGCGTCTTTTCCCCTTCAGGTCCCCATAATATCTCATGTCTTTCTACCCTGCCTCACTTTTTAGAACAAACAAAACTGCCAGGTTCAGAAGACGAAACCCAGAGATGAGACTGCTGGCAGTCTGGGAGGGCACAGGCATTCTGGGTTTGCTGACACATAGGAGTACATCTCAGACACACAAAGGACATATGGTGGCAGATGCCTACAGCCGGGTGGGAAAGGAGATTGCCCATCTGAAGCAGAGATAGAAAACAGAAAAATCACTGCTCTTAGGATTAAATTTCCGTTTTATACACTGGAGGGGGCTTATTCCAAAGCTGATCGAGGAGGGTAGTGACAGAAGATAACTCTAATATCTACCCCAAAATACTAACCATTTTCCAAATGAGAGTGATGACACTTTCCTCAATTTCTATAGCCATCAATTTCAGAAAATGGAGCAAAGAATGAAGAGGAGAGTGGCAGAACTGGATGGGTTCACTTGTGAGTTATTAGTTTTCACATGTAGGTATCCGTGCCAGCAGCCCAGGGTGCATGTGTATCTATTCACTTTCTGATTTAACTTCGTGCTCACACACATCATGTTATCAGGGAACGCAGAACCTTAGTATTTTTAGCTTCTCCTCTACAGAGCCTCTAATTGTCCAAGAGTTCCAGGAGTTTTCTTCCAGAGGGAGGATTTAAAATTCCCCATAATTCCTACAATCCCCACACAAGTTGGTTGCTCCTCTTGACGTCTATTTAAGATGGTCTTCCTTGGGTTACTATAGGGCTCCACGCAAACACTGTAATACTTTTTGAGTTGCCCTCATTCTCCAGATCACAAACACTGGTGCCTGTGTCCTTATGTCTAAAGAGGCCCCCACTGAGCAATGAGCTATCTGAGCCTAAGCATGCCTCTCCCATGCCAGCAGACTGCATCACTGGTCTCAGTTCTTCATCCCTCCCTACCTCCATGCCCTTTGCCATGTGAATTAGGAGATTTTCCTCCATAAAGAACAGAGCGCATTTCCTATCCCTTAAATTTGAATGTAGTTGTGCGACTTGCCTTAACCAATAAAACGAAGGAAATTAGTGTCTGTTCTATGGGCTGTAAGAAGCCTTATGCACTTTTTGCTTGTAGAATTAAGTTGAGCTATACCAGATACTACCTTCCTAGATCAGCTGAGCTTTAACAAAACTGTAGATGTTTGAGCATGGCTATTATAAATCATGTAAAGCATGAAGCTAATCTAAGTGCAGACTAACCAGTCTTTAGTCAACTGCCAGAATCGAGAGCCAGTACTTCCAGCTTTGACACTGATATTTTGTGGTTAATTTAATCGGCATAAATCTGATCACAGTTAGCTGCTTCATGGGATGACTAGCTTTTGTGTTCCCAATACAGATTATCAACTATGATTCCTCTTTTCTTCAAGATAATTCGAATTTCAAGGACTGTACTAGTCATCCCTATCTCTAGCCTTGGTTAAGAGAGATCCTATCCTACCTGCAGAAGCCCACTCCCATTTTCTCCTAAAGTGATACTTTTATAACAATTTCATAGTCCCTTTTCAGATATTCTCTTCTCAAAGACATAGGCAACTTTGTAAATGTTCAAAGATCAAAAAGTCCACAAGTTTTCCTCTCCCAGAACATAATGGTGTGATCAGCCAACTCCATGAACTGCAGGCATACCCAGGATGGGCCTTTACGGGGCTTTAAAAGCTCCTCTGGTTGGAAAATGTCTCTGGCAACATATTGAGATAAGTAAGTCTTTATTTGATATAATTTTTTTAAAAAAATTAAAGTACACAAAATCTGTACATCTGTCTTAGATTGTTTTCTGACACTATAATAAACACCAGAGATAACCAACTTTTAAGAAAAGAAATTATTTTTCTCGTGGATTTGAGAGCTCCCACCATGATCAGTTGGCCCAGTTATTTGAACCTGTGACAACATGAACATGGTGACATGTTTCTTAGATTCTTTTCATGCTGCTGTAATGAAATACTCCAACAGAAGCAAATTCTGGAGGGAGAGGTTTGTTTAAACTAACAGTTCAAGGTAACAATCTATCATTGTGAGATAAGCCACAGAGGTGGGAGCCTGAGAGAGCTGGTCACATTGTAACCTCAGCGAAGAAATAGACAGTGGATAAATGTGTACTGGCTCTTGATCAACTTGCTTCCTCCACTTACACAACCCAGGTACTGCTTGCAAGTAATGTGGGCTTTCCCACATCAATTAACATCAGCATATTCAAGACAATCCCACAGAGGCGCTACCAGAGGTCTAACACCCTGGTGGTTCTGGGAAGTGAAAGAAGAGACCAGGGTCCCACTATTCCCTTCAAGGCCACATCTCCAATGACCCACAGACCTCATATTAGATCTCTCTTTTACAGTTTCTACTACCTTCCAATAACGTCAATCTAGAAACCAAGCCTTTGCCCACGTGGATTTTTGGTGACTCTTATCTAGACCGTAGCAATATCTCCCCTAAATTAAGACACCTAAAGAAGGAGAGCCATGATCAGACTAAGGTTGTTTTTATTAAGTTCTTCATTAACTAGCTTGCCATGCAAACTATGTAGGAGGAAGTGTCTAAGAAGAGCCAAGAGAACATCCCGCTCCTCTGCTCTGTACAGACTGACAAATAAAACAGATAATTAGCAAGAGAAGGTTGGAAAAACACTTGGCTTCTTCCAGAAGCCAGACTAGAAAATATGGCTGTCACTCAAGTGAGTCTGACAAATCTGGACTACAACCATGAGAAATAACCTTCCCTGGGAGATCAAGATGATTCCTCTCTGTGAACAACTCACTCCCTACAAGAAGAATCTGAGCTGAGCGTGCTCAGATGATTCAGAAGATAGGAGACACCATCTTTTCCCTGGAGAATGATAAATAAGGAGCCAAGGGAGCCAAGGAGCTAAATCATTCCCTTTAAGAAAAGGAAATAGTGTAAGCTGAAAAGAGTATTCTTACGGTAGCTAGTATTTATTTACTACCAACCCAAGTGGGCCTTTATTAGAAAAGTTTTCATCACAGTCCTCTACTTCTGTTAATCAAGACAGATGTGTCTTCCGTCTATTTGTTGACAAAGACAATAACACCTTTACAATCCTTAAACTGACATGCTGTGAAGTATTGGGGAGTGGAGAGTGGTCTTTTCCAGCCAGGCATTAAACAAACCTCTCTGTTTTATCAATTTGTTCACTAGTAAGGGACTCTCTTATTTCTAATAAAGACTTATATGAATCCTATTAGAGTTGGCCTCTCCTACTTTCAGATCGAGTAGTACACTTTTATTCTCAAACAGATTCATCTTTTTCTAGAAACACATCTCTTAGAAAAATCTGGATCCTCAGTGTGTTAGCATTTTAGCATGTGCCCAACTCATGACCAAGTTCAGCTGCATAGGGGCTTATTGGGGTCAATGAACACTGTGCAATGCACACTTAAGGTATAAGAATTGATAGATGGATTCTGCAATATGATTGCCAAGGCTTTTTATAAAGTAGGTGGAGAGCAGGAATGGTTCTCATCATATCCTGTCTCCACCATCTTACCATCCTGATTCATCTGCAGTGAAAAAGAAGGAGAGTATGGGTGTGGATGTGTGTGTGTGTGTGTGTGTGTGTGTGTGTGTGTGTGTGTGTGTGTGTTTCAAATTGCATTTTTGGCTACATCTCCAATGAGATGATTAAAGAACTTTAGCTCTTTGCAACCAGCTCAGCCAAAAGTTTGACTATGCTTCGCTCTCCCAATATGGTTCTCATTTGCTTCCAACCTCATTCATTTCTTATTATTTGTCTTTCAGAGAAAAAGGCAGCAAGAAAAATCAACCTTGGGCTTCGTTAATTAAGGCTCACATTCTTGCTGGTGTATTTCAGGAAGACAGTCGGTAACTTTTGCCCTATTCTCCAGAGACCCTTATAATGTGGTCCTATTCATTCATCAGGGCTCTGTGCAGCTTTGGGGCCCATTCGGGTTTGGTGGTCTGTAAGTCTGTTTTCATATGGAATTGTGGACATAGTGTCAGTTTTTAAAACTGATTTTCAAACTTGTTCCTCTCTGCAGAATTCCAGCAAGCAAAAGCTAGGACTTATAGATACCCCCTGGGAAGAAAATAGGAAGCAAGGATTTTGACCTGACTTGGTGATTTTTTAATAATTAAAAAGGAATAAAAAGTCAAGCACTAACCAGCTCACTCCTCAAACTCCCCAATAGCAAGCGCTCCAATCTGATTCGCTTACTGCTTGCTCGCTGACATCCTGACCCATCCTAAGCTTAGCCTCATTTTTCATAATAAATAAAGAGAAATGCAGGGAAATTTAGGGTTATTTTCCCAAATGTGGAACCAGATACAGTCAGGAAGAGAAGCCATATGTCTGCCTTCTGGTCCCTTTTTCCCTCACATTTCTGCCTCTGGGATGAGGACTAACGCGATTCCGTCATTTCACCCCAGTACCTTCCACTGTGATTCTCAAAATAAAACATCCAGGCTCGGATTCCCAAGGTAAGAGTGTATCTTAGAGCAAAAGTGATCATCTGTTTATTCAACTCTCCTGCTACAAGCAATATTGTGGGTATTCTAGAGGTTGGGAAATGAAGTCACCATCCACACAAAAGGAATCTATATAAAGGACAGAGCAGAACAGACTTACAGCAACAAAATGAGGTGTAAAAATGAAGAAAGGAAGAAGGGAAGGTGAAATGTGCTCCTTATCATACAGATGGCACAGGCTTGGGGTAGGCTGGGCACTTCTTCACAGATCGCCACAGTTCTAAAATACTTATTCTCTGTTATAGCAGTCAGGTTAAAAACATAAACTAGAAAGTGAACAGTGTCCATGCATTTGAGGGTATGTCTGGTGGGACAGTTGCAAGACTCTCTTGTTCTGAGCAGGTGTGATGGCAAACCTGGACTAAGTGACCTGGGAAACTGGAAAAGAGAAAGAATTCCATGGCCTGGGATGAAGGAAGCGGCAGCAATACCTATATTTTGAAATCAAGACAATGAGGATGAAGTGGCCAAAGGAGGCTGAGAAAGAGTAGCCGGAGAGGCAGGAACCAAGCCAAAATGAAACCCAAAGTAAGTACAAAGAATAGCCAGCATCCTAGCTTAGATGATATTGACAGCTCGAAATAGGAGTGGAGTCTTAAGTCCTGGCTTTAGGGGTGATTTTGAACTATAAGAGTACAGGAGTAGCAACAAAACGTGGTTTAATAGGGAAGGTGGACATGATTATTGGCATCACTTATCTAAGAAAAAAATCTCTGAAAAATAAAATTAAGCATCACTCAGAGACTGAGATACCTTGGGACAATCAGTCCTAAGTGAGATGTCTCCATCATAGGGAATCTCGTGGAAGAGGAGACAAAAAGAGTGTAATGGCCAAAGGGATGGATGACACCTAGAAAACAGGGCCCTCTAAATCAACATAATCAAAGCACACAAACCCAGAGAGGCTGAGGCGGAATGTACAGGGTCTGTAGGCATTTGCACCAGGTCCTCTGTGTGTATATTATGGCTTCCAGTTTAGTGTTTTTATGGGATTACTGAGTGTGTGAGTGAGTGTGTCTCTGATTCTTTTGCCTGTTCTTGGGCTATTTTCCTCTTGTTGGTTTGTCTTTTCCAACTCTGATATGATAGTTTTCATTTTATTTTGTTATATTTTATTATTATCTCTTAGAAATCTATTCTTGTCTAATGCGAGACAGAAAGGGAGTGGATCCAGTTGGAAGGGGAGGTGAGGAGGAGCTTGGAAGAATAGAGGGAGGGAAAACAGTAATTTTGCTACTGTTCAGAATGAAAATGTTAAATACCTGATATGCAGATGGTCTTAGGCAGCTCCTGTGAAAGGGTCAACCCCTCTAAAGGGAACTCAGCCCACAGGTTCAGAACCACTGTTCTATGCACATGGTTACATAAAAGGAGGTGAAAAACCCTCAGAGCTCTACTTGTAAAGAATTTGGAGGTGAGAGTGAAAGTTGACAGTAGAGTGAGTTTGGTATGTGCAGCCCACAGTGTCTAATAAAATAGCACCTGCTGGGAATGTGTACTGACTTTCACCTTGCCTTGTCCTGGTTCATGTCATCAGTTCCAGGAACAGAACTGTGAGGATATAGAACCTGAGTCCATAAGGCTTAGATGAGGAAAGGGAAGCAAAGCCATAGGAAAGGCTGGAAGTGTGTGCTGTGCCTTGCTGAGGATGTGGTGAGATGCAGAGGCCACATAGGGAAGAACAAAAAGCCAGCATGAAAACATTGCCATGTACAAAGCAATGCCATAAGACGTCACACACATTATCCCACTAGTGCTCCTAAAATCCTTCTCAACAATATATATATGTAATATATATATATATATATATATATATATATATATATATATATATATATATATATAGATTATACTCCTATTATAGGGAAAGGGATAAGGTTGAAAGAAAAAAGAAAGGAAGGAAGGAGAGAGAAATAGAGGGAGAGAGAGAGAACTCAGCAGATGCATCAGTTGTCAAGAGTTACAGTACCAGTGAATAGCACAGGATCCACAGCGGCTGTGGACATTGACTGCAGTTTTTCCACAAGGCCCAACTTTCTACAGAATAATAAGAACAGAAACCTTAGCCAAAAAGAGTTTGTCATCACCTGAGGCTTTGGGCCTCTTGTCTGTGAAGTCTCTTGACAAGACTGAGAACAGGGCGGTGAGGGGGAGGGTGCTTTAAGGAGTTGGGAAGATTAGAATTTGTTGGGAAAGGGCAGGTCACAAACCTCAATCTGCTGAAAACAAATTAGCCAAAAATCAATTTGATGAAATTATTAACTTGACGAGTGATCCATGTGCCAAGCTAGCAATTGCTAACTTCTTTCTGTTAGTTATTTGTAGAGATTGTAGCCTTTCTTGCTGTGTATAGTCATTTCATCAGACTTCCCAGAATTCTCTCTTGGACTCCTGAGGCTTTGCCTTAGCCAGAGGAGCAAGGGATGGCAGAAGAACTCTGCTTAGAGGAGAGGTAGCCTTGAAAGTGTGATTCGGTTTCACAGATTTCTGAATGCATATCTTTGAGAGGGAGGCAATCAAAAATGTCATTTACCCAGCCAGCAATGCCAAGTCAGCCAGCCTGGGGATGCAGAGACTGGGGTGGCTGCCTTCACAGGCAGGCAAGTCAGGACTAGGAATTGAAAGACTCAAAGTTCGGGGTTACTACATTTGAAATTTCTCAGAGAAGCTGAGTATAACCACTGACTGGCAAGAGTGTGGATGACGCCTGCAGGAGCAGCTGGCACAAACGAGGTACCCAGTTGACCCAGATTGCCCCACATTCTTCACAATTGAACATAAGAATGTAAGCACTCTGTCCAAATGAAGAAGCCAATTGTATGATTGGTATCATTATCACTTGATAAATGGCCATCCTGCATAGCAGTACAAGGAGAGTGCTGGTGAGAACTCAGAATAACCCTCTGCAATGGGCATTTAAAACTTCTCAGAGGGAGAATTAGCTAACATGTATATTTAAAGTAGTCAAGGGGTTATATAGTAAGACAATATATACAAACTCTCAAACTCTCTCCCAGAGTACCTTATAAATTGTTTGGTTTTTTTTTTACTCTATTAATAACAGCAATTAAAATAAACACAATAAAAAGAAGAGTATATATGTGAGAAGTCTTAAGTCAGCAGATGTCAGTACTCTCTGCATGCTCTGCTCACTTCCGGCCATGTAGCTGGCTGCCTACTGCTGCCTGTCCCAGCAATCTCCAGCCTATTCGCCCTCCCTGACATCAGGATGGGGCCTGCCTCTTCTTCCTTGTCTGGAGCAACCCTAGCTCTCTTGCTGAGTGTTTGTCTTTCTTGTTTATACAGAAACCCATGAACCTACTGAAAGGTGATCCCATGGGCCTATTGGAGGTGATCCCATGGGCCTACTGAAAGGTGATCTCATGGGCCTACTGAAAGGTGATCCCATGGGCCTACTGGAAGGTGATCCCATGGGCCTACTGGGTGATGATTCCATGGGCCTACCAAAAGGTGATCCTATGGGCCTACCAAAAGGTGATCCCATGGGCCTACTGAAAGGTGATCCCATGGGCCTACTGAAAGGTGATCCCATGGGCCCACTGGAGGGTGATCTCATGGGCCCACTGGAGGGTGATTTCATGGGCCCACTGGAGGGTGATCTCATGGGCCCACTGGAGGGTGATTTCATGGGCCCACTGGAGGGTGATCTCATGGGCCCACTGGAGGGTGATCTCATGGGCCCACTGGAGGGTGATCTCATGGGCCCACTGGAGGGTGATCTCATGGGCCCACTGGAGGGTGACCCCATGGACCTACTGGAGGGTATTCCCATGGGAGGTTATTTACTGCAGCAGGGACAACATATCAAATGGCTACACCACTGAAGAAAATGATACATAACTCCCCCAACTTTTAGTTGTCAATAATCCCTCAGGCAAGAGTAGGACCTCGGGAGACACTCCCCAGTCCTTGATGAAATGCTGAGGGACCCAGTCTCGTGCCAGTCTTGCTCAGATGACCACAGCTGAAGAGAGTGCATGAGTGAAGTAGCTTTGTTGTACCCACAAGACAAAAGAAGACAAAAGTATTTCAGTACAGTTTATGAGTGACAAGCCCTGACATTCAGAAGCAGGCTGTGTTTATGCACACCTAGTGCAAGACTTGACACTTCGAAAGCCCATTAATGCTTTAGTATCATACCCTATAACTGTCTGTTCAATACAGTGGTCACTTGACACATGGCTTTTTAGACGTAAATGAAAAATATTCCATAGAATTTGAACTTCAGTTCCTCCCTCACACTAGTCACATGCTCACATGCCAATAGCCACATGTTGCTGTGATCTGCAGCAGCATGTGGACATCACTGAGGTCTTACCGGACATCCCTGCACCATATCACCTGATGATGTCTTCTGTGTCATCTATATTATTACCAGATCCTTGGAAACCCGGAGGAGACGTGTGTCTACTTGTAGAAAGTACTCGTTCTTCTACCATTCTGTTGAGCAAAAGAGCAAAGACAAAGTTGACTCAGTTTTCTCTCTGGCTGTGTGTGGGGCAAAACTGGAGCATGCTGCTTCCCAGGAGTCAGAAGGAATCACGGGATCACTGTTCTCGGTCCCCAGAGCTTGGTCCCTGGCTTCTGTGCAGTGCTCTTGGGGCTCTGCGTGAATGGCAGTGATGACATGTTTAATGAAAGGTAAATATTTACGGTCAGTCTCCAGCAGATGTGGTCCGTGAGGGAGCGGGGGAGTCAGCATAGGGATGAGAGCCCATGGTTGTACTCTAGGCTCACCTGTTGCGTTGCCTGTGCATGAGCTTAGCCTTGTTGTTCTGAAACACAGAAGATGGTGATCAGGAACAAAGATGCTATTAGCAGCCCTTCAAGTCCATTAAGATATTAGTGTTTGGAAACCGAAACAGATTTGTTGAGTTGTCATTAAAAACCACCAGATAACACAGCACAGCCATCTGAGCAATGTCCCAGGGCACTGCTGGCATCTAGTGTAGAGACAGGGAAGTGACTGGCAGGCAAATGATCAGGGACTCACAAAGGGAGGATCCAGACCAGACTCAGCATTGCTGTGTGCACATTGGATGCCTCTTTTCTAACAAGTGTGGATGCAGATGAAGATCTATAAGGACAAAAAGAAGTTTCTCCAGGCCATCTGGACAACACTCAGAACACTGGTTATTTCTCTTTATGTAACACATAATTTTTTACCACACTGTGATGTCATCAAATTAAATCTATAGGCACTTAAAACATGCCTATGCGCATTATTGTAACAATCAAATAATATCCTAAGAAAAGGAGAAAATTTGACACTGTAACAATCAAATAATATCCTAATGAAAGAAGAAAGTTTGATATTATAAAATGACAATGTGTTTCAATATGTATTTATTCATACATTTAGCACATTATTGGGCCACTAGCTTTTACCTACATAAAATGATTAAGTTTTAATTTAAGGGCTATTAATAAGATGTAAAAGTACACAAGAGGGGCAGGAATAAGGAGCCACAGATGAGAAAAGAACGTGGGACATTTATCTATCTGTTTCCAAGTTACCTCACTCAATATGATCTTTTCTAGATCTATACATTTACCTGCAAATTTCATGGTTTCCTTTCTCTTTACAGTCTAATAGTATCCTGTAGTATCTCTGCAACAAATTTTCATTATCCATTTGTCCTTTGAAGGACATTTAAGATGCTTCCACTTCCTAGCTATTGTAGACCCCCAACCAAAAAAAAATGTTAATCCAATACCTAGTGGACATCCCTGTAACATTCTATGAACTGAGAAAGTTGTGTTTACATATTTAGAAATGTAAGAGTGTATATATGTAACAACCACTAAAGAAAGGCTGTGAATCTGGGAGAAGGGGGCAGTGTTTGGGAGGGTTGGAAAGAAAGAAACGGAAAAAGAGAAATTCTGTAAATATACAATATTTTTTTAAGGTTGATTTTTATTTTTTTTTATTGAAAACAGATTGTTTCATACAATATAATTCTGGTTTTGGTTTCCCTACCTTCTATTCCTCCAAGTTCCTCTCCCCTTTCCCTCTCATCCAGATCTGCCCCATTTCTGTCTCTCCTTAGAGAGACAGGCATCTAAGGGTCAATAATAAAATTAAATAAAACACAGTAAGATAGAACAAAAGGGAAACAAATTGGAATGGAACAAAACAAAAGGAAAAGAATCCTACAAAAGGCACAGGAAACAGTCACAATGCAGAGACCCACTTGCTTGCATATTCAGGAATTTCATAAAAACACAAAACCAAAAGCCATAATATATATGCAAAACTTGTAAGCAAATAAGTAATTGGATATAAACAAATAACTGTAAAAATAAAAATGAAATTGAAAAAAAAATCCCCGACATAACATTACGAGACAAGGAACCTCGAAAGATGCCACCGAGTTGGTTTTTGGCCATCTGCGGCTAAACAGGCAGCCCACCCTCGAGCAGTGTCTTCCAAGTGAGACTCTTTGAAGAAAACTAATTTTTTGCTTTTAAATGTTTATCAACTAGAGGTATCTTCTAGGTTGGGGAGGGAGCGTGTGTGTACTTCTTTTATCTCTAGGACCCCATCTGGTGCGGATCCACACGGCCCCTGCACATGCTTCCTCCGTCTCTGTGAGTTAACATGTGCCTCAGCTCTGTTGTATTTGGAAGGCCTTGTTTTCTTGGTGTCCTCTATCCCATCTGCTCTTACACTCTTTCTGCCTCCTCTTTGCCAGAGTTCCCTGTGCCCTGGTGTTGTGGGATATTTTACTCCTGTGTGCTGTTTTGGTTTGTGAGAGGGCTTTGATGCCTTGCAGCAGGTGCAGGCCTTGCTTCCTACTTACTCACACCCTTTTGCTAGCCCAGCTGAGATCTCCACAGAGAAGACTGTTTACTGTTGAAGGAAACGGATCATAGGGATTATAGGTCTGCAGCCAGGTGATCAGAGATGATTCTGATCACCCCCAGCTGAGTATGCTAGGATACCATTGTGTTGTAAGGAAGTCCTGGACATGGAAGAGAGGGCTGGGGGAAAGTTTAAAGGGTCTAAGGCAGAAGTAGGAGGAGGAGAGAAGAGATGGGGAAGCAGGGGAGCAGAAGAGGATTATAGAATGAAGTCTCTGCCTAGCTGCCCAGGTATTGAATTCCCTGAGATTTGACATGACATGTAATTAATTATACATGTAATTAATAATAAAAAGCATTGGAAAATTCAACGATAGACTCTTATTAAACAATGAATGCCATTTAACACCCTGGGGAAAGGGATTTAATGGAGACACCCCATTTAGGGCTGAGTGTTCTGCACATTGTCTGACTGTGGGTCTCTGTATTTGTTCCCATTTGCTCCACGAGGAAGCTTCTCTGATGAAAGCCGAGCAAGGCACCGATCTATGAGAACATCATAATGTCCTTAGGAGTCATTTTATTGCTATGTTCCTTTTGCAGAACAGTGGTATTTGATTTTCTCCTAGGTCCATGGGGCTATCTAGTCTCAGGTTCTTGTTCACCCAAGCAACATTGAGTATGGGTTTCATCTCATTTCATTTAAGTGGGGCTTAAATCAAATCAGATATTGGTTGGTTACTCCCACAATTTTTGTGCCACCATTGCACTAGCATATCTTGCAGGCAGGAGACCATTTTATCTTAAATGGGTTGTAGCTGGGTTGGTGTTTACACTTCTCCTCTGGTAGTATTCTGAGTACTTTCTGGTACCAGGAGTTAGTCAGTAGGATTGAAGGATCCAGGTAGGCACCAGCTTGACTTCTCCATGTTCAACGAGCTGTGTAGGTGTTAATTTTAGAAATAGGTCTTTGCTTATGGAGAGCAACCTATAGCCTTTGCAACAGCATGGGTAGTTTGGGAATTCTCATGGAACCCATTTGGCTAACAACTTGATTAAATGTAAGCCATTCCTGGTACTGAAACTTCATCTGGTCATAAGAGGTATCCAGTTGGGGCTTTGCCTCTCCTATTATTTGGCAAGTTCCCTTAGATCACCTGCATACATGTATACACTTTAAGATGCTTGTACTGTACTGTGGCCCTTAAATTTAGCTGTCTTCCCTGTAGTCCCTCCTTTGTCCCCCTCATCCCTTCTCTGCCCTGTGTGATCCTCATGTTCCAGCCCCCTCCATCCATCCGCAGATGTCTGCTCTATTTATCTGTTTTAGGAAGATCTGTTCCCCGCACCCAGCACCGTCATTTGTTTTGTTGATCTTGGCCTTTCTGACTGGTGTAACGTGAAATCTCAAAGTAGTTGTAATTAGCATTTCCCTATGACTAAGGATGACTAAGGGCGCTGAACATTTCTTAAGTGTTTCTCTTCAGTTTGTGTTTTCCTCTTTTGAGAATTCTTTGTTTAGATCTGTTCTCCATTTTTTAATCGGGTTATTTGTTTTACATATACATGCATATATTCATATATATAATTTATTTTATTCTTCTCTCATACGATACATCTCAACAACAGTTTAGCCTCCCTCCACTCATCCCAGTCCCTCCGCACCTCCCTTCTCCCCAAGTCCTACTTCCTCTCCTTTTTCCATCAGAAAAGAGCAAGCCTCCCGGAGATAGCAACCAAAAACAACATAACAGATACAATAAGACGAGGCAAAACCCCTCATATTGAGGCTGAATGCGGCAACCCAGTAGAAGGAAAGGGTCCCAAGAGCAGACAAAATAGTAAGAGACACCCCCACTCCCACTTTTAGGAGTCCCACAAAAATACCAAGATAATAGCCATAACATGTATGTAGACACATGCAGACTTTTCACGTTCTTCCATGATTGCTGCTTCAGTATCTGAGAGCCCGCATGAGCCCTGCTTAGTTGATTCAATGAGCCATGTTCCCCTGGTCCTTAGGCCCCTCCGTCTCCTACAATCTTACCTCTCACCCTCTTCCATGGGGTTCCCTGAGCTCTGAAGAGAGGGACCCAACTCAGATCTCCAATTTAGACTCTCTCTCTGCATAATGTTTGGCTATGGGTCTCTGCATCTGCTCCCATCAGCTGCTGGAGAAAGCCTTTTTGGTGATGCTTGGGCACGGCACCAGTCTATGAGCATAGCAGAATGTCATTAGGAATCATTTCATTGATTTTTTTTTTTTTTTTTTTTTTTTTTGCCAGTCATGTTTGGTTCTACTCTAGGGCTCTGGGCTATCCAGTCTCCGGTTCCTGGCCACAGGGTCAGGCATGGGCTCCCTCTCTTGGCTTGGGCCTCAAGTTAAAGCAGTTATTGGTTGCTCACTCCCACAAGTTCTGTGCCACCACTGCCCCAGCATACCTCACAGGCAGGAGAGATTTTAAGTCAAAGGCTTTGTGGGTGAGTTGGTGTCCCAGTCCCATCACTGGAAGCCTTGCTGCCTGTTTACAGAGGATGGCCAGATGGTTCAGGCTCCTTATCCTCCATTACCAGGAGTCCTCGTCTATGACACTTGTGGATTCCAGAAAGTTTCCACTCACTAGGTTTCCACATCACCCACCAAATGTCCCCTAACTCCTACTGTTTCTCCCCATACCCTCTCCCTCACCCCTCCCACAACCTGATTCCTCCCACAGCCTGACCCCTCCCACCTCCATTGCCATTCGCCCCACTCCATCCACGGAATCTCTTCTATTTTCCCTTCCCAGGGAGATCCATGCAAACGCCCTCCTCCCCAGTCCTCCTTGTTACCTAGCTTTTCTGGGTCTGTGGATTATAGCATGATTATCCTTTACTTAATCTATAGACTGGATGTGACAGAGCCAGGATCAGAGCACAGCTGAAGCATTCTTAATCCACTCTAGTAAATGGTATATCTAGTACACCCACTCTAGTATGTAGATTGTTACAAATAGGAATTATGGTTCCCACTTTGGTTTGGAGAAGCCACATTCCAATTTCAATGATTCAACAACTGAATGCTGTGCTGGTGTGCAACACCCTTCTTTTTAATAATTTTTAAATGATGTGTAATAACTATAAGTATTCATGAGGTATAGTATAGTGCTTTAATATATTCGTACAAAGTGTAGTGATCAAATCAGTGATCATACTCATCACTTCAAACATTTATGTCATATCTCTACTGATATCAAGGGCCCTATCTGCTCAGAATTTACATCTTATCTGGGAATATTTGTACTATATTTTAATCTCTAGAATCTCATAAATCAGTTACAATCTCAAGAAAATTAAATTAAACTATGCTGCCCAGTCAACAAGACCTGCAGACAAATCCCATTGCCATTACAGCAGAAGCCAGCAGACAAACCAGGTAGGCACCCTACCTGTAGAACACTTGGTTCTGTTCCCACAATCCACTCCTCCATAGCCCTTCCCCCCCTCCTCCAGTCCTGCTGCTCCTGTCCCCAAGACCTGCAGACAGCCCCCAGTGTTCTCACACCCAAGCCAGCTGAAGAACCATCCCCCAGCACCATCACAGCCCATTCCATTGGAAGAACTAGCAGAGATCACATCAACCAGTCAGAACATCACACGCCAGGACAGCCAGCCAGAAGAACAGTAACTAAGTCCTAGCCCCTAACCCAGGCAGAGAGTTCTTTCTTGACCAGAGGCCAAGTAGGTCAACAGAGCTCCAGCCCCCAACTCAGGCAGAGACCCCCTGTTCTACAAGAGGCCACAAAGAACAGAACACCAGAGAAGAAAGAAAGAAAAAATAATAAAATAAAACAAGGAACAAAACACTCATCCAATAAAGACAAACCCAGGAATCTGGCACCTAAATCTACAATCATCCCAAACCCAGAAGCCTAAGTGCCAGAATAAAAACACAATCAACAAAAACCAGGGCAATATATCACCACCAAAGCCCAACTATGCTACTACAACAAGCCCTGAACACTCTAACACAGCCAAAGCTCAAGAAAAAGATATCAAAACCAATTTTATGAGGATAATAGAGGCCCTTAAAGAGGAAATTAATAATCCCTCAAAGAAATTGATGAAACAACAAACAATTGGAGGAACTGTGTAAATTTATTAAAGAAAACACAATTAGAAAAAAACGAATAAATCCCTTAAAGAAAGCCAAGAAAAAATAAGCAAATAACAAAAGGAAATGAACAACACTGTTCAAGACATGAAAATGGAAATAAAAGCCATAAGAAGGCAAACCAAGGGAATTCTGGAAATGAAAAATGTAAAAAGTGACCAACAACTACAGAGGCAAACCACAGCAACAGAACGCGAGGGGGGGACTCTCAGGAGTTGCGATACTATCGAAGAAATAAATACTTTGATAAATGAAAATGTTAAATCCAAAAACTTCCTGACATAAAACATCCAGGAAATCGGGACACTATAAAAAGACCAAACCTAAAAATATTAGAAATAGAAAAGGGGAAGAATCTCAGATCAAAGGCCCAGAAAATATTTTCAACAAAATCCTAGAGGAAAATTTCCACACCTAAAGAAAAAGATCCCTGTAAAGGTACAAGAAGCATACAGAACACCAAACAGACTAGACCAGAAAAGAAAGCCCCCTTTCCACATAATAATCAAAACATAAACCATACAGATAAAAGAAAGAATACTAAAAGCTACAAGAGAAAAAGAGCAAGTAATATATAGAGCCAAACCTATTAGAATTACATCCTACTTCTCAACAAACTCTAAAATCCATAAAGGCCTGGGCAGATGTACTGTAGACGCTAAGAGAACACAGATGCCAGCGTTGACTAAATTTTCAAAATGTTCAATTACTGTAGGTGGAGAAAAGAAAACATTCAATGACAAATCCAAATTCAAATAATATCTGTCTAGGAATTCATGCCTACAGATGGTACCAGAAGGAAAACTTCAACCTGAGGAGGTTAACTACACCCATGAAAATACAGGAAATAAATAACCTCACCCCATCAAAATCAAAAGAAGGGAAACACAAGCACCACACGGGCACACACACAAACACAACCAACAATTACAAAGAAACAGGCCCTAACATTCATTGGTCATTGATATCTCTCAGCATTAATGGACTCAATTCCCAAATAAACAGACACAGACTAACAGAATGGATGTGAAAACAGGACCCATCCTTCTGCTGCATAAAAGACACACCTTAACATCAAAGGTAACTATTACCTTTCCAAGAAAATGGACCCAAGAAGCAAGTCAGTGTAGCCATTCTAATATCTAACAAAATAGACTTCAAATCAAAATTAATCAAAAGATACAAGGAAGGACACTTCATATTCATCAAAGGAAAAGTCCACCAAGATGACATTTCAGTTCTTAACATCTGTGCCCCCAACACAAGGGCACGTTTGTAACAGAAATATTGCTAAAGCTTAAAACACACACTGACCTGAACATATTGATAGTGGAAGACTTCAATACCCCACTTTTACCAACAGACAGATTATCCAGACAAAAACTAAGCAGAGAAGTACTAGAGCTAACAGATGTTATAAACCAAATGGACCTAACAGGTATCTACAGAACATTTCACCCCCACACAAAGAATATACCTTTTTCTTACCACCTCACAGAACTTTCTCCAAAATTGACCACATACTTGGCCACAAAGCAAGTCTCAACAGATACAAGAAAGTTGAAATAACCCCCTGCATCCTATCAGACCACCATGGATTAAAGATGGTGTCTTTAATCAAGAACAGTAACAATAGAGTGTCTCCAAATTCATGGAAACTGAACAACTCTCTCCTGAATGACTGCCATGTCAAGACAGAAATAAAGAAATTAAAGACTTTCTAGGATTCAATGAAAGTGAGTCCACAACATACCCGAACTTATGGGCACAATGACAGCAGTCCTAAGAGGAAAATTCACAGCACAAAGTGCCTACCGAAAAAGAATGGAGATCACATACCAGGAAATTAACAGCCCATCTGAAGGCGCTAGAACAAAAAGAAGCAAACACCGAAGAGGAGTAGAAGGCAAGAAATAATCAAACTGAAGGATGAAACCAATAAAATAGAAACAAATAGAACAATATAAATGATCAATGAAACAAAGAGTTGGTTCTTTGAGAAAATCAACAAGATAGACAAACCCCTAGCCAAACTACTGAAAAGACAGAGAGAATATCCAAATCAACAAAATCAGAAACCAAAAGAGGGATATAACTATAGACACCTAGGAAATCCAAAGAATCATTAGGTCATACTTTAAAAACCTATTCTCTACAAAATTGGAAAATCTAAAAGAAATAGACTTTCTCAATAGATACCACCTACCAAAGTTAAATCAAGAGTAGATAAACAACTGAAACAGACATATAAACCACAAGAAAATAAAATCAGTCATTTAGAGTCTTCCCACAAACACAAGCCCAGGGCCAGATAGTTTTAGTGCAGAATTATAT
Organism: Cricetomys ansorgei; assembly: GCA_026225945.1. Lineage (NCBI taxonomy): Eukaryota > Metazoa > Chordata > Mammalia > Rodentia > Nesomyidae > Cricetomys > Cricetomys ansorgei. The sequence continues at coordinate 30,626,977 of JAMJFZ010001038.1, forward strand.
CAGACATTCAAAGAAGAGTTAACACCAACAATCCTCAGTGCTTCTATAGCACAGATCTTTCTCTGTGTCCCCAGAATCGTATCCACAGATAGAAGGGTTCTGCTCAACTCACAATCCAGAGAAACTCTTGAACCAAAGGTTCAGAGTGGCCACTAAACTCACACGAGTTGAAAGGAGTGACATCAGGCAGCAAGAAGACACCTCTCCTATCCATTCATGGCCTGCTTCTCACACCAGAGTAAAGTTAACCAGAAACAAACTGCCATTGTCCGCTGATTCTACTGTTGGCAGACAAAGTAGCCACAAACCTTCAAGAGAGAAGCCCCACCTGGGTGGAGAACTTTATAACTGGAATAAGTTTGCCTCTTGGTAAGTACAAAATCAGTTCAACAAGGCCATAACGTAGGTGAATGAGCCTCAGAGTATCTGTTTAATTGCTAACAGTACCATCTCCCATTTTTAGAGTGTTTTCTGGCACTAAGCACAGTGCCAGGACCTTTCACACCCTCTCATTGCCAAGCTGTGAGGCAGTCTGGTGTGATTCCCAACAGGGAGGTGGTAGGAAGTATGCTGCTGTGTCTCAATGAAAGTAGCTTTCTCTCCTGCTCCAGACCTTGTCCCCTGCCACTTAATTTGCATTAGTTGAGTTTGGTTCTAGATCATCATAAACCTTTCAATAAATACAAACTAACTCCAAGTTTCCAGTGGTTTTCACACCAATGGGCTTTTGATAGTAGATACCCAATACCTCGTTGTGGACGACCACACTCACCACTGGAATCTTGATCTTCTGTTCCATCCCTAGCATCTGACTTTCTACATAATTCAAGGGATTCCCAATCCCAGATCCTAGATACTCAGTTCTCTTCCTGGTTGATCTGACCTATGTGGTGAACTCAGCAGCTGAAGGACATTTTTAACTCTATAAAATGAGATCAAATAGTGATATATATATATGTATATATATATCACTATTTGATATATATATATATATATCAAATATATATATATGTATATATATATTCATCATCCTGTACCCAAGATCTCCAGCAGTCTCTTTAGGCCTTCTCCCTATCTGTCCTTGTAACTCCTGCCATGCCCCTGGCCCTACCAGTAGCATAGCCACTGGGATCAGAAATATGCAAACTTCTCCTGGTGTGACTCCAGTAACTAGGGGGTAACATTAACCAGACTGTCTTCAAAGGTCAAGTCTCACTTTAAGCCTAATGGCCTTAAGGCATGCACAACCAGGTCCAGTGATCATTCTGACTTGCAAAAGTATCTCAAGTGAGACACATCACAGAGCAGAAGCGGAAGGATCGGGAGGACCAGGCTACCCTTCATCCTGTGTGTATTGAATCACATAGGACTCCATCATTTCTTGGAGAGCAACTGCCACCTGCTTCCTGGGTGTATCATGACTACTTAGGATGACATATCATTTCTCATCACACACACTAGACATGCACATTGCTCAACAAGTAACAATGACCACCTAAAAAACACAAAGACCACTTCCCAGTTGCATCCCAAGGGCACTTGAATCTTGCTGGTGCTGCTCTGGAGAACCCAGATGGGTCCAAGACTGGCCTGTCTCACCTCGAACCAATTCTCTAGAACTCAAGAAATGCCATCAAATCTCCACCTCAAATGACCTTATATCCATCCATTAAAATTAATTCCTTTTGGTTGGAGCATTGGATACTGATACATAAAATGGTCCACCTTGGGAGAGAAGAAGCTCCTTAGCTCAGTTCAATGAGTCAATTCAAAAAGGATCTAGGATGATAAATAGTTCAAATTTGAGAACTTTCTCTTCTCTACACACTACCAGCACTTACATACAACAACTCATTTGCTTCTTGCACTAGTTAGATTTTCGTCAACTTGGCACAAGCTAGAGTCATCTGGGAGGGAGAACCTCAACTGAGAAAATATCTCCATCAGCTTGGTCTCTAGGTAAGGCTGTGTGAGCATTTGCTTGATTAATGACTGATATATGAGAACCCAGCCCATTGGGGACAGTGTCACCCCAGGACAGGTGTCTCTGTGCTGTATAAAAAGGAGGCTGAGCAAGCCAATAAGTAGCACCCCTTCATGGTGTCTGCTTCAATGCATGCCTCTAGGTTCCTGCCTTAACTTCCCTCAACAATGGATTATAATTTGAGGGGAAAAACCCATTCTTCCCAGCAGCAAATATAAAACAAGCTGGGACAATTTTCATTATGGTGTAAGAGATGTTATGAAGAAATGAGGCACAAAGAATTCACGTAACACGTAGAGGTGAGTAAATAAACAACATAAATCGAAGCTTAAGCATCATCCTCCCATGCGCTTCTTTCTACAGAGAGATGTGGTCCATGATGTAATGAAGCCGTCAATCAAAATACTGTACGCAGTCCAGGTAATGACAGAGCTGACCACCGGTATACCTCAGAGATGTACAAAGGGGTGAGTGAAAACTCCCTTGGAAAAGAAACTCCCAGGTTATCAGTAGGCTGCTCTGGAAGCATTTCTGAGATGGTATTGCCATCTAGTGGCGAGAAAGCTGTCATTTCCACTGGAAGCTGATACAGTAGGGGAAGTTTGAGCAACCAGGCAGGAAAATTTATCATTTTGACTCACACAGCGGTGTCTAGAAAAGGGTCAGTTTTCAGAGACCTTGAAGCTCTGCGGCTGCTGTGTGCCGGCTCAAGTTAGGTTCCGATCCTAATTCTGCCTATTAGTGTTTGTGTTCGTCACTTTTCAAATTTCTATGATAAAATCTTGGACAAAAGCAACTTAAAGAGGAGGAGTTTGTTTGGGCTCGCTTAAAAGGAGTGTTTAGTCCGCAACAGTGGACCAGGAGGTGGCTGGTCACATTGTCTCCACAGCCTGGAAACACAAAAGGTGAATTGCTTCTCCTCACTTTCTCCTTTGCTTGTTTCGTTTGGTTTTATTTTGTTTTGCTTTGTTTTGTTGGAACAAGGCCTTACTCTGTAGCTCATACTTTCCTACGTGGGTCTCTACCAGCCTTAGCTATTGGAGTAGCTAGATTGCAGGCACAAGCCATGACATTCAACTTGTTTTATTTTTGTTACTAAGTCTGGATTCACAGCTCATAGGATGGTGTCCCCAGTTTTCTGGCCAGATCTGTTTACCCCCCTTAAACTTCTCTGGAAGCACTCATACACGTTCACACCCACAAGGGCATCGCCCAGGTGATCCTAAATCCCATCAGGTTAGCCATCAAGATTAACCCTCACATTGGTAAATGGCAGGTTAATTCACTTCATTTTTCACTGTTCTGAAAAAACGGAAAACAACGTCCAACCATGTCTGGTGATACAATCAAATAAAATAATTCATGAAATGTGCTTGGTCTATTTTAACCACTTAAAAGTTTACCTCCTGTTGTAATGCAAAAACAGCTGTTAACGGATGTAACAGGAGAGAGAGAGGGTCTGGGCAATCAATGAATTAATCACCTTGAATGAATCCCCCAGGACTGTTCTGAGGGAGTCAGTTCTTTTCTTCTGAGTATCATTCCTTTTCCTCTTCCAAGTCATCACCTCACTTTATAGAATCACGTTGTCCTTAAAGATATAATTAGTGCACCTGTCTCCCACATTGGTGTGATTGTCTGGTCCTGTATGTAGAGCTCAATATTGTTCTTCGGGGGCCCTGTCCTAGATCCTCACCACCTTCCTGCCCATGGCTTTCAGGCTTTCTGCTCTCCCATCCCATTACCAGCTCTAAGCAAAGGCCTCCTTTTTCCCAGTACAGATTTAAAAAAAAAAAAAAAACAAACTCTCTACCTGAAATTGTTAGGGGCAGACGGAAGGAGACCCCAGAGAAATCACCAGGACTCGAGATTGATGCAAAAGCAGGAGGTTTATTTCCAACGTGTTGGGGTCCGCTCCCACAGATGCCTCAAGCGAGGCAGGTGGGAGTGACCAATTAGCACATTCTGAGGCAGAGCATAGCAACAGATTATCAGGCATGAGTCTGTAGTGGTTGAGTATTAACCTTTAAACTGATTGGTGCTGGCATATAGCAAGGTCGCGGGCACTAGAAAATGTAAACTTTAGGGTCTTAGTCAACGTGGGTGGGGGGAGAGGCCATTAGTCAGAGGTCTATATCTTGTTTGTCTTAGAAATTGTTTTTCTTACAGAAATTGTTTCTCTTACTTCAATTTTGGGAAATGTTCTGAGTCACATTGCCCCTGACTTGGGCCTACACAGTTTTGGTGCTCTTAGAAGCCTGACTAAAGTTTGGCTGCTTTGGTCTTGTCCTTTCAAAGCCACTCGTGACCTTCCACAAATCATCTTAATGAATATGTGGCTTGGAAGCAAATAAACGACTTTATTTCAAAATTTAATCTCATAATAAATTCCAGGATCCTTATAATAATATCTTGTAAACAACTACTTTGGAGAGCAAACATTACAAAAATCATTCAAGTTCATGTCAAAGCTAACTTTGATCCAGACTAGTTATTTATTACTTTCCTGGTAACTGTTTCGCCAAAAGGCTAATATTTATCCTTGAATATCTTTTAACACTGAGCTGAGCAGGAAGCCACTGTACCAGGCTTTCACGTGTGCCTCTACATATTACTATTCCTGGTTTTTGGAAGATCCTAGAATCAGGTTTGTCTTGGGCTATCTTCTACATGCTTGGAACTTGGGAATAAAATAGCATGTGATGTACCACCTAGGTTATATTTGTGGGGGGCATGGTGAGAGCTTGGCAAAGAGGATCACTTGGAGATAGGAGGCAGGGGACACTCAGACACTGAGGAAGCTGTAGTACCAAAGAGTCAACAGACAGAAAAGGTTCATTCCAGTGAATTTAAGCCTGGAAACCACATGGTAGAATATGTATGCATCTCTAGAAGGTGGGGGGAATCAGTCAAGATTTGTTCACTTAAAAGAGTTCTAAAAACCCAAAAGGTTCCTTCTGCTCTGAGAGATGTGCTCACCTCATGGGCCACTGGCCACAATAAGAAGGATACAGTGACAGGTCTACTATTTCTTAGAAGCAAAACAGTAATATTTTTCAAAAAGCAAATGAACTTGTATCATTTATTTGGAGTTGCTTGCTTCTTTGAAAGCAGATATGAAATTCCTTCAGTAGACTGGTTTCTTGAGATTGTGATCAGTTCCCAGATGAATCTACAGATCAATCTGGGGAGAACTGAAAAGAAAAAAAACTAAGACATGGTAATACTGACACATAGATAGTCAATGGTTGAATGGAATATGGGTCAGGAAACAGAACAAAAAGAAAACAGGTTTTCAAGTCTCACCCTCCAGAATGCATGTCTGCATTTTACAGTCCTTCAGTTCTTATAAGAACCCTGGGGTACAGTGATGTGCTGATGAGTTTTTTCTTTTGTTCTTTCTTCTTCTCCTTCTTCTTCTCCTTCTCCTCCTCCTTCTCCTCCTCCTCCTCCTCCTCCTCCTCCTTCTTCTTCTTCTTCTTCTTCTTCTTGTTTGTTTTTCAAGACAGGGTTTCTCTGTTGTAACTCTGGCTGTCCTGGAACTCATTCTGTAGACCAAGCTGGCCTCAAACTCACAGAGCTCTGCCCACCCCTGCCTTCTGAATGCGGGGATTAAAGGTGTGCACCACAGCCTCCCACCCCCACCCCTGGCACGATGTCCTGATCTTATAACTCAGTAAGAACGGGAAACTGTACAAGTGATATTGGGCATCATCTGAAATCCCCTTTGAGAAGCAAGGGAATTTTTAAAAGAGATGTTGGTTTTTTTGGGTTATTTTTTCTCCTCCCTTATGATACATCCTGTCCCCTATCCTCCCCTCTCTCCATTCCTCCCAGCTCCCCCTCCCCCAGCCTCCTCTCTCCCCTGAACCCATCCTCACCCTACTCCCAGCTTCCTCTCAGAAAAGAACAGGCCTCCCATGGTTACCACTCCCAAATAGGGCATAACGAGATGGCACAAGGCAGGGCATGAGCCCCTACATCAAAGCTGGACAAAGCAAGCCAGTAAGAAAAAAAGGGGTTCCAAGAGCAGGTAAACGGGTCAGGACCCCACGCGCTTTCCAACTTTTAGAAGTTCTACAAGAACACCAAGCCAGATAACCATAAGGTATATATATGTGTAGGGGACCATGCAGGCCCTGTGTCTGCTATTTCAGTCTCTGTGAGCCCCTAAGAGCGTAGGTCAGTGGACTCCACAGGTCTTGTCTACTGTTGTCCTGACCCCTCTGGTTTCCACAATCCCTTCTCCCCTCTCTTCCACCCGGTTCCCCTAGCTCGGCACGATATTTGGCCCTGGGTCATTGTATCCGTTCCAATTAGCTGCGGGAGGAAGCCTCTCTGATGACCGTTGGGCTAGTCATCAATCTATGAGCACAGCAGAATATCATTAGGAATTGTCTCCAAGCTGTCCTGTCTCTGGTTCCTGGCTAGTCCTGCAGTGTCAGGCATGGGGTCCCTCGCTTGATATGGGGCTCTGCCCCTCCATTGCACCCGCAGATCCTCAAGACAGGATAGGTTATAGGTCTAAGGTTTTGTGACTGGAATGGTGTCCCAGTTCCACCACTGGAAGCCTTGCCTGGTTATAGGAAATGGCCTGGTCAGGGTCTCTATCCCCATTACTATGGGTCCTCGCTAGGATGGCCCTCATAAAGTCCAGGAAGTTTCCACTGCACCAGGTCTCCAGATCACTCCCTAAATATCATCCATTTCCTGTCATCTCTCCCTATATTCTCTCCCTTCATCCTTCCCCCCAACCTGGTCCTCCTGTTCCCATTCCCACCCTTCCCCCACCTGCAAGGTCTGTTCAATTTCCCTTGCCCAGGGAGAGCCCCTTCCTCCTTGCTGCATAGTCTCTCTGGGTCTGTGGATTGTAGTGCAATTGTCCTTTGCTTAACAGCAAATTTTCATTTATAAGTGAGTACATGCTGTGTTTGTCTTTCTGAGTTTGGGTTGCCTCATTCCAGGAGATTTTTTTCTAGTTCCATCCATTTGCCTGTAAATTTCATGGTGTCATTTTTTAAATAACTGAGTAATACTCCATGTGGGTATATGTACCACATTTTCTTTATCTATTCTTCAGTTGAGGGACATCTATCTAGATTGTTTCCCATTTCTGGCTATTATGCTAAAGTTACTAAAAACATAATTGAACAAGTGTCCTTGTGGTAGGAAGGAGTGTCCTTTGTGTGTATGCCCAGGAGTGGTGTATCTGGGTCTTGAGGTAGATCAAGTTCCAATTTACTGAGAAATTACCATATTGATTTTCAGAGTGGCTGTACAAGTGTGCATTCCCGCTAGCAATGAAGGAATGTTCCAGCAAGAACACTTTAATCTTTCTCTCGTTTTGAAATAGAGAACAATATTTTCATGTAGGGATGACAATGAAATGAAAACATTAGTGGACATAAGCTGCTCACATAGTGTGTCGAGTATCGTGGGACAGTAGACAAGTGGTTGCAATGTACTGTTGTTGTTGCTGTTGCTGTTGTTTTATTATTATTATTATTATTATTATTATTATTATTATTAATTATAAAGGAACCATCATGTTGTTCTGACATGTAGGATAAAATTATCTCATTGCTTAAATGAATCAGAAAATCCCCTAGTCTTTCAAAACACCGTGTTAGTGTCTCTCTCAGCATTTCCCCAACTGTCTCCAACTTCTATAGAAAGCAAACATTTGACAACATATCTGGGCATCGACACTCTACTTGTGACTTATTGCTTTGAAGCACAGAACATATTTTTCCCATAGATAAAATGCTATTAGAGTAGTGATTGCATTCTAGGTGATAGAAAACACCCACTTAATTAACACAGTTTCCAAAACTTGGTATATTTACAATACAAGAGGCCACAAAGCAATGCCGTTGTGTTGGTGCTCGTTACTCAACATGAGAAGCTATAAAAATTGTGTTATACAGAACATTTTTCATTTCTCATGAATGGTAATTATGGAGAACAGCAATCTTAACTGCTGACACCACAGAATGAAGGAGAATTTAAAGGAAAGGTAAGGAAGGAATGGCAAGATGCTTCTGAGAGGTGTCCAAGGGCTCTGGTGGTGAACATGTTTCAGACCCATGATGCACAAGGCCTAGCATAGAACACAAGCATTAATCAGTCCTTTGCACAAGAAGAGTAGAGAGAGTTCAGAAACACTCAAATATCACACTCTCCATAGAACTCTCTTATGTTCACAGGACAGGAGAGGAAGTGACATTGTAGGGAAGGAGAACAGGACAAGGAGGGTGGTTGGGGGTTGCTGATCTGAAGAAGAGATATTATTATCTTATAAAACAAATGAATGAACCTCATGACCTCTAAGTGTCCTGTGCCTTTACCATGATGGCCCAGAGATTTGACCCAAGTTGCTTCTAGGCAGACTGAATCCACTGACCAAGTCTCTCAGCCTCTGACTGCACTGATTCCTGCCACAGCCACTTGGGGACTCTGTTCCTTCACTCTCAAAAGTGACACTTTGTTCCTCAAAGCACCTCTGTGCTGGCACACTCCTTCCCTGTTATTTATTACTCAGAAGGCAGACCTGTTACGGATTCAAATCCTTCTCTTGTTAGTTACCTCCCTGTTGTAGCTGTCTTGGGCCTCTTCTGCCTCAGTCCCAGGGCTATTATCTCCTGGGAGGTGATGACACTGTTCACCTAAGAAGTCAAGACCGCAGTCCTAGTCCCCTTGTCCTGAAAGCATGCAGAGCCTCCTCCCCTTTCTCAGCCATGACTCAGCCATGAATTTAGAGCTGCTTTTTGAAAGATAATTGCTGTGGATAAAGGCTATGAAGCTTATCCTGCCTTTTGCAACATCTGTCCTTGGAGCTGGAAGAGACTTCCCACTATGATGACTGAAGCAGTTTTAGCCAACCTTGATCTCTAGAATCTCCCAAATGTGACCTCCGGATGTGTTCCTTGATCTTATCTTTGACATTCCAAACCTTAGCGTAAATTCCATGAGACTAGGCCAAAGGATCTTGAAGGACACATCCTGAATTACCAAAGAGGCCTTCAGTGAGGCCAACTGTTTCCCTGTGTATCTCCCAGCATGCCCTGTTATGCTCAACACTTTCTCCACAGAGGACCCCAGAGTCTTCCAACTAAATGCAATCTCTGATATCCCGAAGTTTCTTAAGTAACAGATACATACAGCCTATAAAATCTGCAACAGAAAACAATGTCAAGGATAATTGGCTCAGCCCAGGCCATCACTCCGAACACAGCAAAGTCCTCCTCAACAGGACAGCCAGTTCCAGTCCATGTCTTGGTTCAGGGATCAGAGTTTGAACATTAGACCCCAACAGCAGATATCCTAACATTCTTGCTCTTGGATTTTCATCTCTTCACTCATTTCTGAGTTGCTCCTCTCCATTTTTCAACTCTGAAAGAAAGACCTTGAAGAAGCTCAAAGAGATAAAGTTCCTAGAAAAATATCTCACATGTGGTCTGTGGGTAATAGGCTTTCTCCCAGCCTATTTCTCAACAACACCAGAGTTGGAAAGAACAGAAGGGAAGCATGTGAATGAGACAGAGGCAAGTGGGCACACAAGACGTCTTCAGATGACTAGACCCCTCCCTTCGGCTTCTGGTTGCAACTCTGGTATGAAGCAGATCTCAGTATACGAAAACATTACTCTAAGTTCTCCCTCAAAGTTGAGAAAAGTTTTGAATGGTGAAGTGTAATCCTCTTCAACTGTAATTCTTACATTGTTCTTTTAACAAGACTAACCAATTCAGTACTCTGCTGACCTTTATATAAGTCATTAAAAAAGGGCAATTGTATCTTTAAGCTTCCAAAATTTTAAATGCAATTTAAATTACTGATCAAAATTTACAGATATACTTTATATATTATATATAAATTGTACATAAAATTCATATTTAAAAATATTACTATAACATCTTTGCTCTTTACTGCTAAACTGGAGGACAATATCTATCTTTGGGAGATACAGTTCCCAAGTTATTGCTTGCACTAATTTACTGTCTAATCGTCCACAAGTGTCCTATTTTCTGAGCCTCATTCTCTCTGAATCCAAAAGAAAGACTAATAGCCCGTTAGCTTTAAAGCCTCTGTCTATTCAACAGAGAAGAGGACAGCTACTAGTAGATAGAAAGATTAGAAGGGTATGTGGAAATGAGGCAGCTTTAAGGCTGTTGGGGTTAATGCTTTCTTTTCAAGCAACTTGCAAATTCCATAACTACAGTACTATGGACAGGAACTCTGAGCTGCTTCTCTTGGATTAGGCTCCAGCTCTGTGCAGTTTCTATACTAGAAGTGTCCACAAGAACATTGCTGTGGGCATTTCATGTATAGCATGACAATAATTGGAGTCTGCTTGAATTTGACCATCCAACAAAGCATAGACATGGCATTCTCCATAGAGGAATACTAAATTGAAGAAATCACCAAGTCTACTGTCAGTGCCACAGTATCCTAAAGCCAGAGGTACAGTGTCGAGTGGGGCTGTGGTATCAATGGATTCACCAGGAGAAGTCACAGAACTCAGCACACACTTGAAGCTATGAGTTATTTCAGTGAAAAGATACAAAGAAAAATTACGACAGGGATATGTCTAGAAAAAAGCAAAAACAAGTATAAGCTTTCAAGAGATGCACTGGATCCTCCAGTGCCAAGATGAGACATGTTTGAGACTCAGGACCACACCCCCATGTCAGGGGCTGGTCATATTATCACTCTCTGTACCAAGATGAGACATGTTAGAGACTCAGGACTACACCCCCATGTCAGGGGCTGGTCATATTATCACTCTCTGTACCACAGTCCAGGTTTCCAGAAAGAAAGCATATGTTTATAATAAATCACACTGTTTGTAAAAAAATATTTCAGATAAACTAAATCACTCTTATCAGGCCCTGCTGAAATCTAAGTTTACAGCCATAAGCCAAGAGGTAACCTTGAAAAGCAAGTCTTCCAAGCAACAACATTCTCAGGGCTGCTGTATTAACTCTTCTATGCACGCAGAATTATGAATTGCAAGACAGCTGGATGTTAAGTGAGTAATTCATTTGCGTAAAGATTTATTTATTTAGGTGGGTGTGAGTTAAATTAAATATGGTTGCTGAACTTTGTTGGATTAACTTAGCACCTCAGTAGCCTCCTGCCTGCCCACTGACAAGATTACCTATGCAAACTCCACAGATGCAGTCAAATGCCTCTTTCTAACCTCCACCTAAAGCTTCCATACCTCAGGGACTCTGTTTTGTCATAGAACTTCTGTTTATCCCCTTAGGTAGGAATCATGTGCTACTTCTCTGTTTGACTTCACCAGACTTTTGCCTGGCTCCAGTTGCCCTCAGCACAGTTCTGCCTCCTCTATACCTCAGCCAACATATTTAGTACCCCACATTTTCATCTGGATTTTTGGTCCTTTGCTGTTTCTGATTGAAGAGTGAGTTCCTGAGATTTGTACCTTTCCCTCGGCCAATAGCTTAAAAATCCTTTGGTTTCCTCTTTTAGCCTCAGGATAATTTTTACACTGTTGTCTCCTGCACTAGGGTCAGCTAGAGCTTTAAAGTTTACATTTCCCATCCTTCCCTTCCAGAATCTTTTCATGTAATGAGAAGCGCTGAGTGCCGTGATCAACCTGAGTGTCTATAGCATCTCAGCAGCTATTGATCTCACTGTCCTTCCTCTTATTGGAGAAATTACTGGTGACCCCTAAACTCTGCCTTCTTTACTCCTTCTGGGTGTTTGTATCAGATGCATCATGTACTAGCTGTAGGGTTCGGATCGTTGGTGGAAATAAATGAGAGTAATACAAGGCTGTTAGGAAAAATAACAAAGAGATAGAAGGTGGCAACATTTTGGCAACATTTCCAATGAGCCAGCCAAGGGTGAAAAAAAAAACAATTGTTTTCACCATGTCATCCACAGCCTTGGATGATTTAAACACCCTAGAGTTTAACACCCGAGAACTTTCCCTAGTATCAGTTCACTTCATATGTCAGGTATCTTCACATATCAGTTATCAGGTTTCTCCACATACGCCAAGTGAAAGTAGAGCCACTGAGACATGGAGTTAAGTAGGCAGTTAGAAGGCAGGTTCTGGTAAGGGGCAAATGAGGTCATATGGGCACATGGAGACACCAGAAGTGCAAAGCACCTTCCATTTCCTGAATATCCCAGCCACCTGGAGGGAGATAGGGGAGCAGGAGACACTTGGGGGGTGTCTCTTGAGATGTGGTACAGCCTCAATCAGATCTAAAGTTTCTAGCAGTGTGCGCAGCACTTAGGAGGCAGCCATGATAGACATTTAGAAGACAGACAGGCATTGGGAGTGGTCATGAGAGAATGGAGGTCTTCTAGTTTGGGCTAAGTACATTGAATTAATGAACACCAGGACATGGATGTTACAACTGAATCACTTCCCACTCTGCTTCCTCCTGTTATGTACAAAGTGGCTTTGCTGTTCTCACTGGCTTTGTTTTGTTTTTGGTTTTTGAAGGTTCGGAAATGTCTTTGGTGTGTTTGGCAGACTTTCAGGCACATGCACGAGAGCAGCTGTCTAAGTCATCGTGGGATTTCATTGAAGGAGAAGCTGATGAGGGCACCACATACGATGAAAACATCACGGCATTTAAGAAGTCTGCTCTTGATCCTTTCTACGATTGCTCTAGTATTCATTGGTTGGGCGCTCCTTAGAGGGTGACAGGTCTGATGTCTGCTTCCAGAAAGCACAGCATATACAGGATAGAAGGGCAGGCGTCTGTGTTGTTTTATTGTCCGGTAGGATGGGGGATAGGTAGCTGGAGAGTTTTGTAGAGGGAACCTGTCTGAGATCTAGGACGAGTGCATTACTAGTTCTCTGCATCTCAGCAACTTTGTCACGTGTAAAGATGGACCAGGACCAGTTGGGGTACAGGGCAGAGAGATCTATGTGAAGGTCTAGATCTCCTGAGCTCCTAGAACCTAGAGTCTTAGAGGTGAAATGTGAATTTTGTCTTAAAATTATGTTTTAGTTGACATTTGTGAATAACCCTACATTCCCTAAAGCAATATATAACTCAAATGAATTAGTTCCCTGAGGAGAAAAAAAAGCCATGATTGTTTTCTAAGATTTAGACTCTTGATTGCCTTGTCTTTCTTTCTGGGGACTTTTTTAACTGGGGAAAAAACAAGTCCGAAACTCCTTCCTTCCTTTTCTTTCTCTATCTAGTCATTGCTGAAAAAGATTAAATTAAGCTGTCTAAGCCCTGAGTGTCAAACCACAGAAGCAGGACAGAGAAAGCAAGACAGAGGCTACGGTAGACTTTTGTTCACCAACAGTTCAGAAGGGGCTGGGTGGGAAATGGTTTCCTAGCTACCAGCCTCCTCTGAGCCTCCACTGTTTATTCAGGATCAGCCAGCTGATCTCACCAAGGGCTCCGAGATCGAACTCAGTTAAGACCTGTATTATACATCAGCTCCAGAAAGCATTACTATGCTGGAGAATAATCCACCTTATTGTCTAGTGCAGAATCCGCCTCCGCCCCCGATACCTGAGAGACGTGTCAAAGGTGGATACCAGGACCACAATCCAGGGGCAGGAGATCAATGCCCCCATTTGCATCTCGCCCACAGCTTTTCACTCTATTGCCTGGCCAGATGGAGAAAAGAGCACAGCCAGAGGTATGAATCATTCCACCTGAAGACTCCCTTTCCAGGAGGCCAGAAATGAGCAAGAGGTCTTACCCAAATAAGTGTCAGGGAGCATCAAGACGTCTTACAGAAAACACTTAAGATCATGGATCCTGTTAGAATTAAGAACAGTGCCAAAGGAATTGTTTAGGCCGTTGTGTGTGTAACAGTGCATGTAGACTGCAAAACTACTCACTGCCCATAAAAACAGTGGTCGCAGTAGAAGAAGAGCTACTGATAGGTAAGAACAAGCTAAGATCTGAAATCATCCCTTAAAAGAGGGGTGCTGGTCTCACTGAATCAGACTATGTTAGGGAAAAAGGATACTTCAAAGGGAGGTGCTAAGCATAACATCATGAAGGGGGCTCCCTGGAGCTTTATGGGCTAGAGATGGGGCTGATTACTGAATCTACATTTGGATGAGGAGAAAGCATCTTTTCAAATCCTCACACAGGGCTCAGTAGTTGCCCTTTTCTACAAAGTACACTTTTCTCTTCCTTGGCCAACCTTGTCATCTTGTGTAACAAAACATTTTTTGGTGGTTACAGCTCTTTCCTAGTAAACCCCAGGGCCACCACCATCTTGATTCCAGGCCAAATATGATTTGTGTGTGTGTGTGTGTGTGTGTGTGTGTGTGTAAATTTACAAGAACTCTTTTAGTATGTTTTTTCTTTGACTCCATGATACATGAGGCAATGAGTCTGAGGATTCTAGAGTTAGCGAGACACAGGCATGGCTAGATGAAGTCTTATCGTCCTATATGAAGATGATTGACTTACTAAATTCCTGTGGGTATAGATGTGTTGGCTTGTAGTGGAGTGAAAGAAGAGGCTGCCTCCTAATGACATGAGGCCTTGTGTAGTTGTACACCTACTGGGTGGCTCAGCATGGAAGAGACAAGGAGGCATTTTCATTGGCTCAAACCCTGCCAGACCTCAGCAGAGGGAACCACCATCCTGTCCAGCACCATACTCGATGACAGTGAAACCCCAGCACCTGAGCTCTGGTGTTTTTATTGATCCAGAACTCCTTAGGTGTTCTACTGATAGCATGTGCAGATCATAAACAATTAAACATCCCACACAGAAACCCAACACCTGCAGACAATACCGAACGCCAAGACCTAGCTTAACCCCTTACCCAACAGTGCATAAAACAATTTCAAACATAGCTAAAAATAAACTTCCACAATAGCATTGGCATTAATTTTTGATTAGGCCAAATTCTCTGGCCATGCATGTCGCTTCACAGGGAGATTAACCCACTGGGGTGACACTGAAATGATGAAAGTAGGAAAGGAGAAATAATAATTCATTAGCCACAACATATATTACTACCTTTTTCACTTGACAAGTAAAGGAACTAAGCCTCAAAGGCAGGTAGAAAAGGAGAGTAGGACTCAGCCTTCACATTTTCAGATATGTGCTCCTACAAGTACATAGTATATAGTACAAGTACTATGACTTTGCAGTGGAATGACATCTCCAGTCTCTAAATCACCTCTATTTCACCAAAGAATTCATAGGAGGTCTGATTTCCTGTCTGAAGGGTATAACAGAACCAACAGTAGCTCTGGGGATTAAATACCATCTCTTGCTTTTCATTATAGAAAACAAGATTTACAGAATGGCTTACACAGAAGAGAACACAAACACTAGACCTCTCCATTTAAAGCAAACCTTCTCTCATCCTGCCCTATGGGGAAGTAGAATGAATTTTGGCTGTCTTTACACTCATTGGGCAACCTGGCTAGAGGCTAATTCAGAACAACTCTGCCCTCCAAACTAGGTCATGTCCTTTGCTTTGCAGCTGCTCAAGAAGTCAACACCTGCTATATCACCAGCATATATGCCAGCTGTGCCCTGGAAGACATTGTTGCTGCTGCCCCCAGAGGCTTTCGATGGTTCCAACTCTATGTGCAGTCAGACTGGGAAGTCAACAAACAGCTGGTTCGGAGGGTAGAAGCCTTGGGATTCCGAGCTTTGGTGATCACAATAGATGCACCTGTAATTGGCAATAGGCGACGGGACATGAGAAACAAACTCGATTTGGAGGCAAACATAATGCTGAGGGACCTTCGATCACCTGAAGAGGTGAAAAGATATCAGACTCGATGGGCACTGATTATTAAATGCATTTAGAATAAGGAGAGACCATTGTCATCTCTCTCTTTCTCCCTCCCTTCTTCCCTCCTGCCTCCCTTTCCACAAATATTTTCCCCTACCTGCCTTGTTATGGTAGATACTGGAGGTGTGGCAGTTAAAGAGGCTGACCTTCTGCTCTCCAGAGCTTCCTGTCAGGCAGAACTTAAGACTAAATGCTCTCACCTCTGGAGCTGCTCTAACTGTCATCAGAAATGTTCAAGCCAGGGCTGATGTTGTGAGACAAGGGGAGCCTTGAGGAAGTTTTCCAGGAACTGGAGAGTAAATTATTCACGTAATATTTTCTATTTCATGGTGGATTTAGAAAGTGATAGTTTTGTGTGGAATGTGTAGACAAAATGACTCTCTGAAGCACATGCACTTAGCACAGGCGTATGGCTATCTAGTCCAGCTAGCTAGGGCCCCAATCTACTCCCTTGAAAACTTGAAACTCATCCAGAAACATCAGGGCACTACACCACATCTTTTGAAAAACATTCAGTTATGATATTACAATGGACAGTTTCTTCATTAAAGTCTAACTATCGAAAAAGATGGCATGTCCTTGAGACTGAAAATCACAGCTACAGTGATAATGCTTTTTCAGCTAGTGGGCAGCTGTGAGTCCTCTGTGTGTCCCTGAACCGAGACACACATTAAAATGTAAGGAAATCTGTGCACAGTATGTGCTGGATAAGGAGCAACGCCTGGTTTAAGATTCTTATTGCTTTGGTTTTATTAGTCCATGCACAGCTCAACCATAAAATTTCAAACTGACCTATAACTATTTTTCTTATTCACCTCACAACACTAAATTCTGCACCCTTTTAACATATAGATTCTGTCTTATCTGTCACTGTGTGTCCACATCCTAGAATAATTATCAAGCTAAGACAGTGACTAATGGTCAAAGAACAAGTTATTGAAATAGAAACTCCTTATAAAACTTGTGTGAAAGGCAGGAGTTAGGATCAGTGTTAGGTGGCGTTACTCGTTTTATATAGCTTATAAATGCGCCTCACCCTTTGAGTGAATCCAGCATTTGGAACTAAGAGTCACCTTCTTGTTCCCTACAGAGAAATTCCACACATCCTGTCCCTGCAACCTTTCCGAGTCCATCTTTCTGCTGGAATGACCTCTCCTTGCTTCAGAGTATAACTCGATTGCCCATCATCCTCAAGGGGATTCTGACAAGAGAGGATGCTGAATTAGCACTGGAGCACAACGTCCAAGGCATCTTTGTTTCCAACCACGGTGGCAGGCAGCTTGATGGGGTTCCTGCGTCAGTAAGTAGAGTGACTTCAGAGGAGTGTGTCCGAATGCTCTACGCATGCCTACACCAAAGTAGGGACTAAATCTGGTACACATTGTCCTCTCCCTCCACACAGGACTTGCCTAGGAATTTTAAAGAGGGTTAATCATTAATAATAGCCTAATGCACATCTGACTATTTCAGCAAACTGCATATGTAACATATCTAAACTTTGTGATGCTGTTGCAAAATAGATATATCCCTACTTTATAGTCAGGGATACTGGAGTTTAGAGACATCAACTAACGTGCACAAGCTCACAATAGATAATGAGGTGGACTTGAGATTTTCAAAAGGCATTAGGAACCCTGTCTTCTGACAGCAGTAATAATATTGTGGCTGATGTGTCTTCGTGGATTTTAGAAACCTCAGGTTTTCCTGTCTGGCACAATGCAGGAAGGCATGGAGCCTCAGCAAGGCACATAAGTGTTCTTCAAAATGGAACCGAAATGCACGGCCGTACTAGTGCGGAGAACACGGAGGAATCCTTCTAAAATCTATAGCAGCGTACACCAGCTCTCAAATGTGTGTCTGATCTGCATGATGTTTAGGGGAAAGAAAATAATGGAAGGGAAGTAGGGAAGGAATCCTTAAATGGAAATCAGTTGATAATCTGTCTTCATAGACGTTTTTATGCTGTCTTTTCCCCAAAGGGAGTTGCAGCAATGCTTGGTTCATTTTAACAAACAGAAGTGAAGCTTTCTCTTCCTCTGTTCATTTGGCCTCTTACAAAATAATATGTGGACTAAAGGAAATGTTTAAAAATTATCCATAATTTCATCACAGTCATTGGTATTAATTTTTGGTGCTTAGTAATACAGATAAATCCATTTTGGTTTAAAAATATACACATATTAATATGTTTTATAATTTGCTTCTTTTCAGTTACCAATGTATTAGGCACATACTCTTATTTCAATATAAGTCTCTCTTCTTTTTAATGATGTGTCATGAATGAGCATTTTGCATAATCAACCCCTTGTTGTTGAACATTTGCATTGATTTTAATATTCCCTGCTTCGGTTTGTTTGTTGTTTGCTTGAGACAAGGTTACACCATGTAACCCATGCTAGCTTTGGATCCTCAATCTTCCCACCTCTGTTCCCTGAGAGTAGGAATTATAGGCATGTACCCATGTACCAGTGTATCTGCCTTCAATTTGTCTTTTTAATATTTTAAACAATGCATTAGTGACCATCCTTAAAATTAAAATTTTAAGTGTGCCTTTGATTAACTCTTTAAAAGACAAATTCCACGAAGCAGAAATTCCAAAGCCACTGTGTCTCCTGTGTTCTGCGATTGTGGAGCTGAGTGGTCTCGGGTGCCCCTCCCCCACTCCTTCTCCATCAGGCTCAGGCTAGAGAGAACAGGTAGCAGATTGACAGGCCTGTTGGGAGAAAAGGCTCACTTTACTGTGTCTCTTAGTGAAAGATGGATTGAAAGGTGTAGTCACACCTCCTGCTTCCTAGATCAGGCTAAGAAGACAGGGAAAATTAACAGAACGTGGGACTAGAAGGGAGTCCTTCCCTTCCAGGGTCTGGCTTGCCATTCTAGGTCACTGACTGAGTTAATAAGGCTTTACTGTTAACCGTGGGTTTTGTGTCTGCTCGTTTCATTTCTTCTCAGATGTCTACTTTCAGTGAGTAAAAAGTTTTGGTATAACTAACAAAATTAAAACCACAGTGGAGACTGCCTTGAAATAATACTCCTTTTTCTGAGCAATGACTCAGACAAGAGGACGTCAAGGACCCGAACGTAGCTTTGATTTTTAACCTCATCAACACTCCTGTCTTGTCCTTAAGGCTGAACAAGGCCACTCACAATCGCATCTGCAGAAGAGAATCCTTAAAAGAGATGAGCAAGCGCCTCTTGTGAGTTTCCATAGAAAACGGTCTTGGTGCTTCCTCCAGGCAAAAAGATACAGCATTTCCAGAGAACGTCAGTAAATGTCCTCTTCTGACCTATTAAAAATGGAACACTCTTCACCCTCGGCTGAAACCTCTACTTTTATTATTACATTGATTTGCTTTTTATTTTAGCTTTTACATTTATTTATTTATTTATTTATTCGTTTGGTGTGCGTGCCTGTGTGTGCACGCACATGTGTGCATGCTCACCTGTGTGTATGTGTATGGGTTGGTGCAGCAAATGCCTTCTTCACCTGCTGAACCATCCCACAGGCCTGTTTTTGGTTCTTCTGAGAGTCTTATGTAGCCCAGGCTGTCCCTGAACCCCCCGCCTTCTTTGCCTCTGCGACCTGAGTGTGACATTTATAGGCATTGCCACTCTTGGCGCTTCCATTCTATTTCTAAATCATTGTCACCTGCACTGCTGAGTGTGACTAGAGGAATTTTTATAAATATGCTTATTTCCTTTTTATCAAAGCATCAGAAAAACATTCCAAATAATACTTGGACACAAATTTTCTCCAATTATTACGTATAAGTCCAAAATCTATACAGTGCTCTCTCTGCATGCACATCAGGGGACAAAGTTATTTTCTCCCTGGTTTTTTATCCTGCTCAGTCTCGGTTAGCATCCTGGTGGCTTCCTTCCACAGCATAGAGTCTAGGGGTTCTATTTTAATCCCTCTCCTCCAGTTTCCCTCAGAGAAGTACAGACAATCAAAGGCAGCTCAAAACCACTCTTCAAGGACCTCATCTCAGATCCCTGCGGGGGAGGGGGCCGCTTACCTCCTCCTTGTAGACTTGGAAGAGACAGGGACCTGTGGGTACTGGATAGAGATGGGGGCAGGTAAGACCCCTGAGGAGGCGAGGCCTCTGCATCTGGAACAGAGAGAAACCAGGGCAGATCAACCCTACTTTTCCTTTGTCTTCCGAAGGCTTAACTTTGTCTTCTTCAATGTTGCTGCTACATTCCTATTTCCATGTCTCAGATGAGGACATCAGGGATGAGTTACCTGCTCACGGTAACTTAAAAAATGATGTGTGGTATCCCAAGACAGGCTGAGGTTTAGACACCCAGGCCATAACTGGTTGTATTTATTCTGCTAAGAAAAAAAAAAAAAAACAAAAACAACTTAGTACCTAAGCAATGGAGGACATCTTAGAAACAGAGTGGAAAGAAGGAAAATGAAAGACAACAGATTCCTTAGCACCAAAGTGAATCCTATGAATGGGAAGACCCCCCACCCCCAAGTAGGTAAAGTGGAGCCAAGCATATCTTGCAACTCGAAGAGGATTTTTAATAAGTAAGAAGCTGGATTGGTGGCAAAATGGAAAATGGCTAGAGGGACAGTGAGCAGGAGTTCCTGCAGGCCAGTGAACAGGAACCTCTGGTCCTCAGGGATCTCCCGGCCTCAGGAGGAGGGGACTGAGTTCCCACAGCTGCAGGCAATGTTGTAGAAGGAACTGTGAAGGGTGTGGCCTTTACTTGGATTTCCTGGTCCTATTCCACTTTCAGAGGACATTCACCTCATGACCCCGTGAGAAGCATTAAGAAATACCTGAAGCTGGGCATACATTTCTTTTTCAGATTGATGCTCTGGCAGAAGTGGTAGCCGCTGTCAAAGGGAAAATTGAAGTGTACATGGATGGCGGGGTTAGGACTGGCAACGATGTGTTGAAGGCTCTGGCCCTTGGGGCTAAGTGCGTTTTTCTTGGGAGACCAATCCTCTGGGGCCTTGCCTACAAGGTAAGATTGCTGGTGTGTGATACAGAGCTCAGCATTCATTGCCACAGTTTTCTGTAACCACCTTCAAGTGAAAACTGTTTCCTCAAGTTCTTACAAAACAGTTAGGCTTCGCTTCATCTTCAGGCCCCTGAAATGTTCCACAGACCACAATAGCCCTCACCTCCACCTTCCCGCTTTGTTCCTTTTAGGCCTAAGTAATTCTGATCACAGGGATTCTTCCCTTCATGCAACAGTTCTCACTGCACACACAACACTGCAGCCAACAGATGGTCAGTCAAAGTGTTCATTCAAAGCTCTGTCTCTTCCCCCTTCTGCTTTTCAGGGTGAACATGGCGTTAAAGAAGTTTTAAATATTTTAAAAGCAGAGCTCCTCATCTCCATGGCCCTTACAGGTACATATTCTGTTCATTCCCTCTGGCTTTGGAACGTCAGATAGTAGGTCTACAGACAGAAATTGAAGTCCTTCACTCTGGTGAACCCTCGCTTGGCTTGGTAGCTGTCCTGAAGACAGAACAGGTGAGGAATTTCCAACAAAGAGTTCCAGGAGTTCTGACAATGGAAACCCTGCATTTTTCTCAAAGTCACTGTCAGTGCTAAATTAGTTCAGTAAGCAGGCTGCCTAAGGCTCCTGCCCATGCTGTGAAGTGCAACCATTTCCTACATTTCTATTTCAAGAAAAGAATCTCTTCTTGGTTAGATTTCTATGATACATTTTGCTCATGTCCTGTTTGTGGAGGTGAAGGTGACTACATCAAGTTCAACACCACACAGCCTCTTACTAAATTCTTCAGTCTTTTCATCACCAGCGACCTCTCGACATCTATCCTTGTTCGCAGCTCCCTGTTCCACCACGCATGCTCCACTGTCCTTTTTTTTTTTCTTCCAATCTCCATTGTAGAAGCTCAGCTCTAGTCCTTTTGCTACACACTAATTAAGGTCTTCTGATTATGAAGCTTCCTTCCTTTGGTAGAACCTGCCCCTAGAAGATGCTTGATATATGGGGCACTCACCCCATCTGCTACAGTATCCCAGACTCTACTCTTCCTCATAGACTAGAGCATGCTGTCTCAGTACACTCTTCTTATCAGAGCTGAGCTAAAGGCCAGTGACAACTAGTGCATACAGTTGGGTTTTTTTTTAATAGAGGTGTGTTTAGGGTGGGTGTGTGTGTGTGTGTGTGTGTGTGTGTGTTTTCTAACATTTTAACACGGCCATGTGCAAACTAGAAGCAACTTTGAGATCATTGATTCATTTTGCAGTCAGAATTACAATACTTGTTCAGTGTGAATAACACTCTATCAAGGTAAGCACAAAGATTAAAAGGTTGCTCCTGTTGCATTATCCTATGCCCATGGAGAAAGAGAAATGAACTCTGGGGGGGGGGGGGGGCACAGGGAGAGACAGAGAGACAGAGAGAGTTTTCAGGAGTAAAAAGGACAATTCTTGGGAGTTGCTTCTTTCCAGTCATTTTGCGGGAATCAGGATCAAACCCAGCTCATCGGATGTGTCTTCCAAGACTCTCTCCCTGCTAAGCCTTCTCACCTGCCTAGAAATAAGCTTATAATTGTGTGGGTTTCTTTTTTTTTCAGGCTGTCGATCAGTGGCTGAGATCAGTCCAGATCTGATTCAGTTCTCCAGATTATAAGGAAAGGCAAGCCCTCAAATGTGGTGTGCAATGCTGTCCTGCCGGGTCCCATCCTATTAACAGTTTGAGCCCTGTACCCTCAAAAGAAGAGAAGGTTGGGAAAAAGATAGCAAACAGCTACTCAATGCATTTGGCTAAAGGAATAACAGCTAATGTTCTACTGGAACATAGTTGACAGCAGTTAATAGATTATTTCAAATAGCCATGTTCCAATAAGAAAGGAAATAGTTATGTCTGAGGTGACATACCAGTTACCTTCATCTGATTATTATGTACAATATACATTATTGCAATGTTAAACTGTACTATAAATAAATACAATTGCTATGCATCAATTAAAATAACAATATATGTTCAAAGAGAAAAGGGACCGGATTATATATAGCCCTACTCATTTCCTCATGCAAGACATATTAAGAATCTTTTAAAACTTGAATCCATATAGTCAAAGTCTGAAATTTAGAACAGCAGAGATCAAATAAGTGTTTGAATTCCTTGAGGTTCTGACTCAGAGTGTTAAAGGAATGTTATGGTTTATTGCCTAATGTCTGTTCTTGACAGTAACTGAATTCCAAAAGAGAAAAATGGCAAAAGAATGATTTTGAAACTCATTTTTAAGGTCTTTATGACTGAATTAAAATTAACTATTCCAACCTTTCACCAGCACATGAGAAAGAAGATACCTTTATTCTGGTCATCTTCTTTTTGTCAAATAAAGGTAGGCCTTTTCAATAAAGTTTACAGGGGTAAAGTAATTGCAAAGATTAAAGTCTGAGAAAATTTCTGCTACCCAGAAGTCCCCAAGAACACTATCTAATGTAAACTCACACATGAGAAACCAGCCTCACCCATTTCCCAGAGGATGTGACTATAACTGGACAGATTTTGCTCATCTTTAACATGTTCTACGGCCCCCAGACTCCTTTGACTGCTCTCTAGGTCAATGTTTCTATATCCCAGAATTATGTGTCAGGCGCCAGGTACTTCCATATTCTGTCATTTACGCACCAATAACTTCAGTCCCACTGCTCCATAACAAAATGAGAGCATCTCAGTATTCACTGGCCTCATTGACTGCCATAGTCAGAGTCAGCTGACAATTCGACGCAACCCTAGAGTCACCTGGGAAGAGAGAATCACAACTAAAGAACTCTTTCAATCAGATTGGACCATACCATGTCTTGGAAGGGTTTTCTTTTCTTTCCAATTTATTTTTGTTTTGTTTTGTTTTGTTGAGACAGGGTTTCTCTGTTGTAACTTTGGCTGTTCTGGAACTCACTCTGTAAACAAAGCTGGCCTCAAACTCAAAACGGTCTGCCTGCTTCTGCCTTCCAAGTGCTGGGATTAAAGGTGTGTGCTACCACTGCCCAGCTACTAGAGGAGTTTTCTTAATTAATAATTGATAGAGAGCCTGGTCAACTTTGGGAGATGTCATCCCTGGGCAGGTGGGCCTGGGCTGTATAAAAAAGCTAGCTGAGCAAGCTAGAGGGACCAAGTCAACCTTCACCCTCTGGCCACCTCATAACTTGCTCATGTTCCCATGATGATTGATGGATATGCTGTGAAATATCCTCCAACTTTTTTGATAATAGCCATAATTCAAACTGTAATAACTTCAAACTGGCACAATGAAGGACATCTCTTCAATCTTAAACTTTGAAGCTGGAGGTTTGATTGAGCTGTTGCAGATTTGTTTGTTTCAAGAGTGAAACAAGTCACAATAGTTCAGAATATGGATATAATTTGGAATCAAATATAATTTGCTTAAAAATGTAAGTTCTTCCTGAATACATCTACTTGAGTGATAGCTCTGCCTTCTCTGAATCCTGGATCAAATATAACAATTAAGCTTCTTTTCTTCTAGGCTCCAACAGATAGATTGAAAATTCTAAAGGAAGACATCAAAGCTATTACATAAAGTGAATGCCAACTGGGTGTTCCCCTTACTCAAAAGCATGAGCATAAGATTGCCCACTGACCCAGAGGGTAATAATTTCATGTGAGAAAGATACAGACCACCAAACTAATTAAGGCAATTAAGAGTATCAGAGTCCTCTAATTTTGGCCAATGCCAAGAGCAGGCTCATGTCTCAAAGCTTCTTGGCACTTAAACTATGAGTTATGGCATTTTGAAAAGCAAGGCCACAATTACATCAGTGTTTGATGAAGGTCAGAATAAGTTTACAACATTTACTTAAGCACAACATAATAGTGATTTCAGGCATAGCATGACAAACTTAAAGCCTTTTTAAATTATTTTAAACATTAATTATTTAGATTAATGCATCTGGACTATGGTTATAGTCATGGAAACCACAAATGTGTTGCCAAGGCAGACATGACTGTCAAGGAGTGGAGGGCTGACAAGCTTTTTCTTTTTAAAGAAAAGTCAAACCACCACCAACACCAAATGTTAGCAAGGATTTGTATTGCTTGTGGGCATATAAAATAGTGTAGCCGCTTTGTAAGACAGTTTGGCAGTTTTCCACAAAACTAAACATGTTTACTGGATGATCTGGCAACTGTGTCATATGGTGTTCACCCAAATATCTTTAAATCTATGTCCACATACATTGAAAATAACTGCATGGGAATCTTCACAGGAACTCCATTCACAACTCCTCAAATTTAACTGTCATGATGTTCTTTAGTTGGTGAATGGATAAATGTTGATACCCCCAGATATTATTCAGCTCCTAGGGGCAAATGCTATCAATCATGAAAAGATATGGAAGAACCTTAAAGGTATGTCACTAAGCAAAAAGAAGCTGGTCATAAAAATCTGCACACTGTGAAATTCTAAATGCATGACACTGTGGGAGAAGCAAAGCCACAGAGAGAGCGGGCCAGTGAGGTTCACTGATGTAACAAATGCATCCTTTCAGTTCAGGATGTTGGTGGAAGAAGGCTGTGCATATAAGGGTTTTGTAGCTATGGGAACCCTGTACTTCCTGCCCAATTTTGCTCTGAAACTCAAACTGTTCTTTAAAATAATCTATGGAAGTATTAGTGAGAAATTCCTACTGGAGGGCTGTAGCTCAGCGGAAGAGCGTTTGATCATCATGCATGAGCTTCTGGGTTCAATCCCAACTGGCAGGGAAAAATTGGGTAACACACCTGATGTGTAGTAAATGACAATAAATACTAAATGATCCGGGTTCTTATGTCAAGATTCTTATGGGCAAGTTGAGTCATATGACTCCTGATAGTCTTAAAAATATTTGTTTTATATATGTGTATGTGTGAGTGACTGTACGCATATTTGTGCACCACATGTGTGTGTGTGTTTCCTTCAGAATCCAGGAAGGGTGTTGGAGCCTCTAGAACTGAAGTCACAGACAGTTGTGAGCTATGAGGTGGGTGTTGGGGACTGAATGCAAATCCTCTGCAAGAGCAGTAAGTGTTCTTATGCACAGAGCCAACTCTCCAACCTCTTTCTCCTTATCTTAACAATCCACTCCTTAATTTTTTTGAGTGGACTCATTGGGTCAAGTAGGTGAATATTTCAATGACAAATTCACTTCACTTTACAGTTCAAAAAACAAAAAATAAAAAACAAAAACAAACCACTTGTCTTCTTGCATCTTTACCAACATCTAATGACTTCAATTATTTAAATATTTGCAAAACTAGCTTTGATTCTTGAGAATCTAGTTTGAACTAGGTTCAGTGAAGGCCTAATGTGTTTTATAACTCAAAAGAAATCCCCAAGAAGGAAAGGCAAATGACTGGGAGACAGACAATTTACCTTCCTCTTCTTTTCAAACGAGTGGAATTACAAGAACCAGAAGATTGGCATAAAGTGATCACATATTGTCTTTTCTTTTATATTTTTTAAATTTCTTGTGGAGGTTCAATTCAAGATTATTTATAATTACTTAATAGTAAGACTATGAGAACATTACCTAAACTTTCAACAATAAGAAAAAAGTTGTAACTTGTGGTATATGAGAGAACGTCCCAAGAATATAATAGTTTCAAAGAATAACAATACCATGAGAAACCCCTTTTAAATATAACCAGGCGCCACAAGCAAGACATGAAACTACATAACAGCCATCACCTCAATGGAGTACACACAAACACAGGTCCACATGTAGAAGTCCACAAGATGACCCAGGCACACGCGTGTGTAAACAATGCCATCTTACAACAAGAATTTGCTTTTGCTTTTCTTCTTTGTATTTTTCTCAAGTTTCTAAAGTATTATCAATAAAAAGAACAAAATACAGAAATATGCTGAAACCTGGATAAATCTTAAAAATTACACTAAATGAAAGGAAGTTGGCAAAATAATCAAATATTGTATAAATCTCTTTATATAAAATGTCCAAACAAAATTATAGAGACAACATTTGCCCAGTTAGGAAAGGAAATAGAGAACAAACAGCAACTACTAATGGATATCTGACTTTTTAATGGGTGAGGAAGACTAGAATGTATACAGTGCTGATAGTTTTACAGCAGCGGCTACACTAAAAAACTTTGAATTTTGTACTTTTATGAGCCAGTTGGTACATAAATTATGTCAAAAGTTGCCTAAAGAAAAATTACTATAAGTTTTGTAGGCAATTTTCTGCTAAAATATTTTGAAAGGTTTAATTTCATTTTCAATCTTTAATTTTGCATATCTATGCCTGTCTGTGCACGTGAGTGCAAGCATCCATGGAGACTAGATGAGGGTGTCAGATTCTCTGGACTTTGACTTACAGGTAGCTCTGAGCCACCAGACATAGGTGCTGAGAGGCAAACCCTGGTATTCTGCAAGGGCCATATACAACAGTCCCTTAACCAGTAAGCCACAGCTCCAGTCCCTGAAAATATTTTTAAAAGAGCTAGAAGAAAAGTTGAAGATGGTAACAAGAGCCAGGGGGAGAATGCAACTAGGCAACTCTACCTTTATAAATATGACCCACATCCAAAGTAGATAACCCTGCTGCTTTTTGAGGGAGCAAAATTTAGCACCATTCTCAGAGATTCCCCCTAGCATCATATGAGGGCAGTTACTCATGAAGGAACCTGAAGCAGAAGAAAGCCATCCCCTGAAAACACCTTGTCTGCTCAAGCAATGTACATTTCTTCAGGCTACCTTAAAGGACTGGAGCAAGACAATCATGGGCAGGACCAAATCTTGACCAGGACCACTACTTAATTATGCAGTCCTATTGTCCCCTACCCCAATTCGTCCTCCATTTAAACCCAAATCTCATGGCAGAACACAAAATATAATCTTGAGATCACTGGATTCCTTTATGAACTGAAGTTCCCACAGAAGAGAAGAGGAACAGGGGGAGAAGGAGACTGAGAAAGAGACAGAGAGACAGAAAGAGAAGCTACATTTGTGTTAAAGATTCTACCAGACCAAATGGTTAATCATCAAGGTTAAATGTTACAGATAAGAGTCAAAATATCATGGGTTATTTTGAGTTCCTTTGAAAATCTTCCATTTTCCAAATGTGTGTAACCTAACATCCTTGTGATGAACTATCGAAAAAGACTTTTTGAAAAAGTCATGTGGAAACCTATCACTATAGATGCTTTCTGAAATATACACTCATGCACACACATACATGCAACAGGTTGGTCAAAGTACAAAGAATAAAAAATTTCAGAATATCCAACTCTAAATGAAACATACGTAATACACCCCGTCCTCCAAAGTCTCAGTGTTCACTGCCTAAAAGGTGGTAAAAAGAGTGTAAGAGTCAGAGGCTGCTGATAACAAGGGAACAGAGTTTCCTGGGCATATGAACTCACAGTGGCTGCAACAGCATGAATGAAGCCTTACAATCCCAAGACAGACCAAACCCCAGCTTGGAAATGAAATTTGGACACAAAATCCCATCCCTAGCTGAAGACATATTGCCAATTGTTTGACTATCAGGAGTGGGAGGGACAATTTTCTCTAAGAGTATAGTTCCTGGCAAGTCTACCATGCTCCAGTGGAAAGCCACACATTCAAGAATATTTGGGCAGCACATTAGTCTCAATGGGTTAAGGAGAGGAGGAGGAGGAGGAAGAGGAGAAGCAGGAAGAGGAAGGCAGGAGAATGGAAGGGGGAGGAGGATGAGAAGAAAAAAGGAAGG
Organism: Cricetomys ansorgei; assembly: GCA_026225945.1. Lineage (NCBI taxonomy): Eukaryota > Metazoa > Chordata > Mammalia > Rodentia > Nesomyidae > Cricetomys > Cricetomys ansorgei. The sequence continues at coordinate 30,655,451 of JAMJFZ010001038.1, forward strand.
AGGAGAGGAGAAGGGAAAGAGGAAGAAGGAGGAGTTGCTGTTGTTTTTGTTCCTGTTGTTGCTCCTGTCGCTGTTGTTAGGTGGATTGGAAGGAGGGTAGAACTAAGAAAAGTTGGCAAGAGGTGAATATGACCACATGTCAATATGTTGTATGAAACTCTCAAAGAACTAATAAAAATCATAAAAATATTTTTAAAGTATTTCATACAAATTCTATTTTGTTTCTGCATGAATAGTAAATGAACTATTTAATAAGCGGTTATACTCACAACGTATGCTTAGCAAACTACTAGCTTCCACCACCCCAAAAGATAAGAATGTCAAATAACTAATAAAATCCCATATAACCACTTCCACAGTGAAACATGGTATTTGGAGAAACTTGAATCTGTGTTCCTTGACCATGGTTGCTTGTACGTGGTTCCAGAGTAAACTATCTGCTCTAGCTTTCTTTCTGTTGCTGTGATAAAACACTATAACAAAAAGCAGCTTGGGAAATAAATGAGTTTATTTGGCTTACACCTTCTATTTCACAATCATCATTGAGGGAAGTCAGAGCAGGAACTAAAAAAACAACAGAAAATCAAAAAACAGCAGAAACCAGGAGGCAGGAACTGAAGGAAAGACCATGAAGGGAAGTTGTTTACTAACTTGGTTTCCATGGCTTGCTCAGCTTGATTTTCTTATACGACCCAAGACTACTTTTTTAGGGATGACACAGTCCACAGTGGGCTAGAACCTTCCATATCAATAATTAATCAAAATGCCTCACAGACTTGCCTATATGGTAATCCGATGGCGGCACCCTTTTCAGTTGAGGTTTCTTTCTGGGTGACTCTAGTATATATCAAGTTGACCAAATTAGCTAGCATATTATCTCTTTTAGCTTTGGGGGTAAAAACTATGTCTTTTCAATGACATTTTTTTCTTAAAAAGAAAGCCATATAGCCCTTGTGAGTTGTGGCTAGGGTTGAGCCCTGAAGTCCACTCATAAAGTGCATTTAAGAGAACATCAGAGTTGGTCTGGGATATCATAAGAGTCCCAGCCCTGGCCTTCCAAACTCTTTCAGTTACCTCTGCTCTCACCACCACCACAACAACAAAATTACAGTGCCAATGATAAAACACTGGCCCTCACAATGGTAAGCAAGCATTCTACTACTTTCCCATACCCCTATCTCACCAGACACATTTTTGGTGGTTTAATAGCAAGAACAGAAACGGAAAACAGTATCCTCATCAGAAATAAAGAAATATGATGATTGAGCAGCTAGAAAAAGTTTCCATTATGAGAAAAAAATCAGCCCACAGATAAAACACTTTATCTTGAGTATTTGAGATGCTTGAAGACTGGAGTCAGATAAACTCGGTATTGGATATAGTGTGTAATCATAGACCATCTTTCCCAGCAGTGAAAGTGAATTCAAAGGTCTCACATAGTAATGACTCAAAGCTCTGCAGTCAGCAGAAGATTATGACGTCACTATAAAAGGAATGGACATATAGAGAATGATCAGCTGCACCAGTGATAAACAATTCTGCTCCTCCAATTCTGACATCAGAGAATTACAAGTTCTCACCACCTCTTGGTCACATATGAGCTTAACAACAGCAATGCAGCGCAGAGCCCCAGTGTTATTAAAAGCAAAAAAGTTGAGTCTGATTTATATTTAACTTGTAGAAAATTTAGACTTGGCCTTTTGCTATCATTTCTTTTGCCCCTTCCCACACACACACCAAAAATAAAATGTGCTGGATACTTAAGTCTCACCACAACAGTCTTGGGAAATAAGGCCTAATTAAAGGTGATTAGGCAATGAGGGCTCTGTCTCCATAAATGGATTAGTGTCACTATTTTTGGGCTGGGTTCCTTACCAAGGGAGTAGTTTCTTGATTCAAGGTTGGGTCTTGTCGCTTCCTGTTCTCTTCGTCTCTTCTTCATTCTTTCTTCATGTGATTGCTATGGAATGGTACAGGAAGCTGGCCCTTATCACATGCAGCCACTCAATCCTGGGCAATCACTCGGATTGGGACACATTAATATTCCCTCTAAGTTACCATCTCCAGTATCCATGAGATCATCTATTAACATGTGCAGCAAATATCCACTAGGCTTCAGGGATACAAAGTTAATAAGGCATGATCCTTTCCCCAAGGAAGCTTAAAGTCAATATGTTTGCCAAGTAAATTCAAGGTTTCTGAATAACGTCATGAATTGTGGATCAAATCAGCACCTGAAATTGGTATGTAACTCTCAACACTAGTCCACAGGACAATTCCCATGAAAATCTCTTCAACTTCCATGTTTTTACTAGATTTTCTGGGATTGTCAGAGTTCCAAACTAATTACTTCGTATTTTAGATGAAACCTAGATAAGGTCTCACTCTGATGTATGTCAGACATGCCCAAGACCACACCTGGAGTCGAACCAATATCTGAACCCAGATCTCTTCTGACTTAATAGCCCTTAGGATTTCACTCCAAATAACGCAGAGAGCCGACAAATGGCTGAGACTCTGCAGTGATCTCTGTTCTGCTGTGCTCACCCACCAGATCAACACTCCATCGTCAGTGAGGACCTCCGCCTGCATTAGTTTTCTATTGCTGCGCTACAAGCTGTGTCAAACTCAGCACACAGTCTCTGAGCATCAGACACTGGTGTAAAACTTTCTAGGTCCTTTGTTTTAGTGCTTCTCGTGAGGCTGCAACCAACCAGATATCGATGGTTGAGATCTTATCGGAAGGCTCATCTGGAGAGGGAGATCTGCTTCCAAGCTCACTTACATGGCTACTGGAAGACTTAGTTCCTTGAAGGCTATCAAATGGAAGCTTCCATTCAGTTCCACATTGGCTGTCAGCTAGAAACTACTCTCAGTTTCTTGTTAGAGCGTCCTCTACAACATGACATCCTATATCATCATAAGAAAGTTGAAGAAAGCATGAAATCTGTCAGCTAAGGTTTTACCACAAGATGCTAGAGAAGGCAGATAGAAAGTCCAACATCAATAAGGGCAAGCAAATAATAAAATAAAAGGGACAAATGAAACAAATAGACAAAAATAGAGGAAAGTCAATTCTCTCTCCATATCCCTCCCTCTCTCTCCAGTCTATGAACAAAGCTTAATTTCAGATTGATTGTGAATTTCAACATATATCAAGAATCGTAAGTCATTTAGAAGAAAAACTGGTCAGAAGGTGGGAATAAAATAAGAATTTTATAGACATAAAACCAGAAAGTAGACATCTCCCGGGCCAACCTGGAGTAGATAGTGTTTTCAGCTTTGGTGGAAATGGAAAGTAAAGGCAGTTGGGAGCTAAGGAACCACATAGCTCTGAGACTGGGAAGGTGACTCCACTGGAAAGATATCTTGGGAGTCGGAAACCCAGGGACACACAGCCCTGAAGTGGTGCAGCTCTGAAGAGCTGAGCTGAGATGTCACAACTCCGCTCTGCTCCAAAGGGAGGAGTTTCTCCCGGTGTTGCAGCTTCAAGGGGAGAATATCCCCAGCTGAGGTCAGCTCAGCTCTGCTCCACTCCGTCCTGCTCCTTTGCTCTTTGCTCTGATGGGAAAGACACACCAAGCTGGGATCTCAAAAGAAGATTTATTTGGAGGGAAGAATCCAGGAGTGACTGTCACCTCTGCCCCAAGAAAGGCAGTGAAGAACTGAGCAGAACACAATCCCTTTTATATGGTTTTGTGGGGGTGGGGCATAGCTGTCCAAGGTGGTCTGGGATTGGGGAGATTTTTTTCTCCCTATTTGAATAGTCTGGAGAGGGGGTAGTTGAGAGGCCCAGCTTGGAGCCATGGTTATTCCAGGGAGGCCTGGGATTGGTATTTTTTTCCACCTCAAGGTCTGGGAACTGCTGTTATAGCGGTTTAGAATAGTCGGAGAGAGCGTGCTAGCTGCTTGTGCCTCAAGTCTGTTCTAGAAAAAGACAAGGAAGAGCTTTCTGGGATATTGGACATGTTCTGTGTTTGTGTGTGTGTAGTATCCACACTAGGAATGACTGACCTGAACACTGTCTGGCCATTTTGGTGTATGTGGTCACACCTTCCTGTTTTAAAGATGGAAGGAAGACCCTGTCCTAAGTAGCTTATGACAGTCTAGTGGAGCACCTCTGCGCTGCAGGCTTCAGAGTTCCCCTACCGTCTTCAATTCAAACTAGTACAAGCCTCCACACTCACACTCCACAGTGAGGGCCACTGTGCCACAAGGGTACCATCTCTCCTGTGACATCAGCCACTTAAGAATGTGGATGCTCCTAAGTCCCCTCCTTTGTGATGTGTTTCCACTGGGAGCCCAAAGGTTTTGGGAGAAATAAAATCTGAGATTTTGCAATATATGTGAATTACTTAATAACTGAAAGTGCCACCATTTCAAGTTTCTAAAGTTTATAAGCAAGGATGGACATTTCTGGTGAACTCAGAGCTAGAGACAAGAGAAAATCTGTAAGGTGGGCATTCCCTCCAGATGCGCTTCCTGCACAGGACAAATTCTAACAGATAACCTGGAGGTTTATCTACTTATTCTAGTTTAAAGTCACACACTGAACTCCAAACAGTTGTAGGGCTGTTTTGCTGACTCAAAAACATTGGGAATTGTTCTACAAGTTAAAAAGTAGCCACCTCCGTTCTCAGCATTCTTGAAACAGAGCATAGCACATTCCCACAGCTTTGTGTGGCTTGTTTTCTCTGTATATTCTTGCTCTGTTTCAAGGCCTCTGGCCTTCTTTCCATTTGGAAACCTCACATCTGTTCTCTTTTTAATAGATCTCTCTTTAAATGGATCATGGTCAAACACCAAGGTTATACAACCCTTTGAGGCTGTCCCTGATCTTTTCAATCAGTGTTACTGATACACAACTGCTCTACATATGCACTCCTTTGGGTCTATCAATAGTTACCATGATCTACAATCTGAATTGAATAGTCGCTGTATTTGTACTTTCTAGTAAGATCCAATAATGTAAATATTTGTATGACTCCATTTCTTAGTAAAGTATATTAAAGAAAGTAGTCTCAATAAATGCTTACTGGGTCACATTGTAAGTATTCGGGAAATAAATTAGAATTCTGGTAAAACTCTCATATGATTATCCTTAGATGCAATCCAGTAAAGTTCTTCTAATTCTGTTCTGTTCTGTTTCTGTAGCTCTGGCTATCCAGGAATTCACTGGGTACACTAGGCAGACCATTAACTAGGAGATCACCTGGCTCCGCCTCCAGACTGCTGGGATGAAAGGCGTACCCCACCATGTCCCTCCTGTTTTTCTAATTCTTCATTATTTTGTGCCTGTTGCTCCTTCATATGTGGACAATAATCCTGTAAGAAGTGTACATGTCCAAACAAAATAAAGTTATCATCACAAGGTAGCCTTGAAGCTGGCTTCTCTTCCTGTGTTGGAAATAAAAGACACAATATTTATCAATCACAGGGGAGGAGGGACCACGGAAAAGAACAAACAATGACCTCAGAGGAGGAGCTGATGTAACACGATGAGTCAAAGACCGGAGTATAAAACTCAGGTCCCGCTCTGAGAGCCGAGGAGACCAGCATCCAGACTGTTTCATCTGCTTCTTAACAATCGAACAGGTTGGAACTCTGCATTTTATTTTAGCCACTCTTGGTGCTGGTGTGGACAGAGTAGACCGGGTAGAGAGAATCAGAGGGATTGCTGGAAAATCTTCCCATTGGGTCTCTCTTTCTAGCCCTTTCCAGGATCATCTTATACCACCCCTGCTCCCACTGTGATCTGCTTCCTGCATTGGCCATGCCTGGGTGGAGCTGCCTGGTGACAGGAGCAGGAGGATTTCTGGGCCAGAGGATCATCAGCTTGTTGGTGCAGGAGAAGGAGCTGCAGGAGATCAGGGCTCTGGACAAAGTCTTCAGATCAGAAACTAAGGAGGAATTCTCTAGTAAGTAAGCCGGAGGCACCGGTTGTGTGACAGTTGTGAATGTTGATGGCCTCAGGAGGGCTCCTTGTCTCCCATACTCACACTCATGAGGAAGAATCGTGACAATGCAGCATAAAATATACCACACAGCTCCTGGGGGGGTGGTGTCAGAGTCTGGCTTGTCCCAGGTCTAGAGTCAGTGACCATGGGGCAACTGCCGGACCTCCAGGCCTCTAGCCTTCTTCCCATTTGGAAATCTCACGTCTGTTCTCTTTTTAATGTGCTGCCTTTCTGTATTTGTCTACTGTTCTGCAGCGTCAGCAAGGTTGGAGAGCTCAGCCATCCTTGTTCTGGCTTCTCCTGGCTCTTGTCATTTGCTCCTTTTTTAAATTTTGTTTTGCTCAGAGAAGTCATTTAGCATTCTTCCATGGTGTTGGAATAAAATGTTGAGTCTGTGCGTGGAAGAGAGACAGAGAGAGGCAGAGAATAAGAGATTGATTCAGGCGGAACATACAGAGAGCAATATAAAGAGCAGAGTCAGGTGAGAGCCACAAATGCCTCACCTCGATTTCTCCAGTGCCTTTCTTATCATCCCTCTGTCTTTCATCTTGTTAGATTTATGTTAATAGCCCAATTAGACATTTACAAACCTGCGTATGGCCATACAAAGCTGTTTTATTTCTCCGCGGGTTACATACTGACATCAGAGCTATCCAATTAAAACAAAAAACAAGGGGCAACGCCAAAAACTGGCCATGTGCTGCCTTATACATCCAGTAGGCGGCACCTACAGGATCCTTCTGATTTAGAATCTGAATACTGAATTGGCTGTCATATCTTTAGAGGAAACCAGTGGCTTCCAGGAACATCAGTTCTTGACAGTATGCAGAGAGGCCAGGTCAGTGCCGCCGCCACTAGGGGGCGCTAGTCCTCTCAGTCTTTGCGGAGGAAATGACTGCAGGAAATTGGCTAGAGCAGTGAGTCATCCTTCCCTGCTCTCCCTGGGGCAAGTGCAAGCCCTGGTTTGTTCGTCTGGTTCCCCAGATGCATCATGTCCGTGTCCTCAAGATAACCCTGCAGAGAACATAGAAAAAGAGGCTCAGCAGTGAGGACAGTGTCGGGGATTGGTGTAGATTGCATGCGTTACAGCGTTAATTTTATGAGATAATTTAGCTGACAACATGACCATCAGTGTCATGCTGTGGATTTCAGAGAAGCCTAGCAATACTGATTTATCCACTGCCCTGGCTTCCTGTCTACAGCACAGGGCTCTTAGAGGCTAGCTCATTTTGCAGCATCACTGTACACGTCTGCCATCTTCTGTATCCTGAGAGATATTCAACCAAACCCATCATTAGAGCCCATTCCGAGTTCTCTCACGGTGGCTCCACTTTCCTCTTTGTAATTCATGAAACTCGCCTTCTGTACTCAGCCCAAGCCCAGAAAGTACCAAGACCTATGGGGCAGGGCTGAAATTTCCATCTTTGTGTCTCCCTCCTCTGAGTTCTCCTCACTAGAACGCTGGAGAACATAATCTGATTAACCTGTGGCTTGCCCCAGATTCCTCTTACGTTTTCACACCTGGGTGTTTCACAACCTGAAACCACTGTTACAGCTTCGCACAGCACAACCCCGCCTCTGTTTCTCCTTCAGTTCGAATCCACACGTGATTCCGCATTCCCTATGAATTAAATCATAATTCTCCCTCTTTACATTTGACTGCCACCACCTCTCAATTTATGAATTCCCCATAACTCTGTTTATGTGTGCAAGGCACAAATGACATCTTGCTGCTCAGATTCATTTTCTACAGAGGGATGGGGTAGAAATAGGTGCTTCCTCCTTCCCTAGAAATGCTATGTTCTGATTTGTGTGCATTTATTGTTCCTCCAACACAAAGGTCTCCTCCGCAGTATCTCCTCACTGTGACTGCTCTTGAAGGTCTAGGTAACTGACGCCTCCTGTCTCAGGAAACTTCATCCCATGCAGAAAGTTTCCCAACGATCTGCTTTGTGCTCCACAGAGCTGCAGACCAAAACCAAGGTGACAGTGCTCGAGGGAGACATTCTGGATGTCCAGTTCCTGAGGAGAGCATGCCAGGGCATCTCTGCTGTCATCCACACCGCTGCTGTCATTGACGTCAATGGTGTCATTCCCAGACAGACCATTATAGATGTCAATCTGAAAGGTAGAGTATCTGAGAAAGATATGGAACATGTGGGATAAATAAAAGCAGCAAAACAGGTTGGGGGGGGAACCCTTACTTGGAATATCTACTGTTCTTGCTCACCTGTCTCATCAGAGCCCACAGTTGCTAGTCTCAGTAATTCTTTAAAGTTTTAGCTTATTTTTTATTTTATGCCTGCAAGGCTGTTTATACACCATCTGCATGCTGGGTGCCCATGGGGTAAGAAAGGGGCATCAGATCCCCTAGACCTGGAATTACAGATGGTTCTGAGACACCATCTGAGTGCTGGAGATTGAAATGAGATCCCCTGGGAAAGCAGCCAGTGCTCTTAACCTCTGAGTCATCTCTCCTGCCCCTAGACTCAATAGTTCCAGTGAGGAAAACAGGCTGAGAAGGGAAGGAACACAATCAAGACTCCAGAGAGTAAGAGTAAAGTCATTCCCCTGTTCCTCCACACCAGTGCAACTGGACTCTAAGTCCAAATTCTTAATTTCCATCAACCTAGCACACCCTTCCAGGCCAGATCCAGACCTGACAGGGTTAGCCTGCCCACCTGAAGAAAGGAGTCCTCTGCAGAGACCATATCAAAGCTGCTCCACAGAAGTCTGCTGGGAAGAACTTCCCAATACTTACTTTCTACTCTGTTTTCTTAGTAGTCATTACTTCCCGTGTCTTTAACACTAGCTTCTCAGTCCACTGTGGATCTCCTCTGGAGGAGGTGGGTACTTCCTTTACTTGGTGGGCTTTTCTGCATTATGGCTTTCTCATATAAGTTACAATGAAACATGTAAGTTCACATGGGATTTCTATCCTCACCCTGACCACCAAGGCCCAACCTCTCCATCGCCTCCACCCTCTGCAACATCTCCATAGTGTTCCTTATGTTGACTTTCACTCCAAGACTCCTTTACGAAAGAAAAAAAAAATCCTTCCTAGTTGCTATTTCACCACCCTGACACACATACACCTGCAGAAAAGTTTCAGAAGACCCCGGTATTCCTAGCCCGTTCCCTACACTCAAACTGCTGGGCCTGGCTGCCAGGTTCTCTTGGCATCTCTCAGTCCCTGGTTACAGGGTTACAGGGCGCTTCTGGTTTGCATATCTGGCCCCCTCCCCTGAGCTCTCTAGCCCAGGGGCCTGAACTGCCCTTCCCTATATAATCGACCATTTCCTTTACCCTCTCTCTTTTTGGCTTCTTTTTGCCTGCTGACCTGTTGGTCTCAAGTCCCCATCTCCACTCCACTCCCCCTCTCCTATGGCCCAGTAGCTCACTCTGTTCTTGTCTACCATGGACTCTCTCAGATCTCTCTCTGCGTCTGACTATGTGTCTCTCATTATCCGACTATGTCTCCCTTTTAACTACAATAAACTTTCTCCTCCATCATAACTGGGAGCAGTCATGGCCTTTCTGTTTTTCTTCTTCTCCTTCTGCTTCTTCTTCTTCTTCTTCTTCTTCTTCTTCTTCTCCTCCTCCTCCCCCTCCTCCTCCCTTCCTCTTCTTCCTCCTCCTCCTCCTCCCCCTCCCTCTCCTCCTCCCTTCCTCTTCCTCCCCCTCCCCCTCCTCCTCCCTTCCTCTTCTTCCTCCTCCTCCTCCTCCGTCTCCTCCTCCTCATTCTTCTTCTTTTCATTCACTTTTCTGTTACATTTCCTAGCAATGGGAGATGTGAAATGACAAGGATAGTGATTAAGGCGTTATTTTACTAAAACATTGTCATACAATGAGAAAATAATTCACAGGGACAGTTATTTCCCCATCGGTAAACAAAGCCCAAATTTAATTGGCAGATTTATTTAACTTATGATAATGTGGCTGTTTCTCTAGGAAATAACTACAGAGTGACTTTTAATATTAATAACTGATGGGTGATAATGATAAGAATAACCCCTTTCCCAGGATATCCCTTCCCTCCTCAAGGGACGCCCTTACCTTTCCTCCAGGACCCATAGATCTGCACAGTCTACAGTGTTCTGCCTCTACAGGAGTGACCAGCACTGGGCCGCACTTCTTTTCGGTTCTCCCTCAGGCTCAACAATAAAACAATATGAATAACAAATCCTTATTCTTAAAGCTATGTTGACAAATATACAGTGGAAAGCCTTTGTTCTTTTCCAGAATTTAAGTATACTGGCAGGCCACAGAAACAGAAAAATCTGTAGAGGCCCGAAGTCTAGAAACTCTGGCAGCAGATAGCAGAAGTCACCCTTTGCTTTTTTTATTGATCATGTGCTCATGCCATGGTTGTGCTGATTCAGGAGTAGCGAAGAATGTACCAGGTTGCTGGGATAGGGGTGGAAATAAAGAGGAACCATGTGGGCTCCCCGATTTATCTCTTGACACTGACAGGGTGTTGTCTGTGATCAGGTACCCAGAACCTACTGGAGGCCTGTGTCCAAGCTGATGTGCCAGCCTTCGTCTACACCAGCTCAGTGGACGTTGCGGGGCCCAACTCCTACAAGGAGATCGTCCTGAATGGCCATGAGGGAGAACAACGTGAAACTGTGTGGTCTGATCCATACCCACACAGCAAAAGGATGGCCGAGAAGGCGGTGCTGGCAGCCAATGGCTGCACCCTGAAAAACGGTGGCACCTTGCACACTTGTGCCTTAAGGCCCATGTACATTTATGGGGAGAGAAGTTCATTCCTTTCTAACACAATAATTAGGGCCCTCAAAAATAAGGGTATTCTGGATGTTACTGGCAAATTCTCCACAGCCAACCCAGTGTATGTGGGCAATGCGGCCTGGGCACACATCCTGGCTGCCAGGGGCCTGCGAGACCCCACGAAGTCACCAAACATCCAAGGACAGTTCTACTACATCTCAGATGACACCCCTCACCAAAGCTATGATGATTTAAATTACACCCTGAGCAAGGAATGGGGCCTCCGCCTTGATTCCAGCTGGAGCCTTCCTCTGCCCCTGCTGTACTGGCTGGCCTTCCTGCTGGAAACTGTGAGCTTCCTGCTGCGTCCGATCTACAACTATCGGCCTCTCTTTAACCGCCACTTGGTCACACTGTCAAATAGCGTGTTCACCTTCTCCTATAAGAAAGCTCAGCGAGACCTGGGCTATGAGCCGCGTGTCAGCTGGGAGGAAGCCAAGCAGAAAACCTCGGAGTGGATCGGGTCACTAGTGCAGCAGCACAAGGGGACACTGAGCACAAAGACTCAGTGAGGAGAAGATGCCAGGGACCTGGCCCTGGGCGTCGCCAGGTCCTCCAGAAGGGACAGAGACGCAGTCCTGGTCCTACTACCTCCCTTTGACACGCTGACCCACTTAGTGTCTCCCTCAGGTCACCAGAAGCCTGGCAAGTCACTGGCCCAGCCGCAAGCTTTCTTCCCTAAGCACATACACAGTGACACCCAGGCGGCTGTGCCCAAAGGCTTCAGCAATTACAATTTCCTGTCACTTAGAACTCAGCTATTGGTTTTCATTCCCCTCTCAAATTCTATATCACATCCTGTCTTTGGAAAAATCTCGTTGCTTTATGAAGCTTCAGAGAAACAGCAATAAATATTACAATGCCTTACCTGGAGACAGCGTCTTTCTATTGTTAGGCATTGTTTTATTTCCCCTTCATACCCAGGCATGGCCCTTCCAGGTCACAAATGGAACACAGAACTGGGGTTTACATGGAGGAAGTAGGAATCTGAGGTTGGGAGTGCAGATGTGGGCACAGACCAGATGATTGACATAGTTTACCTCATTTTACCCTTCTCAGACAGGAAGCAGGGATTCCCATTGCCAAGTCATATCTGAGAAACATTCCTCTCCAGCTCCCTGACTGGATGGCAGAAAGTTCATTTCACCAGAGAGACTGGCATGAAATCCCTTATCTTCTCCCTAAACCTTGCAGCCTGCACTTGCTTGTTCTAGGGACAGCGGCCCTGAAGAGTGCGCTGCTCCTCCTTGGCAGAGCTCCAGCTCTCCTGGCCTCCTTCCTGCCTGCCTAGGCCTACACACAAGACTTCCCAGAACCTTGAGGGGTACCCAGGAAACTGTGTACTCCTTAACAAATTCTAGAACATGCCTGGACATATTTGTGACAGGTATTTTGTCATCAATAACTCTATATTTCTACCTTAAAATGTATACAGTAAAGACAAACCTAAGTTCCTGTAAGGTTAAAAGGAACAGAACTTATTCAATCAAACATGTTCCCACTCAGCCTAGAATCTGGAGGCTACTGCCCCCATCTCCAGATTTAATCCCTGCTCCTTTCATCTTCCACCTCTCCACCTCTCTTCCATGTGGTCTTCTCCGACACTGTGATTTAATTCCCTTCCATTTCTTTCAATACCCCTGAGGAGAGGAAGCCTTTCAGGAAATGTTTGGTAACCTAAATGAGAACACTGCTATTAACCAATAATTAACTGGCACCTGTCAGTTCAATGCAGACAGCTGTGAAGCATGTTACTTTAGGTAGAGATAAATACTCCTGCACTTAAGCCTTTGCACGGCAAGTAAAACACCACAAGGGGGCAGAAAAGACACAGGAAAGTGGCAGCAGCCCCAGCCTGGGGCCTCCATCCCTTTGCCTCTGGATTCTGCAGTCTGGGGTCATGGGATAAGGAAAGTACAGGGAAGTGCTCACCCATGGTGTAAGTGCGATGCACATAGGATTGGAGAGAATGGAGCTGAGCAGAAAGCTTCCAGGTGGGACTTGGAAAGGACATCCAGGTGGGCCGATGCAGGGAGGACCCTGAGACATGGTGCAGAGAGAGTGAGTGTGCAGGTGGAGGAGGGAGGAGGGCTAAGGGGAGGAAAGAGGCTGCACATCACTGAAGCTGGGTTTGCTGAGAGATGGTGGGTGTCCTGAGTGACAGGCAGAGCTGGGCACTAGACAGCTCTGGGGACCCAGCAGAGTGTCCAGGGGATGGATGGACTGCTTAAGAGACCAACTTCAGGAGAGTGGCTGGGGGCAATCAGTGCTTAATCTTTGATTTCCAAGTACTGGAGTGTGAGCTTTGGGCAGCAGAGTGAGACCCAGCTCAAGGGAGAGGGTGAGTGTGGAATCATCTCTCTTGACAAAATGGTAATATATCTATTCTTGCTTGGTGCCTTGTCCCAAGAATGTATTTTACCATATTTTAACCTTCTACATGTTTGCAATTGGTTGAAGATATTGTTTTTCCTAAATAAGCCAATTGGATGGCAATGTTAAGTGTACAAAGAAACCCATCCGCAGGCTTATGTCTAGCCTCTAGTTCTATCTCTGCTCCTAACTTGTAGTCTAGTTAAGAGATAAAACACAAGACTCGGTAGTCACTGTAGACAGGAAGGTGTATAATGCTTGAGAAAGGTAATGTCTGGGGCATACCCTGTCTGGGCTTAATGCCCTTGCCATTGGGCTGCATGGTAATAGATGGGTGGGATTCTGCAGTCATAAGAAGGAGAGAAATGATCCAAGGAGATGCATTGGAGCCTACAAAGGCCTGTGAGGGAAAGTGCATGTTCCTGAAGCAGCCAGGAGAATGAGTCTGGACAGAGAAGAGAACTCAGATGCAGAAGTAGAAGAGATGCCTGTGGTGGCATAAGAGACACAGGCATTAATATAAAAATTCTAAGAAGAATAAAAAGTCAATACACAACGATCAAGGTATCAGCTCAATAAAATATAAAATTGTAAATTGATAATTACATAATCAAAGCGCATGGGTCTATAAAAACAAAAGCAATGGGACCTAAATGTCTCTGTGGGGTGTTGCAATCTGTTGCTAACTAATCCGTAATTGTAAACTGTATTTCTGTGGTGTCACATGCAGTATCTGCTTTGGCATATTTATTCCCAGCACAATTTGGTGAAAAATGTCCTGGTGATAAATAACTCAATCCAGTGTGCACAATAAAGCTTACAACATGGCTACATCAAAACTGTTTGCAAAGTACATATGACATCTACCGTAAGGATGGGTTCTATAGATTGATTACCTGTGACATCTTCTATAAAAATGGGTTCTATAGATTGACAAACCCGTGATAAGTGTCTGAGGGAGAATTTGGTGTGGTCTCAGCCACACAGATAGTACAAGGGTCACCAGGCTGTTAACCACATGCTCTCCTAGTCTTCCAGGAAGAAAACAGGTCTCTCACTTTGTAGAAACAAGCATGTGTGTTTAACATTCCTGGTTCCCCAGTGCTTATATGTGAGCAGAAGGACAACTTCCTCCCACAGTTGTGAGCTGCCATGTGGGTGCTGGAATCTAACCTGGGTCTTCTGCCAAAGCGATGAGTGCTCTCAACTGCTGAGCCATCTCTCTCTCCCCTAATTTCTCTTATAATGTACGGGGATGATAAGTTAGAGACTCCCAAAGTCACAAAGATGAAAGCAGTTCAGAAACAAAATGCCAGGCCTTCGTTCTGCTTACAGTTGTCTGTGGATCCAAATGGGAAGAACCTTTTGAACAGAGTAACACTTGGTGCCACTGGGGGATAGGAAAAAAGATATTAAGTGTGTGGGGTGTGGCTGGTAGAACACAGGTGATATGAAAGGGAAAGGGGTATAATCAAGGGGGGAGACTTAAGTGAGAAGGGGAGCAGGAGGCAGAACAGAGGAGGAGCTGGGGAAAAGATAATTAATACTAAGTATACTTTAAAAAGCCATGGGAACTTACTGTTTTGCAGTGTGTGTGTGTGTGTGTGTGTGTGTGTGTGTGTGTGTGTGTGTTGCTAATGCAGGATAACACTCCTTTCAGAAATTGTCAAATAAATTGACAATCTAAGATTGTCAAATAAAAAGCCTAATGCCAAGTGTGGGATATCCCCTTGAGTTGTTGGTCAGGGGTGTCTCAAAGACCCCCAAAATTACACAGACCATTGCCATTGCTTTTGGTTGCCCATCATAACTTATGTTAAGACCCTATTGCTGAAGACACCACACTTTGACCACAGGACATGCAAAGGTAAGCTGGAACTATTCAGGAAGCTTCCTCCCTTCTGGCTAGCTTTCAAAATACCAGAAGGTGCAATGAAAGCTACAGGGAGAAAGAAAACATTGACGTTCTTATACAGTTGTGAATGCTGTGAGCTACAATAACAAACAACAACCAACCTGGACAGATATACTCACAGATGCAATAGTGGCACAGACATTATGAGAGTAACCAAAAACTTTCTGGTTGGATATAAGGATCGCTCCACAGGAGGAAATGTGTACCCAGTGCTGTAATCCTGACTAAGAACCCATGGCTCGGGAGCTCACAGGTTTTGGAGGGAACCAACTACTATTACTTTGCTAGATGGACATACTATCAAACTGCTCTCTAAATGCATATCTCTATACCCATGGTTGAGTGCAGCCCTCAGTCCTCATCAGAGAACTTTCTTTGTGCAGTGGACAACAAAACAGAAATTCCCAACTGGCCCAAGTGCAGAATATAAATGGGGTCCTCCGCCATAATTGGAACATCTAATCACACACTGTCTTAGAGTTCCTATTGCTGTGATGGAACACCATGACCAAAAAGCAAGTTGGGGAGGAAAGGGCTTATTTGACTTATGCTTCCACACCACTGTTCATCATCGAAGGACGTCATGACAAGAACTTTAACAGGGCAAAAACCTGAAGGCAAGCACTGATGCAAAGGTCATCTCCCCAGGCCTCAGAGAACACTGTGGAAGAGGTAACAGAAAGATTGTAAGAGCCAGAGGTCAGGAAGGAACCAAGTCAAACTGTCCTCTGGGTGTGACAGAGCTGTTGCACTCATGAACTCATACCCGCTGTGGTTGCCTGCACAAAACCTGCACGTGATTAAGTCAGTTAACATTCCATCTTAGAAGGGGAAAGAGCCCAGAGCCCAGAGCCCACAGCTCTAGCTGAGGAGCTTTTGACTGTTGGTGACATCTAGGGAAGGCAGAGTCCGTTTTCTTTAGGGATATGTCCCAGTAGGTCGACCATGCTTCAGTGGATGATATAATACTCAAGGATGTGTGGGAAGCACAAAGTGACTCAACGGCCTTTGTTTCCCTAAGAACATGAAATTGAGATGGGGTAGTAAATGGGGTTTTAGTCTGGGAGGAGTTGGGTGGAAGAATGGGATGAATACAGTCAAATTGCGTGCATGCATGAAAATCTCAAATAATTTGTTTTAAAATAATACACCTTTCAAAAAGATAATTAAGAAAGCCCGGGCCATGTTTTGCCTGTATTTATAAGCATTGAGTATTTAAGACACAATGTACACATTTTCAGTGTTTCCAAGACAGATTCCTGGGTTCTCAGTTGGAATATCATTTACTAGGAAAGAAAAGTGGGAAACACTTGGAAGCCTTCAGCTGACACAGTTGGAAAAGCCCAGAAGCAATAAAAGCAGGAAGGGACAGGCAGAGCTGGTGGCCAGAAGGAAAACGCACAGCTCTCTGGACAGGAACTCTGCAGGAGAGAGCCCTGACTTATCCCAGCTACACGGGCAGGTAGTTTCCATTCTGCAAAACTGCCAGAACAGAATTCAGGGCAAGACACTTTTCTCCTCTGTTCTAGATGATATTTAGGGCATAAGACTGTGGTTTGATTTTTTCTGTACCTCCTTCTGTTCGACCTGACATGACACTGACTTGTGTGACATTAGCAGAGATGTTAGAACTTCATGGGAAGAACTTCATCTTTTTGCAACTGAGAACAAACAGTATTTTGGTATGTTAAAATGCCCACCGAGCACTGATGACTGGCATCTATCTCAGCTTCCCCCACCCCTCCCAGCCCCACTCAAAGGGCACACTTGCTTTACAAGTGAGTTATCTAAACCAACCCAGTGTTGTCCATATTGGCTCTTTTGCTTAGAAACCTAGTGATAGTCAGTTCTTCTTCACATTAACCGAAAAAAGATTTAAACCTAAATCTTCATTCCAGGTAGTATGATTAAATTGCTTTAGGATCAAATTAAAAACAAAATTGTTCCCAGAAAAATTCTCCTGAGTAAAAAAGACAGCAGATATACCAGGTGATGAGAAAGCAGGAGATATTTATCACTCTGTTGGACTTCTCCCCCAACTTATTTTATCCTATTAACTATGTAAAACATTTTTTGAAATATTCATTGGAAAGGCACAGGAGACAAGAGTGAGAATTTGAAAGGCTTTAATAAGCTCTTTCACAGTTTCTTTGTTCTCCAAAGCTGGTGTTCTCAAATGGACTAGCAACTCAAAATTCTAGAAACAATTGAACTATCCACATTGCACTCTGGGTTAGGTAACATGTCTTCTTATGCATTTGAAGAGAGACACATCAGATATTTTAACTCATAAACCAAATACTAGACTGATTACACTAATAATCCAATGTTCTATTTGGTGTGTGATGAACATCTCTAAGAGGTTCCAAGACAGATGGATCCCTGTGGCTTGCAGTTCAACCAGCCTGATCCGGTCAGGGAGCTCCAGACCAAATAGAGATCCTGTCTCAGAAACAAGATGGACAACATCTGAGAAACACCTGAAGCTGCCTTCTATCTTCCTCAAGCACATATACACAGGTGTATCTATATGAGCAAAGACACGTTAAAGGACAGGAAGGAATCATCAAGTAGGAAAAAGAGAAACTGGGTTCCTTTCTTGAGGTTGGTATGCCTGCCCAGGCTCTGGTCCCAACTCTGTGTAATCATTTGAGGCTGGACTTCCCGCTCAGACTTCAGTCACAGCTGTAGTTCTCCATTTGAGGTTGGAGAGCCACCCAGACTCTAGCCCTAGCTCTGCTTCACCATTTGAAGTTGGCGAGCCTACTCCTACCGTGGATCCTAGCCCAGGTTGCCCTGCCATCCCAGGTAGTCAGATGGTAACCCTGCACTTGTCTCCACCAAGCTCCTGTTGCCACCCACAGCTCTTCCTTACTTGTGGATGGGTCTATGGCCGAAGTAGCAGGCCATCTAGGTCCCTCATGGCTCACATCTCGTTTTCTGTTGTTTTGCTTTGTTTTCCCTCTCTCCACATATCATCATCTATATTTTTCTTCTCCCAAAGAGCACAGGTTTATGTTGCAGAGCTTTAAGAACTCAACCTCATTAGAGATGAGTGTGCTCAACATCATTTTAGTGCTTAGCATGACTTCATTTTTTGTAGTCTACTTCTAATCAGAACCTCTGCTTCTCACCACATCCTTTTTCTTTTGTCTCCCATTCGTCTCCTATGCACATTCCTCTTCTTTACTTCCTGTATTGCGGCCTAACACCAGTCACTGTTTCCTTCCTCTTTCCCTTTATTTTCTCCCACAATGACCCATGCACAGCACACTATTGGTGTTCCTGTATCTAGTTCCTATAGCGTCTGGCACTTACAGAATGACTGTTTCGTAGTCAACTCACTCTTTCTGTGGTGTTTACCGCTCGACAGAGACTAAGGTTGCAGACAGTACTCAACTTCAGCACAGGTCTGCGGGTACAACCTGGAGCCTGGAACAACAGACTAACAAAAGAAAGTGTCACCTCAAGGCCACACAACCTACTCTTTTCTGATCACTGCTCCACTAAAAGCAGGAAGGCAATTTGAATTGAAAAAGAACAATAAAAATCTTAACCAATGATCTAATCCCAGACGGTAACATCTCAGTGTAAAAACATGAAACACCAAAAACCATAACAACTTGTTCTGTCTATTGTACTCTGTAGATATGAGAAATAGTAAGTGTGCTCTCTTTTCCACCCCTCTGGATGTCCGTGTAAGATATGATGGTTCCCTAAAGGTAAAGCTCTATAAATGGTCATGGTTTGATTGTTAAAATGTAGTCATTCTGCTTTATTTTAGAGGCTTGTCGCTACAGTTCTACCTGTAGATCATCAATGTCAAGTTACTGACTGTGAAGGAAGATTTGTCTTCTGAAACTGCTTCAGAGCTCAGCATGGGTCTTGGGATGTTAACTAGCGTTGTTGATCTACCCTAAGGTTGTACGTCTCTAAGGCCTAGAAGGCTTGGGGATATTTGGGGAAGGAGAGGACATGACCATCACAAGGGTTAGAAGGCTAATCTTTAACATCCTTTGGAGTTCAAGATGATGTCAGCAGCAGAAAACAGGCTTCAATGTTGATGGTAATGGTTGATATCCCAAAGACGGTAGCATAACATTTCATAATATAGAATATTCCAATTATATCAGAAGCTTAAGTAAATAGGAGATTAAGAGACTAAATCACAAAACTGAGTGTCCTAGCTGGTTTTTATGTCAACTTGACACAAGCTAGGATCATGTGGGTAAAAGGACTCTGAATTGAGAAAACACCTCAATAACAGTTGGCCTGTAGGCAAGTCTGGGGGCATTTTATTAATTGGTAATTAATGGGGGGGCATGCTCACTGTGGGCAGTGGCAATCTTGGGAAAGTGGTTCTAGGTGATGTCAGAAAGCAGGCCAAGCAAGCCATGAGGAGCAAACCAAAAAGCAACTCTCTTCCATGGTCTCCGCATGAGCTCCTGCCTCTAGGTTCCTCCCCTTTTTGAATTCTTGCCACGACTGACTGTGATAGGAAGTGTAAGCTGAAATAAACCCTTTCCTCACCAAGTTGCTTTTGATCGTGGTGTTTTATCACAGCAACAGAAACCCTAAGACTCCAAGAGTGTCAGTCTATCCAGACAAGTTACCTCAGAGTTGTTCTAGTCAGAAGGCCTTTTGAGTTCTTAGTCACTGTAGGAGTCAGGGACTGAAAATGTACAGAAGACTGAGAATAGTAGGAAATGCTACTAGATAAGAGGGATGGCCATGGCCGTGTCTAGCCAATAAGGATTGTGAAAACTGGCAGGGAAAAGAGACACAGCAGAGTCCCTGGCATAAAAGGAAAAATTCTACCCTTACAGAACTGAGAAGGCTAGGAAGAGCCTGTTGAATCATAGAAAGAATTGGCTGGCTTGCTTTCCAGAAGCTTCTCTGAGGCAACAGAGAGCTAATAGAACAGACAGATCTAGATATGATCAGTAAGTGAGTCTCAGCAGCCCACTAGTTCCTGGTGTATTGTCCAGGGTTTGAGTAGTAGTTAAGGGAAACATTTTAAAGTCTGTGTAGACTTTCCTGTAAAGGGTAGGCAGTGTATGTTGAGCCTGTGGAGGAATGACAGAGCTGTGATAGAGGGCCTGGAGGGAGGGGCGCGTGTGATATTTGACAGGGAGTTAGATTCTGATTTACTCCGAGCCAGACAAAAATTAGTTTTGGTAGAACAGGAAGAATTTTATGGCAGTCTAGGAAAAAACCTGCCTTGTGTAAGGGAGCATAAATGTCACCGGGACACTTCCCGCCAGGTCAATTTTAAAAGCAGAAGCTCTGGTCATAGGTCTTTAGAAGCCCTACAGTGGGCTTCTGGGTTCCCTTTTAAAGGGAAAGTATGAGTACTTAGTTTAGTGCATTTGACAATGGATCAGTCAGTAAGGCCTAATAAGCACCCTTTTAAATTGGCTGACACCAGTCCCTTGAATGACTCTCCCGCAGGTCTGAGAACCTTAGCAAGGGGCTGGTAACATTTGTTTCATAATTTCATAACTGTTTTTCTTTCCTGTTGGGTATTCAAGACCAAAGAGATGGCCAATAATTAACCTTTTAAAATGCTAATTCAATCAAAGCTGGGGGAGGGCGGTTCACCTATTAGTTATCACCTTCAGAGATGGGTACAAGGTGTAGGTTCCCTTTGAAGCACTAGAGGCCTTTATATTCTCCTCCTTACAGGAAATTCTGGTTAGTGTTCACCCCCTAGAGACTTTATGGCAGCTGTTATCAAAAGGAATATTCACTCTGGAGTTGTGGAGTGTTTAGATTCTTCCCCTGGGTCCTGACTGGCCTTCAAGGAAAAGGACCAAAGTATTGACATTCTTTTTTGTCCTTGTCATTTAGCCATCCACACCTGGGCTACGGATGATTCAGAAGAACTTTGACAAATCTTTAACTGGAGCTGAAAGATTTTTGTTATAACTTTTGTGTAAATTCACGTAAGAGTTAGACGGAAAAAGTAGATTTACAAACAGTCATTTTTGTTAGGTCTTGTGAGTTTTGATGCTACTTTTTCTTTATTCTTGAGAATTTCATATTTGCATACAGTGAAGCATGACCATGTTCCTCTCCCCATCGCCCCCCCTCAAATGCTCCCCAAGCACCCTCCAATACCCCCCTCCTTTTTTGGATAGCGTCCACAGGAATGAGTGTGGAGCCATCCACTGTAGCACAAGACAGCTACTGGTCACCAGGGTCATACATTCAAAATTAAATATCAGCCTGATAACCTGCTCCCACTCTAAACTGTATCAAAAATGAAAAAGAAGTTTTCACCTGGTCACTGTCATTCTAAATTTGACAAAGAAGACTCGGGATCTCTGGAGATAGAAAAAAAGGAAGCAGGCCCTCAGGGCCGCACAAAGATAGCAAGCAGCCCTCTCAGAAGCTCGCGAAACCAATGCCCTTCCCCCACGCCTGTCACCCAGCCCCAGAGAATCCTCCAGCTGGGGCAGAGGGCTGCCCGGCCCAAGGTTAATGGGCTTCGGAGCACCTCACCTGTCTCTGCCCCCAACCCGACAGCAATAAAAGATCTCATCCCCACTATAAAAAATATATTTTAAAGTTAGATTCATCTGCCATTAAAGGTATAAAGTTAGATGTCCTAGGACGAGTAAAGAGGCTCCCGACAGACTTACGGAGACCCCTTTCCTACAAATAGTTTAGCTTCATTTTAAGTTAATCAAATTGAACTAGAAAGGGAGATTTTTTTTTCCTTACGTTTTCCTCAGTTTCATCTTTCTTTCTTCCTTTTAACTTTAGGTCTTTAGGTTATAGGACCGGATGTTCTCTTAAGCTCAGGAGAAGCCTCCCCCCACAATAAGGCCCCCCTTACCCATTATTGACTAGGAGACATCTAATTATGGTTGGTTTTAATGTCAATTTCCCATAAAGGAGAATAGGGAACCTCATTCAAAGAAGTGTCCTGATCGCCTTGATTGATGTGGGAAGGCGCACCCCGGTTGTGGGCGGCTCCCTCTGGTAGCCGCCTCCAGCTGGTAGCCGCCTCCCGCTGGTAGCTGCCCAGATTAAAAGCTCCTGTTCCTGGGAGAACATCTGGCTCCTTGCTGGCTTTGGCTTCCCTCTTGCTTTAGAGGTGATTCACGCTGCTGCTGCTGGCTCCTTTGCTGAGAAGCAGAACCAGCCTTTCCAAGCTTGCATTGCTGACTAGGGACCAGCTGGATGCCAGGACCCTCCCTTGCTGAGTAAGTACTGTTTGTCTCTCCAAGGTGAGTGACAGCTATTACTTGACTACTCCGACTGTTGAGGTATTTAGCATCAAGGAATAAGTAACCACTGGGTTCTGGGCTGTGATATAGCTGTTCCTACTAATTTAAATCCGGTCTAATAAATTATGGTACATACATACATATATCCTTTCGGTTCTGTTCCTCTAGAGACCCCTGACTAAAATATACCCACTATCTCTCTATACTATATTATTACTAACTGCCAAGCATGTTATCTGTAAACGGTATTATTATCTACCATCTATCACAGGATTTTCTAACCAGAATTTCTAGGGTAAAAGCTTGGTAAAAGCATCCTAACATACCAATTAAAGAAACAAATAATGGCTAAAAGGAAAGGGGGGAAAAATCTTCAAAGTAGCCTTGTGGGAAATACAGACAGAGAGAGGTGTTCAGCATGACCCCAAGTCTATCTTTATGGCACTGATAGTGAATTTACTGTCAACAGAGGAAGAGCTGCTCCAGAAGCAGTAGGTGAACATAATTAAGCAATCCTCGTCAGACCTGATCTAATTGGTCTTAGTCCAGTTTCTTCAGTGTTGCCCAAGGAAGTCCTTCTTGCTTAACAGGACAAGGCAATTCCCAGAATTGATGTTCCACCATCGTGGACGAATTGTCCTCTTCTTTTATTGACATATAATATCAATGTATCAGAGGAAGCTCAATATATCAGAAAAAACTGATACCACGTCCCAAAGGGGGCCTGAAAGCACATGACTGTAGATAGCTCCTTTTCATTCCCTGTTCTCCTCCTGTAGTTCCTATCTCACAATCATTTACTGAAAATTACTACTGTCATTTAGAGATGGCTACAATGCCTGGAGAATTGTGCCCCTGTGTGTACAGGAACACACAAGCTAATAAGGGGTGAAACACCCCATAGCTTGTCATCGTTACAGAGGATATCTGACACAAAAGTACAGCAAGAAGAAGAAGAACAACAACAACAACACTGGGTCAGACTGATGACTGAAGGAGCTCAGAATTCCGTGTGTTTGGACTCAGGTCTTCACCCTCTGCCCTCCAAGGACAAGTTACAAGAGAACTATATGGGTTATTTCTTTGTCTTCTGTTCACCAAAAACATAGTCCATGAAAGGGACTATGAAAGGGAAAGTCAATAGGAAGAAATGGTGGGAACAGGAAGGTTTAGCATGAAGGGATGCTCTCATTCGTTTTATTCAAGTGGATTGTGGGAGTGGCTAGCTGAGCAGGGAATTTGGCTTTTAAGGCTTCCCAGCTGGAGAACACACTTGGGTTAGTACAGGACTGGCAGCTGCAAAAGGCACGCCTTCACATGACTCTACCAGGTGAAAACTGACACTAGGTTAGCCCCAAGTGAGTGACCAGTCTAATAGACTGGATAAAAGGCACTTGAGACATTAACTTGGCACTAAGTCATTAAAACCTAAGAGATGATAAGGTTACAAACATGAAGTGTTTAAGCAGGCATTACACGATAAGCTGAGCTATTTTTACCTGAGTGTTGGTTGGGAAGGGAAATGTCTCTAGCCAAGCAGTGTTCCCCAACAAGGTCTTCTTAGACCCAAGTTGCTGAAGTCTTAGTGGAGGCTAAGTAGACACAGTGATGGAAGAAAGACAGAAATTCGCAGAGGAGATCCCTTTTACAAACCTTTCCTGAGGTCATTGTCTCTTTCATCTGCTACTGTGGGAGAAGAAAGAGCATCTAATAAAGAAATCTTTCTCCTACCTGACATGTAAAACAGAAGTCAGGCAAGCTAGAGGTAGATAACATGGTGTGTGTGTGGAGGGGGGGAATGTCATGTATTTGTGTGTGCAAGCCTGTAACATTTTGCCTCCTACATCATTTCAAAGATCACCTTGAAACCCACCAAGGCTATGATCTAAGGACCAGGATTCAAGCAACCGAAAGGGCCAGGCTAGGGACAGTGCCCATGGAAGCTTCTTTCAGATGTCCTTGGGGTCGGGGAGTGGATTACGTTGGGGTTCACGGTGGATACTGCTATATTAGCTAGTGGTCCAGGTATCCCACAAGTTCCACAAGATGTAGTGAGCCCTGCTGCTGTATGGAGAGGGGTACTTCCTACACTAGCACTGCCGCACGCAGCACAGGCAGGCAAGAGACCTCACCTACGGTCCTTTGCAAATGTGAAACTGTTTGAGCTGATGAAATGGGAGAAAAGGAGGAGCCCCTCGGAGGATGGAAAGGAATAAATGAGCTCTAATTTGAAAGGGATCTTACTTTAAATCTACACCTCCAGCAAGGCGAGAGGAAGACACGATATTGTTTCACGGCCCAGCTATACCAGATAATACCAGACGCTTGAGAAGAGGAAAGTGTGTGTTTGCCAAAAGTCTTGTTTTGTGACCTGATGAGATGGGAAAGGAAGTATAGTAGCTGACTCCTGCCTTGGAAGACATATTCAGATAGCACTGGACTTATTAATAAAGGTTGAATGGAATTCTATTGGTATGGTGGATTCTGGAGTTATATATCTGTTTGACATAAGGAATTTGTGTTTTAAAAAAACAGTGTTTTGATGCTATTATCTAAATGTGTTTTTTTATTTTCTCTATGGTACACGACTCGAATTTCACTCCAAAATGGGCTGTGGCTGGTTGACAGAGCTTTCATATTCTAAATAGCTTCTGTCCCACACCCTCAAGGAAGGAATGTTGAGGAATTTCAAAAGACCAGACTTGTACCTATCCAGTTAGATAGCACTTGGCTAAACCCTGTGTCCCATCACATTTCAACATGATCACCCATGGTTCAAGTACGCCTGTAATTGAAGTCTCCAAAACAGATCCCCAGTAATAGGCTTCCCGATCACTGGACATGTGGAAGTTTCTGGAAGGGTAGTATACTCTCCAAGGACATGGGAGCTACAGACCCCTTCCTTCATGCCTCACTGTGTGCCTCTCCTCACCCCCACCCTTTGTAAGCCCACAAAGTTAAGTAAGCACTTCTCCAAGTTTTACAAACAGCTTGTGTAACTTGATCATGCATGCTGAGTGTTTATCAGCCCCCAGTTTATGGCTGTTTGTTCAGAAGCAGGAGAAATAACCTGGACTTGCAACAGGCATCTGCATAAAGGAGAAATCTTGGGACACAACCACGCCCTTCGAATCTGACAGTTTCTCAGTACACATTGAATTATGCCGCTTAGTGCTGTAGAGAAATCTCCTCGTGTCTTGTATTCCGTGTTATGAGAGGTTGGTGGGAGAAACTGGGCTTGGGTAAATTGTTGGATCTCTTTCTAGCCATCTCCATGGTCACCCTACATTACCTTGTTCCCTGCTTCAATCTGCTTCCTGCGTTGGCCATGCCTGGGTAGAGCTGCCTGGTGACAGGAGCAGGCGGGTTTCTGGGCCAGAGGGTCATCAGCTTGTTGGTGCAGGAGAAGGAGCTGGAGGAGGGCAGGGTCCTGGACAAGGTCTTCAGACCAGAAACCAGGGAGGAATTCTTCCGTAAGTGAACTCCAGGATTTGGCCTTGGGTGCAGAGCAGACACTGACTGGATGCAGGGAGAGCTCCTCCCTTTTCTAGTATAAAAGACACTTGCACTCTTAGCACTTCTCCGTGTCCACACCCATCGGGGGGACAGACCACATGGCTTAAAAGACATAAAAGCATAAAAGACAGTTTGGGGGAGACTGAGTTTGGACTGACGAGTTCTCGCCCCCTTCTCTGTAACTCCTTACTGTGGACTTGCCAATTGCTGGATAATTAATATTCACAAACATCATAGGCTGGCAGGCTCAAGCACCTGCTCCCTGTCTCTCCTAATCGCTGTAAGTCTAGTTGTGTGTTTTATTCTGGCTTGTTTTGGGTGGGGGAGGTGTAATTCATTTAGCATCTTGGCTGGAGGTAAAATAAAAGGAGTAAAAAGACACGAAAGGGAGAGAAATACACAGAGGCAGAGATGGAGATAGGGCAGGGCAGGCAGGCAAAAAGAGACGGGCAGAGACTGAGGCTGAGAAAGTGAACTTTTGAGCAAATGCGTGAGGTCACCCCGAGGGACGCACACAAAGCCAGAGTGAGCAGGGCTGTCCATACCTCATCTAGTCTGTTCTTACATATTTCTCACCCATTCCTCATTGGAGCTTACCACCGCTAAGAATAAGATTTCAGAATTCACTGGTGCAGGCCACTGTTCTTTTGCCAATAGGTTATCCCGGGTACAACTGGACCAGCTGATTTCGTAGCATATTTACCATCTGTTTAACCCCAGGTGATTAAAATAACCTTACAGGGAAAATAGGAAAGGAGGCTCTCCTGGACAGCAAGGACTGTGAGTTGGAAAAAGATGACTAGAGCAAAGTCATCTGAGTGATGAGGACCACAGATCAAGCCAGAAGTCCCTCGCTGAAGCAACTCTTGGCTCCAGAGTCTTCAGTGTTTCTCATTGTCTATATGTGACCCACGTTAGCGCTTTGCCCTCTCCTCAGCTTCAGGTATAAACGCACACTACCTAGGGACCTGCCCTCCGTGGCCCTCTGAAACAACACCCACCATCGACTTTACTTCTCGTCTCTGATCTCTTCCAATGTCCTCCCTATCAGCTTGAGTGTGTCTTCCAGAAACCCAGTATTAACACACAACCAATTGTATTAGTTAGAATTATAATGTCTCAGCAATCTTTTCAAACAACCAACGCTCAGTCTGGAGGAATGGCTCCACAGTGGGTACCACCAGGGATGATGGATAAACGTAAGCGTGGGGAATCCCGGAAGTGCCCTTTCTGTGCCAGGCTCTGTGGGGCACACTGCAGTGACAACTCATTAGCTCTGTGTAGCATTCCTGGAATGCAGTTAACATTTCTACCCTCTATTCCTGTTGATAGAGAAACAGGTGCAGAAGTTAACTGGCTTGCCCAAATACCAACAAACTGGATTGGAGCCCAGGCAGTCCAGCTGCAGCCATCATGTTCTTCACAGCCAGTGTGTGAAGGAACTTCCTTGGGGATGTCTCTGACACAGCTCCCAGGGTAGCATCACTCCACGATGTTGCTGCACAAAATACTTGCCACATCCAGGTGTCTTAGATAAGACAGCAGCTACGACTCCACCAGGAAACTCTGTGTGCCCTCTCCTGGAATCGCAGGGTCCCCAAATTGCTCCTGGATGAGAGTCGATTGCACAGCAGATCTGGGTTCCTCCTGCCTTGTCACAGCAACATCCCTGAACCTGTCTGTCTAGAGTCAGCTGCAAAGGAGGAGGAAGGAGGAGGCAGATAGGATCATCATCAGAGAATTAAATCCTCCGGCAAGTACCACTTCCTTCTGGGCAGTCCCTTGCCTGCCTCCCTCCACTTCAGGGCCTTCCTGGAGTTGCATGGTGAGAAGACAGGGCCTGGACAGGATGTGACTAGAAGGCAATTAGGAGGAAGTCATGCCATTTGTGTCCCTGGAGATGTTTGGTCAGCTCTGGGTTTCTCCTGCCTCTCTCACTGTCTTTTGGCTTCATGAGCAATAATTTCAGTTCCCTTGGGATGACCTTAATCGGTCTCTGAAAAATTGATTCCAAGCAACCTCAGAGAAGGGGCAAAGGGCACAGGTGGAGGCAGGGGACAGGTGAAGTAGCCTCAGCAGGTATAGCCATGACTGTGTCCCCAGACTTCTTGAACCTCACTTTCCTAATCTATTAAGTGGGCTCCAGAGGACCAGTCTCCAGGAGGTATGGGAAGGAAGGAAGCAAACTCTTAAAGCTGGATGCAAATTAAGAAGCACAAGCTGGTTCTGGTGCAGACTGCTTGTGCACACAGTTCACTTTGGGAGTTAATGGGCAGTGATATCTGTAGATTTCAGAAGAACCTGAAAACACTGGCATATCTCCACTGCGTTGGGGTAGGTGGCAGTAAGGAAGTCCCATGAGCACCTCAGTTGCAGCAGTGACATCTGCTTTTGATAGTGTCTCATAGGAGATGTTCCATTCTATCCCTGCTTGGGCCCTTCCTAATTCTATCGCCAATGTCTCTGCTCTCCCATAGTTTCTTAAGCTGAGCAATTGGTACTGAGTTTACTCTTCCTTTTGTGCTCAGCACAGGCTCTGGCAGGGGACCACCTAATATTCACATCTGTGTGTCTTTCTTCTCTGTGAATCCTAAGATTCACATCTGTGTGCTTCCACTTCTGGGGATGGGGTCTTCCTCATCAGAACCCTGGAAAAGACATTCTGATTGTTAATCTCCCTTCTACCTAGCTATCCATTACCTCCTGAGTCTCTCTGACGAATGGAACTACTCCCCCACTTCTCTCTTGAACAAATTTCATGTCCCAGGCACATTTGACTGCTTCCTAATCTGATTTGTTTTCCACATTGGAAAAGAATGATTTTCCTTCTTTTCCTATATTAGGTTTCCTCTCCAACATTCTCCCCACTAGGACAATACTTAATGACCTAAGCAACTGACACCTGTGTACAGGGAACATCCCAGCCCACAGAAAAGTTTCCCAACGACCTGCTTTGTGTTCCACAGAGCTGCAGACAAAAACCAAGGTGACAGTGCTGGAGGGAGACATTCTGGATGTCCAGTTCCTGAGGAGAGCGTGCCAGGGCATCTCTGCTGTCATCCACACTGCTGCTGTCATTGACGTCAATGGTGTCATTCCCAGACAGACCATTATAGATGCCAATCTGAAAGGTAGAGTATCTGGAGAGAAAAGGGTGGAAGATGGGAAGTTGTCAACACAGATTAGGAAGGGATGGCCTCACCATCGGATATCCGGGTCTAATCTTCCGCTCATCAGACCCAGCTGGAAGAGCTCAGAGCTATTATAAGGCTAAAACTCCTGCAGGTAGAAAGCAGGTGACCTAGGACATAAGGTCACATCTATGTCACTCCAACTTCAAAAGCTCTTCCATTGTTCTCCATGCCAAGGAGACTGCACTCCTATTCCAAACAGTTGACGACCACCCACCCGCTGCCTCCCTTGGACAAGACATGGACCTGCTCTACCTTAATTCCATGAGAGCTATGGGGCTCTGCCATTACAAGAGTAGCCAGCAGAGGGTGCACACTCCTTTTTAGTTTTGTACCAAGCACAACAGACAAGAGACCAGTCAGTGCTGAGTTCCAGAATGAGAACAAGAAGAGGTATTTCTCACCTCTACTTTGTATGACTGGGTAAACTAAGCCTTAGATGGAAACCAGAATGCTTTAATGTTGTGTGTACAATCAGGAACACAAGCTGTGTCTCTACATCTCCCCAAACTCAATAATCATTTCTGACTTAGACTAGCTGCCTTGTGACAGTTTTGATTCTCATCAAATGACAAAAAAAATATAGCTAAGAAATGTCTGTGTAATGTGTATACCACCTATACCCAGCTGCATTTGAGCTTGGATGGTGTTAATTCCGAAACAGTTTAATTCCTAAATAGTTTAAGAGAGCTATTCTTAATCTAAAAATATGATCTCCTGGTTGTGTACATTTTATAAATGCATGAATTTATATGCATAAAATTATAATTATCTAGCGGGCACATTAGGAATGGATAAGCAAGACTTATGTGCCTTTTAAAACTAGGACACATAGTCACACACAGTCACACATGCACACTCACAGGGCTAGGACACAAAGCCTACAGACATGTGCTCCCTGGGATCCACCTGTTATACCCTGGCTATGACACAGCAGTTGTGAGTCCCAGGATGGAAAGATGCACTCTAATCTAGATTACTCTGTTGAGCTGAAAGATGAAGATGATCCTGAAGCTGTGTGCGTGGTAAACTCCCCCATTTATCTCCTGACACTGACGGGGTGTTGTCTGTGATCAGGTACCCAGAACCTACTGGAGGCCTGTGTCCAAGCTGATGTGCCAGCCTTCATCTACACCAGCTCAGTGGACGTTGCGGGGCCCAACTCCTACAAGGAGATCGTCCTGAATGGCCATGAGGGAGAACAACGTGAAACTGTGTGGTCTGATCCATACCCACACAGCAAAAGGATGGCCGAGAAGGCGGTGCTGGCAGCCAATGGCTGCACCCTGAAAAACGGTGGCACCTTGCACACTTGTGCCTTAAGGCCCATGTACATTTATGGGGAAAGAAGTTCATTCCTTTCTAACACAATAATTAGGGCCCTCAAAAATAAGGGTATTCTGGATGTTACTGGCAAATTCTCCACAGCCAACCCAGTGTATGTGGGCAATGCGGCCTGGGCACACATCCTGGCTGCCAGGGGCCTGCGAGACCCCACGAAGTCACCAAACATCCAAGGACAGTTCTACTACATCTCAGATGACACCCCTCACCAAAGCTATGATGATTTAAATTACACCCTGAGCAAGGAATGGGGCCTCCGCCTTGATTCCAGCTGGAGCCTTCCTCTGCCCCTGCTGTACTGGCTGGCCTTCCTGCTGGAAACTGTGAGCTTCCTGCTGCGTCCGATCTACAACTATCGGCCTCTCTTTAACCGCCACTTGGTCACACTGTCAAATAGCGTGTTCACCTTCTCCTATAAGAAAGCTCAGCGAGACCTGGGCTATGAGCCGCGTGTCAGCTGGGAGGAAGCCAAGCAGAAAACCTCGGAGTGGATCGGGTCACTAGTGCAGCAGCACAAGGGGACACTGAGCACAAAGACTCAGTGAGGAGAAGATGCCAGGGACCTGGCCCTGGGCGTCGCCAGGTCCTCCAGAAGGGACAGAGACACAGTCCTGGTCCTACTGCCTCCCTTTGACACGCTGACCCACTTAGTGTCTCCCTCAGGTCACCAGAAGCCTGGCAAGTCACTGGCCCAGCCGCAAGCTTTCTTCCCTAAGCACATACACAGTGACACCCAGGCGGCTGTGCCTCAGCTGTGACCAAATTATTCAACACCTCTGGTACCTTAAAACTTTCTTCATTGGTCTTATAACTGCCTCCCCCCATTAAAAGCATTTATCATCTTTGGAAAATTCCCATTGCTTTATGAAGCTCAATATAAGGAACAATAAATATTTGTTAGTTACTATTTGTTAGTTATCTGCAGAAGGTGTTTTTCTGTTAGTAAACAATTCTATTTCCACTCTGTGTCCAGATATGGCCATACTCGGATCAGATAGGGAGCCTGGATCTGAGGTGGATTAAGGGAAAGTCAGGGCCAGATGGGAATGTAAGACTCATTCCAATTCATTGTCCTTTTGGAGTGTACTAGATAACTAGCATAGATTATTCTATGTTGTGTTCCTGACAGAAGGAATGCTAAAGTTACAGTTTCTCCTAGAGATCACCTGCTGGGGCCAGGAGGGGGCTCCCTCTGTAAAGAACATTCTCAGAGTTACAGTTTTTCTCACAGCTAAATCTACATGTGTCTGATGGCTTTTGTTTCAGCTTTTCTATAAAATTGTAACAATGGTATGGGAAAGGTGGAGTCGGTCTAAGAACATTTCTCTCCCTAGCTCTGGACAGAACTATAAATAAACTCAAATCACACCCTTTTCCAGCTACTGCCTTGTAGTTCTCTCTTTGTAAAGCACAGAGAAGTGGACCCCAGATGACCAGTTTTTGACAAACTCAGCCGGTAGAGAGAGGCTTTGGTCAATGCTAGGGGGTTCCCAGCTTTTGCAGGGTTACAGAGGAGACTCCTCCCTTTCTGAGCATAGTGGTATCAACTACATATAAAGCGATATTGGTAAAGAGAGTAGGCATTGGCTTCCTGCTTGGCATTCTTTGGAAGGATCCTGTGCTATTATTGGGTTTTGTGATTGGAAAGTTCTCGTTAACCTGTCGTTAGTAATGCTTCATTCTTCTCATTTTGTTTTTCCAGTTTCAAAATATGTGAGGAGTGCTTGCTTCTCAGAACCATTTGCTGAAGAAAGTGGCCCCTATGCATTTGAACCCAGTTTGCTAAGGGTTTGGGGTAAGAAACATGCGCACTTAGAATTCCTGTCATTGGGGAGTGTCTTCTCGCCATGTCAGAAGCCGCAGAGCCACCAGGTCCCCGTGGACCCTCTTTACTGTGGGGTCAGATTCCACACCTGGGCCTAAACACAGCGCTGGGGTGTTCAGAGAAACTGACTTGGGATTTTGGGAGTTTGTGTTCTACAGATTTACATTAGCAATTCCCTGAGAAGAGATATGCCAAAGAAAAATCAGTAGCTTTGAGGTTGTATAAATGTGAGCTTTAGACAAGTTTGGTCTGCCCCCAGAGTTCCTGGGAAGTAACAATCTGCATGCACTTTTAAAAAGAGCATGTCTTAACCAGGCAATGGTGGTGCACACTTTTAATCTCAGTATCCGGGACAGCAAGGCAGACAGATCTCTGTGACTTCAAGGCTAGCCTGGTCTGTACAGTGAGTTCCAGGAGAGCCAGAGTTATAACAGAGAAACGCTGTCTCCAAAACCAAGAAACAACAACAACAAAAAGCATGTCTTTTATTTGAGTCCATCTTGGCATTCTGAGTTCATGTAATTGCTCTCGTTATTTTGGTATGTTACTTTATGTCTGGGTCTGTGAAATCTGACCCAATGAAGGAAAGAATGCTGTAGCTGCAACAAGAGTTCTGTTAAAGAGGAGACCAGTGTTCCCTCCGGCCCACTCTGGTGATGAGGTGACTAGGGTGTTAACAGAAGTGTCAGGAGTTCCAACCCCATAACATACATCTCTCACAGAGAATGATATCCTAAGAACAAATCCCACTCCTGGAATGGAAGGAACTCCAACAACTCATCTGGGAGGTGGGCATGGGGGCTTTGTCACCCATGTCTTGAGCTATGCCACACACCCTTTAGGACTGGGGCCTGCTCAAACACGCAGAAGACACCTGGTACTTTGGTGAAACTCAGGGAAACAATCCTCACTAAGAATCACACCTTGCTGACCCCAAAACATTGCCCCAACATTAAGCCTTGCTTCAGCCACTAAAATGATACTCAAATAAATTTTTTAAAAAAATGAAAAAATAAAATAAACATTAACAGAGTCCAGAAAAACTTCATCAACCCCTGGAATTCCCAAAAGTAAATGACTTATGTACCTCCAGTGGCTTTGTTTCTGCAACGATTCAGACTTTCCTCTAACACGCTATAAGTTGCCATTATTATCATGTCTAATCTCAAAAACATTTCCTGTAAATGCTTTTGTTTAAGTATGCGAACACGATTATGTATTTATTTTGTATGTACACATGTGTGCATGCATGTGAACCACAGCAGGCATGTGCAGAGGTCTAAGGACAACATGGAGGAGTTGGTCCCAAAGATTGAACTCAGGCTTGGGGCAGAGCCCTCACCTGCTGAGCCATCTCAAGGCCCTTAACTGAAGCTGTAAACTGGATGCTGAGGCTGTGCCTCTGTCTGGTAGTCCCTACTCCATCCCTCTTCCTTCTTCTGCTGCCTCTTAAAAAAATATTAGGAAAAGTTCTTATTTCAGCCCATTCTAGCTGAAATGTTAGCATTTAAGAGTTAATCCTCAGCTCTCAGGAGGAAGAGGCAGGCAGAGTCTGAGACCAGCTTGGTCTACAAAGCAAGTTCTAGGATAGCCAGGGCTATACAAAGAAACCCTGTCTCAAAAAATTAAAAGGAAAGAAAGAAAAGATAGTTATTTCCCAAAGGAGATTAAAGGGGAAAATACATTATGTAAACTCTCCCTATTGTTGACAGATTAGGGATTTACAAAAGGAATAAAAGATACCTCTTTAAGAAGAGGTACCAGGCTTTCAGGGGCCTCTGCTCCCACCCCACCTCCATTCCCTGGGGACCCTTGGTCCTGCAGCAGACCCTGCTTTCCTCCCTCCTCCCATCCCTTCCTGTCAGCAGTCTGTATATAGAAACCGTTTCTACCTGGGGAACACAGAGCCAGGACTCCTGTAGGTGATTTTCACTCCCCTTCCTGTTCGACATTACAATCCCTCCAGCCTCACCCCCAGCCCTGCAGCAGCCTGCTTGCAGGAGCCTGTTCTCCCATTCCGCCTCCATTCCTGGGGACCTCACCAAACCTTGCAGTTTGCTCCTTCCTGTGGACTCTCCTTCTAGCCCACCCCATTCCTTTCTGTCAGCCCTCAATACCTGGAAGCATTTTCTACCTCAGACCCCCAGTGGCTGCATCTGGTGGGGACTCAGATAGGTGGATCACACTCTCCTTCCCGTCTTCCACTATGATCTTTCCATTCTCACCCTCAGATTGGTAGCAAACTGCTGACAAGTGCCACCCCTCCCAGCTCAACTCCATTCACTGTTGCAGGAGACCCAACATGCCTCCAACTCCCTGGGGATCCCCTTAGCTCTTTTCTGAAGCCCCTCTCAACCTATCCTCCCAGGCCACCTCTGTTCCTCTTTGCCACCCACCCACCCAACCTGCAGAAGCACTCCCTTCTATCAGGTGACCCACAGCCACTACACTTCCCTGAGATCCAGAGAGGGCACCAGAAACCAAGTAACAGAACACCTACCCAACAAAGTCATGACAAGGCATCAACACCTCAATCGTCCCCAACCCAGATACCTCAACACCAGCATGAAATCACAATCATCAACAGCCAATAGGCCTCCACCAGAACCCAGTAACCCTACTACAGCAGGGTGTGAGGAACGCAAGATAGTCGAAGCCTATGACAAGGACTTCAAAACAACAACCACGAATATGCTCGAGGACCTTAAAGACAATGTGAAAAAAATCCCTTAATGAAGTCTATGAAAATACGAGGAAACCAAATTAAAAAAATGCAATATATAAAAGTAGAAATAGAATTGCTAAAGAAAACCTAAACGGAAACAAAGCTGGAAATGAAAAATGTAGGGAGTCAAACAAACAAACAAACACCCTCGGAGTAAAGACCTGGAAGAGGGAATCTAAGGCACTGAAGACTGGTTGAAGAAATGGATACCTCAGTCAAAGAAAATGCTGAATCTCTCCACAGCTCAGCGACCCTTTGAAAGCTGCTCCAGCCATCTGCCACCTGTTACCACTCCTCTACCAACATGGACTCTAACCCTCTGGAACTGTAAGCCCAAAATAAACCCTTTCTTTTTACAAGTTGCCTTTGTCATGGTGTTTTGTCACAGCAATAGAAAAGTAACCAATCCATCAGATCACAAGGGAGTGAGGGTTACTGCTCACATATATGAGGACTCTTGTTCTCAGCTTATTTCCTTGAGAAATGACAAACTCAGTTCACCAGTGAATGGCTTCAAAGCCTTCTTCCCACAGAGTCCTGTAGCCTGCACTGGCTTGTCCGAGAAGCAGCAGAATCCTAGAATACGGGCTGCTCCTCCCTGATAGAGCCCTAGATCTCCTGATTCCCTCCTGCCCAGCCCTGCACATTCTGAAGAATCAATCAGGAAAAACCTCGAGGGGCACTTGGAATGCCACAAATGCCCTTAACAAACGGTCCTGGCTGGCTGAGGGAGAAGCAGAAAAGGACGGAGCCACTTCTGCTGCTGTATAGGACTATCTTCTGAGCCAAACACATGCCATCTTAGGAAGATCAGCTCTACTGGCTTGTAGGAGTTCATCCCAGCTGGCCAATCAGCTGTTGACATCTCCTTGTAGAAGGGCCAGGGAGGGTTATGGAACCTCACCTGAGCATCTACCCACTCCATACCAGCTATTATATGCAATCCTACTCTGATTGCACGTGGCCCTAGAGAGGGGCTGGAGTATATGGACGGGGAAAACCAGGGGGAGGACAGCTCCATGTATCAGCTATGAGAACGTCATCATCATCATACCATCCCTTCTGGTAAAGACTTCCTCGTGCAGGCGTTTGAGGGGAGCACCCACACTCCTGTAAGCCATGCCTCACCTATGTTCTGGAAGTAAGCCCAGAAACTCATGGGTGTGGCAGCATGAACTTCAGTGCCATCATGCCTTGGATTGTCACTGAAACCTGAGGGAGGGGGGAAGACATTACTTATGTCTTCTCAAGGAAAAGAACTTTAGCAACAACTTCCAATGTCAGTACCACTGAACGTTCTGAAAGACAGCTGGATGTTTGTGTTAAGACTTTGGTTAGTCCTGGCCTTGAATTAGCACCTTCCCAGTTAAACAGTGAAGACAAATCATGAGTTCCCTGGAAAATAAAGACAAAATATTTGGATTCCTCCCACACTGTACCACCCTCTCAGCCTGATCTGTGGTCCACCATCCTTCCCTTCTCATTTGTTTCTGCTTCTTCCCCCTCCATATGCATATCTCCTTTGTATCTTCTCTCCCTTCATCCTTAGCCTCCTTCTTTTGATGCCATCTACCTATATTGTCTGTCCCAATTACCCTGAAAAGGGAGAGCTAATCAAAACAGGTTTGAAATGTGGCCAAGATGACTCAGACAGTAAAGGTACATGCCATCAAACATTACCACCTGAGTTTAATCCCTGGGACCTACCTGGTGGAATGAGAGAACTGACTCCAGTCATACGTGCCATGGCATGCATGTGCACACACACACACACACACACACACAGAGTAAATAAATAAATGTAGAAGAAAAAAAGAAATAAGTTTTGGAGGCTTATGATGTGGTTCTCAGCTGATCAGTGTACCAAAATCCAAAATCCATCAAGTCCACAGAAACAGTGACCCTCCAAGGCAGGTTGGCAATAGTAGGGATAAAGGTGCTACCCTCTAAATTTGGGTATTGTCTCTTCTGTCTTTAGGTATCACAGACAACACAAGAGTCTCACTTAGCACCAAGATTTCTCCTTCCTCCTGTTCAATAAGACATTTCCACAGACAGAAAACCCATAATAACAAAATTGAAACTACAATTTATTAGCAAAAGATCTGTACAGTTAAAACATATCCCAAAGCACTGCGAGACAAAAACACCATTGAGTTCATTTGTGTTGGCCAACAACTGCTGGGCACGGAGCCTGCCCTTCAGTGTGTTTTGTATACCCAGTGAGATTCCTTTGGAAAATAAGAACAAGTGTTCCTTTGAGAGTGGCTATCAATTGAAAGTAGTTTCTGGGTTCTGGAAGAGGGCTTGTGTCTTCTGGGATCCCATCTGGCTTAGACTTGTGTAGGCCCTGTGCATGCTGCCACAGTTTCTGTGAGTTCATAAGTGTGTAAACCCTGCTGTGTCTAGAAGGCCTTGTTTTCTTGGTGTCTTCCATCCCCTCTGGCTCTTACAATATTTTTGCCTCCTCTTCTGAAGGGTTTCCTGAGTCCTGAGGAAAGAAATTTGATAAGACATAAAATCCATTTAGGACTAAGTGTTCCAAGGTCTCCCACTTTTTGCACAGGTGTGGGTCTCTGTATTTGTTCCCATCTCTTGTCGAAGGAAGCTTCTCTAAAGATGGCTGAGCAAGACACTGATCTACATGAGTTTAGCAGGATGCCACTAGGAGTCATTTAGCACAAGTATTCTCGACCTGTGGATTGCAACCACGTTGGTGGTCAAATGATCCTTTCACAAGGGTCAGTTAAGACCATCTGCATATCAGATATTTACATAATGACTCATAACAGTAGCAAAATTACATTTATGAAATAGAAACAAAAACAATTTTATGATTAGGGGTCACCACAACGTGAGGAACTTTATTAAGGTGTCATAACATTAGGAAGATCGAGAAACCCTGCCTTTGGGGGTTGCACAACCCTTTCACAGGGTTGCCTAAGATAATCTGCAAACCAAATATTTATATTACAAATTCAGAACAGTAGCAAAATTACAGTTGTGAAGTAGCAACAAAAATAATTTTATGAATGGGGGTCACCACAACATGAGGAACCATATTAAGGGGCCACAGCATTAGAAGGTTGAGAATCACTGCCTTAGCAGGCCAATAGTATTTGGTTTCACTGAGGTCTCTGGCCTATCTAGTCTTAGGTTCTTGGCCACCACAGCAGTATCAGGCATGGGTTCCATTTCACGGAGTAGGCCTGATTACAACCAGAGAGTGGTTGGTTTCTCCCAGAACTTCTCTGCCACTACTGCAGCAGGGTATCTTGCAGGCGAGTCACCATTGTTGATCACAGAGTTTGTAGCTGGGTTGGTGTTTACCTTTCTCCTCTGTTAGTATACAGAGTCTGCCTTCTAGCACCATGAACACTACTAGTCAGTAGGGATGAAGCTCTTGGTAGGCCCCAGCTCAACATCTCTGTGATCAGTGAGCTGTGTAGGTGCTGTCCTCCATGTTCAGTGAGTTGTGTGGATGCTGTTTTCAGCAATAGGGCCTTATCATCAGTTTATGAAGAACAAAAAATAGCCTTAACAATAGCCTGGATTATTTGGAACCCCTTTGGCCAACAATTTGATTAGGTGTAACCCAGTCCTGTCGCTGACAGTCTCTTTTGGTGATGAGAGATGTTTAGTTGGGGCGTTGTCTCCCTCACTATTTGGTGATTCCAATTTAAACTTCTTTTATAGACATTATATTTTAAAAAGATTCTACTGCATTAAGTTTCCATACGACCGCTCAAATGGCCCTCAGTTTTAGCTGTCCTCCCAGTCTTCCTTCCCTCTCCCCATTTGATCTTCACTTTCCTGCCCCTCCCATCCATCTCTAACCATTTGTTCTATTTCATCTTCCCAGGGAGATGCTTCCCTTCCCTGTAGGCCCTTACCCTATACCTAACATCACTGGTTATACTGACTGAAGCCTGCTTATCGAAGACTTAGCAGATAATATCCACAAATAAGAGAATACATGCCATATTTATCTTCGGGAGTCTGGGTTACCTCACTCAGGATGATTTTTTTTTTTTTTTTATAGCTCCATCCATTTACCTGCAAGATTTATTTTTTAAAGTTTAATGGGGGTGATTTTGGGAGAGGTTAAGGGGAAGGGTTGCAAGTATATGTGTTCAAAATATATCCTATGAAATTCTCAAAGAACTAATGAAATATATTTTAAAATAGTTGATACAAAGTACATGTATGAATGACCTAATGTAACAAATTAAGATTACTTACCCATAAGTAGTTAAACTGTAAAACTTTTGTTTATTGCAAATCCTTAGGGAAACCTCATTATTGCTTAGATTTCACTAAATTTTTTCACACTTGCCTTTCTCTCGCAGAATTCTGAGAATTCCAAGATGTCACAAGAAGTATGAGCCAGCTAAGATAAAGGGACTCCAAGATAAACACGAAGAATAAACGCTACATGAAAACATGAAAAAGCAGAAAAGAAAAATACACAGCCAAAAATTATTTTGTTAACCCTTTATTGGCTTTTTTAAATCCAAACAGCATTTGCTCCCATGGTGGTTCTGCCCCTTGGGAATGAGAGGCCAGGTTTCAGTGGAGCAATCATCCCATAATATCCCCAGCTCACTTGTCACATTCTCAGCTCAGCCCCAGACACACTCCTTTCTTTAACTCTTCTTTTCCCCTTTTGTTTTTTTATTACAAAAACTCCTTCAAAACAGAAATATTGTCTTGTTCTGACAACTGCATCAGTTCTGTTCCATAGAGAGAAAGGGCCTGTTCTTATACTTTCAGTATTGAATAAGTGGTTTTTATTAAGTATATAGCTGCCCAAAATAAAGTTACGAATAACAAGTAGCAGATAGAAGCAGCAAATAAAAAAAGAAACATCATCAAATCAGGGGCTTGCAATATCCAGCAGAAATGACTGGAGGAGTCCAAGTGGGAGAGTAGGCAAAAGTAATCTCTAATAAGGCTCTTAAAACATCCAGTAGAAGTGTTGGAGCTCCTGCGGTGCTTAGATGAGATTTGCCCTGTAGGATCACGTTTGAATCCTTGGTCCCCATTGGTAGAAATGTTGTGGAGAGATTAAGAGGTGTGGCCTTGTTGGAGGAGATATGTCCCTCAGGGTGGACTTTGAAGCCTCCAAAGACAGCTGCCTTTCCTAGTGTTTGTCTCCTGCTTACAGATCGCGAAGGGAAGGAACTCTCAGCTCTGCCTGCCCTCGGGACCTCCAATCCTGGGAAACGAAACCGTAAGCCCAGCAATGCTTTCTTTTATATGTTGCTTTGGCCATGATAGTTAATCACAGCGATACAAAGTAACTAACACAGTGCCTGGTAGGGAGGTTTCCAGTCACATGAGCTGAACTTCCTGTTTGTTATTCCCATGGTGGGTATCTTTACACCACGGAACAAGCCACAGGAACTTCTGCTGTTTGTTCTCCTAGCTGCTTTAAAGGGCACAATGTCTTGAATACCCTTAACTGTTTCCTGTTCACCTTTCTCCATGTCATGGGGGTGGGGGCAGTCTTTCCAAAGACTGGGTCTTTAAGGACATAAAATAAACAGACTTTAAGATAAATATGCTTGAGTCTGAAATCAGACTCAAGATAAATATACTTGAGTCAGAAATCTGAGAGCCAAATTTTACTTTCAGATATGGCTCTCATATGTGCAAGCAATATGTGTCAATTAACTAACATAAGAGGTAACAGGATATGTCTTCTGCTAACACATCTTTTCAACTCCTTACTCACTGTACAAAGCTTCTCTCTTCACCATCTCTGTGTTTTATGCATAGCTAATTGCACTGTCCTTATAAAAAATGCTAAGTGCCATTCACCTCGTTTCTCTGTGTGTGTGTGTGTGTGTGTGTGTGTGTGTGTATCATATATATCACGTATCATATATATCCTCTGTGTATATATCATATATTGCTTCTGTGTCAACAGTGCCTGACCAGGCAGGCAACTCTGAGTGAATGAACAGAAAAATAAGGTACAACATAAACAGGATTTTATCAAATAGCTGGCACAAGGAGAGAAGATGGAGGAAGAGGCAGAATGCTTTGAGTATAAATATAAATATGAATTTAAAGTACTGCTTAACATGAGCAAGTTGTATAATCATGATGAGACTCAAGATACAGAAGGCCACTGGGAGTCTGTGGTAGAAAAATTAATCACTATCCTATATATAGGAGAAAAAGAGAAAGAAGCATATGGAGGGAGGAAAAGAAGGGGGAAGCATGCTGGGCAGTAGTGGTGCACACCTTTAAAACCAGCACTCGGGAGGCAGAGGCAGGTGGATCTCTGTGACTCAAGGCCAGCCTGGTCTACAGAGTGAGTTCCAGGACAGCCAGAGTTACAACAGAGAAACCCTATCTCAGAAAAAAATAAAATAAATCGATAAAAATAAGGGGAAAGCAGTGAGAGAGAGAGAGAGAGAGAGAGAGAGAGAGAGAGAGAGAGAGGGAAACATCCTTTGCCATCACGTGAAAACACACCGTCAACAACACAGCTCCTCCAGAGCTAGCCCTTCCTGCAACAGATCCATTCCTTGGAAAGTAGTTCCTCAACTACTTCCTCTTGCCTTGGCTACCCTTTCCTGGGATCTCCAGCCTGCTGGAGAGAGTTGAGTATTCCCAGATCGGGGTACTTCTCACAGTTGACTGCGGTTGTTTGTTGGCTTATTGATCATTCCGTTCTTCTCTCTAGACTCCAGTAGAATACCCCAGAGCCCTGAACTTCCCCACCGCCCAAAATGGGCTCCTATCTAAATTTGGGCCAAAATGGTTATTGCATGAACTTACAGGAGGCAGGAGTGAAAAAAAAAGTCTATAAATAAATAACCTTGTTCAGAACATTCCAACAGGCTTGGGCAGTCCCATCCCTACGGCCTCACTATTTGTAACACACATGGCCCCTCTCCAGCTGGCTTCACTTGCTGGCAGAGTCTCCTCCACAGATGTCCCATGTCCCTGGTACCTCTAACATAGATAGACCCTCTAACAGGGTCTATATTGCAGCCTTTGCTTCAGCATCATAGCCTCATGCATCAGCCTCTCAGAGGCTCCCTCCAGGAACTCTAACCTTGTCACACATTACTCTGAGTTCACAGGCTTTCTTTAAAATTTAGCTAAAAGCCTCCACGATCCAGAACTCTTGCATTACACGTGCCTGAAAACCTAGCATTATGTAAATGATGCCTAGTTCTGCAGAAAATTCAAGCAGTCGTCAGAGCCTCTTGGACTAATGCTTCAGTGGCCTCAAAGCCACTGGGAAAGCACTTCCCTTAGCGACCCTGTTTGAGTATAGCACCCTGCAGCTCTCTCTTTGAGAGGGAAGACTTTCAAATGCACTGGGAGTTTTACACAGTGGAGCCTGTGATCAAGAAAGAGTGTCTCATTGAAATTTCTTTTACCAGATTAATTAACCCATTACTTTTGAGTTTAGCTTTACTCTAAATTTTTAGAAGATGAGTGAAACGTAGACAAACTTTTTGTCAAAGCCTAACGTGAGTGGTTTCTGGCCTAACAAAGTCTTGGTTCATATTTGAAACGATAAGAGTTCACATTGAAATAGTAGTCCTTAATATCCACACTTCTTTGACATTCTGGTCTGCTGATCTCCCACCAAACATGCATGAAGATATGCTTGTGACATTCTAGCAATTCTCTAGCCTGTTCGTGTCATGCTGAACCAAAGAAGCAGAGAACAAAGCTAGAATCAGGGCTAGCCTATGGCCTTCAAAGCCACCTACTACAGCTTCCCAAGTGCCATCACTGGCATTTAGGTTGTGGCGCCGGTTATGGCAGGATGCTTTTAGACAGGTTTACTGTAAGAATCAAGAGCAAAAGTAAATTGAGGGGCTGGAGAGATAGCTCTGCGGTTAAGAGCACAGGCCACTCTAATAGAGGACCAAGAGCAGCTCACAACTGCGAGGTAAAAACCACAGCTCTCATCTTAAAGGTAGTTTGTCCTGGAGCCATTTTGAGGGACCATGACTGGAAAAACAGATTTAGATAGTTCCAAAGTCAATGTTTCAACACAGAAGCAGTTTCACAAGGTTTTTATCATTTTACAGAACAAAGAACGTCATAAATCAAGGTAACTTTAAAATTACATTGGTGGGTAGGTACATCAGAGAAGCAGGTACAACGAGAGGTAGGGGACTATTCGAGACACCAGATGCTATCTGATGCTGTTCTTTGCTCTTAGGTTGGTGGAATCTAGTGTTCTGCTAAGTTAATCGCTTCTAAGAAGTGTTTACTTATTGTCACAAGTTACTAGCTGTAAGTTAATAGCTTATGTATTATGCTGAGGTGTTAGTTCAGATAACTCATTTATTATGACAAGATATTAGTTCAAATACAGAGTGGGGGAAGGAATGGCTGTTCCAGAAGCTAAAGCTTGCCCAAGATAAAACAGTCAGCCTCTGAACCTACAAAATTCCAATCTCTCCACAGTGCTGAAATTCCAGTTGAACCATCAGTCTCTGCAGACACTGAAACTCCTTCCAGGAGTGTTTTGTTCACAACTTCTTTTCAGGAGTTTTTGTTCACACACGCATCTGTAGTTTCATTTCTAGGAAATCCAATGCCCTCTTCTTCTGGCCTCCAAAGACACCAGGCACATGTGTAGTACAGAGACATAAAAGCAGGTAAAAGACTCTGCATGTAAATTAACTATGTAACTTTTTTCTAAAGAACTGAGCTTGTACAAGACATTTTGCATTCACCTAATAAAGTCCCTGTCAAGACAAACAAACAAACAAACAAACAAGGTCTGGGAGGAGAGCATATGATGAGATGGCCCAGAGGCAAGTCTCAACAGCTCAGCAGCAGCAGCCTCTGCCCCGGGTCTCTGCCTCAGCCTGTGGGTTCAAGCACTGTGGGGCTGAGCAATGGTGGACATTCCTGAAGTAGCTGTGAAAGCTTTCCATGAGCTCCTGCAAAGGTAGAGAGGAGGACAAGCAGAAGATAGGCTTCTCTTGTTTTGCAAGCAGACACATCCCCAGGTCAGAGCCCAACACTTGGCTGCCACTCCAATTTTTCCCCCAGAGGTCAGCAAATCTCCTCACCTGGAAAATGAAACTTTGGACTCTAAGGGTAGTGAAGCTGCTGTTTGGCAGCTATAACCTGGGCTGTGTTCTGCCTCTCCCAGATGTCAGTGCCTCATCTTCCTACAACACAGTCATCCATTTGAGTATTTGCTTGTGTGAAGACACAGCAGTGAATGACATGGTTTCCTCGTCCTCCTGAAACCTGTCTGTGAGACTCATGAGACCTTGCTAAGGACTGTGAGGACGAGAGCTTGGGGCAAGGAGGAGTATACCTGAGCATTGCTGTGTATTGGTAACATACACGTCTTTGTGTATACGCCTTTGAATACATTGCCTTCTCAATAGTGTCCAAAACTGGCAATTTCTTGCTACTGTGACAGGCAGGGCACCAGATGTAGGCGGAGTGGGTAAACTGTGCCTACAGCCCACCAATGCAGCTAGAAATGGGAGCACATTGGGATGTGCTTTTGAGTTATAAGTTCTGACCCTGAAAGCACAGGCTGGCAGCAGCGAAAAAACCTATGAACACCTGGGGGCTCCAAGGAGAAAACCAAAGTGCACTAGACTGTCCACCCTGAGACTGGCTGGCTGTGCACATCCCTTCCGCCACCAAGGCAAAAGGAATGCAAGCATCTAGACTGTCAAAGGAAGCTGAGGAGAAGAGTAATGTGGAGAAACTCTCCTAGTGAGCCGAGTGGGGAACAAAGGTCAGTGAGGACTGCAGGACAAACAGGAGGATATGCAGCTCTCCCA
Organism: Cricetomys ansorgei; assembly: GCA_026225945.1. Lineage (NCBI taxonomy): Eukaryota > Metazoa > Chordata > Mammalia > Rodentia > Nesomyidae > Cricetomys > Cricetomys ansorgei. The sequence goes on from JAMJFZ010001038.1 coordinate 30,700,120, forward strand.
GGCCTCATCTCCCACTATTCTTCCTGACTGCTTTAGTAAACATGGAATGAAGCAGCTTTGCACGGACTTTACTTATGACCTTCCCATTTGGAGAACACATGTGAATGGAAGCCCACAGGCAAAGCATAGGGCATCCTATACTGAATGCTCATTTTTCTATTTCCCTGAGAATATATAAAGTTTATGGTTTATACTTCATGCCCAAGAAAGAAAAGAGGCAATTAATGGATCCCAAGGAACCCCCATTCCTGCTTGCCAAAATAATCACCCGGGCTACTTTTATAAAAACTATAGGTACTTAGTCCAGAGATGGCTCAGTGGGTAAAGGTGCCTGTTTCCAGACCTGGTAACCTGAATTCTGTCCATGGGACCCACATGGTGGAAGGAGAGGACAGACTCTCACACTTACCCTCTGACCTCTACACATACTTCATAATATGCTCACACACTACACACACACACACACACACACACACACACACACGGATAAACATATTTGTAACTTTTAAAATTACACATACTTGGGTTTAATTGCATCAAATCCACAAAGGGAATTAAAAAGGAAATCCACAGGTTTCTCCAAAGTCAAGAATATGTCTATGCTCAACTAATCAAAGCCAAAAATTCCAAGGTCACCTCATTTACTCTCTCTCGCTGATGTGCTGCAGAAGCCTATTTCACCAGTACAATTTGTCTGGGAAATTCCACGGCGTTCAGATTCCCTGATGTATCACCTGTCTCATTGCTGTGGCAATATACCTGGCAAGAACCAATTAAAGGAAGGAAGGGTTTATTCTGGCTTACAGTTCCAGAAGCTGCATTGCATCATGGAAGGTAAGGCTTGGCTGCGAGAGGAGGAGGCCAGCTAACCACATCACTCCTGTAGGCAGTAATGAGTGACAGGGAGTAGCACTGGATTCTAATACATCAAAGTTCATCCCCAGGGAGCCTCTTCCTCAAGACTCTACTTCCTAAATTTCCCACAGCCTTCCCAAGCAGCACAACCAGCTGTGACCAATGACTCAAACGCATGCACCTACAAGGTACATTTCACGTTCAAACCACAACATCCTGTCTTCTCCCCCCACAGGCTAATAGACATCTCTTGGTTCAAAGTGCATGTGTTCCTATGTCCCAAGTCTCCATAATTTTGATAATGGTATTCCAAAGGCCAAAGTCTAAGTAATCTCCCAACTGTAAACATCTGTTAAGAATATAATGCAGCAGGGGAGACTACATACATATTTCCAATCTACAAAGGCACATTCTCTTTCCAAAAGAGAGGAATAGGGCATGGAAGGAATGACCAGAGCAAAGACAAACAGGAAGTCCCGTCTTTCTATATTGGACACTAGACTCATAATGAAATTGTCTGTATTCCAAAAAGACTGGCAGCCTTTAAGTAACACCTGCTGTCTCTTTTCAACTTAGGGTTACTTGTAAATGCCTGGGTTTAACTTAGTGTTCTTGGGAAATGACTGCTGAACCCCATACCTGGTTCTTGTTGATGCTTCAAGCCAGAGTCTCCGAAGGAGAAGTACGCATAAGGAGTTGGGTGTGTTCGTTTGGAGAGGACCCCCAGATTCTTGGGCATTTGAATGCCCAAGTTGGTTACACCATTTGGGTAGTGACCTTGCTGAAGGAAATGCGTCACTAGAGGAGGGCATTGAAAGTTCAGAGACTCACACCATCCATTTTGCTCTCTCTGCTTCCTGATTGCAGTTCAATATAAGCTCTCAGCTGCTGCTCCAGCTGCCATGCCTGCCCCCTGCCATATTTCCTCACCATGATGGTCATGAACTCTTAGCCCTCAGGAGCCGTAAGCCCCAAATAAACCCATCCCTCTATAAGTTGTCTTATACACACTTTTATTATACCACAATAAAAAAGTAAGTAATAGAGAAGTAGGAGGGCTTGGGGCCATTTAAGCCCTTTGATATCAGACATGGGGCTACAGATAGGATTTGGAGTTTACCCTGCTGGGTTTCAGTCTTGATTTAGTCCAGTGTTTCCTCACTATGCCCCCATGGCTCCCTTTTGTAATGGTAATGTGTATTCCATGCAGTTATGTTTTGGGAGTATGTAACTTGCCTTTTGATTTTACAGGGATTTGCAGGTAAGAGATTGCCGTGGGTCTCAGAATAGACTGTGGACTATGGGCTTTTAAACAGTGCCCAACTGTGAAAGACTATGGGAACTTTTAAAGTTGGTCTAAATGAATATTTCATTATGATATGGCCATATGATGATGGGAGGCCAGGGGGTAGCTTGAATTAGATTCTCCTGCCCCCATTCTTAGGCATCTGAATTATGGTGAAATGTGGGGGCTTCAGAAAAAGAGTGAGAAAGCCCAGGAAGCATGGCTGGGCTTTAGCCAGTATCTGAAAGAATAGGAGATGTAAATCCCACCAACCAAGAATAAGACCATCACCACAGTTTTGAGCCAAATTTGAAGCAAGCTTTAATCAAATTAAATACTGCCCAGGGAGATAGACTCTGACTACGACCATTCTGAGGTTCCTATGGAGTGGCCCTGCCCCCTCCAAAGTCCCCACAAAATGGCCAGAGTCACATGGAACAGATGCTTATAAAGGCAGAACCCACAAGGCTACATATTTCCCACCAGGTCCAAGCATATATTTGCTACCAGATGCCAGCATATATCCCAATATAGTTTCTGCCTAGGTTATCTCCCACCTACAAGTGACTAAGTATAACCAGTGCATTTGGAGCACATCCTGTGTCATTGGATTAACCAAATGGAATCTACACAGTCCCCACTCAACATTCCAGGAGGTTATCTGTCCTTGGACAAGTAAGATTACAGGATCATGTCTTTTTGTATCTCACATGAACAGCCCTGCCCAGCATCTCAGGAAGCTATCTTTCTTTTTTGTTTTATAGATATCTTAGGGACAATTATTCAAATTTACAACATAATTTTTGATCTTACAGAGATAGAAGGAAAAGGAAAAGGGGCAGCCTCTGTAGTGCAATGCAATCGAGGGTCTTCAAGTAACTTTGTGGAAAAGGAGTTTCTTAGAAGAAGGATGTTGCATCATTAAGGGAATAATGGACTCCTCCCATTTCCTTTGTATGTCTTCAAGAGACTCTGTTTCCCTTAGAGAATGGATTTTTGGCAAAATAACTAACAGGCCCAGCTGGTCAAACTAATAGAGAAGACAATGTTCAAATCATGAAGATTATCAGAATGTCATATCTCTACCCAGGGCCAGAGATACTCCATTCTTTCGACATGAAGGCCTAAGGAGTTGCAAAGCTAATGTTTACCCTTCTAGTGTTATCAGGGAGTCCAAAGCCAACTATGAGGGATGGTCCATGTGTCCAAAGGTGCTCCATGGAAACCCCCAAACATCTCAGGCTATTACCAAGACTATTGGCTGCCCTCCACAAACAGATGATGGTAAGGCCCTATTACTGAGGATAACACTTATATATCTCATTGAGCACAGAGAAGCTGAGCTGGTAACTAATTACAGGCTTCACAACTACTGACTAGTATCCACAGTACTAGGCAGTACTATCCATGCTATCACAGGAGAAAGGTAGTCAGCAAACCAGCTACAAGTCCTATAACCTACAATGGTAACTTGCCTGTGAGATTTGCTGGTACAATAGTAGAACAAATGTTCTGGGATTAATCAACCACCCTCTAATTGGATTGAAGGTTCATTCCATGAGATAGAACCATTACCTGGCACTGCTAGGGTGCCCAAAAACCTGAGACTGGATAGGCCATAGCCTTAGGGGAAAATCAAATATAGTCAACACACACTCTCCTAAGAACTCCAGAGAGGGCAACAGAAACCAAGGAAAAAAACACTCATCCAACAAAGACAAGACCAAATATCAGCACCTGAAATCACAATCTTCCTGAACCCAGACAGCAAGATGACATTTAAAAACACAACCAATAACAGCAAGGATAAAATGTCTCTACTGGAGCCCAGCAACCCCGAGTATTGCAGCATAGCCGAGGCATAAGAAAAAGACCTTAAAATAGCCTTTGTGAATGTGATAGGTGTCTTAAAGAGGATAAATACAGCCTTTAAGGAAATCTATGGAATCACAAATAGCGGAAGGAAATTAACAGAACACTACAAGACACCAAAGTGGAAATAGAATCAATGAAAAGCAAAAACAAAACAAACTGAGGGAAATCTGGAAATGTAAAATGTAGGAACTCAAACAGGAACCTCAGAGGCAAGCCTCATCGATAGAATACAAGAAATGAAACAGAGAGTTTTAGGCATTGAAAATAAAATAGAAGAAATGGATACCTTGGTCAAAGAAAATGTTAAATCTAAAAAGTTCCCGACATAAATCTGGAACATTATGAAAAGACCAAAGCTAAGAATGTTAGGAAGAATAGAGGAAGGAGAAGAACCCAGGTCAAAGGCCCAGAAAATATTTTCAATAAAATCAATACAAGAAAATTTTCCTAACCTAAAGAAGGAGTTGCTTATCCAGGTACAAGAATCATATAGAACAGCAAATAGACTGAACCAGAAAAGAAAGTCCCCTTGGCGCATAATAATCAAAACAGTAAATATACAGAACAAAGAAAAAATATGAAAAGTTGCAAGGGAAAAAGACCAAGTAAAATATAAAGGCAGACCTACTACTCGACTTCTCAATGGAGACTCTAAAAGACGGAAAGGCCTGGACAGATGTTCTACAGACTCTAAGAGACCACAGATGCCAGCCTAGACTACCATACCTAGCAAAACTTTCAACAGGATAGATTGAGAAAACACAATATTCCATGATAAAAACCAAATTTAAGCGATATCTATCTACAAAGCCAGCCCTGCAGAAGGCACTAGACGTAAAACTCCAACCTAAAAAGATACTACACCCAAGAAAACACAATAAATGATCCTAGACCAGCAAATCAAAAGAAGGGAAACACACAAACACACACACACCCCACCACCACCACCACCAACAACAACAACAAAACAGTAGGAGTCAACAAACACTTTTCATTGATATCTTTCAACATCAGTAGTCTCAATTCCCCAATAAAGAGACACAGACTAACAGAATGGATACAAAAACAAGATCTGTCTTTCTCTTAATCCAAGAAACACACCTCAACATCAATAATAGACATCACTTCAGGAAAAAAAGGATGGAAAAAGATATTCCAAGAAAGTGGACATAAGGAGCAAGCTGGTGTAGCCATTTTTATAGCTGACAAAAAAGACTTCAAACCAAAACTAATCAGAAGAGATAATGAAGAACACTACATACTCAAAGAAAAAATCCACCAGGAGAACATTGCAATTCTTAACATCCAACCCAAGGATACCCAATTTCAAAAGAAACACCACTACAGCTTAAATCACATATTGACCCTCACATATACAGATAGAGGGAGACGTCAATACTCTAGTCTTGCCAATAGACAGATCATCCAGACAAAAACTGAACAGAGAAATGCTGAAGCTAAGAGATATTATAAACCAAATCGACCTAACAGACATTTACAGAACATTTCACCAAAACACAAAAGAATACACATACTTCTCTGCAGCTCATGGAACTTTCTCCAAAATGGACTACATATCTGGACACAAGCAAGTCTCAACAGATACAAGAAAATTGAAATAATATCCTGTATCCTATCTGACCAGTACAACAAAAACAGGATATCATCAACAACAAAAAGCTCACAAACTCATGGAAACTGAACAACTCTCTCCTGATTGAAAAAATGGGTCAAGGCAAAAGTTAAGAAAGAAATTAAAAACTTTTCAGAATTGAATGAAATTAAAACACATTGTACCCAAACTTATGGGACACCATTAAGGTGGTTCTAAGAGGCAAGTTCATAGCACTAAGTGCCTACGTTAAAAAATCATTTACTAATAGCAACACCTGAAAGATGAAGAAGAAAAAAAAGAAATATACCCAAAACGAGTACATGGCAAGAAATAATCAAACTCAGAACTGAAATCAATAAAATAGAAACAAAGGAAATCAATAAGACTTACAAACCCTATACAAATTAACTAAAAGCAGAGAGATTATCCACATTAACAAGATTAGAGGTGAAAAGCAGGCATAGCAACAGACAGGAAGTCCTGAGAATCATAAGGACACACTTAAAAACCTGTATTCCACCAAATTGGAAAATCTAAAAGAAACGGATTATTTTCTTAATACATACTATTTATCAAACCCAAATCAAGATCAGGTAAGCAATTTACACAGAACTATTATTCTCTAGTGAAATATACTCAAATAATTACAAGTCTCCCAACAACAACACACCGAAGCCCAGAGCCAGATGGTAATAGCACAGAATTCTTCCATACTTTCGGAAAGAGTAAGTGCTTCAAATCCACAAAATAGAAACAGAAGAAACACTCTCCAATTCATTGTATGAGGCCATAGTTACTTTGATACCCAAACCACATAAAGATCCCACAAAGAAAGAGAATTACAGACCAATTTTCCTTATGAATATAGATGCAAAAATTCTCAATAAAATATTTGCAAACTTAATTCAAGAACACATCAGAAAGATCATCCACCATGATCAAATAGGCTTCATCCCAGAGATGCAAGGATGGTTCAACACATGTAAACTGATAAATATAACTCACCATATAAACAAATTGAAAGCCAAAAACCTCAGTATCATGTCATTAAAAAAAAAGCCTTTGACAAAATCCAACACCCTTCCATGATAAAAGTCCTGGAGTGATCAATGCAAGAGACATACCTCAACACAATGAAGACAGCTTACAGCAAGTCCATAGTCAACATCAACTTAAATGGAGAAAAACTCAAGGCATTTCCACTAAAATCAGGAACAAAATAAGGTTGTCCACTCTCTCCATACCTATTCAATGTAGTACTTCAAGTCTTAGATAGAACAATAAAGCAACAGAAGGAGATTAAGAGGATGCATATTGAAAAGGAAGAAGTCAAAATATCTTTATTTGCAGACGATATGATAGTGTACATAGAAATCTGAAAGTTTCCACCAGGACACTCCTACAGCTGATAAATGCTTTCATCAAAGTGACAGGGTACAAAATTAATTCACAAAAATCAGTAGCCCTCCTATACACAAATGATAGATGGACTGAGAAAGAAACCAGGGAAACAACATCATTCCACAATAGCCTCAAATAATGGGGTAACTCTAGCCATGCAAGTGAAACACTTGTATGATTAAAAACTTAAAGATGTTGAAGAAAAATAAAAGTGAAAGGGATATCAGAAGATGGAAAGATCTCCCGTGCTCATGAACCAGTAAGATTATCATAGTATAAATGACCATCCTACCAAAATCAATCTACAGATTCAATGCAATCCCTATCAAATTTCCAACAAAATTCTTCAAAGATCTTGAAAGAACAGTCTTAAGCTTCATATGAAAACACACACACACACAAACTTAGGATAGTTAAAAATACTACTGACTTATAAAAGAGCTGCTGGAGGTATCACTATCCTCAATTTTTGTTGTTATTGCTGTTGTTGTTGTTTGAGACAGGGTTTCTCTGCTGTGACTCTGGCTGTCCTGGAACTCACTCTGTAAGCCAAGCTGGTCTCGAACTCACAGAGACCTGCATGCCTCTGTCTCCAGAAGGCAGGGATTACAGGTGTGTGGCCCCAGTGGCTGGCTATCCCTGATTTTAAGTTGTGCTACAGAGCTATAATAATAAAAACCATATGGAATTAGCACAAAAACAGTTATGTTGAGCAATGGAATTGAATTGAATTCCCAGACATTAATCCACACATCTGTGGACACCTGTTTTGTTTTTGTTTTTGTTTGGTTTTTTGTTTTTTTTTGTAATGAAGCCAGAAATATACACTGGGAAAAAGACAGCGTCTTCAACAAATATTGCTGGTCAAACTGGATGGCTTCATGTAGAAGAATACAAATAAATCCATACTTATGACCCTGCACAAGACTCTATTTCAAATGGATCAAAGACCTTAACACAAAACCAAATACACTGAACATAATAGGAGAGAAAGTTGGAAATAGCCTTGAGCTCATTGAACAGGAGATGACTTTCTGAACAGAATACCACTAGCACAGGCACTAAGAGCAACAATTAATAAATGAGATCTCATAAAGCTGGAAAGTTTCTGCATGGCAAACGTCCCCATATTTGGACAAAGCAGCAGCCTATAAATTGGGAGATGTTTTTTACTAACTACACACCTGACACAGGGCTAAGAACTCAAAAAACTAGATATCAAGAAAACAGATAATCCAATTAAAATGAGGCACAGATCTAAACAGAGAATTCTCAAAAGTAGAAACTCAAATGGTAGAGAAACACAGTAATGCTCAACATCCTTAGTCATCAGGGAAATGCAAATCAAAAGTATTTTGAGATTTCATCTTGCATCCATCAGAAAGGCTAAGACCAATAAAAGCAAGTGACAGCTCATGCTGGAGAGATGTGGAGAAAGAGGATCACTCTTCCACTGGTGGTGGGAGTGCAAACTTTTACAGCCACTATGGAAGTCAGTGTGGTGGTTCCTCAGGAAGGTGGGAATCGATCTACCTCAAGATGCAGCTATACCACTCTTGGATGTATACTCAAAGGACACTACATCCTATCATAGAGACAGTTCCTCAGCCATGTACACTTCAGCTTTCTTCATAATAGCCAGAAATTGGAAACAGCCTAGATGTCACATCAACAGGCAAATGGATAAAGAAAATGTGGTACATTTACACAATGGAGTATTACTCATCTGTTTTAAAAAATGATATCATGAAATTTTCAAATAAATGAATGAAATTAGAAAAAAAATAATCCTGAGTGAGGTAACCTGGGCCAGAAAGAGAAGCATGGTATGTATTCATATGCCATGGATATTAGCTGTTAGGTCAATGATAACAAAGCTATAATCAGTAGAACCACAGAGCTTAGATATAAATACTATGGAGAAGACGGATAGATCTAGTCAAGTAATTGAAATGGAATAGATAGTTACAGGCAGATCGAGGAAAGAGATTGGAACAGGAGAATCAAGTGGAGAGCGTTGTGGAAGTTTAGTTTTAGTTGTGTTTACAATAATTATTTTTGTGCACTGTTGGAAAAAGGAATGCATAGGCCTTGGTGTTCTGTATTGTTTGCAGGTGTTGATTTCTATGGGGGTTGTTTAATTGCTTATGATCTGCACATGGTGTCAGTAGAACACCTAAGGGATTCTGAATCAATAAAACACCTGAGCTGAGGCACTCAGGGTTCCACTGTTGATTGAGTATGGCCAGGAGAGTGGCTCCCTCTGCTGAGGTCTGGCAGAGTTTGCACCTATGAAAATGCCTCTGGGTTTTCCTTGCTGAATGACAATATATATATATATATATATATATATATATATATATATATATATCATCATCATCATCATCATCATCAAATAAACTTTGAGTATCAGGAAATTGTTACATCTAATTGAGTTGTTGGCCAAAAAAGGTCCTATTGGAACCCTCTAGCAGTCCAGGCTATTGCCAAAACTGTAGGCTGCTCATGTGGGGTAAGAGCAAGACCCCAATGCTAAAGACAACACCTACACAACTCATTGAACTTGAAGAAGTTGAGCTGGTGCCTACATAGAGCTTCAATCCTATGTGCTAGTGTCTTTGGTACTGGAAGGTACTCTGCATGCCATCAAAGGAGAAACATAAACACCTAGCCAGCCACAAATCCTTGGACCTACAATGGTACCCTGACTGCAAGATGTGCTAGGGCAATGGTGGCCGAAAGTATATAGAAATAAGCAACCAATATCTGATTTTACTTAAGGCCCATTCCACTAGATGGAACCCATACCCAATGCTGCTTGGGTTCCAAGAACCGAAGAATAGATAGCCCAGGGACCTAGGGTAAAACTAAATACTACTGGTCAAAATTTTTTTTAATTAGTGGTAAAATGACTCCTAATAATATTGTGCTATACTCATAGATCAGTGCTGTAGTTAGCCACCATCAGAGAAGCTTCCTCCTGCAGTAGATGGGAACAAACACAGAGACCCAAACAAAGCAAGTTATTACGCAGAGAGTGAGAGGCTTTGGAACATCTTCCAAAAATGGGATGTATCCATCAAATATCTCCCCTCAGGGATGGAGGAATCCCATAGTGGAGACTGAAAGAGTGTATGAGGCAGAGGAGATGGAGGACACCAAGAAAACAAGGTCCTCTAAATCAACATGATTGATGCACATATGAACTCACAGAAACTGAGGCAGCATGCACAGGCAGGCACAGGTCTGCACCATTTGAAGTTCTAGAGCTGAAAGAAAAAGTGGACGCAAGCCCTCACCACTAACCCAGAAGCAGTCTCCAACTGATAACCACTTGCAAATGAAAATTTAGTTTCTTCCAAGGGTGTTTCACAGGGGAAACAAGCTGCTCTTAAGGGTAGGCTGCATGCCCAGCAGTGGATGGCCAACGGAAAATGAACTCAATGAACTTATTGGCATCTCTGGGGGATCCTCATCTCATAATGTCATGTCAGGGCTCTTCCTTTATGCTTTTAAATTTTTATTTTTATTATTTTTTGTTTTTATTTCATTTTTTTCTTCCCTCTTTTATCATACAGGTCCTTTGTGTGTATATTATGGCTTCCAGTTTGGTGTTTTTATGGGATTCCTGAGTGCATGAACCAGTATGTCTCTGTTTCTTGTGACTTCTCTTGGGCTCTTTTTCTTCTATTTGTTTGTTTTGGTCAGTTCTTGTGTGTCCGTTTTATTATTACCCCATAGAATCCTGTTTGTTTTCGAATGGGAAACAGGAAGGGGTTAGATCGAGATGGCAGGGGAGGAGGAGAGACACTGGGAGAAGTAGAGGGAAGGAAAACCATAATCAGGATATATTATGTGAGAAAAAAATCTATTTTCCATAAAAGGAAAAAATAATTCAAAAGGATTATGAAAAACCAAAATGTTTAAATGTACGAGCATGCTGTGTCTCCTGTGCCTGAATATTTGATGGGAAGGGGAGCATGTCTGCCTGGAGCACAGTACCCTGTGAGGCACGGTAAACCCAAAGTACTGTCAGAGTCGCAAGGAAAGCTTTAGTTGCAAAGTGAGAGTGAATGGGATAAAGATAAAAGTTCACAGTTATCCTTCAGTGAGCTTCCAGAATAATAGTTGCCTCTCTTGGACTTAACTGTGTTATAGAAAAGGACAATGTATCTAATTGGAGAATATTCACCTACCTGGTTCTGTGTCCTAAATGTGTAGCTAGACACATCCACACAACCTTCAGACAATATGAAGTAAGCATGCTAAGTGTGAAGCAGTGCAACATACATGCTCCTTGTGTGTAGAGTTAATGCTGCTGTGCTTGTAGAGAAAGGCTCTGCACAATAGCTCCAAGTGGGACCCACACTCCGCAAGACCGTGAGAGCCTCCGCAAGACGGTGAGAACCCCCGAAAGGCCGTGAGAACCCCCGAAAGGCCGTGAGAACCCCGAAAGGCCGTGAGAACCCCCGAAAGACCATGAGAACCCCTCAAAAGGCCGTGAGAACCCCCGAAAGACCTTGAGAGCCCCTGAAAGACCGTGAGAACCCCCTCAAAGACTGTGAGAACCCCTCAAAGACTGTGAGAACCCCTGAAAGACCTTGAGAACTCCTGAAAGACTCTGAGAACCTCCGAAAGACCTTGAGAACCTCTGAAAGACCCTGGGTTCTTTCTGTACATGTGTCCAACCCTTTGAAACTGCAACCAGACTGGGTCACCTACAGAGTTCACAGTCAAGAACCTCACAATGGAGTCATAAAATGGCTTGAACTTTCATAATGTTCTAAGTAAATTCTTGACTTTGTGCTGGGCTGCGTTCATAGCTATCCTTGGCCACATGGACTTTGGTCTGTGGGTTAGACAAGCCTTAAAGGGTTTCTACCACAAGGCCAGTTACTCACCTACTGCTGTCAATTTAAACTAATAAACAAACAAAAACATCAGAAGCAGCTTACTCCAGGAAATAACGATATGTCTTTGAGATGAGTAGAAGATTGGAATGGGAATGCATGCACTGCAGTTAACCGTAAACTGCTAAAAAAAAAAAAAAAAAAAAAGCTGAGGCCAGAAGGACATTTATAAACAATAACAAGGAGTATTACATCTAACACAGATGTTTTCTATCTGTGGGTTGTGACCCCTTGAGGAGGGGATCAAATGACCCCTTCACAGGGGTTGCCTAAGACCATCTGCATATCAGGTATTTACATTATGATTTTTAACATTCTTAATAGTAGCAAAATTAGTTATGAAGTAGCAATGAAAATAACGTTATGATTGGGGGTGACCATAACATGAGGAACTGTATTGAAGGGTAGCAGCATTGGAAAGGTTGAGGACCACTGCTCTAACACATTGAAAGTATAGTTTTGACCATGTCTTGATTAGCCTTGATTGTTCTCTTAGGGTTTACTGTGATAAAACACCAGGACCAAAAAGCAGTTGGGAAGGAATGGGTTTATTTGACTTATACTTTCATACCACTGTTCATCATCAAAGGAAGCCAGGCCAGAAACAATCAGGGCAGGAACCTGGAGGCACGAGATAATGCAGAGGCCATGAATGGGTGCTGTTTACTGGTTTGTTCCCCATGGTTTTCTCAACCTGCTTTCTTATAGAACCCAGAACCAGCAGCACAGAGGTGAACCCACAAACAATGGGCTGGGCCCTTCCCCATCAATCACTAATTAAGAAAATGGTCTACAGCTCGATCTTATGGAGGCATTTTCTCAATTGAGTCTCCCTTTTCTCACATAGTCTAGCTTGTGTCAGCTGACATAAGACAAGCCAACACAGCTGTACACTTGACGTAACCTGGAGTCATCTGGAAAGAAGAAACCTCAATTCAAAAATAGCCTAGATCACATTGACCTGTGGGGCACTGCCTTGATTATTAATTGATGCAGGAGGGAACAGCCCCCTAAGCTTCTGGATAACTGAACAGTTAAACATTCTTGGAAACTGGCACATCAAACAAGAATCTAGAAGCCTTGTTTCTCTTTCTCATTTCTCAGCCTATGCGCCTCCTTCCTCTGTATCCTTTGTAATACCCTTCATAAGAAGCTAGCAGATGTTAAGCTCTGGTCTCTGAAGTCTGTGGGAAGCTGAAGGAACTAACGATACACAGTGAGGGGTTGTAGAATCCGAGTGTGACAGGTTTCTCAGAAGCACGTGTAAGACAACCCAACGTTTATAAACCCGCATCTAACCTGTGAGGGACAGTCTTGGACGCAGCCCGACACTGAGATGTGACAGTGCCTCAGCTTCGGAGCTGACCTGACTTAGAGGTTGCACATCTGCTGTCTGTTACAGAACTGCTTCTTTGCTTGCTTCTGGGAGATGACCCCACACGTTTCGAATCACAGAAGTGATGTCTTATGAGAGAATTGTTGGAGAAACAGCTTGAGGACTTTTTTTTCTACTATGTCATTATAGTAGGACTTCCATGACTCTGTACCCAGTGGACCTCTCTTTCTAGCCCTTTCCAGGATCCTCTTACACCACCTCTGCTCTCACTGTGATCTGCTTCCTGTGTTGGCCATGCCTGGGTGGAGCTGCCTGGTGACAGGAGCAGGAGGATTTCTGGGCCAGAGGATCGTCAGATTGTTGGTGCAGGAGAAGGAGCTGCAGGAGGTCAGAGCCTTGTATAAAACCTTCACTCCAAAACACAAGGAGAAATTATCCAGTAAGTAACCTAGAGGTTGATGAACACTGACTGGGTATGGGGAGGGCTTTGTTATCTACCAAATAAAAACCAGGTAGATCCAGAAATAGGCTCAACAGGAAGAATCACAGTTGGCAGAGCACAAAAAGCAATGCAGAGCCTGAAAAAGTGGATTTTGGCCTGACCCAGAACTAGACAGGATGGTGGTGGAGAAGCCCTGGGCCTTCAGGACTCTCTCCTATTTAGACATTACAGATCAGTTTTCTCCTTTGCTGGAAGCTCTTTTATGTCCCTATGTAATGAAATAATAATATTAAATATAATTGGTTTTGTTGATAGGGTTTTGTAGATGCCTTTCAAAATGTAAAGGGTATTTTTAAAAAACGAGGCTGTGAGTTCCTTGGCTGTTTGCCATTTGGATCTGAGCTCAGAACGTATTTTAAATGTATCTAAAATGTAGCAGTTTTTCTCTCACTTGCTACCTGACTCTGCCCCTAGGTTCCCGGCTGCTAGATTTCTAACTTGTAACTTTTAGAACTTCAGTTAGCTCAAAGGGTAGGGAGGAAAGGAATGGATAGGAAGGAAAGAAAAATCTTTACAGCATTTGTCCCTTGTCTGTCTTAATCTCCTTATGTCTGGGAACTGGACTAACTGAACTAACTCCCACTCTGGTTTAGCTTCTCCCAGCACAGCAGTTACTGAAAGATCTAAATCACAAATTTTTTTAAAACCCCAATTATTTCATTTTATCTGTCCTTACTTCTGCCTGCTTCACTATCTGCTTTATTTTTGCTCTCTTTCCCTATCATGCAGCAGCTCTTAGCTCTGATTCTTAGCTTCTAACTTCTGTAACTGTCTTAACTGAATTCCACCACCCTCTTTGTCCCCTCCAACTGTTCCCAGAAGTCCAAGCTGCATACAACCACACGGGGCAGGGTCTTTTCCTTGGCAATTGCCAAGTCCATGGTACCTTGGACAAGGTGGGAGCTGGGACTCTGCCATAAATCACTCAAGATGTCCCATCCTGATATCTCGGGACCCCAGAGAACTGAAGTGTGCTACTCCATTCTGTACCTGGCCTCCTCCCGCATGCCACACCAGCTCCTAGAGTCAGCAGCAAAGGAGAGCAGAGGAAAGCACACAGAAAGAGACCCACATCCTTGTATCTGCCTCCTTCCCAGAAGGCTTTTCCCCATCTTTCTCTACTTCAAGAACCTTCTCAGGGTTGCCTGACAGGGGAGGGAGGAACCTAGAGGAAATGCATTCAGTGGAGGTTGTAATCTGTCCCAAGAGGGATTTCTCCAGATATGGATTTCTGTTTCCACCTCTATCAAATTATTCTTTGGCTTCATTGCAAGTGCAGTTGGCCTGACTGTCTCAAAAGAGTTGATTCCAAACAGTCAGTCTTGCACTTAAGAGCTCATGGTGAAGTGAGCCTGGATTGGATGGAGGCAGAGAGGGACAACAGCGCCTTCACTAGACAGATGTGTGTCCTTAGACATGTCCCTGGAGCTTTCTGTGCTTTCCTCAACCTATACCAGGGGCATGAGAATCCCAACCTCATGAGACAGCTGGGAAAGAAGACAGCAAAATGAGACAGTCCTGTTCAAATTATGAGGCTCAAGCCGGTGTGGGGTATTGGTAAAGGCTGCATGTGGCACAGTGTTAATCGTGAGCTAATTTAGATGACATCGTGACCACTAGTATCATCCTATAGATTTCAGAGGAACCTGAAGATACTGATATATCCATCGTCCCTGGCTACATGGCTGTAATGTGGTACCATGGAGGCTGACTCATTTACAATGTATCTATCTGATAAGAAATGTTCACCTGAACCCATCATTTTTGCCCATTCTGAGTTCTCTCACAGCAGCTTGATTTTCCTCTTTGTAATTAGATAATTCTACACCTATACTCAGCCCAGACCCAGAAAGTATCAAGACCTATCAGAGCAGGGCTGAAATTTCCATCTTTGTGTCTCCCTCCTCTGAGTTCTCCTCACTGCAACTCTGGATGACACAATCTGATTAACCTATGGCTTGTCCTGATTCCTCTTATGTTTTTACAACAGGATTCTGCCTCTGTTTCTCCTTCAATCCAAATGAACACCTGATTCCTCATTCCCTATGAATTAAATCGTAATTCTCCCTCCTTATATTTGACTGCCACCACCTCTCCAGTCTCTTTAATGAATTTATGAATTCCCCATAATCCTGTTTTTATGTGCAAGGCACAAATGACATCTTGCTGCTCAGATTCATTTTCTACAGAGGGATGGGGTAGAAATAGGGTGCTTCCTCCTTCCCTAGAAATGCTATGTTCTGATTTGTGTGCATTTATTGTTCCTCCAACACAAAGGTCTCCTCCCCAGTATCTCCTCACTGTGACTGCTCTTGAAGGCCTAGGTAACTGATGCCTCCTGTCTCAGGAAACTTCATCCCATGCAGAAAGTTTCCCAACAACCTGCTTTGTGCTCCACAGAGCTGCAGACAAAAACCAAGGTGACAGTGCTGGAGGGAGACATTCTGGATGTCCAGCACCTGAGGAGAGTGTGCCAGGGCATCTCTGCTGTCATCCACACTGCTGCTGTCATTGAAGCCTATAATGCCCTTCCCAGACAGACCATTATAGATGTCAATCTGAAAGGTAGAGTATCCTGGGGAATAGATGGGGCAGATGGGAAAATTAGGACAGCCAAATAGCATGCAGATATGAAGGGAAGTGCCAGCCGTGGAACACCTGCTGTGCTCTGGGTCAGTCCAATGACTGTACTTGGCAGCCCAGGCTGGCAACACTCAGGGCTGTTCTCCTCGGTGTCTAGAAGAAGAAACTAGGCTTCGAGGAAGAAATGGTGGCCCCACAGGTAGTCAGTAGGAGAGAGTGGATATAAAGCCACACCCATGACAATTGCTGGAAAGTTCTCTTGCTCCTCCAACCAAAGTGACTGGATTCCATCTCCACTGCCTCTCTGGACCAGACCTTGACCTTTCCTCTGTAGAGAGCCAGCAAAGCTGCTTCACAGGAGTCTGCCAGAAAGAATGACCAAGCGCTTATTTTTTAAATAGCAATGGTTTTCCACGTCTTATAATACTATATCTTCAGATCAGCCTCAGTCTATTCTTGAAGACTGGTCTTAGCCAGGGCACACGGTCTCTCCTCCTCCTCAGAGCCTCATCCCTAAATGCTCAGTGGCTCTGAAAGTAGATCTCCAATCTACTTTAAATAAACGGCTTTACCATATAATATGATAACTCTGACTCCCAGAAGCCAATCTTTGTAGCACCGCTGTACTCAGAGGTCCTGCCTGGCCTGTATCCTCCAAATGACCTCCAAATTCAGTGACTTGGGCTCCTTATCTAAATCAACTAATTATTTGGGGATGGCCATGACTAACTCAAAAAGATTCCTTTTCTTTCTGCATAGCTACCTCCCTCACACATCCCACTGCAGGTTAGGGTTATGAATCCCCAGATTCTCAGTTCCGTATTAATCCTTACTAAATGAAAAACAACAACAACAACACTGGCACTATAGTGACTACTCGTGAGTGTAAACCTCATCTCCACACAGTGCAACCCTAACGCTCACTCAGGAGACTGAATTGGAAAGCTCATACCTTCCAGCCCAGTCTGGACTACATAGTAAAACTTTATCTGAAAGAAACAAAAAGCAAATTAAAAAATACATATTGCCTTTATATTATATCTGAGTGGGCATACTGTGATTTCTGAACTACTTCTAAGAATGTGCTCTCTTGGATTTTTGGATTAAAAACTGAGTCTCCTTTAATGAAATGAAATGTATGAAAATTAGTAACTGCTTGCTTTTATTTGGGGAAGGAGTTTTTATTTTATTCTTACTATTTTTTTTAGCTTTTTGTTGTTTCTAGGGATCAAACCTCATACACAAGGCAAAGGCTCAACTGCTGAGCAACATCCTCAAACTAAATATGAATGTATTGATATCAGTTGTGATAAAGGAACACTTCTTCAGAATAAAAGTCTAGGAATGTACTTTCCAAAATAAAAGTGCTGGTTTGCTTTTGTCAGTTTCACACATAGTAGTCACCTGAGAAGTGAGAATTCCTTAACTGAGGAATTGCTTCCATCAGACTGGACTGTGGGTATATCCGTGGGTTATTTTTCTTAACTAATGGTTGATGTGGGAGGATCTGGCCCACTGTGAGCTATGTTACCCATGAGCAGGTAGTCCTGGGTCAGATAAATAAGCAAGGTGAGCAAGCCATGAGAAGCAAGGTAGCACATAGCATTCCTCCATGGCTTCTGCCTTAGTTCCTACATGACTTTCCTCAGCGATGAAACTGTGATCAGGACGTGTAAGCCATGTAAATGCTTTCCTCTCCAGGTTGCTTTGACCATGGTGTTCATCAGAGCAACAGAGCAAACTAAGACAGTGGCTCATGGGGGCCTGGGGGGTGCCTAATATGTAGAAGAGCCTAGATTTGATCCCCAGCACTGAAAAAAGAATTAAGTACACGCAAACACAGAGAGAGAGAGAGAGAGTTGGGGGAGTTCTATAAACCCAAACATACTTGCTTTCCCAAATCTAAATGTGACCTCAATTGATTTTGCATTGTCTTGTGACTGTAGGCTAGCAGATGTGAGTCAGGGTCAAGTAAGAATGCATTTGGACCTGTAACAGCCCTTCCATTGAGGTAGGGGTGGAGATGAACCTGACTCCACGGCCTTAGTGGGTCATTTGGCTTATTTCCTAACAGTGATGGTAAGCTTTCCTATGAGCAGGTACTCAGCTGCTGTTAGACACTTGTGTGGAAGCCAGTGTGCCAGTCTTCATCTACAGCAGCTCAATAACTGTGGCTGGACCAAACTCCTACACTGAGATCATCCAGAATGGCTGTGAAGAAGAGCATCATGAAAATATATGGCCTGATGCGTACCCATACAGCAAAAAGATGGGCGAGAAGGCAGTGCTGGCAGCCAATGGGCACACCCTGAAAAATGGTGGCACCTTGCATACTTGTGCCTTAAGACTCCCATTAATCTATGGTAAAGAATGCAAATCCATTTCAGCCTTCGTGAATACAGCACTCAAGAACAATGGCACAGTTAAAGGTTTTGCCAAACGCTCTCTGGTCAACCCAGTGTATGTGGGCAATGCGGCCTGGGCACACATCCTGGCTGCCAGGGGCCTGCGAGACCCCACAAAGTCACCAAACATCCAAGGACAGTTCTACTACATCTCAGATGACACCCCTCACCAAAGCTATGATGATTTAAATTACACCCTGAGCAAGGAATGGGGCCTCCGCCTTGATTCCAGCTGGAGCCTTCCTCTGCCCCTGCTGTACTGGCTGGCCTTCCTGCTGGAAACTGTGAGCTTCCTGCTGCATCCGATCTACAACTATCGGCCTCCTTTTACCCGCTACATGGTCACACTGTTAAATAGCGTGTTCACCTTCTCCTATAAGAAAGCTCAGCGAGACCTAGGCTATGAGCCGCGTGTCAGCTGGGAGGAAGCCAAGCAGAAAACCTCGGAGTGGATCGGGTCACTAGTGCAGCAGCACAAGGGGACACTGAGCACAAAGACTCAGTGAGGAGAAGATGCCAGGGACCTGGCCCTGGGCGTCGCCAGGTCCTCCAGAAGGGACAGAGACACAGTCCTGGTCCTACTGCCTCCCTTTGACACGCTGACCCACTTAGTGTCTCCCTCAGGTCACCAGAAGCCTGGCAAGTCACTGGCCCAGCCGCAAGCTTTCTTCCCTAAGCACATACACAGTGACGCACAGGTGGCTGTGCCTCAGCTGTGACCAAATGGTAAGTTGCTGGTGCTGAACTGCCCAGGGCCTCTTGTCACTTAGAATTGTGTCAGTGCTTCCATTTCCTCTCTCAAAGTCCCAAAGCATTTCTTGTCTGAGAAAAGTTTCTTTGCTTCACAAAACTCAAAGAAAAGAACAAGAAAACGTTTTGATGCCTAATCTGGAAAAGGTGTGTTTGGTCAATCTAGTTTCTGGCTTTCCTTTCCGTATCCAGCCAAGGCTATAGTCAGAACAGGAAAACCTGACTCCCACCTAGTTGGGCCCAAGCATGAACTACATGACTGATCTAGTGTGCCCCAGTTCAGCATTACCCAGTCATAGACAGCATCTTGCTCACAGCCTTAGAAAATCAAAACCTTCTTCTTCCTCCTCCTCCTCCTCCTCCTCCTCCTCTTCCTCCTTCTCCTCCTCCTTCTCCTTCCCAGCCCACCTCCTCACACTGAGTGGTGGAGTTTACATTGATTGATTATCAAGGCAACAGCACAGCCCTGAAACATAGGCTGTCCCTATAGGGCAGAGTCTTGCCTCCCTTGGTCTCCATCCTTCTTACTCTTCTTCCCGACTATGCACTGGGCTCTCTAGAACCAGGGCAAGCCTTGTGAAGTATCCAGGAGGTTGTTGACACAGTAACAAATGGCCCTGGGCATCTGAGAGTCTCCTAACGAATCTACCTAAATGTATCTCCTACTGAGCCTGTGATGTGGAAACCAACTATCCCCACCTCTAAATGTAGCTGCGTCTTCCTCCTTTTTCTTCCATTTCCCCATCTCTTATACCCATCATCTCCCTCTTTATCCTTCTACCGCCTTAGCTTCTTTCCTTTCCCTCTCACTCCCTCTCATCCCCTCAGTTTCCCTGACCAGAGGAAACCAGTCAAGACAGGTCTAGTCTTAAATAATAGCAGAGTAAGTAGCTGACTACAGAACCCACAGTTAAAGAAGCCTGTCTGCTCAACAAAGACAGCGTCAAACTGAAGGAGGTATAGGCCAGTGTTTCTCAACCTGTGGGTTATGACCCCTTTGGGGGTTGAGTGACCCTTTCACGGGGTCACCTACGACCATCTGCATATCGTAAGATTCACTACAATTCATATCATTACTATTCATAAAAGTAGTAAAATTACAATTATGAAGTAGCAAGAAAAATAATTTTATGGTTAGGGATCACCACAACTTGAGGAACTGTATTAAAGGGTCCCAGCATTAGGAATGTTGAGAACCACTGCTCTAAAGGATACAATATAGAGGAAAGAAAAGCTGTCAGTCTCCTGGGACACCCAGGTGCCAACCTACCTGTCTTTCTATATCACAGACAGCACTAAAGTCTCACCCGGCATCAAATTTTCTTCTTTCCCACCCCGCATTAATTAATGTTCATAGAGAACCATTGATTGGGACTGAGCTAAGGGTCAGAAGACAAAACTGCACTGAAGTTCCATACAGCAAACCAAATCTAGGATTGTTTTCCTGATCACTATAATATCAGGAGAGAGGAAAAGCTCACCATTTTCCACCAAGTCATGTAGAGCCTAGGAAGTCCACTTGGTTTCACACTTACAAAGGGGTAACCTGGAAATAGCTGCCCTGCCTTCGTCATCTGGCTCTGCTCTCTTCAGCCCTGCCATGTCAAGAAACCCCTCAGTCCAGCTCATTGCTGAACGTTCTATGGTATAAAAGGAAGAGTTGTCTGTTTCTGAGAACAAAAGTAAGTTCCAGGGAAGATTGCGGATCACAATATGGTTACAAGTTTGTGTTTGACTCCTGAAGTCATAAATTCATTGAGTTGGACAGTCACTAAGGCTAGCTTCAGGACTCACTCTATAAAAGGAAGGGGAAAGTACTCGGGCACTACCTGCAATGACAGGAGTGCCAGCTCGTACTGAGCATCCAGGTTGTGGGCAGCTGAAGACTGGAGCACGTACACGCCAGACACCTTCCGAAGAGTGTGTGGTCATCTGCCCTGGGGAAACTGAACACCTCCCACAAGCCTAGGCCATTAGCTCATAAGGAAATGGTACTGGTGGGTTTGAGACAGGATCTTCAATTGATTTTAGCCTACTGAAATCCCTCACTGAATCTACTGGGCCAATCTACTGCACATCTCTTGGGGGAAATCAGTCTCCCAAGGTCTGATAAGGGCGAGAGGAAAGATAGGAGCATGAACTGGTTTGTGTTTTGGCTTGATAAGCATAAGACATTAGAATGCTTTGGCTAACAGCCTTCCTGCCTGCTCTGGCTATACACAGAGATGCCTGTGGCAGTTAGAGCACCATACACAAGATCCATGCACTACAAGTAAAACGCCACAAGGGGGCAGAAAAGACACAGGAAAGTGGCAGTAGCCCCAGCCTGGGGCCTCCATCCCTTTGCCTCTGGATTCTGCAGTCTGGGATCATGGGATAAGGAAAGTACAGGGAAGTGCTCACCTATGGTGTAAGTGCGATGCACATAGGATTGGAGAGAATGGAGCTGAGCAGAAAGTGTCCTGGAAAGCTTCAGATGACAGGTGGGACTTGGAAAGGACAGCCAGGTGGGTCCATGCGGGGAGGACCCTGAGACATGGTGCAGAGAAGGTGAGTGTGCAGGTGGAGGAGGGAGGAGGGCTAAGGGGAGGAAAGAGGCTGCACATCACTGAAGCTGGGTTTGCTGAGAAACAGTGGGTGTCCTGAGTGACAGGCAGAGCTGGGCACTAGACAGCTCTGCGGACCCAGCCAAGTGTCCAGGGGATGGATGGACTGCTTAAGAGACCAACTTCAGGAGAGTGGCTGGGGGCAATCAGTGCTTAATCTTTGACTTCCAAGTACTGGAGTGTGAGCTTTGGGCAGCAGCTCAAGGGAGAGGGTGAGTGGCTACCATGCCTCAACTGGGTATGAAATCCTGTTTCTTAACAAGATGATGGAAGGTAGAACAACACATCTACTTCCCCTTGGTGTGCATCCTAAGCATATATTTAATTGAAATCCAACTTTTGGGAAGCTTGACATGAGCTTTAAGACAATATGATCTGATAGGAAAGAAATATGCAAACTAAGAAACAAATTTGATGGTGAGCCCTGGATTCTGGCCTCAGTTTCTCATCTCTGCTCCAGACTTATGGTTTAGTAGAGAGGAAGGTGTGACATTCAGTGAGAGCTTTAGACAGGAAGGTGCACAGTGTCCTGAGAAAGGTCAAGCTCTGTGGGAGCTCAGGATTCTCACTGGATGAGGGAAGTGGATACTGTCAGCTTTAGCCATGAGTAATGAGAGTCAGGGGACAGAACCCAGGCCCCAATCGATATGCTGTGAAAATTAGTAAATGTTTAGCTTCAGCTTCCTGGAAAGCCTCCTGGGGCAGATGGATTAGAGGAGACGAAGGGACGCCCAAGACTCTAGCAGCAAAATGAAGCCTGATGAATGTGACCTTAGCAAAATGGAATTTTGGGTCTAGTAAGGCAAGCCTGGGGCCGAATGGACAGGACACCGGAGAGGATTAAGTATCCTCACTGCAGACTGGGGGCACATTTGCCCAAGATACAAATCCAGATGTCATCCGCAGTCCTCCTCTGTGCTGATTAGTTTCAACCATCATCTTGACACAACCTACAATCACCTGGGAAGAGAGTCTTAAGGAGGAATTGTGTGGATCAGATTGGCCTGTGTACACATCTGTTCTTAATCAAGATGGGAAGGCGTGCGCAGAACCGTGCAGGAGGGAAGCGAGTGAGAGTGCAGAAGCAGCAAGCAGGCTGCATGGATGCATCTGTTCCTCTCTGCTCTTGGCTGTGTATGTGATGTGGCTGGCCTCTTACGTTCCTGTCTTGGTTGCCCCAAAATGATGGAAAATAACCTGGAATTGAAAGCCAAATAAAAACCCTCTCCTCCTTACACTGCTTTGGTCATGACATTTGTCATGGCAACAGAAATGAGGCTAGAACCAAGCGTTCAGCCCCGTCCACGTGAAATCCAAATCCCGCCTGCTTCCTCTTCTAACTGGCAACACAGTTTTGCCCCCAAGTAAGGTCTTGCTGCCTGGATAGACTGATGGCATCCTTATCGGATCCCTAGATCATTCTGATGGTTCAGCAATATGTTGCAACTTGAAGCTCCCTGCACACACCATGCTTTTCCACACGGCCGTGACAAGACACCGTATACCTTCTGTTTAGAAGGTGCCCAGCGGGCCTGATAGCCCATCCTTCTCAACTGGCCCACTAACTAGAACTTCTCCATCCACTGCCTCCCTACCTTATGCGTATCTAACTGCACTGCCATTATTAATTCACACATTCCATATCCTCCTTGCATAGCCATGTGCTGAAGGTAGATTCACTGTGTGAGTGAGTGTGTGTGTGTGTCCTAAATCATATGTATGCCACCAGTCCACCAGTGCTTGGCACAAGAGGGCACATGAGGAGGAAGATAAGGGAGGAGAGGGAAGGGAGGGAAAGGAAAGGAGGGGGCAAAGGGAGAGGGAGGGAAAAGAAAGAAGGGGAGAGAAGGGAAGGGAAAGGAAGGGGAGGAAGGAAACAAAAACAGAAATGGACAGAGACAATAAAGCATAACAAAAAAGCAACTTAAGGAAACTGAGGACAGATGAAGGGAGGGAGAGGGAATCAGGGAAAAAGAATGTTTTAGATAACAAAGGACAAGCCATCATTATGGGAATCAGGGACCAATGAGACTGCAGTGGGGGGCAAGGGAGGAAGAAGTACTCATTCACACTACCTGGAAAGTAGGGAGGGAGGGAGGAGGAGAGGGAGGGGAAAGAGAGGAAAAGACATGGACAGATTTGAGGAGAAACAGAGAAGACTTCCATGAAGGTAAATATCAGCTACAAAGATTGTAATGAGAATGGAAATCCAATAAAGTTCTGAAATAAAGCAATGCCCATCACATTGCTATACTACTTTTTAAAAATGAGAAAAGTCTACCTTTAAAAGCTGACACATCTTAAAGACTCTTCAACCTAGGTACACCTTTGGGGACAGTAGAAGTCAATCCCTCTGGCTGTAAGGAAGTACTTTGTACAACACTGACTTTGGGAGAAAGTTCTCATCCTCCCCCTCAAGTCAGGATCTTTCTTTATAGCCCTGGCAGTATGAAGCCATATGAAGGCCAGGTTGGCCTTGAACTCACAGAGATCCACCTGCCTCTGCCTCCCGAGTGCTGGGATTAAAGGTGTGTACCACCATGCCTGGAAGTTCTTTCCCTTTCTGATGGCCAAAATCTCACATAAAGTTAATGAGCCTGGAATAGAGGCAGTTTTCTTAGGCCTGAAGAGTAGCGGGAAGAGAAAGGGAACATAAAGAGAATGCTCACTGTCCCCTAAGGCAGGGAACCCTGGGTTGCTACAGCAGTCCAAAAGCCTCTGAAAGTGACAAGCGTAGTGGCTTCTCAGCTGTTCATACAAGGACCTGTACCATCGGGTACAGGTAAGCAGCCCTGTAACCAGCCCTGCCAGTACGGGTTGTTGGGGCCTGCAGGAGCCTGAGAGGTTCTAGCCCATGGGCATCCTAATGCAGACACTGGCTATGGACACAGAAAAATTCTCAGAAGCATCTAAAGCACTTGCTCCTGTACTGGCTGTAGTCTAGAAATCCTTGTATAATTATTAGAAGACCAGCTCATACTGTCCTGTGGGCACAGGATCGATGGAGGGGAGGGGCTGTGCTTGATCTAAGGGTCCATACAAAGCCCTGGGGTGAACTTTACAGCCAAAATGCGAATTGGTGAATGCTGACTGTGATCATCTTTCCTCCAGCCTGACACAATGGACTCTTTCAGGTCTCTATTTATCAATGAGAACACTGAGGCTTTTGAGGAGAAGGAACCGGCCTAAGACTACCCATCAGAGGCAGAGTTGGGGTAGACTTCACTTTCTCCACTCATCTGCTAAAAAGAAAGGCTAGCACGGCTGCAGATAAAAAAGGGGGGTGGTATAGACCAGTGAGTATAAGGCTGGGAACACACAGATTTAGGGGAATGGGGTGCAGTCAGAAGCAGAGTGGGTACTTTACATTATTACCTGCCTTTTACCAACATTGGAACGTGCTCCACCAGGCCTCCACCAGGGCTGCCGCTACCCTGAACACAACCCATTTCTCCATGCACCTGACCCTATGCCATCTCCTCCTGCTTTAAGTCCCTTTTTCCCAGGGAGATTTCAGGCTGCCAAGTAGGGCTGAAGTGTCCCTCTGCCAGGCACCTATCACAGGACAGTGTGGTTACTCATGATCTTGTCTGTCAACTTCCTAGTCTGTGGGTTCTGGGAGGGCACCACGGGACCCCTGCACTAACAACCCATACTTAGCTGTTACCACATCTATCCTGGAATAATTAGAGGAAGAAAGAAGGAAGGGACTAGGATGAACAGGATGTTGGGAAATGCTTCAAAAGCTGTCCAGTATGACTCTCCACACCTCACCTTGAAAGCTGACTTCTTGAGCCCTCGGGTAAGAAGAGGTTACCTGGGCCTTGCTTCCCAGAGGCCTCAAATGCACTGCACAGCTAAAGGCTCTGCTTCCTCCAAACTTGTGCAGCTCAGTTTTCTGGTAACACAGTACTGAATCTGTAGATTGGCATGTTTCATGAAGGCAAAATGATGGAAGAATATGGTTTCCCACTTCTCCAGCCCCAGTGGCATAGGCGTCTTTCTGTAAAGGGCCACCATACTCCTCCGAGGACTGTGAAAAGCCTGGGGGGAGGAAGAGCTCAGGAGAGCCAGTGCAGTCTGATCTGGAGCTTCTTCAATGGCAGCACTGACTGCTCCCACTGGCAAGGCCTCCTGTCACTCCTACATTGAGCTCTGGTGTTTCCGTGTGGGACTGAAGCCCTTTCACGGTCACTAGACCTTACAGAGGGGAACGCCAATAATGGTGGTGTCTGTTTAGGATCAACTCCTACAAAGGCCAGACAAAGTCTTGCTTAAGACGCCTGCTACTTGATGGCAAAAAATACTCTGCTCCCGCCAATTAATTGGTACCCAGATTTAGATAATGAAGTCACCAAAACCTCTTAAAGGTTAAAAGCACGTGTAGCCTCAACTCACCAAACATGAGAATCCCAAGGTGTGCAAAGTAACTCTGGACCATGCAGAGGCTGCTCTGTCGGTACTGGGCAACTCTAAACTGATCCCAGGAAACAATAAACCTATTTCCTGGGGGGGGGGTTGTTTATTATTTTGCAGTCCTCAAATTGTTATTAAGGCTGACCTTAACTTCCTGATCCTCTTGTTATAGTTTCCTGACTACTGGGATTATAAGTACATGCCACCATACCTAGCTGGTCCTGCTGGCCTCCATTGTGAGGCTAACCTGTGTGCTAGGCATATGGTTCAGTCGGCACAGTGCTAGTTAGGCTTACATGAAACCCTAGGTTCAACCACCAGCACTGCATAAAATCAGGTGTGATAGTATACAGCTGTAATCCCAACACTTGGGTGCTAGAGGCCAGGAGGATCAGAAGTTCAAGGTCATCCATCACCAGACTCACCTATGCTAAAGCTCTGGGTTTGATTTCATTTCCCTGAGATGCTTGTTGGACTAGTAGCTGCTCTGGTGAAGATTTCAAGCCAAGTCAGTTTTGGTGAGAAACATAACTCTCTTTGCCCCTTTTTGTCTCCTATGGCTCTGAGTAGGGGAAAGGACTCTGGGTCAGCTAATCAAGGTCACTATGAACATTAAAAGATAAGGTGATAAATTCTCCTAATTCTTTCCATTTCTGCCATCAAGATCTCTTCCCTAGGAAGTGCTGAGTTGGTGTTTTCATGTGGCTAGGTCCAGACTAGCTAAGACATTTTAGCAAAAGTTCAGTCTAGCTGGTGAGTTCTCGTGGGTATTATCAGTAATCGTTAGTTTGCATAACTGAGAACTAAGACAATGAAAATTTTGTTACGAGATTCACTAATACATATTACAGTCTCTTTCTTTCTCAGTAACTATTTTTCTCTTGACCCTTCCCTCAATCTCCTCCCACCACCAACCCCACATTGGTAAGAATGAAGACAGTTCTTTGGAAATGGAGAGCAGAGTTGAACATAAAAACATTCCTTATAGTCCGAAGGTACTTTAGCCTAGCTTTGCTGCACTGAGTTACTAAAAATGTGCAAACTATTTAAACTTCAGCCATTAACCAGTTCTAGGATGACCTGGGACCCACCTAACGTTTTAGTTCAGGAGTCAGCAACATCAACAATTGTGCATAAATAAGCATATGCCCAAGCCCTTTGGAGACCAGCAGCTCATGAGTGAGCTCCAGGCGTCCAACACTGGGGTATTTATATTTTGGGTTTGCCTTGATTTAATTGAAATTGTGTCCTGTTTCTTCCCTCTTGGAATAAGAAAACATGTACTTTAGTTTTTATTCTACAGAAGCCCATAGTTGAGAGGCTTTGAATATTTGAAAGAAAGAAAACATTGGTTTAATAGTGGTGTATTTGTTTTATTTGTGTGTCAAGAGCTGGTTAGGGTATCTTTCTTTCTTTCTTTCTTTCTATCTATCTCTTGGCTTTTCAAGACAGGGTTTTCCTGTATGACTCTGGCTGTCCTAGACCTCATTCTGTAGAACAGGCTGGCCTCAGACTCACAGAGATATGTCTGCTTCTGCCTCCTGAGTGCTGGGATTAAAAGCATATGCCACCACCACCTGGCAGGTCTTTTCAATCTGACACAAGGTAGAGTCATCTGGGAAGAGGGAACTTCGACTGAGAAAATGCCTTCACAAGACTGGCCAGTAGGCAAGTGTGTGAGGCATTTCCTTGATTAATAATGATTGATCGGGGGAGGGAGTAGCCCACCGTGGTTGGTACCACCCCAGGGCAGGTGGTCCTGAGTTGTAAAGCAATTCAGAGCAGGCAGAGGAAGCCACTAGGTACAAGCCAGCAAGCAATGTTCCTCCATGGCCTCTGCGTCAGTTCCTACCTCTGTCCCTGTCCTGACTTCCTTTCATGATGGACTGTGATTGGAATAAATAAGTCATATAAACCCTTTCCTCCCCAAAGTTGTTTTGATCATGGTGTCTTATCACAGCCATAGAAAGCAAACTAGGACTTGGTGTGTGTGTGTGTGTGTGTGTGTGTGTGTGTGTGTGTGTGTGTGTGTGTGTGTATGTGTATGTGTATGTATAAATACACATACAGATTAAAATAGAACAAATCTGAATCAATCTCTTACTACAGGCTGGTCTCATACTAGCATTCATCCGGTAGCAGCCTCCTGTAGCATGCTCACCACACTCGAATAGACTGAGCTTTTAAAGGTTTGAATGCCAGTAAATATTTCAGGATTGTGACCCATGTAGTTTCTGTCACACTCACTCAGCTTTGTGTGAAAGTCTCCGTAGACAGTTTGTAAGTATGGCTGTGTGGGTGAAACTGCATCCCGATAAAACTTCATTTATAAAGAGCCCAGTGTGAGACACATAACAAAGAGTGGTATGGTAAAAGACTAATAGGAATTTATTGGTTGCTGAACACCAGGATGCCGTCCAAGGAACCATCATTAAATAAAACCTGCAAACAAGGCAGTTCTCACATACACAGCACACTCACACAGAACCTGGTACTCCTAGGATCATTAAATTACTCACTACTATAACAAACAGAGGTACAATGAAAATGTGCACAAAATTCAGAAACACAGTGCAGATTGTCTATGAACATGATTTTTCTTAATTTTTGCTTTTCACATATGTACAGCCCCTCGAGTGTGAAGAGACTGCATGGCTCAAAAGGCTAACTGCTCATTTTCTCCTACTGCCTCAAAACTAAATAATTTAAGTTTGTAAACTGCTCCAAGTTTTGCTTAGTAAAGAACAGCAAAAGAAGTCTGTTTTTGACCAAACTCCCCAGGAAATAAATAGTATAAATGCCTGCAACATCAGTAATGAGTTGGAGGGAGAAATCTTTAACATTTCAAGCATGAACCACAGTCACTAGGGTATCCTGAAGAAATGCTATTATTCTAAGAAGCCAAGGAATAACTACCTGGGTGCATGTAATCTCACTTAATGCAGGTATGTTCCCTGAAGAAGAGAAATGGAATCACATTTTAAATATACCATTGGAGCAGTGAGTGGGTGCCTGAACAGTTTCTTCTGTGAGGGGTTTACTCGGAGAAGTACTAACACAATAGATGATTCTCTTATCCATGGCAATACAGAGAACAAGAGAGAGAAGTCTCAAGATTTCTATTGCCTTTGCTTCACACCATCTTTTGTACCCACTCCCGACTAAACTCACTCTCTAAAGCTGCTGATATGTAACACATTCCATAATGGCTACGCTGTGTGTAATGATGAGGGAAAGGCCAAAACCAAAAAAGACCACAAAGTGGCTAGAAAATATATGAAGAATCAAAAGTTGGGTAAGATTCCAATGGCACACACTTGAGAGAATGTAAAACAGCTAGTAGAGGTAGATGTGCATTAAAAAAAAAAAAAGCCAGTCATGGTGGCATCCACCTGTAATCCCAGCACTCAGGAGGCAGAGGCAGGCAGATCTCTATGAGTTCTAGACCAGCCAGGTCTACTGAGTTCTAGTACAGCCAGGGCTACGTAGAGAGGTGCTGTCGAAAAGAAAAAAAAGAAGAGAAGAGAAAAGAAGAGAAGAGAAGAGAAAAAAAGAAAGGAAAGGAAAGAAAAGGAAAAAAGAAAGAGAAAGAAAGAAAGAAAGAGAGAAAGAAAGAAAGAAAGAAAGAAAGAAAGAAAGAAAGAAAGAAAGAAAGAAAGAAAAGGAGAGAGAGAAAGAAATAGGAAAAGAGAAAAGAGAGGGGGAGGGAAAGAGAGAGGAAAGGAAGGGAAGACGGAAGGGGGAGGGGGAGGGAGGAAGGAAGGGGGGGATTAAGATTGCCTACAAATTGGCTGTATTGTTTAAGTAGGTCTCGTACACTTGGCATTCATGCTGCAAGAATCAGAATAAATAATGGGTACAAACTTTGCATGTGCGATGCCTCACTAAAAAAACAACAACAAAAAAAAAAAAATGGGAGAGAATTAGTGTTTTCAAAACTATCCCTAGTGTGATCATCTGTTTTCATCTGTGAGCAACAACAAACAGATTAAGTAAACAAGATCAGCAGGCAATATACAAGCCCAAAAGTCTCCAAATTTTTTAAGTGTTCTTTAAAAAAAACCAAAAAACAAAAAACACATGCTTTCCTACAGTGCCCCAAAGACGCTCATTATCAAAATACAAATGATCAAGTATAAATCACTAGCATTCACAGAAACCTTGCTAAAACTATAAAAACAATGATAGCTATTTCCCCCTTCAACTGTGCCCAATAGTCTGAGACTCCCATGAACAGTCTAGGGTGATAGTTGTTAGTGAAAAAAATATCACTGCTTGCCACAACACTAACTTCTAAAGGCTAATCTAGGGGAGGATGTTCAGTGTAGGTAACCAAAGTCTATACAAGTCATTTGACTACAGCTCCCTACTACAAATAGAACATTGTGGGGACACTGGAATCAGGGGACAAAGGCCAGCTTTGTCAATAAGGACATCTTTGGTCCTTCTAGGCTTTAAGTCTTCCATCGAGCTCTTACATCCTTATATAAATCAGAGCATGTAAGTCGTCCTAGTGACACAGTTGGAGATCACAAAAGATCAGGCTCCACCATGCAAGGTCCTCAGCCCTCCTTCATGAGGCTTGTCACACCCCTGCCCCAGACCTTTCCCAAGACACAGTGTGTAATACTGATTTACCTCACGAGCATGTGAGAAACCTAGCAATCATTAAAAAGCATAAAGCACTTCGTAAATACAAAAGTGCTGTTTTGGCATTTGTGTTACTAGAAAACATTCATGGATTGTGCTATTTGGCAACTTTGCATTTCCACTTCTCCCTGACTATGCCCTCCCGGTGTAGATCCGTGCCTCCCCGTATGTAGAGAAAAAAAAGAAACTCCTGTTGGATTAGATCCCTCATTAACTTGTGCAGAAGTTGGGGTTCATGAGGTCAGGGCACACACATGCAAGTGAAGGCACCCCATCCTCTGAATTCAGCTTTCTTGAATTTTCCACACAAAGCCAGCAAAACCGAGCTGGTTGACTTTTGCGAACAGGTTTCTGAGGCAGCTGTTGATGGTCTTCGGTTCTCCTGAAACCTACCCATGAAGCCAAACTGAGATGGGGAATTCCTGACTTACACAGGTGCCAAGGTCATCGTCTACCTACCTAGGCAATCCTGACCCAACATGAAGCTTGAATACTTTCAAGAGTTAGCAAAGAACCAGGCGCAGGATTTCCTAAGAGATCTGAGAATCAGTTGTAAGTGAATTTCTAAACCCAAGGTTGCCTCTTGAAATAAGTGTGCAGTTCTCTGCTCAGATTCCCCTAGATTTCTCAAAATAGCAGCTGTGGCCAGTAGGAAGGGAAGTGGCTCCTGATCACCCTCTTCTTTAGGGATGACTGACTAGAGTTGATAGGAGGTGTCACCGCCAACACAGGCTCACCTCTCCCAGGGCTGTGACAGACTTAGTCATACCCGCATTTCATTGTACCACTTTTCCAGGTTCCCACAAACATGGGAGCCCAACTCTCTCTACCCAGCACGGAAATCTTCCTCAGGGTCCTCCAAGCATCTGCTCACCCAAGCTCTTCCCCCCTACAGTGTGTTTTTAAGTAAGCCATCAATTCAAGCACATCTCTTTTTTAAGAGTTACTTCGGTAGAGAAGGAGGTAGGCACCTCGAAAGAACAACTCTTATCAACCATCACCCCGGGGGGGGGGTTGCCCAAAACACCAAAGGGCTCCTCCCAGACACTCTCAGGCTGTTCCTCCCGCCCCTTCCCCACATCTGCAGTTTCAGAAACCAGGCCGTCCACTCCCAATGCACTTCAGCAGCTCAGCCTCCCCGGGACCCGGCCCTAGCACAGATGCAACTTCTGGTGCTGAGCAAGGTGCGTCTTGTAGCGGAAACCCTTGCCGCAGCCCGTGCACTTGTGAGGCTTGTTGCCGGTGTGGATGCGGCGGTGGCGGATGAGGTGGGAGCTCTGGATGAAGCTCTTGCCGCACTCGATGCACGTGTAGGGCTTCTCGCCCGTGTGCGTGCGCTGGTGCTGCGTGAGCGTGGAGAAGTCGCTGAAGCGCTTCTCGCACTGGCCGCAGCGGAAGGGCTTCTCGCCCGTGTGCACGCGCAGGTGGTTGACCAGGTGCGAGTTGCGCCCGAAGCCCTTGCCGCACTCGCGGCACACGTAGGGCCGCTCGCCCGAGTGCGTGCGCTTGTGCGTGAAGAGGTGCGAGCTCACGCTGAAGGTCTCGCCGCACTCGGAGCACATGTAGGGCTTCTCGCCCGTGTGCACGCGCTGGTGCTTCACCAGGTCCGAGCGCCAGCTGAAGCGCTTGCCGCACTCGCCGCAGCCGTGCGGCTTCTCGCCCGTGTGGATGCGCTGGTGGTTGGCCAGGTGCGAGCGGCGCACGAAGCCCTTCCCGCACTCCCCGCACGAGAACGGCCGCAGCGCCGCCGAGCCCGCGCCGCTGGCCGCCGCGTGCGCGCGCCGGTGGCTGAGCAGGTGGGAGCTGAGGCTGAAGGCCTCGCCGCACTCTGGGCACGGGTAGGGCTTCTCGCCCGTGTGCAGGCGCCGGTGCTTGAGCAGGTCGGCGCGCCAGCTGAAGCTCTTGCCGCAGTCCGTGCACAGGTTCGGCTGCTCGCCCGTGTGCAGCCGCAGGTGGTTGGTCAGGTAGGTGTTCCTGCTGAAGCCTTTGCCGCACTCCCCGCAGCGGAACGGCTTCTCGCGAGGGGGCCGGGCCAGCGCGGGCCCCGCCCCGAAGGCGCCGGCCACGCCCATGCCCACGCCCATCATCCCTACCACGGCTCCGCACTCGCCCGCCAAGCCGAAGGGCTCCAGGCTGGCCACCGCGGCCGCTTCAGCCAGGCGGTGGATGCGCTGATGCTGCAGGAAGGCGGCGCCCGGGCTGAAGCTCTCCCCGCAGTCCGGGCAGATAGTAGGCGCGTCCATGATGCTGGCCATGAGGCTGTCGAGTTCCCCGAGGTCCATGGCCATGGGGTGATGGAGCCGGTGGAAGCGGCGGTGGGCAGGCTTCTCACCCCGGTGTCGACCCCCCAGGGAGAGGTGACGCCTCCAGGGGAGCACCGGAGGGGGCAACTGCTCCTCTTCCTCTATCAGCCGGTTCTCCCCACCGCTTTCCTCCTCTTCCTCTTCCTCCCCCCGGGGACTTCGGGATATGCTGTCTGACTCTGACAGTCCTGGGAACAGCACCATGTCAGCCACACCAGGGTGGTCGTCCTCTTCTTCACGGAGGACATCCCCTTCTTCCTCACTCAGCAACCCCTCTGCAACAGACAAGTTAACAACTAGACCTGGTGTTCAAAGGTACTCCAGGGGAACTGCCCAGAAAGATTTTGAGCCAAAATAGTAATGTCCCACTCGGATACTCCCAGCCTCCTTACCCTATCTTACACTCCACCCTTTTTCCTACCAAGGACAATGCCCTCCTGCCCACTGCGGACCAGTCTTTTGGCAGACCCCACCCACCCACTAAATACCCCTGGCTCTGCTTAGCTGAACCACCTGAAGCCTATGGTCAGGTTTGTACCAGATGGAGACTCAGGAGATAGATCTCTCCATCTCCAGAAAAGAAAAGGGAAAAAAAATGCTCACATATACTTTCTACAGGAGAAGCCTCCACACACAGGTCAGGTAAATCACAAAAAGTAAAAGAGACCACTGGTACTCATCAGATCCTGGACTGACTTTTAAAACAACAACAACAACAACAAAAGAAAACGTTTGGTCCATCCTGAACAGCTTGAGAGCATGTCCAGCCTTTGACATTGCAATACCATGTGGCCATCTACAAAGTTTGTGCTCAGGAAACACACAGTCAAGTTTTAAGGGAAAAAAATCAGGAGAGATACCTTAGTCCTAAAGAGTTGTACAGGTTTGTGGACCTGATTTCAATACCTAGAACCTAAATTAAAAAAAAAAAAAAAGCCAAATGGGGTGTGGGGAGAGGGGAGGCAGAGACAGGCAGATCTCCCTGGGGTTTGTGAACTCCAAGCCAAAGAGACCCCCTGTCTCAAAATTCAAATTGGATGGCTCCTAAGGAGTAATGTCTGAGGTTGACATTATATAACAACCCACAGATTCATACAGACACACACACTTCATGTTTTAATTAAGTTCAGAGTTTTGTGTTGGGTAACAGTCACAGCTGTCCTCAGCAGCAGGTTGGACACTCCTGTGAGCAAACTGAACTCACCCTTGGCGAAAGAGGGATAGGTAAAGGATGACTGACAGCCTGGTACTGGTAAGACCAAGTTAGAAACTGGTAGAGGACATATACCTGTCAGGCTCTGGCTGCTTCCTCTCTAAGCAGAGGGCACTCTAGGAAGTTACTGGAGGGCTGTGTGCTTATGTGCACTGTAGAGGAGGGCAGTAGAGAGTCTGTAACTTTGTCATGGGGAAAGGAATGTAACTCCACAGTCCTGGCCATTAAGTGGTTCAGGTCATTTCCATCCCTGCTGTGTACCCTCAACAGGACAAAGCAACCAGTGCCCAAAGACGGAAACAAGGAAGTGGCTAGAGACCCATCATTTGCTTTCAGGTCAGAAATAGCAAGGGTGGTAGCTAGGAATGTGGGCACTTGGGTAATCAGCCTCATGAACACAGATAAGTCACTTAACCGCTAACTATGCTTATCTACAGAGGAAAATGATGAATTAACTAGAAATACCAATATACTTTGCTCAGCAAGGTGCTAAGTCTCTCTTGAATTTTTTTAAAAGATATTTATTCATCTATTATGTGTGTGAGTTTGTGTGTACCGCATACATGCGGGTGCCCACAGAGACCAGAAGAGGAAATTGGATCCCCTGGAACTGATTCCAGGTAGTCGTAAGCTGATTGATGTGGGTGGAACCGAACTCAGGTCTTCTTCAAGAGTAGCAAGTACTCTCAAACCACTGAGCCATCTCTCTAGGCTCCTAAGTCACTCTTGAAAGCTAACACTTCACGCCACTCCCGCAAAATCTGTGAGGTAGGCCCCCATATTGCCTGTGATTCTGTTGTAGTGTTGTTACAAGTGGTCATGGTAGCAGAACTATTTTCTGGAGAGGACAGTGTGCATGAGTGACCCTTTACTCAGACCAGCACCACTTCAGCGGTGGGTGATATTAAAGAAAACGACACTCACAGGACCGACATTGGGAAGGCCAAGTCAGTTGAGAATCCTGCTCACTGGTCTCTAGAGAGCCCTCCCCTAGCTCCTCATGGCATTGGTCCTGGGTGTATGCCAGAGGAACCAGGTGTAAACATGACAGGGGCAACTTCCATGATGCCCCAGCCTTCTCACCTGGACAGACAGTGGTTGCTACTTCCCTTTCTTGTGAGTCCCTTCTTAGATTATAATCCTGTGGGTTGGAGCCCATCTCCTGCTCCAGGTGACCTCTCTCTTCTGTGTCCTGTGGGTTAGAACCCATTCCTCTTTCTTCCAGGTCCTCTTCTCTGTCTTCAGAGTTCTCAAAGTCAGAACCCATCCCTCTATCTTCTGAATTCCGGTGTTCACACACACCCTGATTATCTTCTTGTTCCATCCAGCAAGAAAAGGGCAAAGGAGGTAACCAAGGACCCCTGCTCAGGCAAAACACAGAGAAGCAAAGGTTACATCAACCCGATTCAACCCTTTACTACATCTGGTCATGATCTCCCCACTTGATAAAACATCTAGAGCTGTAAGCACCACACAGCAAATCTGCTTACTCCCTACCACATTTGGGTGGTGGAGGAACAGTGACCTTCTGAGACCACTCATGGGACCAAAACTGAATCAGACCAGTCTATGGAGAAAATGTCGAAGTATCAGTTTACAACTTAACACTGAAGTAAGCATTGCTTTTTTCTTTTTTTTTTTTTTCATTTTTACTTTATTTTAACTCTGCAGTGCAGGGGATTGACACTGGGACGCCAAGCACTCTAATACATACATATATATATATATTCCAGCTAGTTAGTTATTATTCTGGAACAAGGTCTTACTAAATTACCCAGGCTGACCTTGAACTCAGTCTATAGCCCCAGTAGATCTTGAACTTCCCATCCTCTGCATCCTCTGCATTAGTCTCCCAAGTGGCTGGAATTCTAGGACTGTGACATTTTTCTTCTAGTTGTTTAAAACCATTTATATTTAGCTTTCTGACTCTGCACTTGTGCCTTCACCACAATTCTCTGCTCCTCAATAAGGGAAGTAAGTCTGATGCTATCACTGACACATTTAGCACACGTGGAACCACCACAGGCCCTGTTCATCTGGGCACACACTGAACCTTGGTTTTGAGGTTTTGTTTTTTTTTATAACCTCCTTCGTATAAAGGTAAGCAATTCTGATGCCATTGGTTTGGGGTAGAAGAGGCTATGATGGCATGTTAAACCCTAGACTACTCTGGATACCTCTAAACACTGTCTTTAGGAGAGGAAAAATCACTTTTACGGCTGAGAAAACTTAAAGCTAGAAGAAAAGAAAAGCCCTAATAACAATTCTCCCTAGTCTATGAAAATTCTAGTATAGGCAAGAAGCCACCTTTGCTGTTTCAAAATCCTGTGTTTTCCTTCCTTTTGTGAAGTCTCCCCTTCAGAAGCCTGTAACATTCTTACAAGTATTTAGTTAATTATTGGAGGGCCTTTATGGAGCAGAGGGAAAGTACACTCAGGATACAAGAATAACAGCACCAATATAGCAACTTCTTATCTAACACCACATCTTCAAAGACACACTCAGCCTGGCTTTGTTCAAGGATCTGCTACACCTGTAGAAGTAGGCCAAGATGATTCAAGTTGGGGCAAGTCTTTTGGAAGCAAGAGAGAGAGATGCTAGGGCTTGCTGTGTTAAAAGCCACCTCCATAGTCTAACTATATTTGTTGCAATATGTCAGAGACAAATTTAAAAGGAACATGTACCAGGGACAACTGGTAAACCTACCAAAACAGCCCAAAATGTGAATTACAGGGAGAAAACATCAGATTCTGAAGCCCTCTGTGGATGTCAGGTTTGTATCTCAAACTCAAAAGGCCCCCTGTCAAGGCTAGGCAACTGAGCCTAAAATAATTTTTTTCTGCCACCCCTTATGTTTGCAGCTTAGCTCAAGGAAGAAAAACCAGAATGAGGATTTGGTCTGTGATTTGAAGGACAGCAATCTCCAAGCTGGACTATTAAGAATAAGGCTGGCAGATTGGATCCCTTGCATCAGAAAAGGAGATGGCAGGAGTAGTGGCTGGGGATGTGGCACAGGTGATAAAAACTTGCCTATCACGCACAACACAAACCGTAAGTTCAGACCCAGGCACCACATAAAACCAGATGTGCCCATGTGTAACTGTGAGCCTAACACTCAGGAGGTGGAGGCAGGAGGATCAGAAGCTCATACAGTGATTCACAGGGCAACTGAGCTACAGGAGAGATCCCATCTCAAAAGAAAAAAAGCCTAAAATATAAAGAGCAAAAAAAGTATGGTGAGCACAGATGAAGGATGTTCCATCCTTGGCAAGGAGCCTTCCCTCCTCTCCCATCTCCCAAGGCAGCCCTGGCTTTGGTGTGAAAAGCAGGAGTTATAGGTAGAGGAAATCCCTCCACTGGGTCGGGTGGTCCCAAGGCCAGTCAATTAATCTCTGATTGTTTCAGTGGAAAGAGGGTAATGCTACTTAACCTCTCTAACAGGGAGAGTGTCAAAAAGAAACTAATTAAAAAAGAGCTTTGGAAAATATCAGAGAGTAGTTAATGCCTTGGGCTTGACTTCTGTGAAATCTGTGTGTCATTCCCGTCTGCCGGCTCAGTGCACCTCTCAAAGACACAGGCTCCTCGAGATTTTGGCAGATGCACCACCCTAACAGCACCTCAGATCTTTCTCATTAATGATGATCTACTCCTTACAGTGGAGCCCTTCCCTTAAGTGTCCTGAGGAAGCTTCTGTGTCAGAGCTCAGTCAAGAGTAGCCTGCAGGGTGAGAGTGGGGGGTGGTGTCCCCTTTGGAAGGTAGGTCAACTAAGTTTCAAACACATTTTCTAATAGGAAGAGAGGGATATTAGTATAGCCATGAACTTCCTCTGAGGTATATTCCACAGGAGACTTCGTCTCCAGTCACACAGATCAGCACTCTTTTGCATCCTGGAGATTAGACTGAACACACAAGTGTATCGCTTGACTCTGCACATACAGTGCACCTCAAGGTGGGGGATGGGCAGGCAAGCGGAGGCTTATTGGTTTGCTAGTGTGAAAGGGTTTAATAGAGGACAGATCAATGGTTTCTGACAGACTGAATGCAGCAAGAGAAAAGGAGTCAATAAGGGTACACCAGAAACCCCCAAAACTAAAATAGCAAGATCAGGGGCCCAGCACCGCTCAGAGGTGACTGCAGCTCACCTCCTTGAAGGATAGGGCATGGCAGTCCAACCTGAGGTGCAAGGGGTACAGCTTTACCCTTGAACTCTTTAAATGACAGCTTCCCGGAGAGCAAGAGCCAGAGAACGCTCTGCTTGGTGACTTCCTGTGTGCCCAGAGATCAGATCACAGGCAGTAGCACTTTTTCTCTAACTTCAAAGAGAGCCAGAGGGCCACCATCTGAATTCAGACTGCCACACAGAATCAAGGCAGGCTCTAAGATCCGAAAGGAATCCTTCCTGACACTTACCCACCAGGGAGGGGGGGTTCAGAACATTATGGAAAGGAGGAGAGCCCCTACCCGAAGCAGCAATGTGCACAGACAGATTTGTTTTAAAATGACTTGGGGGTGGAAAACTGGAAGTCTGTACCTGCTGCCCCACCACAGACACACCTACAACGACACAGATTCAGTCCCACTCACACCATCCAGACCTGCACTGTAGGCAGCTGTCAGGCAAGGGTGGAAGCTATTTAGAGGTAAGGATAGGTGGCCAAGATACATTACTTGATGAAAAGCCACAGCTGGTTTAAAAAATATGCCATTTTCATTAGTATAGGCACAGTTAGATATACCTTAACACACATACATGCAGGCTCAGCAAGGGAGGCCAGGAGATCATTATTAAAATGTTAGCCATCTCTGGGTCATTTCTAGGAGGCTTCTGGCTATTAACTCTTATCTTACCAAAACCCATTGATGTAGGCTATTTCTGACTTCACAGACCAGAAGCAAGAATAGAAGTGATTATTCCGAAGTCCCACACACATGGTGAAATGGCAAAGCATGGTTGAGATCCAACCCACCTTCACAGACAGCTTCTGGTGCTTTGAGTCGTCTTAGATGTTTTTTGTATGCTTCTGCATTCCCTACGGTAAACGTATTTTTTTAAACCAGGAAAAACGGCTATCTCTTATACTGACCAAATATGTTACAGAAAAGCCTGTAATTATTCTGGAAGCAACAGAAAGGCAGGCAGAGTAGATACGATTTCATTACTCCTGAAGACTTACTTTTGAGAGCTGCTCTCTATTCGCTGTGGTGTAACCAAAGTGTCAGTTGGTAAGATATCCAAGCACATTTTGTTCCAGCTCCTTTCTTACTCGTTCTCAAAAACCAGCAACATTCTTTTAGGCTCAGCTAGGATTGGATAATGAGTAAGCAGCCTGCCAGCATGATGACTCTGTAGCCGGACTGACCCGTGTTTGAATTGTCTGCTCTCAGCCAGCTACTAGACTTCATGTGAGTCACATGACCTTGCCAGCACTGTGTCCATGAGAACAAGGATGCTGCCTCCTCCTTGCAGGGTCATTCTGAAAGCCTGTGAAATTACCATTTGTTAAAGCCGATGATGCTTAGACGCAGAATAGACAGAAGTCAATGTCTTGACTTGAACAATCGCACACTAAGGTCACGATCCACAGCTATGTCCCCTGGGAATAGACTTTTGTCAGCTTCAGGCAGAATTTCCCTCAGCCTTGTTGCTGTTAATAAACAACTCACCAGGTGAAGACAAGACTTGAGAGGAAGACTGCTTAAGGAAGCTGAATACAGGGTGAAAAGTTTGTAGTTGCTGAAAACCCATTGTAAGCACAGAACACTGGTCTAAAGCACTGGTTCTCACCCTTCAGTTCCTCATGCTGTGCTGACCCCAACCATAAAATTATTTTGCTACTTCATAACTGTAATTTGGCTACTGTTATGAATTGTAATGTAAATATCTGATAAGCAGATGGTCTTAGGGTGTTCGACTCCCAAAGGGGTCAGGACTCACAGGTTGTGAACTGCTAGGCTGAACAAACCCCAACTTGCACCGTCTGTAAGGGAGCCTGCTCCCCAAGTAAGAACAGATAGGATTTTATTAAGGGGAAAGAGCAGAGGAGAGGGAATGGTCCGGCAGGAAAAATTAATTGCACATCTAGTTCTGGCAGCTTACAGAGGCAGAGGAGCAGCAAGCCCTGATGGGACAGACCCTGGTACAGCCAGCACTGCCTCTGTGCTGTGTTCCTCGGGGCCTCTCAGAAAGAGGCTGAATGTGCCCGAGTCTTGGACAAATGGGTAAGCTGATCGATCCAGAGAGGCACTATGGTCAGTTTTATCAGACAATTTCAGCTCCCTTGTCACGATGGCCCCAAAAATATCCCCTCCACTTTCATACAACTGCAACCAGGGAGTGGCTGGGCACCTCCCTAATACTCCTCAATCCCAAGTTTCTAGAACTTACAAATTTGCATGTCCTTTGCTCTTCTTCCATGGTCCCAACTTAAAAAGCATACCACAAACCCTTACATTAACTATGAAAATGTTCAAGAGCTTTTAGACACACTCAGCCTCATCTTAAGGGCATCTGAAATGCCCAGTCGGCACACTTAGAAGACACTGCTGAAGGATGGAGGGATGTGATCTCATAGCTTTTGTGGTCTTGTTTGTTAACAGTGTGGTCTCTAGCCCAGGCTAGCCTCGACCCTGAGGTTACAGGTACTCTCATGCCAGGCTTATGTGGCACTGAGAACTGAACCCAAGAGATCAAGCATGTTATGCAAGCACTCAGTCAACGGAGGTGCATCCTACCCACAAAGTCTCTAAAAAGGAAGAGAAGGCTGGCTCAAAGGGGTGAGAAAGTCAGGAGCAGAGAGGAAATCAGGCTTTGACCTGGGTTTACTGACAAATCCAGCCCCCTCTGGAGCTACCTTCAAACTAATCATTTTGATCAGGAGCCCCACCTCTTTATAGATCAGATCTAACCTATGGATGGGGCCAGTCAAGCCCATACCACCCCAGCACCTTCGTGGATTCTATAGAGAGAAGTCAAGGCCAGAAGTAGCACCGAGTGACAGAGCACTGACAACTCCCACTCTCTGTGGCATCCAGAACTCCACACTGCCCTGCCACCTCTGGGACAGCATGGGCCTGGAAGAGATCAGAGACCAGCTATGATAGGCCAGGCGGGGAGGCAGTGTCCCATTTGAATGGACTTATGCAACTTACCCTACAGTTGGTCCAGGCCCTCTCCATTGACTCTAGCAGCTACTGGGAAACTGGGTGATTCAATTTGTGTCAAGAACATCGACTATGTGGCCCATACTCTAGGTAGAGTTAGGACTCAACTGTCTCATAGCAAATGGGGGCTGCTGGCAAGAAAGGCTTGTGACCTGGAAGAGGCAGGCTAGACCTGGAGCATCTTACCCACTCCCTCAGACCTTGGGTGGACAGGAGTCATGTGTGGAGGCCACTGCCAGGTGGCAGGCAGCCAGGCCAGCAGAGTCGTCTTGTCAGGGAAAGGAAGCAGTTACTGGGCAGTGGGCCAGGGGTGGCTCCATTCAGCAGCCTCCAGACTGAAGCGCCTTTCCTGTCTCCTTCTCATCTGGGGGCCCCTTCCTTACCTCCTCAGGAGTAAGCCAGGGTGCCAGCCGCAGCATCTAGAAGCTCCCCCTGCCGCTTCCCATGGCCCAAGCCTACCACTCTCTCCTAAGGGATAGGTTCCATATAAGACTCCATGCAAAGACATCCAATTTGGAAGAGGATCATAAAATAACTTCAGCCAGCAGTTCAAAAGGCTGGATTCAGAACAATTAGTGGGATCCAACTAGGGACTCCAGGGGTTAATAATTTGTCCATCTTCAACAGCAACTAAGTAAAACTAAGTAAAAGAGTAAACAGTTGACTTGCCTCTCAGGGGGTATGGTCTCAGAGTCCCGACTTCTTACTGGCCAGCTCACAGTCAGGACTCAGGGCAAAATCACCATACTGGACAGGAGGGGGTCTCTGGTGAGCAAGGAGCAGTTTCACCATCCTCCTCCTATGTGTCACATCCAAAGAGCCAACTGAACCTCCCCTTGACTCCCTTTCACAGACACAGACCACCCAACCCCCAGTGCCAGCCTCCCTAGTGGCAGACTGATGCACAGAGTGAACCTGAGCTTCAGGCAGAGAACAGCAGAAGATGACTGCAACCAAGTGCTGACCACTCTCCAGACGGGAGAAGCCAGAATAAAGGGAAAGGAACATAGCTTGTAGGAGGCCCTGAGTTCAGTTTCCATACACACACACACACACACACAGTGAGAGAGACAGAGAAACGCACAGTGTTCTCAGAGCTAGGTATTTCCTGTCCATTGCCTAGCACAGGACTCCTCAGTTTGCACAACTTATCACACGTGTCAAGCCTCCACCATATGACCACCATCCAACTTCTTGTAGACAAGAATAAGAATTAGTTAATACGGAGACAGATCCTGAGTGGAAGTTAGATTCTCTGCCTTCAAATGAGAATTCATGAGCTGGATATGCGTACCTTAACCCCAGCATTTGGAGGGCTGAGACAGGAAGCCAGTCTCCACTACACAGTGAAACCCTGACTCAGAATGTCATAAATGTTTAAGATCTTCATGCAGGAACTTAGCCACCCATACCTTCTGTTTTACTGATAGTCTAGCTGATATACAGGAATACCTTGTGTTCGTATTTCACCCCTGGTGATTGGTATTTTACTGTCTGCTTTTTGGCTTTTTCATTTCTTATTTAGTAACAGAAACCTTAGGCTGTCTCTAGCAGGCTCCTCTTCTAATATCTGCTCAGCAGCTGGCTTATCTGTTCAATGTATTTCATAAACATATGGACCTTGAAAAGCTCTTAAACTTTTATGTTTAAGAACAAACTGAGATTGAGAGATAGCAAATGTCTGGGTTAGAGACCAACAGGCAGATGGATAGAAGAGGCGTGTCCCGAATCTCAGTTTCCTGATGGATGGTTCCTCCAACCATCTTTGCATTCTCTTAATACAAAAACCACTTAAAGACAGACAGCTGGTGCTGGGTGTGGCAGCACACATCTATGATCTTGCCATGGGAGGCTGGGGCAGAGGCATTGAGATTTTTAAGACCAGCCTACATAGCAAGACACACCCCACCTCCCAAAAAAGGAAAGTCAAGATAAATCTGTGACATACTCTGGTCTGCCCAAATCTCATGCTATATCAGGGTTTTTCCGGAGGAAACAGAAACAGTAGGATGTATGTATATTTAGAAGGAGATTTATAATAAAGAATTAGCTTATGCAGTTTTGAAGGTTGACAGTTCCAAAATCTGCCCTGAAGAGGAGACATCATAGCAAAGGGCTAGAAATACCCTCCTTGCTCAGGAAGAACAGACTTTTGCTCTACTTAGACCTTTAACTGACAGGAGGAGGCCCAATCACATGGTAGATGCCAGTATGCTTCACTCAGAATCCACTGTCTTAATTGTTAACCACAT
The DNA here is from genome assembly GCA_026225945.1 of Cricetomys ansorgei. Classification (NCBI taxonomy): domain Eukaryota; kingdom Metazoa; phylum Chordata; class Mammalia; order Rodentia; family Nesomyidae; genus Cricetomys; species Cricetomys ansorgei. The sequence goes on from JAMJFZ010001038.1 coordinate 30,744,239, forward strand.
CCAGAACCACCTTCATGGAGTGATTAAGAATAAAGTACAATGGAATACATGGGGATGTCATGATGAAACTTCGTAGGCTAACCTAACAAAGCTCACTGCGTGTGTGTATGTGTGTGTGTGTGTGTGTGTGTGTGTGTGTTTGCACATGCACACCATGTGAGATCAGATTACAACTTGTGGAAGTAGGTTCTCTCCTTCCACCATATGGGGATGGGACTCAGGTCATCCATCTTGGCAGCAATCATTTTTACCCAGGAAGCCATCTCAACAGCTCCTAAAAAACAATTAAAAGAATAATAATCCCACCCCACTTCAAATTTACCAATAAAAGCATCGTATGTGTCATGAAAGCCACAATATATACTGGATACAGTTTGTGTATTGTGTGCTGAAGAGGAAGGGTGTGGGGAGAAGACTCAAGATTTATCTTAAAATTAATCTACAGACCAGAGAGGCTGAGGTAAGAGATCCTGGCCAGCTTGGGCTACACAGTGAGTGCCAGGCTAGCCTGGACCACACAGCAAGACTCTGTTGCAAAAGTAACGAAAATTCTCAAAATGGGGAGAGAGCTCCCTAGACAAGTGTAGACATGTAGACATAGCAGAGAGAAAAAATTAATAACTAATACGGAAGAACAGACTTGGAATGCAGATGGGATATATCTGATGAGACTTGCTCATCAACAGCCTGGTCCTGGAAGTACTGATGCTGGGATTCCATGACAAGGTTTGGGGTGGGGGATGGAGTCAGGTGATCTCAGCAAGTTTCCCAATCCAGATGATCCTATGATCCTGTTTCCCCTTCATAGCAAATAAGGAGAGAAGGGTGTGGGGCTCAAGGGTCTGAGGCAGACATTCTGTCACCCGGCTTCCCATGGAGACTCAACAGGAAAAACTACCATTCTACTCCTCTGCCCAAAATAACTGTGTGGTGTTACTGATGAGGAATGGCGGCCTGTTCCAGCTTGGTGCATTTCAGCCGGGTAAGTGACACCTCTGCATGTAATCAGCCAGGGCAGAATCCAACAAGTGGGAAGCAGGAGAAATGCAAAGCCATCCGATGCCCAAGTGTTCCTGCATCATCAAGTCTTAAAACTCCACAGCTAGATTGTTTTAAACCCAAAGTAAAAAAACCAACCAAACAAAAAAAACACCCAAAAGCACTTTTTTAAAACACTACCCACTCTTACTCTTCTTTCCTTAAACATAACAGAACACACAAAACCTAGAAACTGTGTGAGACACATGATCCAGTTTCTTTTTGTTGTTTTTTTTTTTTGGGGGGGGGGTTTGTTTTTGCATTTTTGTTTTTTGACACAGGGTTTCTCTGTGTAGCTCCGGCTGTCCTGGAACTCACTTTGTAGACCTACCTGCCTCTGCCTCTCAAGTACTGGGATTAAAGGCTCACACCACCTCGGCCGGGCTATGATCCAGTTTATCAAGATGACAGTGACAAAAACAGGAAGAAAAAGATAATAAAAAGGAGAAAGGAGGGAGCGAAGTCCAAAGGTCAAGCATGCAAGTAATATATCAACCAACCTCAACATTCTTTACAGAATCCCAACTCAGACTAGCGAACTACACAACTCTAAGTGGTTGGGTGTGGTAGTGCGCACCTATAACTCAGCACTTGGGAGGAAGAGAAAGGGAGACTAAAAATTCAAGCTAGCCATGTCATGGTGGTTCTCATCTTTAATCCCAACACTTGGGAGGCCAAGGCAGGTGGATTTCTGTGAGTTCCAGGCCAGCCTGGTTTACAGAGGAGTTCCAGGACAGTCCAAGTTACAACAGAGAAACCCTTTCTCTGAAAAACCAAATAAATAAATGAATAAAATAAAAAAGATAAAAATTCAAGGCTAGCCTGAGCTACACAGTGAGGCTCTCTCAACCAACGCCAAAACAGATTATGAGACAACCAAGGAATTATGAATGCCGACCAGATATTTGATTTCAAGAACTGTTCGTTTTTACAATGCTGGTATTTCAATAACTTCACACAGTTGTTTATCTTCAATATATGAACTACTCACTGATGAAATCACGCATCTGGAATTTGCTTCAACAAGATTCCAAGGCAAAGAGGATCAGGCAGAGGTGCAGATGAAACAGAATAGGCCATATATCAGCTACTGCTAAAGTGGTGTACATCTAAGTTCCTTATTCTACTCTACCCACCTTTGTATTTGTTAGGTAGAAAACCTGCGTACACCCATAGGTTAGTGCCGCTGTTCACCTTGGCCAGAGAAGCTTCTCTCTGCAATGTGCAGAAGTACAGAAACTCATAATGCTGAGCCTAAGTGTCTACTGCTCTAAGCGGAATTGTCTTTATCAATCCCTGCCCATCAAGGCTCAGGAAACACTGAAGAAGAAGGGTTGGAAAAAATGTAAGCACCAGAGGATGTGAGGGAGCGCTGTGAAGTGCTGTCTTGGGAACATGGCATGGCCTTTGTGCTCATGAGCTCGCTGCAGCCCTGGCTGCCTGCACAAGATCAAGTCCACAAGATCAGTCAGCACCGATGGGCAGCACTAAGTGGACTCAGTGGTTCATTAACCAAAGAGAGAGGGCAAGAATGGGGGAGCACTGACGTGCTGGGAGTGCCTAGCGGGAGTAAGGAGGAGGAGGTAGGAGTCCTGGGGGAGTGGGAGGATTTGGGGTGTATATGATCAAGATGTATTTTTTTCATGTATGAAATTGTCAAAAAATGATACTCTATTATAAAAGGAAATAGGCCATTTTTTCTAAGTTAATATAGTTCTATACTCATTCAAATTCTAAGCAAAACATAATAAAATGTCAGAGATTTCCAAAAAAGGAATGGCCTATTTCTATAAATTATGACAAATCAGTAGAGACCACTATGCTTAATACTGAACTGAGCTCCTAGGAACTGAGGCCTGGGGACAGTAAAGAAACTAGGAGGAAATAAAACTTTGATGCTTTTTGATCTTTTATTTTTGTAATACCCCAAAATAAAAATAGGTATCCTTGGGCTAGAGAGACAGCTCAGAGGTTATTAACACTCACTGTTCTTGCAGAGGACCTGAGTTCAGTTCCTAGCCCCTGTGATGGGGTGCTCATAGCCACCTATAACTTCAGCTGTAGGGGAACCAGCACCCACTTCTGGCCTCTGAAGGTATCCAACACATAGATAGAAACAAAAATAAAAATGTAAAAATAGTAGCTGTTGTGTACAAAAGAGAATTGGAACCCTTCTTCTGCTTTCAGCTACATTTACATTGTTCAAGAGAAGAACACTGTCAGCTCGGTGCTTACTAATTTCTACCGGCAACTCTAGACTCAAAACCAAAGCGCAGTGAACTGGTTGAAAGTCCAGGTGACAGTTCTGCAAAGAGACTGCCATAAACTCTGGGACTGTCAAACTGAAGAAATGATGTGAGTGTCCAACAACAGGAAATCCATCAATGATCTTCTAAGTGAATGATAAAGGTGTACAAAGAAGAAAAGAAAAATTACAGTCGCAGTTTGTGGGGGGGAAAAAAAACAGTATTTCCATGAGATGAACCCTAATGGGACAGATTTACTTTGCTAGCTAAACCTGGGAATTTTGTTTGTTTTATTTCTGAGACTGGGTCTCACTATGTAGCCCAGGCTGGCCTCAAACTCTTGATTCTTCCTGCCTCAGTCTCTCGGGTGCTAGAATTATAGGAGTGTACCACCATGCTCAGCTTCTGGGAACTTTGAAATGTAGATCGTGTCCTCCTTGGAGAAGCCTGGAGGATATGAACCAGATTTACTCATTGCATGTCACAAACAAAGCAGCTAGAAATTTAGACAGCAAAAAAACTCATAGTTTCTGGAACAAAGATGTGCTCACAGGACTGGCTTGCCTCCAGAAAGTGATGCATCTGTCTTGGAAGTGTTCAGGCCTCATTCATAACTTGAACACCACAGTTACTAATTCATTCAGCAGGCTCTGTTCTTTGTGTCCCTACTCCCCCGGTTCTTCGGATCTTCATACTCCAGAGGGAGCAATAATACTACACAAACTTGTAAACACAGTAATTTTTTTTTCTTGAGCATGGCTTAGAAGTCCTCAGAGTCCAGGAGCCCCCCTGTACATGCTTCCATCTAATGGGAAGGCCCACAGCTTTTTCTAGGACTCTAAAGGATGCATAGAACAACATTAAAATTAAATAAAATCCTATTATAAGCTACTACCATTACTAAAGGCCTCCTGATACATTTATTATCATTAAAATATTTCATGAATGGGTCAGGGTAGTTTGGAGAAGAGAGGGAACAATTTTACCATTATGTTTGGCAAGATACTTGGTTGGGCTAGTGGAGAAGAGAAAATAGTAGCAGTGAATCCAAAACCAGGCAGTAACAGACAAAAATACCAGCAGAATCAAATAGGATAGAGAAAAAGGGTCCAGGAAGTGTAAATGGGACAAATGCTCTCAGCAAGCTCACCCAGCAGCCAGACAATGGAGATTCCGGAGGGCTAAGTGAATTGTCCATGAGCACACAACCCAGTGGCAGGCACGAGCCTAAGTCCAGGGCCTATCAACTTTTGCTCCAGTCACCTTTGATACTCCACCCAGCATAACCAGGGCCACTTGGCTAATCACACCGGCAATGGGGGCCTTCCAGTAGCACTAATGTGCCTGACTTCCATTTCCTAGTCATGTCTGCTGTATAACAGATGCCCTCAGCGATGAAGGCTGCTTCAGAGTCTCTAACATACTACCCCTCTGGGCTATACCGAATTCACAAATTTGGCCCTAGAATTTGTAGGTTCTATTAGCTCTATTACTTCTATTACTCAGGAAGTGAGTCAAATCACATTCATCAACGCACAATCTACCCAGCACGCAGATGCTTTGTTAGTTAATTTCCATCCTTAGGAAAAAAGAATAGGAAAAAAGAATAAAGTCTTGCCAATGTCACCAACCCATTCCTAACAAGTCTTCAAAATGTTAGCGAAGTTATCTTACCTGCAAATGATATCCTGGAATACCTGGTCAAGTGGGATCTTTTTTTTTAAAGATTTAGTTGTATTAGTCTTTAATGTGTGTCTGTGTGGGGGTACTACAGGCGCTCACAGAATCTAGGAGGAGGGAGGCAGAGCCCCTAAGACTGGAGTTACAGGCAGTGGTGAGCCACCCAATGTGGGCACTGGGAACCCAACTCAGGTCATCTGGAGGAACTGTAAGAAGTCTCACAGGACCAATCTCCAACCCCTAGAGGGAGATTCTAAGAACTATAAAAAACCTCCAAAAGTGAGGGCATAAATAGAAAATGCATCTAGATCAAGAATCCAGTTCGTTCAGTCTGCAGTGAACAATTCCTCAGACTCCCCCTTGGATCCATGGCATCGTTCCGCTTGTCTTAACAGCATCCTCCTCCTTATCTGGGCGGCTCCAGGGAAGTCAGCCAGGTGGCAAGGCCCGATGACTACAAAGTAATTTTGCTGAAGAGACTGCAGTCATTAATAATGAGAGAGTCTCACACATTTTATATATTTAAAAGAGAGAAAAAAAACTATTTCCCAGGGAAGAAAAATGAAGCCCAACAAATATAAGTTCTTGGTTTGAACGCATAAAGGTAGTGAGTAGGCAGAGCATCCCCAGTCACCCGGTTCTTTTACAAATAAATGATCTCTCCTGCATCGGATTCTCCCCTGACCCCTTCTGTCATGGTCATGCTCTGCCTGCAGTAACCACATTTTGCAGGGCAACACCTTCCTTCTTCCTATTTTCATGTTCTCTTCCAGACTCCTGCCAACTTCTATTTCTATGTTACTATTATGATTAACTTTCCTCTTTAAAAATAGAAAATAATCTTACATGTTTCGTCTGACCCTCTAAAACGGTCCCTGACAAACCAGGCTGTGGATTGTCTATAGTTTTCACTCAAGAAACAAAACTTCCTGTTGACTTTTAAGTTGTTTGAATTAACAGTGACTTAAAGAAGTATTACGGTAAACACTGAATGACTCTAAGTCTTCCGCGTGACATGAGAAAGAAAAGTCTGGGTTGGAATGTGACTATCGAGAGAACGGACAGACAGTGCTGGCTATGCCATCTTAAATTATCTTTATCCCCCTCGGTGCTGGTGATTGAACCCAGGGCTTCATCCGTGCTTGTCAAGTGCCCCAACACTGAACTACCCACACAGCCTCATCCAAAAGAAAATTTAAGACATTCTTTCATTCAAACTATGAAGCCTTGCTATTAAAAGGGGCTACAGGCTAACCAGTCCTGCAGCATCATTTGCCTAAAGCCAGTCATCAAACTTTACTGCACGTCTTCCTAAAACGTCATTTGCTTTCTTTCCAAAAACAAATCTTGCAGACTACTCACTGGGAAATGAAGAAACGTTACCAAGGCACATGGTGAAGGCTAGCATCACTACCATGCTCCCTAGTTCCCCAGGATCCTGGGTGTTCAGCGCTGAGCTGACTTCCAACATAGAAGCAATTGCAGATGTTTCGTGTGCAGGCTCACATTGATAACAGTGTTGTTCTTCTGTCTCCCGGATATCACGGTTTCTCCCCCTTCATCTCACCAGCAGCACTGAGTGCTTGCCATGTAACCAGGACTCAATCACCAGCCTCTAGATTCCTGCTGAACACTACCTCAGAATTCTTCCTTTGTTTGGCCTCTGTGAATCTGTGCTCCCCTCGTTCATTATTCTCACGCTCTGCTCTCCACCCTGTCTGCTCTCCTTAATTCCTAAAATGCCATAGCAACTTTTGATGATCTTTCTTATTTTTCCTGTGGCCATCAGCCCAATTATTTCACTTATTCCTCTAGTTTTAAACCAGAGGCAGCACAGATTTGAGCCTTTCACCCCAACCCCTATCCTGCCCTACCAAGCCACATCCCTACCTGAGGAACTTGACACTCCTTTCAGTCCAGAAATGCTGCTCAACATACTCTATGTATTGAAGAAAGCACAGACTGAGGAATCAACAGGCCTGGGTTGACACTGCAAGTCCTGGGACACTGGGACAGTTACTATTTCACACCTTCAAGTCTCCATCCCCTCTTCTACACAATGTGTAAAAATAATTTCAATGAAGTTACCATACAGTAGGGAAGAAAATCCCCCTACTGAACATTATATCCTACTAAGTAAAACCCCCAGTTTCAGTTGAGTTGTTGAGTTGTTGATAAAGGGGTCTCATAGATCTACCAAACACTATAGGCTATTGCTAATACCATGGGTTACCCTCCATAACTTGGACAGTAGGACCTTATTAATGAAAGTACTACTTACTTAAGTATTCAAATGGAGAAACTGAGCTGGTGCCCAATTAGAAGCTTTTCCCCTACAGTCTAACAGTCATAGTGCTGGAAGTTACTATGCATGTTACCAAAAGAGAAAAGTAATCATTAAACTCATCCAGCTCTGTGAACAGCAGAGACCTGTGTGCACGATATACTGATGCAATAGTCGCACAAATGATACAGGAGTGACCAACCACTCTTTAGGTCCATTTTATGAGATGGAACCCACCTCTGAAACTGTTAATGAGGCCAAGAACCTGAGACTAGACAGGTCACGGGCCCCAGGGGAAAACCTACTGCCATTATTCTGCTAAAGGAACATAGCAATAAAATTACTCCTAATCGCATGTTGCTATACACATTAGCCAGTGTATCACTCAGCTCTTATCAAAGAAGCTTCTTCTTGCAGTAGGTGGGCATTAACACAGAACCCCACAACTGGACAGTGTGCAAAGTTTGAGTACTCAGCTCTAAATGGGATGTCGTTATCAAATGCCTCCCCTCAAGGCTCAAGGATCTGTGTGGAAGCAGAGGGAGAACCAGCGTATGAGCCAGAGGTGGTAGATGACTCCAAAAGAGCAGTGTCTTCAAGACACGATAGTGCCAATACACATATGAACTCACAAAGACTATGACGGCACGCATAGGCCTGCATGGGTTCAAATCTGACAAAATCCCCACGCTGAGAAGAAGATGAAGAAGATGCACATGGATAAAACCTTGCATATTTAATAATGTTACCACTGTACAAATGGGGGAAAAGTGTTTAATGTTTCTAGACCAACATGGCTGTTAATTTCTGTATAATCCTAACTTCACATAGTAGACCTCGGCCCTTTGAGGAACCTTCCCTCAGTTTACTCTAACATTTTTTTCTTAATCATGGTCATATATATAATTTACTAGGGATGTAGTTTAGTGGCAGAATACTTGCCTAGCAGGCAAAGGACACTGGGGGTTGATCCTCAGTGTAACTAGAAAGCAAAACAAATATATGTGAATGTATATATATTATGTTTATAATGATCATATCTACCTGCTGTCTCTCCCTTGCCTTACCACCTCTCAACTAGCTGTAAGTTCTTTGTGTAAACTAGTTGGGTTTTATTCACTTTGGTGATTACTCCACGTGAGTTCTCAAAAGTTTCTTAAAACATACAAAATTTGGTATAAGCATTTCATTGCCTCTGCCTCAAAAGGAATAGTTAAGAAAAAACTAGGAAATCCAGTGACCTGGCCAAGATCACATCAAGTAAGACAGAACTACGAAAAAACTTTAAAACTTGGCATTCTGTGTGTGTGTGTGTGTGTGTGTGTGTGTGTGTGTGTAAAGAGGAGGAGGGGAGGGCACTATGCAAACACCAAGAGGCACCTGTGTCTAATGTGAACCCTGTCTATATGGAGGGAAGCGATTCCCCGACAGTTCTCTTTTGTTTTTCTTACTAAAATTAGAAATGTATCAATTTCCTCATATCTCATGTTCCTGCATCCAATCGTCAAACAAGAAAATCCTGTCCTATGGGTCTAGAATCACGCTCTGATGCCAGAGGTGTCTGGATGATACAGATGTTCTGAATCTCACTGATGTTGATGTTAGCAGTGATCAGTGCAGCAACCACAAGTACTTAAAGAAGTGTGGAAAGATTACATGCCACATAGGAAGTGGGACCAGAAATAGCCAACAAACCACAAACTCAAAATCGATAAGTCCAAGTGAATGCCTCTTGGGAAGTACGGAAAGGAAAACAAATGGTTCCTATGGTAATAACAGACTGATTAAAATCCATTAACATTGTTCTTTTGTATTTTATGTGTCTGAGCACTTTGCCTGCGTGTATGTTTGTGCACCATGTGCTTGCATGGTGCCCTCGGAGGCCAGAAGAGGGTACTGGATCACCTGGAACTGGAGTTACAGGTGATGTGAACCAATGTGAATTGAATTTGGGTCCTCTGCAAGAGCAGTAAGTGCTCTTAATTGCTGAGCGATCCTTCCAGACACTTATTAAAAAAACAAAAAGGAGTAAGAAGCAGTTATTTCTTCAAATCTAGCTCATAGTCTTGTCTCCTGTTCCTAGGATAAAACAGATTTTGTATCTGGCATATCCACACCCCCCAGAGAAGAAAAAAAGGAACATTCAGATATAATTATAGATACTGTAGTGCCCTCATGGGAGGCCCACACAGTTGGGTCTAGAGAGCACTTACACCACCAGCCCTGGCATGAGGAGTTGGTGGGATCCCTGGTCCCTCCCCTCTGTGCTGACAGACCACAAGCCACAGTAAAACTCTACCCACTCTAAAAGGCAGGCTGCAATTGGAAGAATTGCTTACCTAAGTCCCTGTTCCCCGGAATATGCCTATTCCAGTATCCCTGTCTTAATCAATGACCTTTATCCCTGAGTACCAAAGACTCTCCCCTGCCTGAACCCCATAAATGTAATGACCCTTGCATTAAACATGGGAAAGAAATATGCTCCTCTGACAGCCTCTCCTGAGAGTTTTGGTCTCACTCTCACTGGCTCCAGGCCCCGATCTAAGGCTGACATGGTTAAGTGGTAAGAACCACACCACACCGAGCTCCCGCTCCCCCCTGCAGCTTCCCACCTGGGAGCTGCTACAGCTGCAGGCTGACTGCATCTGCTTCAAGGGATAGGGAAGCCGAGTGTGGGATGCATGGGTGGTTTTCTTTTCAACAGATACAGATATAACATAACAATGAGGTCAGCTGTAGACTTGGAGAAAATATTTGCAAAGGTGTATCTGATAAAGGTCTACCACCCAAAATATCCAGAGTAACCTTAGTACTTAACAGTAGGTCTGAGGAGATGGCTCACTCAGTAACATCCTTGCTTCACAAACACATGGACCTGTGTTTAGTACCCAGCACTACATTAAAGAGCCAGAACTGGAATGCTCCCATAATTACAACACTGTGGAGGCAAGGACCTGGATAGTTTCCCACTGAAAGACTACATTCCCAGCTTCCCTTGCAGACTACAGAAGCCATTTCCACCCCATAAGGGGTCTTATCCAATCTTCCTCTGTGGCCATTTTGGCCATCCGCACATGTGGATGACAAAGATACCCCTTGCCATGAATAAACATGATCCAGTCTAAGGTCAGATCAAGCTTCTCTTTCTTTCCACCTTCTGTCTCTTGACAGCTGCCTTTTAATAATTTAACATATGGTGCAGTACACTGTAAAAGGATCAGGATCTCAGAGTCTGCACCCACATCTGAAATGTCTCAAACAACGGAGAGGCAAATAACAATCACTCTGCTGTCAGTGTCTCCTGAACTGACATATGCTGTGAGGAGGGGAACTCTGTACCTGAGTCTACCACCTGACTGGTATGAGTCCTGTAGTTCAATTGGTCATGTCCTATACCCTGGCATTCAATCCTCCCTCTTAGTAAAAGCTAATTCCAAGGTCCTAACTACCCATGTTCCTTCATTAAAGGGGGATGCCAGACACTCCATTGTCAAACTCACAACTATGAAGTTATTCAGAATATCCTAATGGTATCTTTGGCTGTTGGTTTTCTATCTGTAGAGTCAACAAATGATCCTATTAAGTGAAATCCCAAGCCTTTAGATTCTTCAGGAGGAGATGACTTAGATGAGGAAGATTCTCTCCAACCTGGGCTCACTGTTGTGGCCTGGAGAATATGATCTAGTCTCTACCCAGACAGAGAGCTCCAGAGCCAGCCCCTGCAACTTGAAGCCTACACGAACACAGGCTTTGGCAGAGATGCTTGTGGATATTTTCTAAGCAATTCCCAAAGCCAATATCTGTTAAAGCTCATTTAATTTGGTTAACTTGCTTTACAAATTATGCTTCCATACAATCTATTTTTAAATAGAATCATGTTAAGAAACATGCTCACTCCTGTCAGTATGTGGTGATCTAGAGATTTGTCCATCGACAGAAGGAGTGAAGAGTTGGCTTTACCCTTCTTTGTTAATTCAGTCAATGACGTGAATTATTTATTACAGATTTGACATGACTGGCTGCTTTCATCTTTCAACTGTTGGCTGAGTATATGGAATGAGAAGGTAGAGATTTTTTAATGGCTCTGTTAACAGGGTTAGTTTTTGAGAACTTTGTAAAGTGAATCATTTACTGACATGGCAGTCACTGACGTGGGTAATAACTTACGATGTTCTAGAGTATTCTAGAGAAGGGCCTGTTGAGGAGAAAGCAAGGCAATCACTGTCCGTGGGTGTATGGAAATTAAGAATCATTTATTTTTGCCAAATACAACTTAAAGTTAAATTGTTTCTTGTATTATAACAATTTGGTGTTAACAAAAACATGCGTTGTCATGTTTTCAAATACTAGATACGGTCATTTAAGGTAACAGTCCCAATTTTTAAAAATTTTGCCATATCAAATTTTACCTTAACAAAAAAAATTGTTTTACTTAATATACTGTTTTGTTCATTAAATAATAGCTGGTATTGTCAATATTTTAAACAAATATACAAAGTTCATCATATGTAAAATGATACATTCTGTTACATACATTATCTACATCAGATTCATTCCTTGCATACTGACTTCAACTGATTTACTTTCACAAAGCTTTCAGATGCTTGTTGCTTTCACAGGAGTCTGATGTAAACAGATGAGTACAGCTACCTTCCCCTTTTGCAGAACTCTGGTACACAGTCCAGCCAGTTATACAATTGCAGTTAACTCACATTAATCTTGATGTAAAAGTTTTCCTCATGGAACTTTGTCTCTTAATGTTCCCCACAAAGTTGTACAGTTACTACCTCTTGGCTTGTGTTCCGGATCGTTGCCAGCTGTTAAGTTTCTTGTGGCCCCTTGGATGGACCTTCTTCTGAGGTACTCTGACTGCTGCTCCCCTTGTTACCTTCTGTCAGCCTTGGGGCAGTTATGGAGAGATCAATAGCCCCAGGCCCCTAAAAACAGTTCAAAGATCTCTGAAAGGGGACTACTGGGCCATGGGTCATCCAGCTCACCCCTCTTCTTGCCACTTTGAACATTGTTTTGGGGACTCAGAACTAAAACAGCTGGACTGAGTGAGCCTCTGTTGTGTCAATTAACCTCTCTGCCTTACCAGTTCGGATCAGCTTAACATCCTTAGGAGCAGCTTGGCTCCTTGACTGCTGCAATACTGCAGAGTTAGAAGGACTAGATCTGACTACTGGGATGAGATTTGTGCCAACAGCATTACAAACAATGCTGCTTCCACACCAACAAATCCTAACTGGTTCGAGATGGAACCTAGAGACAGGGACCAGGGAAAATTCAACCACAAGCCTCCACTTATATATGGGCTTCTGGTTCCCTACTGCTCCCGCTCCTTCCCCTCTTATACCCTCATAGTTATGGTTTCACCCTGTCTTTTAAATGTTTCACTTACAGAACCTCACCCTATACCCAAACAAAATGTTCCACATAAACTCTCCCAATAGCTCTCACCCTACAACAGCTCATTTATTCCAGGTACATCTGCAAAAAGACCTTTTAGATGTTGTAGAGTAACTCTGTCTAAAGGGGACCCTCATCCCTTTCACCCCAGGCCAGATACAATTCTTTATATTACTCTTCTATTTCCTCCTGCTCCTTTCCTTTGATGCTCTGAAGCTCCCTGCTACTTCTGCTAGCTCACTTTGGTGCAACAGTCCTGACAATGAGACCAATCGCTGTCACCCTAAATCGACTGTAAGCCCACTTTCTCTCACTGACCCACTCTGTCTTTCCCACCTCCGTTCCTTCCTACCCCTCAGCCGTCCAAGAAAATCTCTCAGATTTACTCTGTAACCATTCATCTGCTTACAGCCCTCTAATGATTATTTTCCAAGTCTCTACAGGAATGCAGGATGGCAGTAGCATGACCCATTGCTGATAGTTAAGACTCTCCCCAGCTCTGCATTTTTATATTCTCTCATAGTTAGGGATGATAGCTTTCTGCTGAAGGACTACATTTCCCAGTTTCCCTTATAGAGTACTGGAGTCTTTCTGCCCCTATAAGAGGCCACATCCTATCTTCCTCTGTAGGTAACTTAGCCATCTGCACACATGGGTGACATAGATGCCCCTTGCTTTGAGTAAACATGGTCCCACCTAAGGCCAGGCCAAGCCTCTCTTTCTTTCTGTCTTCAGTCTCTCTACAGCAGCTTTTAAACAATCTAACAGACAGAAAGATCCCTAGGACTCTGGCCAGCCATTCTAGCTAGATTAGCAAGCACCAGGCTCATTGAGAGACCCTGTCTCAAAAACTAAGGTGGAAGAGGCTGGAGAGATGGCTCGATGCTTCAGAACACTGGTTGCTCCTCTGGTGGACCTAAGTTCTATTCCCAGCACCAATATGGTGGCTCACAATCATCTTTAACTCCAGTCCTAGGGCCTCAGAGGGAACTAGGCATGCACATGGTACACAGATATACAGACAAAATATGACATATAAAATTAAGTACATTTGACATTTAGAAAATAAATCAGGTAGAGAACAACTGGGGAAGACACCCAGCATCTACCTCTGGTCTCTACACAAGTGTACACACATACACACACACACACACACACACACACACACACTCAACAATGATCAACAATTAAAAATGAACAAAAGATCTGAACAGACATCTACAAAGAAACCACACAGATGGCAGATACACATATGAAAAGATGTTCAAAAACATGGGCTCTAGAGATGTAGCTGTGAGACCCTGCTCCCTGCCTTCAGGAATGGCCAAAATCCAAAACCCAACACCTTGTGCTGATGTAAATGGACTTACATTCTCTGGCTGGGAAAACACAGCACATTCTTTACAAAACTAAGCATATTCTTGCCATAAGAATGAGCATTTACATACCTTGGTATTTACCCAAATAGGGTGAAAGCCTGTCAATCAATCAACCAATCAATCAGTAAATAAATAAATAAATAACAAAAACCTGCACATGTGTCCTTACAGCAGCTTGATCTTAAACTTGGAAACAACCCCAATGTCTTTCAAGAAGTGAGAGGATAAACTGTGACATTCCAATGAAATGTTACACACACAGGCAAGTGCACAGATACATATACACATGCACCCTGCCTGCACCGCCCGCCACAAACACATCTACCGATCTATAAAAGACATAAATATTACTGAAAGGAGCCAACATGAAAATGACTACACACTTCAATTTTATCTCTATGATTCTGGAAAAGGCAAAACTACATACATACAGAGAGAGAGAGAGGAGGGGGGAAGAGGGAAAGAAAAAGGGGAAAGAGAGAAAGAGAGAGAGAGAGAAAGAGAGAGAGAAGGAAAAAAGAGAACAGTGGCTGCCGGAGGTTTCAGAGGAGTGCAGGACAAATAATAGAGCGGCACCAATGATGTTGGGAGCGTCAGACATGTTATAATGATACCCAGGTTGTCACACACATGTCAGTTCACAGAGTCCACACCACCAAGAGGAAAGCAGGAGTGAACGAGGGACATTAGATGATGAGGCAGTGACAGGGGCTTCTCAAGTGTAACAAACGCTCCGTGCGGTACAGAGTGTTGAGGGTGGGGGAGGCTGTGAGAGGGTGGGGGCAGGCGGCACATGGAGACTCTCTGTACCTTCTGCTCCATTCTCCCATGAACCTAAAAACTGCTCTAAAAATGGCTATTTTTTAAAAAGTTATGCGTGGTTGCATATATGATTATTTTCCAGTTCAGACAGTTTATAAGCATTTGTTCTTTCCCAAATCTCCTTGTAAAGAGTTGATAGTACCACCGCGCTAGGCAAGAATCAAAATGACATATTTCAAAATGCAATACATGTTTAATAAATATTCCATCGATAAATGTGTATTAAACATGAGCTGTAAGCTACCATTCTCCTAGGTTCTGTGTCACTGGAGATTATGTCTAATGGATTTATGTTCATGTCCAGTTTTCAAAACCACTTACCCTTGTCAGAAATCATTATTAGTGTCTGCTGAAGGGTTACAAAAATGCCCAGGGGCGATGTAATTCTTTACCAAGGCTCCCAACTACGGTGGAAAAACAAAACGGTCAACAACCAGAAAGGGGAAACTTCCGTCATGCCCTTCATCAAGCATCAAGCAAAATGTGCTAATTACACGGCAATGGGTAGCCCTGGGTCCAAGGCGGGACATTTCTTAGAAGATAAAACCCAGAAAGAGTGGTTCCTGCCTTGTGGTTTGTGGTGGGATCCTGACAAGAATCTCAGAAGGCCACATGTATGTAAGACGTCTACTTAAAGAAAAGCCACCCCGCACCTGCGAATGCGCACAACATGAGCTGCTGTGCAGACAGGCACAGTGATCTCAGGGACTGCCGGTCAGAAGATCGGCTAATCTCATGACAGTCAACAGCCCCTCCCACCCGATGAGGAGAGGCAGCTCTGCCATCCATACTCACTGACGTTACATGTGCAGTCAAAAGGCATTTCTGGAGCAGGGGCCCCACCTGACGTCATCAGCCTCCACCATCATTCAGCAATGGCGTTGGCACAAACCATAAGCCAGCATGCTGCAGCTCTCTCTGCGTCCCTCCTACAGGAGCTTAGCAGCCAGTCATGTTGAAAAACATGAACAGTATCTAAGAAAATCATTTTCTTTCTGGTCCTCCTTCTACAATAGAAGCCAAGTGTTACTGTGGAAATGTCTCACGCCTCCATTTCTGCATTTCACCCATGGCTAATAATTCACCATGAAGAGTTCTGAAAGTCCACCACACACCATGGCGTGTTCTGGACATGCAGTCCCTGCTGTGTGTTCAGTCAAGTTCTCATCAAGAAGTCAATGGAACCCAGGCATTTCAGCCAATGCAAGAGACTGAAGGAGAGGCTAAGGGTGGCCAGGCATGATCCAGCCAAGCTGCCCAGAAGATAAAAGTCATCCTGGAGAGGACAGAAAAGAATTCTGATAGGCTGGAAGAAAACAAAATGCAAGGAATAATAATAATTCTGGGCACAATTCTGTTTTGTTTTTAAAGAAAAACTGCATTTCTCAAAATGAGAACCAATAGGATAATTTTAGAAACCCAACAGTGTTCCTGACAGGGAACCTGCAAATGTGGAGGGCTTCGGAGTAAGAAAAGACAATGATGTGGCCATTCCCTCCCACACAAAGCAGTTCTGAAAGTTGTGATCAACAGACCCACATTCCAATGCATCTCCAGGTTAGAAGCTGGAGCTCCAGGCAAATTTCTGGACATCTCTCTGACATCTGGTTTCCTCATTTTCAGAATGGAGATGATGTCAGTTATCAGATTAACTAAGACGGCACATGTCAGCTGTCTAGTTTTATCCTGTGTACACGCACAGGTATGCTTGCACAGGCACACATGCACACACAGGAATATGGAGGCCGCAGGACAGTCTGGGCGTCGCTACTCAGTGCTGCCCACTTTTTCAGGAGACAGATCTCTCAAAAACCTGGAACTCACCAAGTACACAGGCTGGCAGGATTCAAGGGTCCTCCTATCTCTGACTCCTCAGTGCCCGGATTACATGTTCATGCCACCATGCCTGGCTTTTATTAATGTGGATTCTGGGGATCAAATTCGTGTCCCTGTGCCTGCAAAGCAAGCAGTGTACCAACAAAGGCATGTCGCCAGCCCCAAATTTCCTAGTGTAATCACTGATGCATTCAATAAGGTATTCAGTAAAAAATGTCTGCTATACATCACATGCTAAAGCAAGCAAGAAAAGTAATCATCTCTTTATCAATGAGAAAATACTAAATTGGAAGGAGAAAAAGTTTGAGATGCTAATCTGTCCTGTTCTTCCACTTGCTATATTTTGACCCTCATCGACAGCTCAGGCTATAAGAAGGAAGAGGCATGTTCAACGTCTGACTCAGTTGCAAAGAGCAGGTCAGTCCTTAGAGTCTCACCTCCTCATAAACAACTTAACAACTGAAAAGAAAATGACCCTCTTCAGTATCGACCTATAAAAATAAGTATGTACTTGCATTAATCTATTCCATATGTTGCTGAAGTTTGAAGTTCAGATTGGTAAAGAAGCTCATTAGCAGAGTTCTCATGAACATCTTTGTACTAGACACTGTGACAAATGCTTTTAGAGTCTCTTAAACCAAAAAAAAGAAAGGTTTCGTCATACCATGAACCAGAGGTTTTATTTTCCTGTCCCAATGAATCCTCACAAGTCTATGAGAAAGATTCCATGGCTTGACTGTAGGAACCAGATAAGAGATTAAATAAGCTGTATGTGGGCTGGGAATATAGCTGTTGGTAAAGTGCTTGCCAAGCCTGCACCGAGTCCTGGGTTGGATCCCCAGCATCTCATAAAATCAGGTGTCCTGAAGCACACCTCTAATCCTAGCATTCAGAAGATGGAGGCAAGAGGAAGGATAAACGCTATGGAGCCCTTTATGTTTCGTTATCTTTGGCCACACAATGAGTTGGAAGCCAGTCTGGGCTATGTAAGATCTGATCTGTAAATAAATACAAGATGTGTGTATTCTTTCACTGTTTTCATTTATCCATGAATTTCAAATCAAACATCCGTTGTGTGTCTGCTAGTCATAAAGCATCAGAAAGAAAAAGTCACCATCCTCAAGGGGTTTACAACTTAAAGGGGGGAAAAGATGAAGAGCTCTCATAACAGATTGGGAGAGGTGTCACCAAAATACAAAGTACCATGAGGATAAGATTAATACTAATCAAGAATTGTTGAGAGGCTCCTATGAGGGAGTTAGGGATTGGGGAAAAATGAGAGGGAGTGTAGAATGTGCTACAGGCATGTGGTTTGGCCCGAGTAACTGATGCTCAAGAATGTGTGCTGCATCTGCAACAAAAGCTGTTTGCTGCAAGGACCAGTAGATAATTAGATGCAATGAAGGAGTGGTTAAGCACTGGATATGTCAAGAACTCTAAATGCCAAATTAAGTTATTAACCTTTGTCAATTACATAACACTAAACAGCATGTGGTATACTCAGAAATCTGCCGGGGGTGGGGGGCGGGGAGGGAAATCGATGTCTTAGAGAGAACGTCTCAAATGGCAGGCCAGGCACCCACATGTGGCTGCGATCTGGACTTCTTCATGCTACTGTGGCTTTCCGTGCTCTCCCTCTGGAAACAGCCAAGCTCTTTCCTTGTACTGTACCCTTTTTGTAACCGTTACACATTCTCCTTCCTTTCCCAGGGCAAGTAGATTCTGGAGAAATCCAAGGAGTTTTTTGGCAGGAGGAAAAGGAAATGTTATGCAAATCCATCAACCTCAGACATGCGGCCTCCAGTGAGGTCACCCTGGTCCCTTGGATCTAGCTGCACCCTCTGAGTTTTCTTATTTCTTGTCACTGGCTCCTGAACTCCAAGAGTTTTTGAAAGCCACCCTGTTCTTCTCCCATGTGACCCAGAAGGCAGACTGACTTTCCCTGTAATGTCTTGGTTCAATTTCAGGTCACCTCATTCGTTCTTGGGCTGTAAACTCCCCCCCCCCCCAAGGATCCTACCTTCTACACACACTGCCAGTGTGTGCAACTGGAGACTTTTGATCAATACAGAGCCTTTGTCTCTCTTCGTGCCATCCTAACACCGGCTGCCTGGACAACTCCATTCTTAGTTCACAAGTTTCATCTGACTTAGCAAAGCCAGTGAAAAACCTTCCTCCCCCTACAAGCCATTTACCCAGGGTCCAGAACATCTTTCTCCCAGTGAGCCTTAGGTAATCCCTCCTCCCTACTCAGGAGGCTTTCATTTGGATAGAAAGTGTATTTCACATTAAGTAATAACCATAAGTTGCCTTAAGGGAAGGGAACCATGCTTGGAGACAAGTGGAAGGGAAGAGAGACAACAGAGGCAGGTGAGTTCCCTTACAGGAGTCACACTCCAGCTGTGTCCACCACCACAGCTGTCAAAGCCCACGAACGCTAGCCATTGCCTCACCACCCCATTTACCACAGTAGTATCTTGGGAAGAGACCCACTGCATGAAAATGCTGAGAGCCAATTGAGCTTGACTCAGCAGGCAAGATTGCAGCACCACCAAATTAAATTATGCCTAGTACTCATGTGGAGGGGTAGCTGATTCACAGGGGGCGAGGTGTAAGAAAATGGGAAATCATGGGAAGTCGCAGAGGAAGTAAGTTCCCATTCTAGAGGCCTGGTATTGTGTATTCTGGCTCTGAGTTATACCCAGGGCCTCTGTGTCACTGCTCCTCTCCACCCTCCCTCATTCCAACATATGCCTCACCCCAAGCCACCTGAGCTTCAATAAGCCCTCAGGCTGCAGGCTTCAGCTCTGTCCATCACCTGCCCGCGACCAGCCAAACGTGGACATCTGTGGCTAGGAAATACAGCAAAGCTAGACAACGACCTCTCCTGGGCCACGAGCTGCTGGCTAGCCCAGCCTTCCACCCACAGGTCCTTATTGTGCCTTTTGCCCAGTCTGATCGCAGCCCCCAACCGGTAATCCGAGTCGGGCAGACAAATGGGAGGAGCAGGGAAATACCCACATTTCACAAGGGCCTAAATTAACCTGCTGCCCCTCGCATAGTTCCCACCCTCACCCCACCCCCCCTTTCCTCACAGTGAGGCTGAGGGCGCTGACTGAGCAGGCAAGGGAGCCCGATCTGAGCCGGTGCACCGCTGCACACAAAGCCCTTCACCTTCTGCTTGCCTTGCAAGCTCCTCCCTGGGCTTCGTCTCCGAGGGTCTCTGATGCCCCCTTTGGTGGTCTGCGGGAGTGTCCTACTCGCTCTTGCTGTGCAGTCTCAGCCTCCTCCTCCCCACCCCTCGCCACGGAACCCAAAGCCCACAGAGCTCAGCCAGGCTTTGGGGACCCAACGGCTCCCGATGCGTCCACGGTTCCTGAGCTCACGGGCTGGCAACCCACGGTCCGGTGCGCGGGGCACAGTTTCAAGAGCAGCTCAGCCACAGCACAGACCCAGCCCCGCGGTGGTCAGCTCGGGTCCCCAGCTCCCCAGCTCCCCGGCTCCGACGCGGGCGCGCCCAGGCAGCGGCGCTCCTACCTGCGATGCGCCGGGCGGCTCGGAGCGCACTGCCCGAGCCTGGCGCCGGCGCGTCTGCCTGGTGCGGCGGCGGCAGTGCGGCCGCAGGCTGGCACTCGGGCTGACTGCCCTCTGCCTCCTCGCTGGGGCTTCCTGTGGGGCTGGACAAAGGACATTTCCTGGGAGGAGCGGGGAATGTTCCCAGCATGCCTCGATTTGTAGTTCGCGGGGACTTCCTGCCACCGCAGCAGCAGCGGGGGGCACTCAGTAGGACCCCAGGACTGGAGGAGGGACGCTCGCTGCGTCCCCGGACACTGCCCGGCTCGGTGGCGCTTGGCCGATGGCCGGTCCACCCCGCGCCGCTGGCAGAGCCGCGGTCCTGCAGTCGCGTGCTGCCCGCATCCGCTCGCTGCCCTGTGCATGCGGTGCGAACGGCCTTATCATTAGAAATGAAGTTTGTGATGGGTTCCCTTTAAGTTGACTTTTCCCCCCTTCTAATAGAATAGATGGTCTTCCGTGAGGGGAAGTTGATGCCCAGCCTGGCCTGGAACTCTTCTGGACAACTCACCGCGATTCTCCTGCCTCAGCTTCAGGCACGTGCCAAACCGAGTTTGTTGTTTTGTTTGTTCTGTGGTGTGCAGGGTCTACCTTAAAACCCCCTACATGCTAGACAAGTGCTCTTTCCATCTACCAACTTTTTCACCTCCGGCTTTCTCTACACTGTCAGGATTCAGCTGCTGCCATTAAAGAAAAGAACTTGACTGCGCTTCCCTGGAATCCAGGCTCCTAAAGATCTTGGCACTCTGTCCTTAAAACCATAAGGAATCGATCATTCCCAGATCCTGGCCCGGTGACATCCGTTCCTCCACTGTTGGCCTCTGCCCAGGCTTCTTTTCAAGAAAAGTAGTTGAAATGAGGGATAGAAAATAAACTTCGTGAATTAGATATGTGAAAGTTGGTATGCCCTTGAATTAAGAACATTCTGGACTTTCTGTTTATCTCACCCTCGTTCACCTTTAGGGTTCAGCTTCCTCCGCCCAGTGAAACATTCAGTGGAATGTGTGTTTGAGTGGGGAAGGACACCAGCTGCCAGAGAAGGACTCCACTTTGAGCCTAACAAGGTCTGTGAGTCTTCGGTGAGTTGCCCTCAGTTTGTGAGGCTCAGGACCCCAGTGGGTGAGTCAAGGCAGGTCAATATAAAAATTAAATTACTAATAGCCACGCTTCCCAAAGGATGGTTTAAAGGGTATGATCAACCAATCAAGGAAAGAACAAACCCTAAAATTCTCGAGAATACTTGAAAAATAATCTGGCAATAGCCCATGTAGTGGCATCACTCATCAGGCTGGGGCAGGAGGGTTTGGATTTCAAAGCCACCTAGCAAGACCCTGTCCATAGATGATATGTGCATACATACTCAATCAGAAGGTCACGATTTACTGCTGTTTCCATTTGCCAGCTCACACTTTGAATCTGCATAAGTATGGACCTTTGAGTGAGGGCTTTAGTCTGTGTTTACAAACAGATTATCTTTTAAGAATGTTGTAATCGTCTAGAGATCACTAGTCAAGGAAATAAGATGATTGGTTTACTTCAGGGTGTAGAATCGATGAAAAGCAAGCAGATAGGATTGCTTTCTTCCCAGAAGTCCTTGCTGATCTGTTGACG
The DNA here is from genome assembly GCA_026225945.1 of Cricetomys ansorgei. Lineage (NCBI taxonomy): Eukaryota > Metazoa > Chordata > Mammalia > Rodentia > Nesomyidae > Cricetomys > Cricetomys ansorgei. The sequence goes on from JAMJFZ010001038.1 coordinate 30,766,117, forward strand.
ATTCATCTAAATTAGTTGCAAAAAATACTGCCCTTTCACATTTGTAGCCTTGGAACATTTCAGTAAAAAGCTCCCCGGTTCCTGTAGAACTCATAGCTGTTTGTCAAATCACCTGCCCTTGTAGTGTTGAGTCTGAGAAGGCAGCCGGCTTGCCGATGTCACTGAACATTGTCTACTCAGCCTTCACTGAAGCTATTTGCTCCCATGTTTTAATACCACTTCCTTCATTTCCCTTTTTATTTCCAATGTAGTTAATTCATTACTTTGGGTTGTTTTTTTTTAAGAAAAGTTTTAAAAAATACCCATGACTTTATAATTTTCAACAGTGACTGCCCTGTCCTATGAAACCTGGAATGCCCACTGTATGTGGAGTGTGTGTTGGGGGTGGGAGGAGCAGACACTAACCATAAGGATGAAGCTTTGCTGCCAGACTAACAAGCATCGTGAGGTCTTTCCCCAGGTTATTCGCTGACTAATTAAAGTTATGTGTTACCCTCAAGAGCCCACACCCCAGTTGACAAACTGTAACCCACACAGTCGCTACACAGTATCCAAGTCCAGTGACGGGGGAAGCTCTGTATAGGAATTTGTGTTCTCAGAAGATTCTGTTTCCCATAAGCCCTTTTGTCCCTCTGAGGAGAGAACATAGGAACAAGAAGGAGGAAACAGACAGTGAGAGGCACAGTTAAGGTGTGAACTTTGGTTCTGAAGGATGCTGGCACTGATGGGAGCCGGCTCAGGCTCGAAACTAAGTGTTGCTCCTGGAGTTTTCTTTGTTTGACTTTCAAGATGCACAGATCCTTGGGATATTCAGATTCTGGCTGGAGAAGCGAGCCAGATGGTAAAGGCAGAGGGAGACAGAAAGGATGGGGTTAGCATTCAACAAATACTTGTTGAACTCACAGATTCCTGCAGCATAGCATGATTGGTGATGTTGACATTGAGACAAATAAAGTGCACATTCCCACCGAGACGCACAGAGTCTGAGACCAGACAGAAACAGCATTCCTTCCTCCCTGGTCATACTCCCTCCCCTGCCCTTCATGTCCCCAGGGGAGATAATGATGAACGAGGGAAAGGGAGGACTCCAGCCTCTCTGGTGCTAGAGGACAAGCTGTCTCTGGCTTAAGGATGGATTCAGAGAGTACTCAGCAACTTCAGAATGGTGGAAGCTTCCAGAGCTTTTTATTTTACTTATCTTTAAATAAATAGTTTACCTTACCCTTGCCTTTCTTTTTTCCCCTCTTCCAGTCTGGGCATTGAGAAAATGAGCCTCCATAACTGAGTTAAATCCCAGCACACTCCTTTCCCTTCTTATTCCAAGGCTGTATCCTCACTAAGCTTCCCAGGATGGCCTTGAACGATTCTGCTCCTCCTGCCTCAGCCTCCTCAGAGGCTGCGATAACAGGCCTGTGCTGCCAGGCCCTGCTCATTTTGATACTTCACTACCTTGAAGTACAATAAATAGCTATTCTCATCCTCGCCTTTCAAAAAGGGTGTTGAGCTTAGAAAGATTAGCCAATGACATTTTATATCAAATATCTCCTATGGTCTGCATTACTATCATTATTGCGATCGTATTTTAGGTGGACAGGAAGTAGGATTTACTGGTAGTGAGGGTCATTAAAGACAGGGTTGCTGTAGATGCCTTCTCAAATGCAGAGTCTAACGCTTGCTCAAGGGATGACACTGGGATATATCTGATCCTGTAGCTGTTAGGGATAAGCCACTTGTCAGCCACCATATTATCAAATTTATCTTCATTAAACTTGGTAAAACACTTCTCTGCGGTGCGGATCTTCTGCTGGCCGGAGAATCTAAGCACAGCCCATGCACAGGGCCTGGTCGTATGCTCTTTGTTTGCAACCTGGTGATGAAAGTCACAATGCCACGCCCAGTGTGAACCCTGGCCACTGTGCTCTGGGACTTCTCAAAGGCAACTTTCACACCTACCTGGCACCTAGACTGGGAACAGCCTAGAGCAGAGACATGCACGTCTCCTTTAAAGGGCAGTCTTGAAGGTCCTTTAGGGCCACCATCCATGTTCCAACAACAGGTTGTATACCTGACCAAGGAGGCCGCTTCTGTGGCCATTGCACAGAGAATACCCATGAGTAAAGGAGCCTGGGTGCTGACATTTTAGAAGCCTTCAAGAACGAGGGACACCTGTTGTTTTTCTTAACCTAGTTAAGGTAATTGTTTCCCCTTAACTGGCTAACAGTACCTCTGAGCAATAACCCCCTTGTCACTCCAAATCCTTGCAGACATTGGCCACTTCCATTTCAGTGGGAGGATGTGAGCAAGATATACAAGTTGCAATGTTATGTGAAGGACAGAATGATTTTTTAAAAAAAGAGGCAAAACTGAGGAAAGGGAGAGAGAAAGACCCAAGAAAGCCTTTATGAGACTGTTGGATTGTGGCTGAAGCTTAGATATCTATTTGCTTTTTGGTTTCATGAGCCAAAACATTCCCTTTAGCGCTTGAGCTATTTTGAGTTAAGTTCGGTGCCTTGCAGCTAAGAGTTCTATACAGCTGAATGTGGGCGGTTGGAGGACAGCAGTTGGCGGAGCTGTGGATGGGGAGAATAGGAAGAGTGCCTCTGTGCCAGAGTCAGGCATTGTGGTTCCTTGTGACGTGATGACCAAGGAACTGAACCAAGAGTGTTAAGTCAGCATTCGAAAGGTGAGTCTGAGATGTCTTGACGGACACATGGTGGGATCTTAGAGGAGTTGGTCACTGATTGTTCCATAAAGAATCGGAAAAAGGGTGTAGGTGAAACTGGCTGCTGTAGAAGCAAAGAGGAAGGAATGACAGCCTGGCTCATTGGTGCCCTTACTTCCTGTCACCAGAAAGCCTAAATGATGAACTGGCAAATGCCTTGATCCAAGCCAGGCTGCAAAGCAGACATCCTCTGCTCCCTGCATGGTGACAGGAAAGTAAAAAACGAATCTGGAAAGACTGAATTCTGAGTCTAGATCAACTTCCTCCTGCTGTGCCATCCATGCCTGAGAAAAGGAATAGTTAACCCCTTTTCAAGTAGATGACCATAGAGTTTGTCATGTAAAAGGGGAGATTCTGAGTGTGAAGAGGGCTGTTATTAATAATTAGACCTAGTTGATAGCCCTAAAGCAGGTCACCCTAACTAAAAGAGCTGTCACTAAGACATCCAAAAGTCAGCCCTTTAGTCCTCCTCACCACCACATAATTATTTCTGCTTGCCTCCGCAGAGGCCAAGATGTCAGCTAGTCAGCTGAGGACTGGAGAATCAATCAGCCCCGAGCCTTCCCTTAAGAGACAGAGTTCCAAGGCTAAGGTTAGCACACAGATGAGTACTGAACTCTGAAACACAGTGGCCAGTGGTGGCTAAAGTTGTGCATCTCAAAAAAGGGGCTCTCCAAAGTTCCCATCACAGTTCAGTCAAGGAATATGGCAAGAATCCTTTCAGAAAGGAAGACTGGAGGTAAATTGGAAATAGGCAAGAAACCTATCTCTTTGGGGTGAGTAATTTTTGCTTGTATGTGTGTAGGGTGTGGGGGAGGGGTGCTGGGGATTGAACCCAGGGACTAACATATGCTAGGCAACACTCTACCACCAACCTACACCCTCAGACATTTTGTTGCATTTTATTTTGAAGCAGAATCTCACTATATTACCCAGACTTGAACTTATAATCTTCCTGTCTCAGCCTCCCTAGCAGATGGAATTATAGGGTGCAAATCACCAAGCTTCCTTCTAGTATTGTTAGTTTGTTGAATTTTGTTTTGTGAGGTTTTTGTTTATTTTATCTTTCTATGTGTATGTGTGTGTGCCTGCTTGTACACATGTACCACATGCATTCAGGAGCTTGTGGCGGTCAGAAGAGGGCGTTAGATCCCCTGCAACTGGAGTTACAGATTGATGTGAGCCTTCACGGGGTTCTAGGAACTGAATCCTGGTCCTCTTCAAGAGCAGGAAGCGCTCCTAACCACTGAGCAATTCCTCTATCCCTTGTTTTGTGGTTTTGAGGCAAGTACACTACATGCTCCAGGCTGGCCTTGAATCCAAGATCCTCCTGCTTCTGCCTCCAATTACAAAGCCATAGCCCTCCAGCACCACACCTGACAAAGTTTGCTGTTTCTTCTTAGTGGTCTGAAATACTTCCTGAGGGACAGCCTATGCTAGTTATTGGCCTGTTCCTTCCTGAGGGACAGCCTGTGCTAGTTATTGGTGGCCTGTTCCTTCATCTCCACCAAGAGTTCTATTGGCATAAACACTGATAATTCTTGGTCAAAATAAAACAACTAGAACACCTGACCCTGTTAAACGTGTGCTTGTCATTCCAAAGAGCTGAAGATTATCAATGGTTATCGGGTATTGTTGGGAAAAAACAAGAAGGGTTTCCCCCCAACTAACTGTGTGCAGAGTGATTGTATTTGTAATCTAGCCATTGGCCATCAGGGAGACACCAAGACACAGCTCCCTTTCAAGTGTCTGTGAATGTAATTGGTGCATATGTAGAGCGATAGCTTGCTGTCATGTGCACACATTTTTATAACTACATCTACAATGGAAGAGAAGCTGAGAGGCAGACCACAGTGGGGTGAGACTGCTTTCTGGAGGCTCAGCATCCAGTTCCAGGGACTCCAACAACTTTTTCTGGCCTCTGCAGGCACCCAGACACACACATGATACACATGCATAAGTATAGGCAAAGCACACATACACGTAGAATAAATCTGTTTTTCAAAAAAGTGCTTGTACTCTTGTTTTTTGAGAAAAAAAAGTTAAGATAACACTTAACTGGACATAAAAGAAGGTCTAGCCTATGTGCAGAGTCAAGAAGAGAAAAGAAGAGCAGAGACCAGGGAACAGAAATTTCTTGAAATCCAACATGTCTGTCTCCAGTCTGTCTTCCCACTTTTTAGTCATGTGAATCGATCAATCCCCCTCCCCCTACCATTTTGCTCTTATCCAGTATCGACAGAAACTGTTCCAAATGACCTCAATGGTGTGTGTGTGTGTGTGTGTGTGTGTGTGTGCATGTGTGTGAATATTCATCAGCAAAGAGGGAGGAAAGAACAAGACAGCGCAGAGGGGCAGACTTACATGAACAGCTGCCACCAGCCAGACACTTCTCCTTGGAGACACACTGTTCTTCCATGATCCACACTAGAGGGTTCCAGCTGCTTGGAGTGAACCAACACTGCCCACCATGCAGGACTGAAGTGGTGTGGAACCCTCAGTCAGGGCCTCCCTGGTAGGTGAGCTCTGCTGTGTTTTCACCATTTTATTGGTTCTCTTGGTTACAGAAAGTCTTTTTTGAACACAGAGCCTCGAGTTTACTCAACACTCTACCAACTGAGCTACATGCCCAGGCCCTGAAAAGCGATGTTTGAGGCTTAAAGTTCCTGTTAGCTTGGCTGGCTTGTTAAGGGGTAACATGCAGCTTAGGTTTTGCTACCTGGATGCATTTAGCTCTTCTCTCTGAAGTCCAGAGATCTGCAAGCATTCCCTGACACACTGGGGTCCTTCCCCTTGTGTCTGCCGGAATCAGCATTCCAAGGGCTGGCCAGCCTCTCTGTGGGCAACTCCTTCTCATCCCAACCCAAAAGTCCAGATGGAGAATGTAGCTCAGTGGTAGGGGAGGGAGTGATTAAGTTCAATGTCACCTCTGAGGTCTTCTGTGACACTAACTAACGAAGCTGCCTCATTCCTTGTCAGCCCTTTGTAACTTTCATATTTGAAATGACTTAAACTTTGTTTATCAGCTATTCGGACTCAATGAGGTTAGGGACTATGATGTCTTATTCTTTGTTCTGTTCCAAGAGTTTAGCACAGTAGTTAGATTTTATAGTGTAAACTCACAAGAACATTGATTGACTCTACCTAATGATGACTTCATTTTGTCAGCTGCTGTGAGGGACATGAGTGTCCATCTGTAGGCAACTTGTCCTGGATACGTTTTTCCAAAGTAAGCTTATGACTGAAGTGTAAGGTATGAGGGTGAGTATTTTGTTATCATGTTCATATTTTGAAGTATATCTTGCTCCCCAGAGGAAACTTTGGGGAAATAGAAAGTTAGAGTATTTCCCATACAGTCAAAGGAATCGGATGGGAGGGGTGAGAAATGTTATCACTGGGGATGTGCCTGGCTGATTGAGGGCTAGCCCTAAAATAGCCTCCTGCCTACATTGTTTCCCATAGCAAATGGGTGGGCTTCATCTAGGCTGGGATGGCTGGTCCTCAAGGTTGGGTGAGGAGGGAACTCTGAGTCACAGGAAAACCCAGACTCAGAGATTCCATTTTCCTCAACACTCCAAAGACTAAATGTATTTTGAATCCTGAATTTTAAAAACAAACCAGTATCTGATTTAATGGAGGAACATGAGAAACTCTGCTGCCAAGAGGTGACTCAGGATAAGAGTGTCCTGTGTGCTTTTCAGCTTGGTGTTGGCACCCCAGCAAACACACTGGAGGCACTAAGATTAGAACTGAAGGGCTCCAGCTATTGTTTGCGGAAGACATGACCATCTCCATGGAATTTACTGAAAGCCGAATGCCCTCTCACTTATTTAATCTTTACAAAAAAAAAGTCTTGATTTTTTAAATAAGGAAAAATGAGCTCTGAGAAGCTGTATTTATGCAAGGTGCTCATCAGTATGTGTTGGGAAAGGGGACGAGGGGCAGGCCTGAACTTAAGCACCAGACCAGAGTTTTCACTGTATAGCAACATTCAAAGTGGGAGTGTGAAAGGATTAGGAAGTCCCATCCACCCACCCTGTCACCCATCTATCCACTCAATAACCAGACCTCACTCTATTAGTGTTATGACTGTTCTCTTTTCTGTACAGTACTGTATTCCAGGGTCCCCAGCATGAAAGACAGGGGCCCAAGAGCAGTCAGGCAAGAACAAGAACCCATGAGCACCCAATGCTGTTGGTGAGTTGGCAGAGCAGGCAATGGGGCACAGAAGAAGTTAGGAACTTTTAGAGATGCTTTTCCCGGTGGTGGCATTGAGCTACAGGGTGGAGATAGGCTTTCTGGATATTTAAAATAATGGCAAAACCCTGAGATACTGTAAGGCAGGGGGCGGGGCAAGGTAGTTGTACCTATAGAATGGCAGAGGTTGAGACCAGAGAAGTGTAGACTCAGAAGGACAGTTTATATTAAGGAAAGAAATGTAAATAATTGACACAGCAATGAGACAAGACCCTGACTGGAAGAGAAAATACCTATGCTGTCAAACACACGGAAGGTAAATGACTCAGGCCTTGGAGGTTGAAGGGGTTAAGAGTTAAGTCACTTTGTTCTCTGTTTCTTTTGTTGTGCCTTCGCTCAGTGGTGTCAATGATTGCTTCTATCAACAGGCTAGTTTTCTGGAGTTTACACCCGCCTGGCCACAGCTTTTTCAGTGGTGTTACCAAAAGTTGATGCCATTCTGAATAAAATTGCATCGGTGTCTAGTCGCATGGGCTAAACCCCACCCCACCCGCTGCCATTCATCTCTTCTCACTGAGCTCTGTTGCTTTTATCACTAGCTATGGCTTCTGCACAGGAGGAAAGAAAAATCCATTCATTCACTAAACATTTATAAGCATTTGTAGTACTAGAAATATGTCCGTGGACAAAACATGGATTCTATTCTCAAAGAGCTTGTGGGCTCAAGTTGACCACAGTGGATAACACTTACTAACAGAAGTCATAAATGTTTGATGGTACTGTGCACCATGTGCTAGACATAGGAAACCTTCAGTTATTTACTGTTCCCAGCCACCCTGTGTAGTGGTTCCTATTGTTATCTTCCTCCCCTGGGTCCCTTTGCAATTGGCTTGAACACTTAGTACTGTAGCCCCATTGTCTGTGGGGTGAGCCCTTCACCTTAGCAACAGTCCACAATGATGAATGACACAGACACTTTCCATAGAGCAGTCACCAAGGTGCACATGAGTTATAGGGGGCAGGAAGTTCTTTCTGAGGAAGTTTTAAACTGGGCCTAGAAGGCTGTTAGCTAGGTACAGAGGAAGGGAGTGAGGTGCTTCGGAGCCAAAGGAATCTTATGGGCAATGATCCTGAGCCCAGGAGCAGATTGGCTTACACAAGGACTACAAGGCATCATGGAAGGCAAAATCAGGTTAAGAAGCAGAGGTGGGGTGAGCTGGGAGCAGAGTAAAAGTGAATGGGTTTTTGTCTTTCTTCCTTCCTTCCTTCCTTCCTTCCTTCCTTCCTTCCTTCCTTCCTTCCTTCCTTCCTTCCTTCCTTCCTTCTTTCCTTCCTTCCTTCCTTCTTTCCTTTCCTTCCTTCCTCCCTTTCTTCCTTCCTTTATTGTTGGGTGTTTTGTTGACTTTTTGAGACATAGTGTTGCTATGTAGCTCAAACTCATGATCTTCTTGGAAAATGAGCATTTGAGGCCAGGCTAGGATAAATAGCAAGAATTAATCTTAAAAAATCAAACAGCCCTCCTAAGGCCTATCTAAATTAACTCATAAGTTTATCAAGTGATTGATTACAAAGTCATTTTTAGATGCATTTATTTCTATTTGTATGTGTATGAGTGAGTGTTTTGCCTGCATGAGCATCTGTGTACCATGTGCATGCTGCTGCCCACGGAGGCCAGAAGAAGCTATTGGATCCCCAGAACCTGGAGTTACAGACCATTGCAAACAGCCTGATGTTGGTGCTAGAAACTGAACTCAGGTCCTCTACAAGGGCAGTCAATGCTCTTAACCACTCGGCCATCTCTCCAGCCTCTGAATTCAGTTTTAAGAAAAAAATGTTGCCATATATGGAAAGACATCTAATATTCAAATTCAGCATTTTCAGGAATTTAGCTTCATTTATTGCTTTGTTTGATTTCTTCCTTGTTTTTCAAGTGCAAACATCTTTAGAAATAAAACAGCCATTTTTATTTTATTTTATTTGAGCCAGTATCTCATATAGCCCAGGTTAGCCTGGAGCACAGTAGTATAGCCAAGGCTGGCTTTGAACTCCTGATCTTCCTGCTTCCACTTTCCAAGTATTTGTTCACTGTTTGCTGGGGATAATGGTGCATGTTTATCATCCCAGCACTCAGAAAAGTGAAGCAGAAGGATCATGGGCTACAAAGCAATATTCTGTCTCAAAACACCAATGATAGATGGATGGAAGGATAGATGATAGATGATAGATAGATAGATAGATAGATAGATAGATAGATAGATAGATAGATAGATATAGATAGACAGACAGAAAGACAGACAGACAACAGACGCGTATTACACAAATGATATGTTGTAACATATCTTTGCTATTGAGGAATTAAGACAAGCATATGGAATAAAGGCTAGAAGCGACATTCTTGGTTATTTTTCTACTGCGATGACTCATCACCTTGACTAAGGCAACTTATAAAAGAAAGCATTTAATTGGCAGCTTGCTTAAAGTTCCAGAGAGTGAGGCCATCATCGTCATTGTGGTGAACATGGCAGCAGGCAGGCAGGCATGGCGCTGGTGCTGGAGCTGAAAGCTTACATCGTAACAAGCTGGAGGCAGAGAGACAGAGACTGGGCCTGGCATGAGCTTTTAAAACCGCAAAGCCTGCCCCCACGGTAGCACCTCCTCCAACAGGACTACACACCCTAATCCTTCCGAAACAGTTCCTCCGACTGCGGACCAAGCATTCAAACATATGAACCACTGTGGGCCATCCTCATTCAAGCCACCACATCTCTTTACATAGCACCTGTTCTTTTACGGACTTACAAAGACCTTTTTTTTAAAAAGAAAACATAGCTTGAACAAGACTATGTACTATACACAAGTAGGTTATCTCTACTGCGGGTGAATGTAAGTGGCTAATGCTTTCCAGCTACAAGAGCAGGAGAAACTGTGTGACAAAAGACAATACCAAAGAAGTAAAATACTGTGCTATACTTAGTGTATATGCAAAGCCTGTATCTGAGCATAAAGCAGGACTTTATTTTCACCGATGGAAACAAACACCAATAAGAGTACCCTTTTGTATTTAAGGAACTGATTTGAAGAGCCATGCACTCATCCAGATTCTGGCTTTGGCTCATGAGGCATCTGTCAGAGGCTGAGCCTCTATTCTTTTACTGTGTGGAGGCTTTCGTGTTTCCCACCGCTCTCTTCTCTGCTCATTTTACAAACGCATGTCAAACCCCTACGAATGCCCACAGTTTGCATGCGAGACACAGCTGCAGTCTGTGTGACACAACGCTGTATTTTATTTTATCCTCTTTTCATTGTCTTCGGAGATGTTTTGTGCAGTTGGCTGCTTTTATCTCCCTAATTGGACTCAACACTCTCTTACACTGGGATCATATTTTTCCATTTTATTTCTGATTGACACTTCACAATTTTACATGCTTACAAGCTGTAATGAGGCAATTCCACACATATATAAAATGTCTGAGGAACAAATCAAGGCCATTGGCATTTCCACCTCCTGCAACATTTACTCTTTCTTTGTATTTGAAGACTTCAAACCCCTGTCCTGGAAATTCTCTATAAAACATACAATAAATTATTGAAAAGTCAGACATATATCTGAAGCCTTCAAACGCTTGTCTTTTAGTTTCTTATAAAAAACAGAACAAAACTGTTGTGAAGTCAGATATGCAACTCAGTACTGGGAGATAGAGACAAGAAGATCCGGAGTTCATGGTCACCTTCAGCTATATGGCAAGTCTGAGGTAGCCTGGGATACATGAGACCCTGCTCACCACCATCTCATGCCTAAATCAATCACTCGATGAAACAAATAAACAAATAAGCAGATATGTAATGCAAACTATAATCGTGCTATAGACTCACTCCTCCTAGGTAATATACTTTGGCCTTGTTACCCTACCTCCCTCTATCTGCTTCCAGGCTCTAGAGACAGCTATCCACTCTTCTTCTGTTAGCTCAACTGTTTCAACTTCCATGTGAGTGGGGTTGTGTGGTCCAAGGATCTTGCTCAGGACTTGTCCTCCGCCTACCTTTTCTGCTCTGCTTGGTAACAGAGTAGTCTCCAAGACCCTGGAAGAATGTGTTCCTAGACTGGTGAGATGGCCCAATGGATAAAGGCACTTACTGCCAAGGCTGATAAACTCATTTCAGTTCCTGGGACCCACATAATGGCAGGAGAGAACAAACTTCTATAAGCTGTCCTCTGACTGCAACAGACACGTAGACACACACACATACACACACACACAAATATTAAACTGTGAAACTCAGAAGTCTTTGGTACTTGGCCTATGGAAACTTCCTTCCCCTCTGCCCCAGAAAACCCCTTGGGCATGACCTGTCCCTGACCTTCAAAGCAGCCTTTCCTAGGCCTCTTATCAGCATCCCAGCTGCCCTCAGTTCCTGACTATCCTCAACCAGAAATCCTTTCTTACCCACGGTTTCAGCAACATCAACTCCCTAATTTAATAAACTGTGCTTGCCTTCCCTTCTCCAGGGATCTCTTTATGAATTTGTCTCTGTAGACAACTTCCAGACATACGTTAACCATCACCAGTGGTATTCTTTAATAGCTGTTTTCATTATTAACATCCCTGTTACAGAGTTACTGAGGCCAGCCAGGCCCGTAACAGTGGGTGCTCCTGTCTCAAGAGTCGTGCCTATTCCTGGGTCACACCAGGATGTTTTCCAGGGACATTTCTTTTTTGCTGTGGGGTTTTATTCATGTTCATTGTTAAATAAACCAGCTTAACAACTTCAAAAGGTCAACTGTAAAAGGAACCAGTCAACCTGTGTACCCATTAAATATAAAAAGAAGTCATTGTATCTATGGAAGACTTTTTTTTTTTTCTAGAAAGGAATATAAGATGAATTAAGAGACAGGTGGTTAAGATTCTGCCTTTAACCACATCTGTTGTAATATTTGATTCTCCTCTATGTGAAGAGACTAGAAATTGGAAAAGAGTTTACGCCAAGCTGGGATCTTCATAATCATAGATGAGACCACTATGAAGAATGGAGTTTCAAATGAGTTTCTTGAGAGTTGCCTGACCAAGTGTGATGGAGAGAGATGGAAGATGAGTTTGGCTAATAAGTCTTGATTCGACAGTATCAATTCCCATAGCTACACGCTGTTTCATCAACCCTCATCCCTCATCTTGTGCTATATTCGGTCTTTGAACCTAGAAATCAAGTGTATGGTACATCTCCGGCTACAGGAGTTGTGGAGATAGAAGTGTATCGTGCCCACTTAGTGAATCTCAGTGATGAACAGTGGAACTGGAGGCAACAACTTTTTTCTGTTAAGGGCCAGATAGCAAATATTTTAGACTTTGTAGTCATATGGTCTTTGCCAGCTTCTCCAATCTGATGTTGTAGGACAGACGTAGAGAAGACAATAAGAAATGAATCACCGTGATTATGTTCCAATAAAAAGTTACTTACAGAAGCAATTGGCCAGGGCCAGGACGATAGTTTACTGTCCCCGGATTGAACTGTTGAGAGTCCTTGGATTTCAGTGCTTGGCTTAACACTTAGACACATTAAGGGTTATGCTTTACTTCTTATTTTCAAACATATCATGTATAATAAAAATAGTATTTTTTTAAACTCAAGGTTTCTTGGACTGAGTACCAACTGAGAAGGTGGAAAAGAAAAGCAGTAAGTGGGTGAGGCCATGTGACAGAAACCAGCAGTACTGGCCTGGCTGCAGGTGGCAGGTGGAGGAGTGTGTAGTCAACTCAGCTTACTCAAGACACCCTGGGGCACTTGGCTAGCAGATCAGGCTGCATGATATTTCTTAACTCTGACTCCAGCTTGGAATCCCGTGTCAGCCATAAGTACTATTTGGGAGGAACAGAACGGTGAGATGCCTGGTTTTTTGCTTTCCATGTCTCCATTAAAGTGCAGGTGCTGTAGGCTAGGCATTCATCATCGACTCTCCTGGTAAGCCCTCCGCTCCCAGCAGGCTACTCTGTAGTCATGCTGTCTGATGACACGGCCAGACAAGAGGGTTAATGCATAACCATAACTGGGCAGGCTCCAAATCCACCTTGCCTTAAATGTCTAACCCTGGCGTCTGTCTAGGGACAGGATTTCCAGGAAATGGTATCTAGTAACTACGAAGGGCTTTAATATGTTCCAGAGTCTCAGCTAAAAGTCACAGTGTGGTTCCTAATTTACTGCTCACTGCCATCAAAGCCAACAGTTACTACTTTCTCTTCTCTGGGGCCAGTAGAGGCCAGTGGAGAGTTTAACAACCTACGGTGGTAACAGAGAGAGATCCGACTCCACATCTTATACTGCAGAACTGGGAGAGACATCATCAGCTCAAGGGGCTGGAGAGAAAAGAAGCACTGGCATTGTTAAAGCCTGCAGGCTAAGCAGGGTAAAAGTAGAGGCAGGACGCCTAATTCCCTTGCATCTGACCCCTCGGTTTTCTTCATTGTATCGTGCTTTTCACCCCACACCAGATGTGAACGCTGCACTTTCATCCTGAAGCTCTGTATGGAAAAGCAATCAGGGAGGAATACCCATCAAATCTCATCAACTTGTTGTTCAGTAGCCCCAGTGCAGGTGCTAAAGTCTACCTTTGTACAACAGGAGCGCGTTTAGTCCCCACTGGCTCCCCACTGGGAGGTCACAGCTGACTGTAGAAAATAAGACATGCATATGAGAAGATGAATTGAAGCAACATATGATTACCTGTGCTCTGTACTAGAAAAGGAAAGAATGCTGGGACCCCTGTGGCGAGGACCAGCTCTGCAGACTTGGGGAGGTACTTATCCGGGGGTTGTGGAATCATAGCGAGGGTTGGAGGTGGAGAAGGCACCAGGTTGACCAGAACTAGGTTGGGTAGGTGAGTCGGGAAGGGCAAACCAAGACCAGCTGACACAGATCTTAAAGACAGTGCACGGTCATTTGATTTCATTACAATAAATAAAAACAACAATGCCCAGTTTCAGGCCTTGGCAACTCTGGAGGCTGTTGTGTATCCCAAGTAGAAAGACCTTTGGAAGGAAGGGAGACTTCAAACCAAATTCCAGCTCTGCCATGTACTAGCAGTATGGCTTGGGCTAGTCACTTAATTTCTGTTTTGGTTCGCTCGTGAGTCACATGTGAACAGTTCCCATCACACATGGATTGGAGAGCGATGCGCCAGCTTTGCTCGGATGGGCCAGATGGCAGATATTTTCTTTCCTGTAGGACGGAGTTTTCTGCCAGCGCATGGTGAAAGCCCATCAACAATATATAAACAAGCGAGCATAGCTGTGTTCTAATAAAACGTTATTCATGAAACAGATCAGCTAGCTGAATTTCGTCTTTGAGTCATAGGTGTGTCAACCTCTGTTACAAAAGGTTGCATGAAATAATCAGTTACTACAAAACAGAACCGAAGCTGGGCCTAGTGATGCATATCTTTAATTTCAGCATCCCAGACACAGAGGTAGATGAATCTCTGTGACTTCAAGGCCAGCCTAGTCTATGTAGTAAGTTCCAGGCAAGGCAGGCTACATAGTGAAACCCTGTCTCAAAAAAAAAAGAAAAAGAATTTAAGTAGCAATTGCAGCATTTCTTATGATTTTATTAAGATATATAATGATACATAAAATAGGCTTCATTGTGATACTTTCATATATTTTTATCATATTCACTCCCATTGCCCTCTCTGTCCCCCTTCCCCACTCTACTAATCCCCTTCTCTTCCAGTCAAGTCCCCCTTCTACTTTCCTGTCTCTGTCAGGGGGTGTGACCCAATGAGTTTAATGAGTTTAATTAGGATTACTTACAGGAGCATGAATGAGAGATTGGCTGGAGCCTGGGAACCTTACCAGTGGCTGTACCAATGAAGAAAATGTCTCTCCCTCCCACAGCAACCATTAACTGTCTCTAAGTCCTCAGGAAGGAGCAGATCCTGGTGCACCCTCCCCACTCCATGACAGATGTTGGTGAGCCCGGTCTGGTATATATCCTACATGGATAATCAAAACTACTGTGAGTTCAATAGTGCAACAGCCAAGAAGACAGCATCCCACACCACCCCTCCCCTTCCACTCACTTATACTCCCTGCATCCCTCCTTCCTCTGTGCTCCCTGAGCCTTGGAGTGGGTGACGTGGATGTCCCTTTTATTTCTGAACATTCAACAGCCTCTTATTCTCAATACTTCATGAGCTAAAAGTCTCCGCAGTAGCCACCGTGCACAGCAAATACAAGTTTCTCTGGCCAAAGCTGAGAGCAGCACTAATCTATGGGGATGAGCATAGCTATTTAGAAAGTAATTAGATGGGCACATCACAACTACTCAGCAGTACCTTCACCATCAAGACCCATAACATCTGCAGCCTTGGGCTTTTGACAGATTTGGTGCTGCATTCCAACTTCTACTGACTCTGTGGCCCCTCTGAATGGCACGGGCACCATTACTGCCCCGCTGTAATTGATGTTGATATATATATGTCTTATCACTCGCTTTTCTGTTGTGCTGGCCATAGCATCATTATCCCCTTAAGATGGACTTCAGAGAGCATTTGGGCAGTTCTTAAGGGTGCTATTTACTAGCATTATAAGGAAAAGAAATATTCCTTGGGTACAGTCACAAATGAGCACATCCAGTTCTGGGTTGAAAAGACAGGAAGTAGTATCCACCATCCAGTCTCTTTCCCTTAAGATTCAGCGGGGAAAAGAGCCTGATTTCTCCTGCAGGCTTTGGGACAGACCTGTGTGAGGGAAGTGTGGTGACACGTCGCCCCCTATTGACTATAGCAGGAAATTCTCAGCTCTTTCCGTAGCTACCTTTATGTGACTATATGCAGAAATCTAGTGTCACCTGTAATCCCAGCTATCTGGAGAGCTATGGAAGAAATATCTTGAGCTGGAGGCCAGCTTGGACTACATAGCAAGACTGTCTCAAAAAGTAAACACAGGTTTCAGCACTTAAGCTTGTTTGGGAAAATTTAATACAGGAGTATTTTAGTAGATTCTCCCTCCCCTCTCCAATCCCCCTCTCCCTCTCTTTTTATGTTTTGTTTGTTGAGACACGGTCTTGCTGTGTAACTCAGGCTTACCTTGAACTTGTGACCCCTGGCATCAGCCCTCCTAACTCCCGGGATTATAGGCATGCTACCATATATACCTTTTCATTTTATCTCATTCTTGGTGAAAACACTTTCACTTCAGACTGTTCTTCACCTGAACTCATCCAAGGGCCATTTCCTGACATCAGCACAGCTAGCAGAGCATACATCATCTGCGACCACTGGGCTGACCAGCATTGCTTTTATTATTCTCCAGCTTCTGTCATATGGCAAGTCTCCCAGGTAACTATGTTTTATCAACCCAAGCTCTTACATATTTCATCCTCTGGGTCATTAGAAAAAGGACTTACTCTCTTTCCTTGACTTGACTCTAAAGCCTTCCACCAGGCCTGGGTACCTGTCCTGATCAATGCCCATGACTCCCAGGCTCCAGCAGTCCTCCTTTGATGAACATCTGGGGTGGCCTTTATCACATAGCTGACTTCCCCAGGAGTCGGACTTTTAAGCTGAGTGAGATCATCTGGAAGCCAGTGAGTAAGAACTGATGGGAAGAATTAGGCACGTTGCTAGGTATCCTGGCCAAAAAGGACTAGGTCTTACAGATTTAGTTAACTGAAAAGTGTGGGTCTACATCTGATTGTTTTAAGACAGGAGCTAGCTGAGCAACCCCTTTTTGGGCTAGTTCTGGATATGAAGCCGGTGTCATTGCTGAACTTGCAGAAATCCTCCTGTCTCAGCCTCTTAAATGCTAGAAGTTACATTGCCACCATATCTGACAATATTGATTTTGAACTCTTGGTCCCTCAGTGTTTTTGACAAGGGTCAGTCAGTGGGCTTGTGTGTGGGCACAACCAACACTGAGACCCAAAAGCTGTGTTGGTAGACTGATAGATCTTCCTGATTTGTCCAAGACTGAGGGGATCTGGAGCCCTTGATGCCAGTTGATAAGGTCATAAGTAAACTGGGAGAAGTTGGTCCCTTTTCTGGTTGGAAAGGATAAGGCCTTGTCTGTAATGAGGACTCAGAAGCACATAGTCATCTAATGAACTAGAGAACCCTGAGAGAGGCAGGATGACAGGGACACTGAACTTGTCTCCTCAGAGATGACCAGGAAGAAAGAACTTTGCCTCAGGTAGTATCAACCAAGCATCAGATCAGAGTTCAGAGGGCCAGCGACCTCTCCCCTGGGTGCAGTGGTTAGCATTTGGCACCCTGAGATCATCAGGGGTTCCAGCACAATGTCTAATGTGTGTCTTACAACACACTCAAGGTACTTGTGAGCCTTAGAAGGGTAAGATGTGGGGAAAGGTTTGAATTACATCTAAGAGCTCATGTGGTACATCTGCCAAAACCCTCCCTGAGAGATCTGGGCATGAGCATCCTGCAGCCAGGCCTCACAGGAGATGGACACCCAGAGTTCAGAGAAGGACCGCAGGAGCAAACCAGTTACCAGAGACACCAGGCGGGACAGTGGGCAGAGAGGGGGAAAGGCATCACATCTCTGGTTAGCTCTGAAGCTGTGGCCCAGCTTCTAGAAATCTCAGAGGAAAACCACCCAATGAACTGGCATTTCTACTAAAGTTAGACACGATCTCTGTAAATTCCCAGAAATACTTAGAGAAGCAAGCACAAAGTAAAACAACAAAAGCCTGCTAACTGGCAATTACGGATGCAAAGTCTGGAGAGGATTATTATTATAAACATAACCTTGGGCTGTCATTATTCAAAACTGCCTAGCAAAGCTTGAGACATATAGACCATAATCACACTAAGCTATTATAAAAAACAAACTTTCTAGTAAGTACAAGCACTCAAAGAAAAGCAGCCTGTCCATGAGTTATGATCCGTGAGTTTTCTAAGAAAATATTTGGAACCCCAAATCTGAATAAAAAAAATAGAACTTCAACATTATTCCCAGGCAGCCATCCCCCCAAGGCTCACCATCATGTTCACACAAATTCACCATAGATTGGTGTTATCTGTTCTTGAACTTCAGATAGATGGGAACATGTGTAATTCTTCATTTTCCTTCTTTGACTCAACATTATGCATGAGAGTCATCCATGTCACGACATCTGCCTGTGGGTTATATTTTCAGGACTCAATGGGGTTCCATTAGTAATGTGCAGATACTGGCTGTTTGTGTTGCTTTCAGTTTGGACTTCCTAGGCAAAAATCCCAGTACGTGGATTTTTGTAAAATTCAGCGTATTTCTGCTGTGTGGGGGTTTGCATTGCAATAAGCACACAAGCACACATACGGAGGTCAGAGAACAACTCTTGGGAGTTTCCCTTCACCTTGTGGGTTCTGGGGATTGAATTCAGTCTGGCTTGGCAGCGAGCACCTTTACCTGCTCTGCTGCCTCGCCATCCTCCAAATCTAGGTTGTGTTCTTAGATAGAGCAGGTTTTCTGGATCTTAACTATTAATATTTTTTCTCAGATGTTGCCAATCAACCAAAGTCCTTAAGCTCACAATTTAAATGCTGTTACAGCTTCAATCTTAAATATCTACAAAGTGACTGAATGCTGGATGCTTTGTCCCCAGTTGGATGAACTATGGGGAAACGGTGAAAACTTCAGGAGATGGAACCTAACTGTAGAAAGTAGATCACTGGGACATGACCGTGAAGAACATGATGGGTCGTGCCCCTCCCCCTCTCTGTGTATGCTACCTGGTTTCAATAAAGTAAGTGTGTTCCCCACCATAGTTATTCTGTTGTGGGGTAGCCATTAAAGAGGACTGCTCAGACATGGGTTTAAGCCAATAGAAAGTCTTTATCAGGTGTTCAGGATCCCAGTGTAGCACCAAGCCTTTCTTACAGTGAGCTTTTAAGCACAAAAACCATGTTGTGGGTTGACATAGCTCGGTTAACAAGAACAGTTAGCCAGAAGTGAAATTATAGAAGCTAAAAGCAAGGTTAGTACATTTAGAGACTTTCCAAGAACTATGGACTCTGATGGATCAGGCCTTGGTTTTCATGTTAGCAGCAGTGCTGTCTGCACGCCGAGTCTTACATTCTGAATGGCACTTCCATCATGGACTCAGCTGTGCTAAGGTCTCGGGACCTGCTACAATCTGCCTCACCACAGGAACATCAGAGACAAGCAGCTGGGCTGAAAGAAGGAGCCAACAGCAATCTTTCCTCCTTCAAGTTGATTTTCTTAGGATTTTGTCATAGCCACAGAAGACTGCCTACCAGGAACGGCTTCTCTCTTTCTAAGGAAGTTGGATATATTTACAGAGATCTGGCTTACAGATTCATTTTCATTTCATTGTGTGCCTGCAATTCCAGCACTTGGGAGTCAAGGCAGGAGAATTGCTATGTGTTTGAGGCCTACCTTGGCTATGTAGTGAGTACCAGGACAGCCTGGGCTACATGGCCAGGACAGCCTGGGCTACATGGCAAGATCTTATAAGAAAGAGAGCTGGGCAGTAGTGGTGCCTGCCTTTAATCCCAGCACTCGGGAGGCAGAGGTAGGTGATCTCTGTGATTCGAGGCCAGCCTGGTCTACAGAGTGAGTTCTAGGACAGTCAGAGTTACCACAGAGAAACCCTGTCTCAAAAAAACAAAAGAAAGAGAGAGAGACAGAGAGACAGAGAGATATGGAAGCTAACAAGGTGGCAGATGGCTCAGGGAGTTAAAGTACTTGCCACACAAGCCTATCAACCTGAGTTCAATGCCCTGTATCCCAGTGAGGTAGGAGAGAACTGATTCCACAAAGTCAACCTCTGACCACCCCCACCCACACACCACACAAAACGCACACATACATAACATACACACACACACACACTACCACTACACACATATATCGCACACACACATACACACACATGCCACACACACATACACACCACCACTACACACATATATCGCACACGCACATACACACACATGCCACACACACATACATACGCACCACATACACCACACACACCACACACACACACACACACACACCACACACATGCTCTGACACATGTATTCACACATGCATCATATACAAACAACAACAATAATAATACATAAAATATTTTTAAAGACAGAGAAAATTTTCATATGAGAACACCTCCTAAGCCAAGCATAGTGGTGCACACCTGTAATCCCAGCACTTGGGCGGTGGAAGCAGGAGGACCAGGAGTTCAATCTCATCTCCCTCTACATAGTGAGTTCAAGGCCATCCTGGGCAACATGTTGTCTAAGTGAGTCCAATAAATACATTGTCTCATCAAACTGCACATGGGTGCAATTGTTTCTTCGGTCTGTCCACTGCAACTTATCTAGTGTTCGCTTGTGTCCTTCCAGGAAAAGTAACACCACACATGGCTCCTGAATGCAGCCATTGCATTGTCCCTGCCAGGGCTAAGCTAAGTGTGTGAGGGTGGTTCACACATGAGAGAGAGGGCAATCCCAGTGTGGCTGACTTCACCGTGTGGTATGTAATGGCATGCTTCCTTGCTGAAGCAGCAGTTGCCTGGCCCCTGCTGTGGCTGATAAGGCAGCTGAGGCTAAGCTACCTGCCCAGAAAGAACTTGTCCATATAAGGAAGGGATTACAGTGAGACTGGCACAAGCATCTTCTGTATGTTAGCCTTGACAGGAAATGGACCAAGAAACCCCTTGTTGATGATGGGGTTCTTCTATCAGTCAGAGGCAGAGCAGATGGCAGCCCTTTGTTCATCCTAGCTTGGTGACCAAAGCTGTTTCATGCCTAGGGCATATAAAATCCAGAAGAAGGAAAAAAAAGGGGGGAGAGGAGGACAGGGAGAAGGAGAAGGAGGAGGAGGGTGGAGGAGGAGATCACATCTAGGCTTTCAGATACCAATGGATAAACGCATTTCTCACACAAAGCTGATGGCCTGAGTTGGACCCCTGGATCCCTCATTGAAAGGTAAAAGGAAGATCCTAAAATTTGCCTCCATATCTCTCTCTCTCTGTCTCTCTCTCTCTCTCTCTCTCTCACACACACACATAATAATAATAATAATAATAATAATAATAATAATAATAATAATAAATTTTTCACATTCCGAAAGGGAGAAGCAGGAAGATAGTAAGGAAAGACTGGATCAAACGAAGCCTGCAACCCAGCAGGGTGAACACCAGATTCTGTAGTTCTGTGTCCAGCATCTAGGTCACAGGGTGCCCTCATTCGTCCTCCAAGGGGCTTATGCGGCCCCTGCAGTTCTGCCACCTGCAGTCCACATGGCCGAGTCCTACCAAGCTCCACTGCTTGTCTGCAGGTTTCCTTAGCAGCATCCCATTCTCCCAGCATCCCCAGGATTATGGCCTCTCCATTAGGACATAGGGGGAAATCGATATATTTGACCAATTACACAGTGACTGAGCAGACAGGGGAAGGGGGTGGCACAGCTGGAAGAGGAGAGGCGTGTGTATTTGAAGGATGTCATGGTGGTAATGAACTAGAGCCAGCCCTCCATCCGAACAGGAATTTCCTCCTGAGGGCACAGTTCTGTGATGCCCTGCTCATTCTCTGCTATGAAATTCTCTGCCATTTGTAATTAGCAAACGCGTGTGTTTGATGGCCGCATGGAAGGGTGGGGGTTCATGTTTCTGTCTTGGGCATCTCCATGAGTCCTGGGGTCTGGAAGGTGAACAGTTAAAATGCCGATAGAATGTAAAACGCCATGTGAAGCAGAAGTCCACTGTGCTCTTTGGCTTCCCACATGGCTAAATCTGCTTTTTTAAAAATTGTGGTTCAGTGGTTAAGAGCACTGGCTGTTCTTCCAAAGGACTCAGGTTCAACTTCCAGCACCCACATGGTGATTCAAAACCATCTGTAATTCCAGTTACAGGGGATTGGACGCCATCCTCTTACACATAAAATAAAATAAGTAAATCTTAAATTAAAAAAAAAAAATTTTGTTACATTGACATTTCTTGAGCGCCACCTGGTGGACAGGTTTCTAACTTCCAATCGTTTGACTAAAGGCCAACCTCACAGCTTAGCTTCCTCTTCGCAGAGAACCAGGCTTTATTTCAGTTCCCCTGCACTTTGCACAGTTAATACTACAGGCAACCAGAAATCCTGGTGAAAAACTAAACGCTGATGTAATATGAGCCGGATGGGAGTATGGAAAACTGCAGTGTGAACTGTTGTGGAGAAAGGGGAGAGAAAGAGGGAGAAGGGAGGAAGGGAGGGGAGAGGAGGGGAGGAGCTGGAAACCTGAGAGTTCTAGACTTTTCTGACTGCAGAGGCCAGCACAATGCCTGAAACTAAGCAGGAAAGTCGCTCAAGACTCAAAGCACTTAAAGCCCCACACAGGTTCCCAGTTGTCATGCAGAGAGCCAGACAGAGTTTTCCCTGAACCAAGTCAATGTCTTATACAGGAGGGGACACAGGCCTTCTTCCCAAATGGAACAACACAACAGGACAACTACTCCATGTCACTTTAGCACTGGCCACCAATTCCACAGTTCCCAGCCCCCAGAGAGTGGCCCCCCGGGCGCCAGCAAGCAGTCTGCCTTCTATTGGAGAGGGCCTCCTCTGAGAGCATTGGAAATACAACTAGCCAGCACAGTGCCGCATGCTGGCAGTCCAGAATCTGGGAGACAGAGGCAGAGGATCACTAAAAATTCACCAGGGTCAATCTGAGCTGCAGAGTGAAACTCGGACTGAAAAAAAAAAAAAGGAAAAGGAAGCTGGTGGTGTTGGCTTGCCTTTACTTTCAGCACTCAGGTGCATCTGTGTGAGTTCCAGGCCAGCCTAGTCTTTACAGTGGATTCTAGCCAGGTCCATATAATAAGCCCTATCTCAATAAAAGAGAAAAGAAAGAGAGAGAAGGAAAAGAAAGAAAAGCAAAAGAAAGAATAAGAAAAAATAAGAGGCAGCAAGATGGCCCCACTGAGGCACTTGCTGCCAAGCCTGAGGACCTGAATTCGATCTTCGGGACCCACATGGTGGAGGGAGAGAGCCAACTCCTGCAGGGTGTCCTCTGATCTCCACATGTACAATGTAAATTAATCTACTAAAAAATGAAAAATAGGGTCAGGGGAGTGGCACTGAGGATATGGCTTGACTGATAGCTTTGTCCAGCATGCACGAAGCCCTGGTTTGTTCCCTACTGGTGATCTAGGTTAACTCCCAACACTGTATAAACACTGTGTAGTGGTGCATGCCTATACTCACAGGACTTAGGTAGAGGCTGAAAGTTCAGAAGTTCACGGTCATCCTTGGCTTCATAGCAGGTTCAAAGCCAAACTAGACTACATGAGACCCATCTCAAAATAATAAGAAGACTAAGAATATGGCTCAATTAAGAAAGTGCTATAGAACATGAATTTGATCTAGAATCCCTTTCAGAAAAAAAAAAAGGCTGGGTATGTTGGCATATACATGCACTACCAACCACTACTGGCTTCCACATGTATGCATGTATAAACGTACCTGTGTTCAAGTGTACATGTGCAGGAGGGAATCATCATCATGGCAAGCACCAACCAACCTGGACAGTGGAACCCCCAAACTCAGAGCTCAGGTGTTTTTATTCTTTCAGAATTCCTCAAGTATTCTACTGGTTGCACATGCAGATCATTAGCAATTAAACAACCCCCATAGAAATCCAACACCAAGACCTACGCATCTTTTTCTAACAGTGCACAAAAACAATTATTTTAAACACAACTAAAAATAAACTTCCACAACACACACACACACACACACACACACACACACACACACACACAGCTAAATTATTACACAACATTCTTTAATTTTACCATGTTAGCTCCAATTACTTTTGAAAACCATGAACTAAAAAACCCCTGTGTTCTTGGCCAAAAGTTAACGAGCCTTCACAGAGGATCTCTGCTCTCTCCACTCCCAGCCATGCACTGTGGCTCTGACCTCTGCCTACATGCATGCATGGCTAATTTTTAAATAAGGTCAGTTGATAACTGTGGGTCAACAAGAACCAGAGGGCAGGAGTGTTCTTTCTTTGAAGTCTCAGATCAACTTCTCTTCAGAAAAAGACCAAGGTGTTTCATTTCTAAAGGTGAATGATTTCTAGGGCTCTAACCCAAACCCCCACCCGGAAAACAGCCCTGGCCTGTGTTTCCCTGCTGCAAATCATGGCAGCCTGCTGTTTTGTGCACTGGAACCACATCAAACCTCTGCAGACTGAGAATTTCACAACAGTGAAACTTTCTAAACTTGAGGTTTTCATTTGTGCTGTTCAACTGATTCTAATCAAGCAATTTGTGCTGAAATTAAGGAATTCTTTGGTTCGTTGGGCTTTTAAAAAAGCTAAGTTTGGTACAGACATGCAGACTCCAGTATATTAGACATGTGCAAAACACAGAAACGGAGAAGAAATGCAGTCTACCACAGCAGGGGAGGCATGGCAGCTGGAGTCTAAAGAGCTGGTCACATTGTGTCTACAGTTAAGAAAGCAAAGAGAAACAAATGCTCAGCTCACCTGCTCCCTTTTAAAAAGATTCAATTTTTTTAAATTACATGTATGCATTGTATCTATTTGAGTTTGTTCATGTGAGTGCAGTTTCCCCCAGAAGCCTAAAAAGGGTGCTGGATCCTCTGGAGCTGGAGTTACTGGTGGCTGTTCAAGGTACAATGTAAGTGAATGTTGGGAACTGAACTCAAGTCCTCTGTAAGAGCAGTACGAATTCCTACCACCTCTCCATCTCCCTACCTTCTCCTTTGTATTCTGATGGAGGCCCCAGCCGGTGAGATTCTGTCCCCTGTATCGGGGCGAGTCTTCCATCCCCGATTAAGCCTCTCTGAAAACGTTTATAAACGCACACAGTGGTCTTTTCCCAGGTGCTTCCAATCCAGAGAAGCTAACAATGAAGACTAACCATCACAGACTCCCTAGGCATGCAGGGGCCCAGTTTAAGGTCTCCTGCAGAATAAAGGAGGCGCAAATGGTAGACTCAGGCTCTATAGGTCTCAGTGGGTGTGGGGTTGACTAGAGTGCCCCTCGGTACAGCAGATGAGATTCTGTGGTTCCTGTATTCCTTTGGGGTTCAGAGCCCCTGTGTCATACATAGCTTCCCAACTTTAGAAACCACTTCTCCAACACTATTCACGTTTCCGAAAGCTCCACTGACATTTCAGAGCACGGTTGCAGTCGGTGCAGATCTCGAGGATGTGGAGGGCTCAGTCCCACAATGCACCCCTTCAGGTGCCAGTCACGTGGCAATCTAGATTTCCCACCTACGCGCTATAAATCCAGCACCCTTTTCTCACATTCAATAATTCATTAGTGTAACTCACAGAACTCAGAAACAGCTTATCGACTAATGGTATAGGATGTAGGAACAGCCATGAAAGAGATACATAGAGTGAGCCGTGGGGAAAGGGTGTGGGAAAGGTACAGACTTCCAGCGCCCTGTGTGACACCTTTCAGCCTGGTATCTCTGTGACATTGCTCAAGAGTGGTTTTACATTTTGTATGTGTGTTTGTTTCAAAGCTGGATGTGGTTGAGCACACTTGTAATCCCAGCACTTGGGAGGCTGAGGCAGGACCAACTTCAGGGCTACCAGGGACAACATAGTGAAAACCGTGTAACAATAATAACAACAATAAAAGCAACAGCAATAATAATAACAACAACAACGATGATGATGATGATGGCGCATGCGCCTGTAAAGTCCATCCTCACCCCAGACCTGTGGCCCAGGTCTGATTTCTATTAAACCATCTGGAACCACGCTCACCAGACCCCTGATGTGTTTGTTTTGTTTTGTTTGAGACAGGATCTTGCTATGTAGCTCAGACTAGCCTCGAAGTCACTACTTACCCTAGTCTGGCCTCAGAGTAGCTGAAGTCCTCTTGCTTTGGCCTCCTGGGTGCTGAGATGAGGGGCATGAGCCAGTCTTCCTGCTTTTCAGAGCCCTTTGACACTGTTTTGTAACAGTGCAGCTGATTTACTTGGCTATGTGACCCACAAGACCCATATACAGGGAGTTACTTAAGGAAACAGTTCCTCCATGTTTGGGTGGCTCCTGAAAATTTTGTAATTAAACAATAAAAGTGAATAAACGTATAAGTGAACATTCACACCGTATGTATATGCTCCAGTGCTTTTCAGCTGTATATTTTTTCCCTTTCTTTCTTTTGCTTTATTTCTTTCCTTCCTCCCTTCTTTCTTTCTTTCTTTCTTTCTTTCTTTCTCCCTTTTTCTTTCTCTCTCTCTCTTTCTTTCTTTCTTTCTTTCCCTCCCTTCCTTCTTTCTCTCTCTCTCTCTTTCTTTCTTTCTTTCTTTCTTTCTTTCTTTCTTTCTTTCTTTCTTTCTTTCTTTCTTTCTTTCTTTCTTTCTTTCTTTCTTTCTTTTTCTCTCTCTCTCTCTCCCCCAGTTTTTTGAGACAGAGCTTCTCTGTGTAACTCTGGTTGTCCTGCAACACTGTAATCCAGGCTGTCCTCAAACTCACAGAGATCTGCCTGCCTCTGCCTCCTGAGTGCTGGGATTGAAGGCATGCACCATCACCGCCTGGCTTTGAGGTTTATCTTATAACCTTGTTCAGAGAATCAAAACAAGAAGAGACACAAGAGCAAATGAAAGACTGATGAGTCACAGAGTTAATGCATTAGCCCGACATGGAAATGGATCAATGAGACGGCTTGTGATTTCTAGGTTTACAACTTACCTATGTACATTGGATTTTCCCCACCTACTTCCCTACATGCCTGTTCGCCTCCCAGGGAACACAGAAACATGCTGATTCCCATGCATGCTACACATTCCGTAATACCCAGTTTCATTAACAAGTTGCTAATGAAAATATGATAGTGGTTTAATTACTGAAATCATTTATTAGTTTATCTTATGTCCTCCTTACTAACTTGTTAATCTACAACAAACACTCTCTAGGTCAGGTGTCATAGTTCATACCTATAATTCCAGCACTTGGAAGGTGGAGGGAGGAGGATCACAATTAGGGCCAACATGGGCTATATAAGAATTCCAGGCCACCAGGTTGTGGTGTTGCATACATTTAATCCCAGGAGGCAGAGGCAGGTGGATCTCTGTGAGTTTGAGGCCAGCCTGGTCCACAGAGTGAGTTCCAGGACAGCCAGAGTTACAACAGAGAAACCCTATCTCAAAAAAACAAGAACAAGACAAAAATGAACAAGAATTCCAGGCCATCCTGGTCTACAGAGACATCAATCAACAAACAAAAGTCAACATCAAAATTGTTCTTCTACATTAAAGGCTTCTAGAACCTACTTTTCCCAACCCAATGTGATTTCTCCCCCCGCCCCCCATATACACACACACAGCTCTGCCACAGCTGTCCTGACTCCTGCCTCTTCACCTCCTTAAAAAGCCTGAGCATATGAAAGCATCTAACCTATGCTTCAGATCTTCTAGAAGTGTTCCCCCTTCTTCAGTTCCTACTTGAGGCTATCCCTTAGTAAATAAATGCCTGTCCAGTCATTCCATGGAACCTTCTGGAAATACTAGTCCCTAAAGATCTAGGCTTCCTCCAATCCAGGCTGGCCTCTAAGTGGTCTTTCAAACCAGAGTCCTGAAGCCCAGGGTGATTGCAGAGAGACACCACACTCAGCTAATTCCTTTTGGTTTTTGTGTATTTGAAAAAAAGTGGTCTTTGTTTTTAAAAGGTATGTTTGCTGGTTATAGAATTTCTTTATCCATCTTTCTGGTTTCATTGTCTTTTGTTTTGCTTTCCTTTGAGGTAGAATCCC
Organism: Cricetomys ansorgei; assembly: GCA_026225945.1. NCBI lineage: Eukaryota > Metazoa > Chordata > Mammalia > Rodentia > Nesomyidae > Cricetomys > Cricetomys ansorgei. The sequence goes on from JAMJFZ010001038.1 coordinate 30,793,771, forward strand.
ACATTCTGTAGCCCAGGCTAGTTAGTCTCAAGGTCATGACTCTCCCGCTGCAGCGCCCCAAGTGTTGGTATTACAGGTGAGTGCCGGCGCTCCACCTCGATTGGAGTTAAGAACATGTTTTACTATGCTCTTTCTTAGTTTCCCTCTGTTATGTCTAATTTTGTCTATTCCATGCAGTGTCTTTCAATCTTAAATTGCTCTCACCCCATCTCTCTCTCCCTCCGCTCTGTGTGTGTGTATGTGTGTGTGTATGTGTGTGTGCCACATACACACACACACACACACACACACACAGAAGATCTTGCTATGTAGTCCAGACTGGTCTTCTCCCACAATCCTCCTCTCTCAGCTTCCTGAGTAGTTAAACATTGTAGTTTCTATCTTTGCATGTTTACCTGTGGTTCTTGTAGTTTCATTTGCTGTTGTCTTACAGTACTGCAGATAGCAGGACTTTATCTGTGCTTGGCGAGTGCTGGACCAGCATGTGATTTGGGTCTTTTTTTACTTTTACGTGACTGTAAACACACTTTTTAACACACTTGATCTTTTTTCAAGATGAGCATTACTGTGTAGCCCAGATCAACTCTGAACTCACTGTGTAGAGCAGGCTGGTCTCAAACTCACAGAGACTTTCCTCCCTCTGACTTTCAAGAGCTTCTATTAAAGGTACCATCATGCCTACATTTTTGTGTATGTCCTGTCTCTCTGGGCTGGTTGTATTTTGTAACTGGATGAGAAATGTCTTAAACATAGTTTCATGTCTGTGGTTCACAGTTGTAGCTGTCTCAGAGACCTGCACTCCATTGCTCAGTCTCAGCCAGAAGTGGAAGTCCTGTGTGGCCTCAGTTTTCTTATCATTTGAAATAGTATCTATTGATCATTTGCTTTATCACTATTTTGTGAATCATATAACTCCTATGTTAATAGAAAATCATATCTGAATAGGTGAACTGTATATACAAATAACTAAAAGAAGCTAGATTAAAATTGAATCAGCTGGGACTGGGGATATAGCTTATCTGGTAGAGCGTTTGCCTGGCAGGCATGAGGTACTGGGTTCAAGTCCCAACAGGAAAAAGGGAGGGGAGAATAAATGGAAAAGAGAGGGGAAAAAAGGAGAGGAGAGGAGAGGAGAGGAGAGGAGAGGAGAGGAGAGGAGAGGAGAGGAGAGGAGAGGAGAGGAAAGGAAAGGAAAGGAAAGGAAAGGAAAGGAAAGGAAAGGAAAGGAAAGGAAAGGAAAGGAAAGGAAAGGAAAGGAGGAAATAGACTGAACCTGCAAGGAACAACAGACACACACTTCAACCACAGGTCTCCACATTTGCATGAAACTCCCATTCACCACGATGACTGGATGTTCTAGATTCCGCCCTACTTGCTCACAGAGCTGCACAAAGTACTTTCCTTTCTGTTTGGCAGAATAAAATAACAAGCCTGCTTTAAAGGAAATAAGAAAGTAATTTATGTTGAGCCTAACTTGGGTAAACGTGGCCCCAGAACAGCTATCTGAGTTGCCCTAAATGGCCTCTCCATTGTAGAAGAGGCCATGGGAACATGTATAGTCACAGAACAAAAGAAGATATGAATCAATGCATTTAGAAACTACATCAAGAAAGATATATAGGATGTAGATACAATTGTAGGCTATAGTATTGTGTCCTTAGCTTTGGGGCTGGTTGAGACTAGAGGTCTGTGAGGCTTATAACAATCATGAGTTTTATCCAATGGGAAGATGTTAGCTTAGACACAGAGTTTGATAGTAAATGGCTGTTAAAAGGGCCTAAGATAGCTTACCAGTCTGTCTCCCCATAATCATAGCTGTGGTCAAGCAGTCTGGAAACTTCTGAGATTTGCAGGCCAAGCCTTTGCAACTGATTAGAGATAGCCAGCACTTCCAGTCGTCTTTGGCCTCAAACATTTCAATCAGTTAATCAGTCCAGGAAGCAGGTACTTGATAGGGAAGGTGACAGGATAAGAAGAGTTCTGATGTCCCACCATCCGTCTTGTCACATGCTACTCCATGATTGCCAATGTGAGGATGGTCCTGAAGGTGCAGAAGGATGTTCTGGTCATGCCCAACCGTCTGGACTCTGGTCAGAGAGTGTCATTTAGTTCTGTGGATATGCTTGCTGACATCCCTCCCCACCCATTCCAAAGCTTAGGGCACTCACAGGGCTTCCTCTGCGTGGAGGCCCTTTTATCTCTCTTCCCTGAAAGGGTCAAAGGGCTTTGTTAGTGTCAGTGCTGTCTCCCAACCTCAATGAGCTTCAGGCTTCCAAAGGAACCTTCCTCCTCCCCAGCAATACGTAAGTTCTCAGGTTAAAGATTCTCAAAGAATTACTTCTGTAATATCCATGTGCCAGGCTATCATCAGATCCTCACTTGTGTGGTTATTTGGAGTTTGTGGCTTTATTTCTGGCCTCTGGCATCCTTCATCAGTCAATCAGGAGGCCAGTGCTTGAGGAGTGAGGATGGGGTGGGGAAGAGCTCTCCAGGACTCACCCACCCGTCTCACCTTGGGCTTGGGTGGCCACTAGGGAATACCAGGCAAGTGCTCTTCAATGAACTACACCCTCAGCTCTCCTGGTTTGGTTTGGTTTTGCTGTTGTTTGTCTCTTGTAGGATCTCATTCCTTAGCACAAGCAGGGCTGGTGCTCACTGTGTACCTCTGACTAGCAACCTTCCTACTTCAGCTTCTAGATTGCAAAGATTACAGCTGAGAGCCACTGCATCCAGTTCAGCCCCAGTTTTCTGTTTGTTTGTTTGTTTAATGTAAATGGTTAATGTGAATGTGGTTAATGAGAAATGGCAGAGAAGGGGACCACTGTTTCCTTCGCCCTCCCTGTCTCCCAGACATGCTTTCTATCCATGATATAATTAATTCCTTCTTTTCACCCTTTCCTTGTGCCTGAGTAGGTGGCTTCCTATTGCCACTGTAGCGAAGTAAAACAACATGTTCGCTACAGTTCTACAGTTCAGAAGTCTAGAACCAGTCTCAATGTAGGGAAGTTGAGGCATCTTCAGAGCTGAATCCTTCTGGAGGCTAGGGGACTTGCTTGTCCCTTGCCATTTCCTCTTTCTCTGAGCCATCCATGCACTTTGGTATGGCCCCTCCCCCACCTTCACAGCACCCCACTCCAGCCTCTGCCCCCACCCTCAGATGGCCTTCTCTGTGCCTTCTTCTGTTCCAGTTTCTACAGCCAAGGCCCTGTCTTCTGGTCAGATCAAAGCAAGCTCTCTCTTTATTTTGTCGCCTCTCTCTCTCTCTCTCTCTCTCCCCAACCTTTTTCCTCTCTATACAATTCAAGCTTTTCCTCTCTACACAATTCTTTTCCCGTATTTAAACTTATTCTCTACTATATTTTTCCCACAAAATCACACACACATACGAGCACACATCTTGCGGGAAAAGCAAAGCTTCAACAACCTTATTCTTTCCATTGAAGAAACAAAGCTTCGGCAATCTTATTCTTTTCAATCTCCATAAAAACAACTCATTCATACATTCATATATCTTGTAAAGGAAGCAAAGCTTCGATACACGCACACATACATCTTGTAAGCTTTAACACACACACCTTACCCGTACCCATCTTATAAGCTTCCTTTTTCCTTACGGAAGAAGCAAGGCTCCAACACATGTACATTTTATCCACATATCTTATGAGCGTCCTCTTTCTCTTGTGGATAAAGCAAAGCTACATCTTACTCATACAATTTTTAAGTTCCCTTATTTTTCCTTATCTTTTACACACACACACCTATATACCTCTTCTAAGTAAGAAGGAATCACAGAATAATCATGAGTCCTATTTTTCCCAGTGAATGACTACAATTTACATATTTTAAAAAAACAGGTTATTTTCAGTACTCACACATGATTACACATGAACACCCAGTTCTCTGTGCACTTATTCCCCATAATACAGCTATACCCCCAAACAATAATTTTTTTATTATAGATTAACAGAGTTTAAGCAAGCCAAATATTCTCACAGCCACCTTCTATCGTAGCTGGCAGGCAGCACTTGCAGTTACTAGGAAATGGGTGTATGTCACGCTATGCTTAACACAATTTCTATTCAGCTAACAGTTAATCACAGAAAAACAAATGTGCAATTAACTAAAGAACCTCAAGTCCAGAGTCCTTTACCTTTCCTAGGTAAAGGGAGAATTCTTCCTGCGTACATACTTATAGCTCTGTGTCCCCAAGGCATACAGCAAAACTCATCCATAATTTTATAATTTGTAAAATCAGGGGAAAAAAATCAAAATGGTTAAGGAAGTCCAAACTTAACAATGGGCACTGAAACTCATTTGTTATTTCCTGATCCTAGGCCTGTCTTTCATAGACAAAACTCGTGGACCCTAGCTTTGTTCCAAAGCAGCTTGGTGAAACACCCTAATATGATGTTACTGCTTAGTTACTCTTTCTGGAGTTTCAGTAGAGTCACCAATTCAGCTGAGTGGCACTGCCTTTTAGAAAATCGCCACTGTTGTAAGGCATATTATTTACATTAAGTGACTAGGATAGCGATTAGCATGGCAGAGTCCAACAGCAGCAGCAGCAGAAGTCATTCAGGAGACAAAGCTCAACACACAGTTCAGGTGAGACGGTTTGAAACTTTTTTCAGATTCCGAGAGTTCAGTTGTAAGATTCTGGAGAGGAAAGCCAGGACTTACTTCAACTTAAGAGATCCGACAGCCAGGTGTGGTGATGCATGACCGTAATCCCAGCACGACCAGGGATTCATGGTCATTCTCAGATTCATGCGATTTTGAGATCAGCCTGGGCTGCATGAGACCCTGACTCAAAATCAGTCAGTCAATCAGTCTCGAGGAAGAGCGATTGTAGTGATTCCTCACTCCTTTCGTAGGACCTAAACTCCACTTTTTGTGTACATGCAAGGTCCCTTGCCTCAGGCCCTCATCCTAGGCCCGGTTCAGGCCTTCAGGCCTGCAGTGTACATGCTCACTGCAGGGGTAGCCCCCACCCCCCACCCGAAGGACAATTAGTCAGAGATGAGGGCAACCACAGCGTAGTCACAGGAATGCAGGAAGGCCTTGTCTCAAGGCTGGACATCTGTGCCTGGTACCCCTACGTCACAGGAGGTACGCAAGTGTCTTACCCTAAAATGAGTCAATACCAAATCGACCCAGGAAACTGTCTCACTGACCACCAATCATGTTCCCTATTACCTCACCCATGCTAATGTTCTCCTTACAACCTATAAAAAGACCAGTAAGCCTTTGTCCAGGGTCGGCCATTTTTCATCATGTCTGACTGGTTAAAATAAAAGTGCCCTTACTTTTTGCATAGGATTTCAGACTCCTGGTGTTTTGGGGGACCTCGTGATCTGGGCATAACACTTTCACGTGGATTTCAAATTCAAAGTGGAGAAATTTTGATATATTTATCTTTCTTAAAGTAAGTGTTACCAGCAAAACAGGAGGTAGTATCCAAAGCTGATCATGAGGGCGTGGTCCATCATCAATGTCCACCCACTCAACCCCCTGCTCCTGTCTGACTGCCTATCAACTGGTTCTTACTCTGTAGCTCTGACTGGTATGCTACTTGCTTTGTAAGCCAGACCAAGCTTTAATGCATGGCCCTCCTCCTGTTTTAGCCTCTGGAGTGCAGGGGTTGCAGGAATGTGCCTCTGCATCCCATAAAAGTCCCTACTGTTGGCCGAGTTTCAGAGAAAGCCATCCCCACCCTGACTGGAAGGAGATCAGTACACAATAACAAAGCCACCATGTCGAGAACAGTGCCTGTCGGGGACTGAAGTGCCTTTTCCTTGGTGTTGCTGATGAACAGGTCCATTCCTGACATCTAGAAAATAAAATACTTAGATGAATGGCAAACAAAGAGTATTAAAGAATTAGAAGGGACTTTTTATATGTAATGCAATTAAGAAAAAAAAATCCTAGTGCATCGTCCCTGTGGCACACCAGAATGACCTAAGGGCTGCAGTGCCATCTGTTGCACGAAGGCTTCCTCTCCTTCTGTTGAAACAGAACTATGTGAAAGTTAAGGCTCACCTTGGGTAATCCTGATGAACATACAGACCAGCCCTTCAGGTGGCACGTTCCTTCTGCAGAAAACTATGATACAGTTTGTCTCACTGTTTGTCTCAGTGAAAGAAAACATTTAATTACTGTTCTAGACGGAGACTGATCTGAAAATTGGAAGCAGAGACGGAGAAAGGGCCTGGTATAGGCTTTTGAAACCTCAAAGCACATCCCCCTCCCCGCCAGTGACATACCTCTTTAAACAAGGCCACACCTCATAATCCTTCCAAACAATTCCACCTGTTGGGAAGTAAACATTCAACCCCCCAAGCCCCTCCTCCTGTGTGTGTCTGTCTGTCTGTCTGTGTGTGTGGGTGGGGGGGGGTGTTCCCCCTCACAGATGCTTGTGTAAAGATCAAAAGATAATTTGTGCAAATTGGTTCTCTTCTTTTACCAGTAGGTACTGGGGATTGAACTTGTACCATCAGGATTGACTATGGGTGCCTTTCCCTGCTAAAGCCATCTTATGGACCCTTCTCTTTCACCTTTTAAACATCCATTTGTACTTTGAGCTTTTGTTTTTAATTTACTTGCTTGCTTTTTGAGTCAAGGTCTTACTCTGTAGCTCTGTCTGGCCTGAACTTGCTATGTAAACCAGGTTGGCCTTGAACTCACAGAGGTACATCTGTACCACCACACCTAGCTTTAACTGTTTAATGAAGTGTTCTTCCTCCTATAACTTGGTCTGGTGTCTCTCGAATTCCCTTTTCAGGTCTGAGCATGGTTTGCTTTCTCAGGTAGCTAACTTGGTGCATTATCCACTGAGGCTCATTAGTTCCCCCTGTCAGCATCCCCTTTGAGGACCTGGGTGAGCCTCACTCCTGCCAACACAGTCGACGGAGGTTATACGCACATCAGTGAGGCCCCTCCTAACAGGCCAGAGCTCTTCACCAGAACAGCCAGCCTCAGCCCCCGGGGCCCACAGAAAACAGGAAGTCATCTCTTGTTTTGTTATACTTTGAGACAAGGCCTCCTGTAGTCCAGTCCAGCCTGGAACTGGTTTTGACTCGGCCCTGATCTTCCTGTGTCTACCTCCCAAGTGCTGAGATCACAGGCATGTGCCACCATGCCGGTTTGGCATGAGATTTTTTCTCAACTGAAGTCCCACTTCTAGCATTCTCAGCAGACACACACTGACTCGCACTGATTCACACACTGTCTTATCTCACCCCACAACAAACACTTCCATGTTATTCGTTTCACACTACAGAGAAGAAAGCAAAGGCTTGGGGAGGCACTTTTATCGTTGTTGTCATTGTCTTCAAGACAGTGTCTCTCTGTTGTGACTCTGGCTGTCCTGGAACTCACTCTGTAGACCAGGCTGGCCTCACACTCACAGAGATCCGCCTGCCTCCGCCTCCCCAGTGCTGGGATTAAAGGCGTGCGCCACCACCACCTGGCTAAGGGCGACACTTCTAGAGTCAGTTTCTTGTCTGAGAAGCTGGAAATCAAACCCAGCTGGATCATTTATAGTCTACCCTTCAAACTCTCTGTTTCTCACCACGTGGGTTTGGAAGTCACAGCTGGGCTCCAAATAGAACATTAAGGCTGCTGCCCTCCTCCTGTCTGTCCGAATCAGCTCTGTTACTCTTACCCTGAGAGCCACTGGCAGAGGAGCCAGCCAGCTGTGTGTAGCTCCTGAAGAGTCTCTCTTCCTAAGGCGCAGGGCCAGAGGAGGGAAAGAAATGAAAATCTAGAGAAAAGGGCAGAACCACTTCCCCGATTCTTCCAAGAAGGCCAAAGTTCCTGTTTTGTGGATACATATAATACCACAGGCAGAGGAATTGCCAGTAGGCAGTTCTGAAAAAGATATGCTTACTTGAATTTGATGTTAAGACTGTGGTATAATAGTAGTAAGGGATGTTATTTATTTATATAGTGTTATCAGGGCTCAGCTTACTGAACAGATATAATCATTTCTAAAAAGGAAAAAACAATCACCTAACGTTGCAAAAGTTTATGTTTAGTTATGTTTAAAATGGCTGTTTTGTGCATTGTTGGGTGAAGGACTGCCTAGGCCTTGGCGTTTGTATTGTCTGTAAGTGTTGGCTTTACGTAAAAGATGTTTGACTGCACGTGCTATTGATAGAATACCCAAGGAGCTTAGGTATCAATAAAAACCCTGAGATGAGAGGCTCAGAGTTCCACTGTCCAGAATGGTGCTTACCATGATAGTGGTTCCCTCTGCTGAAGTCATTCAGGGTTTGCACCCATGAATATGTCTCCGTGTCTTCCTTGATGAGTCACACCGTAGGTGTACTGCTACAATCTAACTTCTAAAGAATAAAACCACTACCCACCCATCCTTGTCTTTGTTTATAAATGACAAGACACCCCTGACCCCTGGAACTCCTGGTCTCAAGTGATCCTCTTGCCTCATCCCTAGCCTACACTGCATCTAGATTTAAGTTTAAACTCTTCCTCCTGGCTAAGCATGAGCAACTCCTCCCTTCCCAGCCTTGTCTAGGTCCTCCACCGGTGTTGCCCATAGCCGTGGTAAAGCTATGAGCCTCCTGGAGTTCTGGGCCGGGAATGCAATTCAGCTGATACAGTGCTTACCTAGCACTCATGAAGCCCTAGATTTGACACCCTGAACCACATAAAAACCAGGCCTGTAATCCCAGCACTCTGGAAGTGGAGATTGGGGTGGATCAGAAGTTCTAGGTCACCCTCAGATGCATAGCAAGCTCTAGGATAGGCTGAGGTCTTTCAATCCTGTCTTAAAAAAAAAAAAAACAACCCCAAAACAAAACAAGCTGGGCAGTGGTGGCGCACGCCTTTGAACCCAACACTCAGGAGGCAGAGGCATTCATATCTGGAGTTTGAGGCCAGTCTGGTCTACAGAGCAAGTTCTAGAACAGCTAAGACTATATAGAAAAACACTGTCTTGAAAATCCAACCAACCAACAAACACAAAATCAAACTCCCTGGGTACTGTCTGAAGCTACAATCCAGATAGCTATCCACATGTATCATGTGGTATTTTCTTTAGTTTTTACTAACTCACATGTTTGCTTATTTATTTCTTTGTTTGTTTGAGACAGGTATTCTACAAGCCCACATACGGCCTGTTTGATGTGTGGGGATTCATGTATGCCATGCAAACACTCTATCAACTGACAGCTTCACTACCTTAAGTATTTTATTTTTCTGTGTGGCCTAGAACCATCTTCAAAGTAGGTTGTGTTCAAGGTGATAGAGGGATTGCCTGCCATGCACAAAGAGCTGGGTTCAATCCTTGGCATCAGATAAAGCAGATGTGGTGGCACTCGCCTGTAATTGGAGAGCCCGAAAGGAGAAGACAGAAGGCCATGGTAGGTTACATAGCCAGTTCAAGGTTAACCTGGGCACAGTGGCTTCTTCCTGAAATCCAAGTTAATTCACAGAGTATTATGTAATAAAAGCGTCAACATTTCATATCTTATTCTTTTTGTACTCTGTTTTGTTAAGACCAGAGACAGTGAATATTACCAAAGTACATTATACCCATGTATGAAAATGTTATAATGAAACACATTATCTGTATGATTAATTATGATATTAATATATTATAATAAAAAAGACAAAAACAACAAACAGGGCAGAGGCAGTTCTGTATTTCCCACCTAGAGTGCCTAGCACAGTGATTTCATATTGTAGGTGTTCAGGAGATGTTCTGTCCAAAAGGTAACTTATCAAGCCACCTACTATGTGCTAGAAATGTGGTTTAACACTTGGGATAGTTGATGTGTAAGACAGAGAGTCCTCGGAAAGAAAAAAAGGCATAGTTTAAAAATTATAAACAGGGGCTGAAGGTGAAGCTCACTGGCCTGTGAGGAGGTCCTGGGTTCTGCCCTTCCAACACTGAAAGAAAAGAAGAAAAAGAATTATTACCAATTAAACTAATTATTTCTCATCCCACCACAGATTTGGAGCTGACAGCTTTGTGACATCTTACCAAGTTCCACATTGTTTTTGTTTTGTTTGTTCGTTTTTCCAGACAAGGTTTCTCTGTGTAGCCCTGGTTGCCCTGGAGCTCACTCTGTAGAGCAGGCTGGTCTTGAGCTTAGAGATCCATCTGCCACTGCCTCTGGAGTGCTGGGATTAAAGGCATGAACTACCATGTCCTTCCTCCACATTGCTTTCAATTATTTAAGTTTGCACTTTTCTGGGTTTGCACTACAGTGTGTTAGGCTACCGGATGTATAGGGTTAACTTTTTCTGTGTAAGACTTTTTTTTTTTTTTTTTTTTTAAGTCTAACATAGCTCCCTGTACTTCATACTTAAAAAAAAAATGCTTAAAAGGGCTGTGCAGGCAAGGTTGAATAACGACAGTTCGAATCCCAGAGTCCACATGGTGGAAGGTAAAACCAACTCTCAAAAATTGATCTCTGACTTCCTTAAGTGTGCTATGAGGTACACGTGTACACACACACACACACACACACACACACACGAAATGCTTAGAAGATTAAAAATGAGGTGTGTATTGTTGGGTATTGAACTCGGGGCCTTGAACATCCTAATTATATTCAACTACAGAGCTATAAACACCCAGCCCAAAGAATGGGTCCTTAGGAGAGAAGTTACTTGAGCTTTAGTTCTCTCGGAAGACCGTGTATTTTTCCGTTTATTTCAGATATGAATCAGCTAACCAGTGTAAATAGCCTTCTAATGCTCACCAGGTGCAGGTAAGAGCTTCGCTGCTGGAGAACTTCCTTAAGGCAGGATACACAAAAAAAGAGAGAGAGAGAGAAAAAAAGAAAGAAAAATGTGTGGGAGGCTCTGCCGGGGGAGGCGGAGTCAGTGGAGTTTAAGCATTTCTGACCAATCAAAAGGAGACCATTGGCGGGAGGGGTGGAAGCGGGGAGTAAGAGATCGAGAACCCTGCCGAGTCACCAGAGCCAGCCCTGGCTGCAGCTTCCTGCCCTAAGTGCTTCTACCCACCCAGAGCAACTGACTACGAGACCTGCTCCAGCAATGGCCTTCGCAAATCTGCGCAAAGTGCTCATCAGTGACAGCCTGGACCCCTGCTGCCGGAAGATCCTGCAAGATGGAGGGCTGCAGGTGGTGGAGAAGCAGAACTTGAGCAAGGAGGAGCTGATAGCCGAGCTGCAGGTAAGGCGAGCCGGAGACCAGAGAAGTCACCTGGCATCTTTATAGCCAAACCGGCTGGCTGCAAGGGTGCCAAGGCTGCCCTCCCCTGCCTTATCAGTTGGTCCCGGGGCCTCCTGAGATTGGGGACCAGCAGGGGGAGCGAGGAAAGGCGAGGAGGGACGAATGGCCTGGAGCTGCAGGATACAAACTTTGCGAGCTGTTTGCAACCGCGTGTTTCTTGCCGGCTCTGCAAAGTGCAGCTGCTCTATCTAGTACTGCGGGATGCCAGAACCACTCCGAAGCCTTCGCGCCCGGCGGCCTGACCGTGGGCTCCCGGCTCGGGGTGCTGCACGCGCAGACGAGTGCACCGGGGACCCTTCTCCACCCAGTGCAGGCCGCTGCGGTGGGGGCAGGGGGCCCTGGCTCTGCCCCAGCCGGTCCCGTGGTATCTGTGGCAGAGGACTCGCACCGCCTTATTGTCTGATGCAAGACCTTGGCGCGCTTTCGTGGGCTCTGCCTCAGGGGGAGCGCTCGCGGGATTCCGGGTGGGCCAGGGGTGCAGCCAGAGCCCCGCTCCGCCCACGCGGCCTCCGCCTGGAGTAGGCTTCACTATTGGCTTTATCGCACTACATCAGAATCCTGTCCCATGCACCATCGGGACAGGTTACTTCTACCAAGTCTTGTGAGCAAACCTCTGATCCTATCAACTTAAAACTCTCCCCGTTGTTTGAAAAGGCTTTGCTAAATTGGGGTGACTCTGTTCAGATTTAGGGGGTTTATTTTGCGAGCGTTCCACTCCAGTTCCTGCCCTTCCTGACAATCTGATCCATCCAGGTATGCTGTCTCCACCTCGCCTAGGCCTAGGCGTCTCAGCTATCCTGCCCCACCCCCAAGCTCCACGTGCTAGCTTAGGGCCTGTTGCCAGAGCGAATCTGTGCCTCCTCTTGAGCATACTGAGAGGCCGTAAATGCTCTGCCTGCCAGGGAAACTGTCCCAGCTCTCTAGTCAGTTTCTCCCAGGACCCCGCCCGGCCCCTAACCCCCTTTCTCTGTGGAGCTGATAGCTTTGTGCCCAGCAGACTTTTCTGGTCCTGGTCTTTAAGAAGCTTGTAGGAGGCTAAGCTTGGTGTAAACCTGTAAACCCAGCACTCAAGAGGCCTAGGTAAGGTGTTGGACCCCAGCCTTCTGGACTAGCTGAGACCCTGTCGAAAAAAGAGAAAGTAAAAAGGATCTGGTTTGGTCGTGCCTAGCATGAAGGAGGCTGAGTCAGAAGCGTCTCTGAGTTCGAGGCCAGCCTGGGCTACAGAATGAGAGACCCTGTCTGTAAAGCATGACAAGAGAAGGAAAGAAAGGGATGGTGATGGGTTCCTTAGGAGCACGGCCCAACACTGAGACAGTTGGTCAGGTGATAGTTCTGAATACACAGTGGAGTGTGCTGGAATGGAAAGTACAGAGGAGGGTTGTTTGGGACTGTATGTGTGGGTGAGTGTGGCTCAGTACGTGGACTCTTCAAGTGAGTCCTATCCATGGAGCAATCGCAGGCAGGCCCGCCATTCTTATCCCGCGTCAGTGACCGGGACCAGCAAGGCCATGGTGGCTGCAGTTGCAGAGTTTTGCTGCTTTCCAGTGGCAAAGAGACAGGAATAGGGGAGTGAGAAGGGTGGGGAGCAGGCCAGACCTCACCAAAAATCCTGAAAGAGCAGACTGGCATCCGTTGGAGGCCTGGTCCCTTCCAGAGCTCTCAGCCTTCAGTCTGCCTTGGCCAAACACCCAGTTCAGAATACTGACTATTAATCATGGATGACCCCTAGAGGGACCCTTATTTTCACGCTCCCTCCTCACTTTATCTCCTGAGAGTAGTGTGACAGAGTCGCCTGCCCTCCCACATTTTAATCTTTTCAGTGAGAAGCAAGGGTTAACACACACACACACACACACACACACACACACATCACATGCTGGAATTGGCCTCTTCGGCTCCGTATTCCCAGCAGGCTGTTTGCCTTCAGCCCAGGAAGGCGATGCCACTATTCACTCTGTGCTCTAGTGATAGACTGCCAGTCACCGAGTCTCAGAGGTCACGATCAGCGTTGTAGAAAACAAGGGAGACACAGAAGTGCTGGTTGTGTCGTGTGTCATGTATGAGGTTTCAGCTACATGTGTTGGAGTGGGTACAAGGACATGTGTGTATATGAGTGTAATGACAAAGTAGAGGTCGGTTTCTTTTTAATCATCATAACCATCATTTGAGACAGGGTCTCAGTGCGTGTGTGTGTGTGTGTGTGTGTGTGTGTACAGACAACGGAGTACTTTGTAAAAATTTTTTAATTGAGATTCAGAGAAACAGCATGTGAAGGATGGGGATGTGGTGAAGCATGCCTATAATCTTTGGGAAGCTGCAGCATCAGGATCACCACACTGCAAAACCTTCTCAAAACAAAGAAAACAAACAAACAAGAAGAAAAGAAAGAGGCAGAGGGCGATGGCTCGTGCCTTTAATCCCAGCACTCAGAAGGCGGAGGCAGGTGGATCTCTGAGTTCCAGGCCAGCCAGGGCACACCTGCGTTCCCTACAACAGAGGAATAACCTGGAGAGCTCCGCTGATGTACCCTACGCACTAAATGGTAGCAATAATAGAATTACCCACAAGACCAAGCCCGTTCTCTTGGGAAAGGAAGCATGTGTGGACTTGAAGATTGGGAGTGGCGATAGGTTTCCCTGAGTTAGCATAGTTTGTCTGGAACAGCTGTAAATCAAGCAGATCAACGGTCTGGTGTTTCCTAATGCTTCTGAAGTGGAGTGATGCGATCAGTGGGCAAGTGTGGAGTGAGGGTATTCCAGAAGAAATTGTAAGATAGGAGCTGTGGACATGCTGTGTTAAGGTGCTTGCATTCCCCCTTAGTGAATGCTGGAGAGGAGAGAGCAGGCACTGGGGGTTGAGAGCCTTGAATTTGTTGATGCACTGGGATAGAGATGCACCTGGGAATTACAGGTACACATCTTGCCTGGCCCAGGCCCAGATTCCTGATCCTCCCTGTCTCATCTCCCACATCCTAGAAGGAGAAAGTTCTAATCCCAGCACCACAGGAGAGTTTTGTTAGGTGTGAACATTAAGGTTGTTCAGTAGTTTATATAGTAGAGGAGTGGAGGGGAGCCCTGGAGGAGTCTTTGAGGGAAGAGCTATAGTTCTAGGGAAGGACAGATGGTATTTAGGAGTGCAGGTGTTGGCTAGAGGCCTCACTAAGTTTGTACTAAACAGCCAAGGAAATGGCTTGTGGTCGATGTTGTAGGAGGCCTTGGAAACTAGCAAACTTATCAGTGTTGGCTCTAATGTAGGTTCTGGGTCCTTGGGACATAGACATACCAAGTTTGGATGCACATCTGTGTCAGTCATACTGGAGAAGCGTCAGGTTCATTGGAGCCAAAAGCTGGTTGCGGGTGCTGAGTGGAAAATATAGTCCTAGGGTCATGACCCCACAGAGCCGATCCAGCCAGAGAGAAGATAGCACTGTTGCTCTGCCTCCTCTTGGGGAGCTCTGCTTCCTCCACAGCTTCTCTCTCCTGTGGTGAATCTTTCAATCTGGGGCAGCCTGGGAGGGAGTATTGAAGTCTAGGGGAATGATTGGGCAGGATACCTGGAAGAGGGCGGGGCTGGGTGGTCTGTGCCCAGCTTGCTCAATACTCTAGCTTGTCCATTGAACTTGGACCCTTCTTCCCAGGATTGGCCAGTTCTGGGGCAGGTTTAATATTTTAGTGTGTTATTAGTTACCTAAATGCACTTGCTGGCTGCAGAGGAACATACTAACCCTTCTCCACACACTGCCCAGTGCCCTCCGAAAACATTGTTCAATGTCCACTCCCCTCCCCCACACGGTTGCCAACAGGGAATGGTCATTTTTCCTTTTACCAATATGAACATTTAAAATTTTGATTGTATTTTATGTGTAGGGGTCTTTTGCCTGTGTGTGTGTCTGTTAGGCCATGTGGGTTCCCTAGTGCCCTAGGAGGCCAGACTTAAAGGGTATTGGATCCTCTGGAACTTGAGTTGCAGATAGTTGTAAGCCACCATGTGGGTGCTGGGAATGGTACCCATGTCCTCTGGGAGAACAACCAGAGCTCTTAACCACTAAGCTATCTCTCCAGCTCCATAGCTCCATGAAGAGAACTTTTTAAATTTACCTTGTTTTTCCATCTTGAGACAGGGCTTCGCCATGTAGCTGGCCTACCTAACTCAGCCTCCTGTGCCTGTTGAATATACATTTTTAAAAAGTTTCTCCCTCTCTCTCTCTCCCTCCCTCCTTCTCTCTCTCTCTGCCACCTCCCCATCTCCCTGTATGTATGAGATTGGGGGTGCAGGGTGCAGAAGACAACTTGCAGATGTCAGTTTTTTCCCTCCATCATGGGCTTCTGAGTGCAGGACCCCAGGACTATGCAACAAGTATTTTTTTCCAACTGAGCCATCACAGCAGCCCTTGTTTTGTTCTCTTAAAGTCGAGATCTCACACTGTAGCCCAGACTGGTCTCAAGTTGTGGCAATCCTCAGGCTCCCATATACAAGATTTACACAGTGGGCCCCTGCATATTGCCCCTACACTTTTCCTTACACGCAGGTGTTGAAGGGTCTTGGCACAGGTCTGTGCTTTGCAAGCCTATTTCACCTCTGCTTTCGTGAGTTCTTTTTCTTTCAAAAACTCTGAAGGAAAATGGTCATCTTTTAGTGGTGCACGAGATTTTCTACACACCTCCTGGGATGTGTGTCTTTCTTACAAAAGACTTTGCATTCCAAGATCTTAAGAAAAACCAATGTACATTTTTCTAGGGTGTTTTAAATTTCTTTAGTTCATCTGGCTTTTAAAAATCCATGCATTTTCCCTCAAAATCTTCCCAACCCTGCTCTTCGGTCCTCCCTTCCCTCCCCACCTGTTTGAATCCTGCCTGTGTAAGTTTCTATATCCATGAGTGTTAGCGTGACAATGGCTTGCTCTGTCACCAGGTTGATCTTGAACTCATAACCGTCCTGCCGGAGTCTTCCCAGTACCAGGTACTTAATCACCTAGCCACACAATGGATCTGTCTAAGTGCCTGTTTCTGTTTATTTTCCTCTGTGTTTCTCATGTTTCTCCTGATTCTTCCAACTTTCTCTCCCATTTCAAAACCTTCTGGAAATCTTTGAGCACCCTTGTCTATCAAATTTATTTAATTAGTGTTTTCACATAAATAGGTGCTAGTCCACAACCCAGAGGCATTTACCTTTGTCCTGTAGCTGTGTCCTCATGGCAGCCTTGCTAGATGAATAGTCAATGATCCCAGACCCTTGTTTCAGACCTCAGAGGCTGTCTTGGAGGAGCCATGTAATTTTGACAGTGCCTCTGCGAATTCTGTCTTTAAGAAGTGGCTGAAAACTTGGACTTGGTTGGGCTCTTAGAAGATTCGACTTTGGTCCCAGCTTCTTCTCTATCCTAGCTATATAACAACCTGCCTAGATCCCTCATGGGTCAGGCTATTGTCTATAACATGGAGATCATAAATTACATTGTTAGGAAATGCAGTGCTTGATGTAAAGTGCTCTTAAAAAAGTCATTACTAGCGGCTCCCCGCCCCAAGGCCGTTCCTCCAAGCCAGAGTATTTTCCAGGTTGGTTTCTGCACCTCCCTGGCCGTGACTCTGACTTTATGGTTTTCTCACCCTGACATCCCACCATCTCCTCTTTGTTATGTTGTCAGAGATACCAGTTCTCAGGGCTGATTTTTAGACCTGTAAAGTGACCTTGTTCAAGTTACCTCTCAAAGCCTCTGTTTCTTCACCCAGAAAATGAGGATAACTGTGTCTGTTCTTGGAGTTGTGGTGAGAGTAGTGTGAAGCAGCCCCTTGAGTTGCTAACACAGGGCATTACATGCAGTGCTGAGGCTAACTGGGCTATGGAGAAAAAAAGGGAGGGGGCCAAAAATAACCCAGGTAAATAAATGCTTGAATTAAAAGACATTGTTTTAAGAGTGGAATATAAAATGAAGCCTGGGCAATCAGATTCTGCAGGCCAAGGAGAGGACAACTAAATCCAGGGCATCCGGGTCTGGGGATGTGGTACAGTTGATACAGGGCTTGCCTAGCATTCAAGGTTCCATCCTCAGCACCTCATAAACTGGGTGCAGTGGTGATCCAGCACTGGGGAGATGGAGGCAGGAGGATCAGAAGTCAAGAGTCATCCCCACTACATTGTGAATTCAAAGCTAGCCTAGTCTGCTCCATGTCTCAAAACAAAGGGGAGGGGGCCAGGATGGCTCAGCAAAAATTTGAAAAAGAAAAGAAGAAACATCCCACACTGAGGGCCAGAGATAAAGAAGTGTTAGGGAACAAGCATCTACCAAGTACAGTCAGAGGCAGGGGAGTCCCTTTCTTTGGAAAGGCAGTATGGTGGGCCTCTGTGTCAGACAGTGTCCTTTTTCTGACTGGGTTTTGGCTGGGGTGCTAGCCAAAGGGTGCTAGCTAGGGAGAAGTCGGGCACCCTCTTGGTGCGAGCTTGTATTGGCTGCACCACTAGGGCAAGTTCGGGCAGATTTTGTTGTACCCGTCACTGAACTTTAAGGGTCTGGTTTCCTGGTCATCTAACGTACCAGTGACCTAGCCAGTGGAAGAGAGAAAAGAACTGTGGCCGGGGGTGGGGGGGTGGAGGTTTAGAGAGCTGATGGGGTTTTAGGGGGCAGGTGTGGCGGGGTATGCATTGCATTTCTTGTTTACAAAATGAGCCTGTGACAGACACATGGACATGTCTTGGAGTCTCCTACTCTGTTCTGTCTAAACCACAGCCTTTAAAGGCCTTGAAGTGCCCTTCAAGTGGCCTGAATGGTGCTCTGCCTGCGGGCACAGCCCAACCAGTGAGGATGTCTGAAGCATAAAGAGCTCCAGAGAAGTGATTCTACTACAGCCATTCTTTCTTTCTTTTAAGGCAGGGTCTCGTGTTGCCTGGACCGGCCTTGAACTCTGTCACAGTAGACTACAACTGCTCTTGAGCAGTCAGTCCATTCCAGCATTTAAGACACCATTCCCCTTCCCTCCAGCCTAAATACCCTTGGCTACAGCTCAGGCTTCACCTGTTTTCCCTGCAGAGATAAAATAGCTCCGTTCTCTCAGCTTTTTGCTGCTCTACATTTGTGCCTCAAGTCCAGGCCTGCGCAGTGAGCGCAGAGTGGGCCTCACCTGAGGGGCCAGGTTCTTAGGGCCTTTCTCTGTCTTCAGAATCCATCCTTTGGGTGGGAGATGCAAGGCTTTCTCTCCAGCCTTCTTACAATCCTGTGGAGGAGATTAGAGAATGTGAGGTGACTTGTCACGGTCACCTGCCGAGGCTTGCTCCTTTTTTCTAATTGATATTTGTTTTGTTTGATCTATTTTTATTTACTAATTATTTAGAGGCAGGCTGGCCTCAATCTCTTGATCTTCCTGCCTCAGGTGCCCAAGTGCTGAGATTACAGACATGTGTCTGGCCCGATACCCAGCACTGAGTGCCTTTATAACATTTTGTGCTGGCCTGAAGGCACCCATGTGGGACTGAGTATGGAGTTGTCCCCTGATATCTCTTGTTAGGTCCCAAACTTGGACAAACTGCTGGTTAAAAAGATACCTTTTTAACATATCAAAGTGGACCTGGCTGCCAGGTCCTCCCAGCATCCTTCAGTATCTGTTACAGGGTCTTCCTGGTTGGCATACCTATCCCCACCCTGAACTCTCCAGCCCAGGAGGCCGGGCTCTTCTTCCCTGTATAGGTCAGCCATTTTAGTTACCCTCCCTCTCTTTTGGCTCCCTGGTCTCTTGGTCTCCAGGTTCCCCTCTCTACCATCTCACCTCCCTTCTCAGCTCACAAGGCCCAGCAGCTCAGTCTGAGCTCTCCCAGATGTCTCTGTCTCTAGCTATGATCTCCCTCGCATCTACTGTGTTCTCCCTTGTATCTACAATAAACTTTTCTCCTCCACAGTACCTAGGAGCAGTCTTGTCCCCTTTTTATTTCTTCCTCTATTCACCTCTCATGATTCCTGATCTGTTTGGGCAAAGAATGCCCTTATTCAAGAAGGACAATCAATAGTGTAAGATTCCAAATGTCGCCAAGTTGGGAGTCCACCTTGGCCCACGCATAGGCATAGCAGCTGTGATGAGCTCATGGTCTTAATTTGCACACGTGTGTTTTTAGTGTGCTGCTGCCTGAGGCTCTGAGCAGCTGCAGATGGCCTGACTTACATGTGCAGCCTTCTGTCCTTCCCCTTCCTGTGGGTTCTTGTCTCAGGAAACATTTCCTTTTGGCAGGCATGGCTTCCATTCATTTTGCTTACTCATTCAGCCAGCCAGCATTTACCAACTACCTTCCGTGTGCCTGGCCTTGGGGCTTGAGAGTGGCATTAGATTCCAGCTCTGCTCTTCAGTGGCTCGGTGTCCAGTGAAGAAAGTGATGAGGAAGGAGGCCAGGTGCCATACCTGCCTGTCCTGTTTCCTTCTCAAACTCCTCTCTGATAAGGGATGCGGCTTAGAGTAGAGCCCAGGCCGGACTGATGAGAGAGTACGGATGTTGCCTTTCTTCTGAATTTATCTGTGGAGCAAGACAGAGTGCAGGAGTGTTAGTGTGTACAGAGCTGACTAGGACACATGTCTGGTCATGAGGGTACAAGCAGGATGCATTATCCCTTGGCTATAGGTACTTATTGGGGTACCATCTGGGGAAAGATGGAGTCAGATGCCTAGAACTGTCAGGCTAGTGCTGGTGAGATATTCATATCTTACAACTGGTCTCAACTCCAAGTGAAATCTGTGCAGGTTCTAATCCCCATCACTCTACAGTATGCAAACAAGCTGGAGTTGCCTGTGAGTGGGCACTCATACTCACTGGAAACACCAGGGGTCTCAGGTACCTCACAGAGCAACTATATGAACCGATGTATGTCTTCCTCTGCCCAGGACTGTGAAGGCCTTATCGTCCGCTCAGCGACCAAGGTCACCGCTGACATCATCAATGCAGCAGAGAAGCTCCAGGTGGTGGGCAGGGCCGGCACAGGCGTGGACAATGTGGACCTGGAGGCCGCCACGAGGAAGGGCATCCTAGTCATGAAGTAAGTTGTGGAAGCTGAGGGTGGGTGTGGAGACCAATACAGAGAGGGAAAGACATGAGGAATTGTTGCCTAAATGAGAGCCAGGTAGAGAGAGGCCTTTCAGACGGCTGTCTGAGCTAGGCCCCCAGTCCTTACAATGGTGAATAGTTCAGCATGATTGTCCCCAGGCTGTGAAACTGAGGCTGCCTACCATCTTAGAGTGTGAAACTCCCCCCACCCCCCTCATCACTACTGCCTGTACATCTGCAGCTTAGTATAGGAATCAGAAACATGTGAGGTTTTCCTGATTTCCTGCTCTAGTCTGGCTCTTCCGGTTTTGCTAGCTCCAGGGTCCTGCACCCTGTACAGATGCATGAGCTTTCTTGATAGACGGACTGCTTATTTTGTCTCTTCATTTCCCTGTACCAGTCTGAATCTAAGATCCCAGTTTCTCTTCTAGTGCCCTAGGCCCCAGCGGAGAGGGGTCCCTGTTAGCACTGTGTTTGTAGGCGCCCAGGGGCAAAGATCATGGCCAGCATGCTACTGCTGCACTGGCCTGAATTAGGCACCGCCTGGGGTAGTGTAGCCATTCCCAATCCACTTTGCTGACTCAAGTCCTGCCTTGCCTTCCCCCTGTCCCCCAGGAGGGTGGAGGGTTAGTGGACAGAATGACTGACAGAGGTCAGTACCTGATGGTGGAGATGTTAAAGAATAACCCATCCTACCTACTCTCCAGTCCTGACAGAGGCCGCCAGCCGTACTTCTGCCCCTACCCTAGCTGCTTGCTAGGGGAGAGCTGGAAGCTCTACTGTCTCGCACAAAGTCAGAATCTTGGAAGTCCTTTTATTTCTTACAGTCTCTTAACTCTTGGTCACCTTCCTTTCTAGAGATGAACGCATGCAGTAGAGGAAGCAGGAGGGTTAACGCGTGTTAGGTTTTGGAGTTGTTGACATTAGTCTCCTTTCCGTAAGATATACCAAGCCAGAATTGAATAAAAAGGAGAAACCAAACAGGTAGAGATAAAAGCATGAGCTTTGGCCCTAGTACAAGCTGGGTGCTGTCACATGATGAGGGCTACCGGGCAGTGGGCTGATCTGAATGTCCTAGCCTTCCTCAGAGGCGCAGCCTAGGAAGGGGCACAGAGGATGGATGGACCCCACAATGAAAAAGAGCTGGGCTGAACTGCCCACCTGTCTTCCCATCACCCGGGGTGCTTCCCTGCCTTGTGCGTGTCTGTGGGAGGGCCTCTGCCTGGGAGCAGGAGGCCAAGGAAACCTGGTTCTTAGGGCAGCAGAGCGTCAGAAGCCAGAGTGGGAGCTTGGGGCTGGAACAGGAGGGAGCTGGGTTTGTCTGGGCCCACTGACGTCTCTTCTTTTGGGTCTTTAGCACCCCCAATGGGAACAGCCTCAGTGCTGCTGAGCTCACCTGTGGAATGATCATGTGCCTGGCCAGGTAAGGCCCCGACTTCTCGGAAGACACGGCCGTCTTCTGGGAGGTCAGTGATTAGCACTGGACTAGCAAACGGACTTAGAGAAAAGGTCCAGCCGACTCAGTCTGGCGTCCTGCAGTCTGATGAGTACATAGATGCCTTGTGGTTTCTTGGGTCTCCTGGAAGTACGCATGGGAGGATAGGTGGCAGCAGGAAGCTGACAGAGTGTACACGCCATCTTCCTTCCCTTCCTCCTACTCACCACCACTCCTCACACCCAGTGGGGTCTGTGCCTTCTGTAGTCCCAGACCTTGAGGGTGCTCTCTGTACCCTCCAACCTCAAGTACCATGTGTGCCCAGGCTCCTCTGCTAACTTAGTAAGCAGTGGCTCTCAACCTTCCTGATGCTGCGACCCTTTAATGCAATTCCCCATGCTGTGGTGGTCCCCAACCATAAAATTATTTTCGTTGCTACTTCATAACTGTAATTTTGCTGCTGTTATGAATCGTAACGTAAATATCTGATATGCAAGTGGTCTTAGGCGGCCCCTAAGAAAGGGTCATTCGACCTCCCTCACCCCCTCACCTCGAGGGTTCACAACCCACAGGTTGAAGAACTGCTGTCATAAGCATTGAGATTTTCAGGTTTAATCCTTGTTAATTCATTCAAGAGACTCTGTTTCAGGCAGCTGGGCTATGGCCCCAGCGTTTATCTGACACTGTCCTTCTGGGCCTGTGTTGTAATGCATAGTAAACACTTGTAAACACTTGCTCACCCATGTGCCTACCTGTGTACTCCCAGGGATCCAGGACAAGTGGGCCTCCTGGGAGGACAGCTTAGTGACCACGTGGATGAAGCACACGATACATAGTATGAACCCATTTTAATGAGCTGGGCAGGTTTGTTTTGTTATTGTTTTGTTTTGGGCAGACAGGACACACTAGGTATTTCTCATCATATTGCTGTGATACAGGCTTTTTAGTGAAACAGAGCCTGAATCTGTTCTAAGCCTTTGAAGATCCAGGCAACCAGCACTTTTTACATGGGGTCTGAAACCTTCCAGGACTCAAAAGTTATCTCTTTCTTATCTTCTCCCTCCTGCAGGGGAGTTAACCTTTGCTCTGACTTCTCCAGTGATTCCTACCTAGCAACGCAGACAGTGGTCAGTGAGGGGAGGATGGGAATGGGCGTAACAAGGACAGCAGAAGAGGCTCAGCTAGAGGGGACCCTGAGGTTTCCCAGAATGCCTAGGCCATGTGTCTCCTGGGAGGATTGAACAAGCCCTGGGCCCTAGTTTCACTTGCGCTGTTAAATTCGGTGTGTATTTGTCCCTCGGTACAACTTTCTGATTCTCCCATCCCTACCCCTGAAGTGAGAAAAGGTTTGAGAACTAGGAATGGTTTTCTCTCCAATGTTAGGGCCAGCTTATCCAAAGGAGCAGGTAGATCACTGTGATTTAAAGAAGGCTGCCCTCTCCCAGCATCCCTTGCTTGATACCCCTCATCCAAGAGAAGCACAAACAAGACATGTGTACTTCCTAGTAGGAAGAAAGTACTTTTCTCATATTGCTAGTGGGTATTCTACTCTTCAGGCTGCTCTCCTATGTCCAGGTGAGAGGGTTAGCCCGAGTACCTCCTGCATGCCCAAGTGAGCTCCTTCATCAGGAGCCGAGCAGTGTGGGCCTGGGCACGTCTCATGGAGTCTAGCTTAGAGAAGGTGTGTCATACACACCTTTCTGCATCTCTTCCTTATTGTTCCCAGAGGTGACCTTGGTGACATGTCCTACAGTCTGTGTCTTACCCTGGAATTCTAATTTGCCCTAACTGTTGCTTCCTCTAATCCAGAGAACAAAACAACACAAAACATGGCAACTCAGACTTGCAAAGGAGCCAGGAGAAGGAGAGATAGTCTAAGATGTGTGTCGGAGTGTGTGTGGGAGACGGGGGAAGGTGATGCGTGTGCTGGAAGTGTTAGAATCATTCAGGGCAGAATGGAAGGGTCTAGACTGTGGTACCCACCTGCCTCAGATTAGCTCTCTTGAGGTTAAGAAGGAAGGATAGTCAGCTGCCCCTTGGTAACAAGAGAAGTCATCGAGACTGGTCCTGATGAGGAAGGAAACAGTTCCTGGAGTTGTTGGAGCAACTCCTGTAAACCCTGGAAATCTGGCCACTGCTTACAGGAGAAAACTTGCCAAACCCACTCTCCTTGATATCTCAGTGGTTGAGGTAGACAGGAGTCTACTCCATCTTCCTGGCTAGAGGCAGATGTCCTATGGTTTCCGAGTCAGGCCCTGCTAATGCTCTTGCTGTACCAGCCTCCCTTTACTCATGCCCGTGTTGAGTGTGGGTCCCAGGAGAATGACTGTGCTGAGCTGGCCTGGGCTGCAGGTGACCCACTGAACCTGCTATGTTCTTGCAGGCAGATTCCCCAGGCGACAGCTTCCATGAAAGATGGCAAGTGGGACCGGAAGAAGGTGAGCTGTTGCCTTGCCTCACCCATGTGGGCTCAACGCCCAAGGCCCACTCTTGGTCCTGACTTGGGCATCTTTGCTTTTTGCCTGTCTGCTTGCAGTTTATGGGGACAGAGCTGAATGGAAAGACACTGGGAATCCTTGGCCTGGGCAGAATTGGAAGAGAGGTGGCCACCCGAATGCAGTCCTTTGGGATGAAGGTAAGAGGTTTCCGGACTCTTTGGGCTTGGGAAGCTGAAGGTTTTGTTGTACATGGATCTTTAGTGCATCTTATTAAATAAGCAGTACCATCAGGGAGAAAGGGAACACTGACCTCTCCATTGGGACATTTGAACTCAAAAGCTGAGACTACTTGATACAGGTCCCTCAGCTCCTGGATGTTAATAGCTGTGAGTCTCAATGGGCCAGCAAATGTTCTTCTACAACACACATTCCTGTCATGCTACAAGGGCCTCCTTCCTGGTTTTGCTGTATGTCTCTTCTCTCTGATAATATAGAAACAAACAGTGCCACATGCCTATAACCTCAACATTTGGAGACTTTGGCAGGTGGCTCATGAGTTCAAAGCCAGCCTGGGTTACATAGCAAGCTCCTTCCTTTAAAATAAGTGCTGGTTTGCATGTCCTGATGTGTGAAATGACCAGACAGCTTCATACCTGTCTCTAGTCACTTGGATCCTCTCTTTTCCAACTCTGGGAGCCAGGAAGATCCTGGCTAGATGAAGGCTATGACCAGTGCATATCTGCTCAGAGGGGCCAGACAGCTAAAGGCAGCTGAATGAATGCCAGTGGGCATTCCGCACTTAATTGTTGAGGGAATTATAGGGATTATGGGTCACACAGCGGCCAGAAGGCTTTGGTTAAACATTAAGAAAATTGTTTTGACAACAATCAGGTCATCCCAGGTCCGAGAAACCAAAGAGCTATTATGGAATTTCCCTCTCTCTCCTCCTTGCTCTTTCCACTGTCACCCATCTTACTAGCATTAGAATGGAAGTTAAGAGTTGAGCCTGACATCCAGAATTCATTAGGAATGAACTAAGGGCTAGCTGAAGGGCTGGTGCCCAGACCCCAGGTCGGCTCCTGTTCTGACATTGAATGCCATCTTCTCCTCTCCTCTTCACCTATTTATTTAAATCACATGTCTTTCTAAAGCCACATACACACACACACACACACACACACACACACACACATATACACATACACACATGACAGGCCCAAAAGAAATGGGCCTGGCTCAGCAGGATCCATTGATCACAAAAAACAAACCTCAGCCTGGCCCTCTGCAGATGGAGGGAGCAGAGGATGCTTTTTCCTCCCTCCTCTCCTGGGAGAGCCAAGGTCAAGATTTATCCCATGAAGAATTCTGATCCGAAAGCTAAGGTCCGTGTTTAAGCAGTCCTGAACACATGGAACCAGTCAGCTGAGCATCTCAGTGACTGGCCTGGGGACAGACAGTATGGCTCTCAATCACCCACGGTTCCCATTGTCCTTGTGGCATCGACACCCAGACTCTCCTGGCTGTGGAACATTGCCACTGGGAGGCCTTAGCAGTAGCTAAATCTAGCCAAAGAGCCCGGTTCTGTTTCCTGAGTAATGGTGGTGAGAGGGAAGCCTGCACAGTCACCAGTTCTGCCCAGCTGCTCCCCACTCACAGATGTGGGCTGTGGGGGGCCTTGAACGTCAATGTCAAGAAGTGGTATATACTTCTCAGGCCTGTGTTTGTTTCAGAGCAATGTCTAGAGCCTGCCCATTTCAGTGTTGGTCTGCAGCTTTGAGTGTATCACACAGCATGCTTGAATGTGTTTAGGATAGAGTCTAACTATGTATGTAGTTCAGGCTAGCCCCAAACATATAATCCTCCTAACTCAGCCTCCTAAATCCTGGGATTACAGGCATGCACAGCCATACCTAGCCACGTTTAACTACTCTGAGGGCATGTTGCCTTTACTTGGGGCTTCTTCTGTCCAGATGTGTCTGGAGAGTCAGTCGTGCCTGTTGGTTTCAAAACTTTCTTTGTAAACCCCTGGAGCATGGCTTGTAATGCCCTCCCCCACCAAGCCCCTTTAGCACTCTCCTGCTCAGCTGAGCACCCTGCAATGTTCCTGGGTCTTAGTGAATGTCATCTTGAGACAGAGAGATTCTGTACCACCTAAGCTCCTGTCTGTGTCCTTGAAGCCAAGCAGAATAAGATAACATAGTTCTAAGTATCTAGAATAGGAAACAGTGATCACATTAAAAAGTTATATTACTCTATGTGTGTGTGTGTGAGCGTGAGTGTGCACAAGAATACACACGTGACCATGGTACACATGTGGAGGTCAGACAGATTGTGTCTTGGCTCTTTCCTTCAACCATGTGGGTCCAACTCAGTCAGCATTCTTGGGCCTACTGAGCCATCGCACTAGCCCTGTGATCAATCCTTATTAAGCTAATTTTCGAACTAGTCCTGTTCCCTTTGAAAATAATGAACTGGTACAGTGTGGAGATTTATAAATATCTCTTTACCTAGACTTTTTTTTTTCTTCTTTTTGAGACAGAGTTTCTCTGTTGGCTGGGCTGTCCTGGAACTCACTCTGTAGACCAGGCTGACCTCAAACTCATAGAGATCGGCCTGAGTGTCTCCTGAGTACTGGGATTAAAGGTGTGCACCAGTACTGCCAGACTCTAAACTATTTTTAAATGTGGGATTTTGTTGCTTGATTTGTTTTGGGTACTTCGTCTTGAACCCTGAGCCTCACACAAGCTGATGAGCCCCTGAACTACATCATCAGCCCATTTCGTTATTTTTCCTGAGACATGGTCTTGGTGAATTACCCAGGCTGACCTTGAGCTTTTAACCCTTTTACTTTGACTTCTAAGTGCTGAGACATGTGCCAAGATGCCCAGCTCAAAGTAATGTTTTAATCACATAATGAATAAGCGTGTTCATACAGATAACGGTCTCCAGCATCGGCCTCCCACTGCAAGTCTTCTCCTAGTAGCACTGGTTTGGCCTATGTCGCCCCAGACTGCAGTCTCTGCATGTACACGGAGTGTGTACTGTGCCCAGAGAAGGTTACTGGCCTATGTAGAACACAATGTTGCGTATGGTGTTAAGGTAAAAATATAACTGGACCTACTGTGTTTTTAAACTTGTGTGTGGAATGCTGTGGAAGAGATGACTGGTTTTTATTGGCTATTCCACCAGTGATGGAAAACTGAGGTTTCAGCCAAGGCCTCTCCCGTAATCCCTGTGGGGATAAGTTGCATCCCCTAGACTTGTCTCTAGCACTGTTAGAGGGTTAGTGTAGGGTTCAAGGATGGGCCCTGTCAGGCTGGAGGAAAGCTATTCATGGCGGCTCAAGAGCTCTGCTTGATCCACCATCCTCACCAATAACCTGGACCAGGCATCATTTGTGGATGCCCTAAAGCAAGGAGAGGTAGTTAGAATTAGGCCAGGTGTGGTGGAGCACGTTTGTAATTTGGGAGACTGAGGGAGGAGCAAGAGTCTGAGGCCAGCCTGGGCTGCATACTGAGACCCTACTTCATTATAGAGAAGAATTTAATCCTAGAAGGCATGAAAAGGCTGGCATAGTCAGGCGTCATAACAAGAAGTTTAGCTAGAATGTTTCTCTGTGTCTGTAGGAGTCTAAAAAGCAACTAGACAAGTTTGGGCTTTTGAAACATTTGTAAAAAACAAACAAACCTTTACAAAAACAAATGACAGCAGCTAACACTTGTGTTCTGGAAAAGGCAATAGAACTTTAGCAGCATTAAAGAGTCACGGATTCTAGGACAAGAGAGGTGCCACTACAGGTCAGCCTGCAGCCTGCTGGTGACCGGAGTCATCAGGTCTTCCACTCCGTTGTCATCTGGAACTTTTCTTCAGTGCATTGCTAAATAACAGGCCGTAGTTAACTGACTCAAGTAGTTCCTGCTGGTATGTCCCTTGTACAATGTGTAACCAGGCCCAAGCTAGCTCAGAGCTGAGCCCTGTGCTTCCTTACCAGTGTCCCCGTGGGAGCCTGTCAGCACCTCTTAGCGGTGTCTTTGCGGCCAGTGTTGTGATGAAGGAGGCCCCAGCTGCCAGTGGTCTCTCCTGGCCAGCTTCTGTTTTCTAAGGTCTGCTGTGTCAGTTGCCATGCTCACAGGAAACTGAGGCCCAGCAAAGTCATATACAGCTTAAGACAGTAAGACTAGGAAATAAGAGTTCACGCAGGGTGTCCTGGCTTCCAGGGTCACCACTGTTCCCATTCATGGCCCACATTAAGTCCCTAAGCAAGCCAGGTGGCGGTGGCGCACACCTTTAATCCCAGCACTCAAGAGGCAGAGGCAGGCGGATCGCTGTGAGTTCGAGCCCAGCCTGGTCAGCAGAGTGTGTTCCAGGACAGCCAGAGGTTTAAAAAAAAAAAAAAAGTCCCTAAGCAGCCTCTGCTCAGGCATACAAAGGACAGGTTTCAGGAAAGGGACACAGGCAGGAGTGAAGGGGGCATCAGGAAGAACCTGGGATGGACTTTGGGCCTTCACCTACACAGCTTTGAGGTGATAGTTTTTGTTAAGTTTGTGTGTAAAATTAATTGCAGTGGCAGAAAGAGTTCCGATGCTCGGTCAGAACACAGCTGTGAGGAAGGAAGATGATGTGGTCCGACCAGCTCTGCCTTGGGGCCCCTTTAACTTCAAGAACTCGGTTCTCCATCTTCTGCTGAGCAAGCAGAGCCCTGGAGCTGGGAGATGAGCCTCCCAGCTCTGCCTTCCCTAACAGCAGCAAGGTGATGCTTGGGAGCACTGTTGAGGAAGGAACATCATATCTTAGTTACTTCTCTACTGCTCTAGTAAAACACCATGACCAAAAGCAACCCAGGGAGGAAAGGGTTTATTTCATCTTACAGCTGGTAGTCCATCATCCAGGGAAATCAGGGCAGGAACCCAGAAGTAGGAGTGCTGTTTACTGGCTTGCACAGCCTGCTTTCTTATCCCACCCAGGACCACCTGCCCAGGGGTGGCACTGCCCGCGGGGAACCAGGCTCTTCTACATTAGTCATCAATCAAGATACTATCTTACAGACTTGTGAGAGACCAATCTTATGGAAGCATTTTCTCAAATTAAGATTCCCTCTTTCCAGACATGTGTGTGTTTGCACCACATTGACAAAAACCAACCAATACACTCCAGCAGTCTGAGCTGGCGATGTGTACCCAGGGGCTCTCCAGCCTCTGTACAGGATAGCCGAGCCTTTTCAGGACACGGAGGACCCAAGCAGGCACCTGGTGTGGCTTGTGTGCCTGATGTTCTGTCCGCTTTCACCAGCACCGCCTCCTAGTGTGAGAACTTCAGCTCAGGTCAGCTTCTTTATGCCCTAGTTATCGCTAGTGAAAAAGCACGAGCAGGACTCCTCCCAGCTGGATTCATTCCTGGCAGTGGCCTGCAGATAAGTGAGATACTGTCTCTGTGACGAAGAAGCTGAGCCTGTGCTCTCTGGACAATATTTGCTCACTTCTTTCCCAGCCTGCTCCCCTCAACTCCAGGCAACTGCTGGTGTAGCAGAGCTGCTGGGCCTGGTGGTCAGCACTAAGCTCTGCTGACCACCGGGCCCAGCATCTCTGCCTCGGTCCCCGAGAGTGGAACAGACTATACGATGCTGTGGGCTCACTCAGCTGGGCCTGGCTCTGTGATCTCTGGTGTGCTTTTCTACTCATCAGTGCACATAGGAAGCAAAATACATCTGGATCAGAGATGAATGGGGCCATTGTTCTAGCCAGCCTTGGCACCCGCAGACAAAGATGAATTGTGAGGGCAAGGCCAGGGATCCTATCTCTTCCATGGAGCGGTGCCTTCTCTGCACAGAAATGAGTCGGCTCCATCAGAAGGCAACTATAATATCTGAATAGGCCCTCCAAACCTGAGGCCCTCAGTACTTTGTGCTGTGGTCCTTATTGGGCCACAAGAGGCAATAGCTTTCCTCTGTCGTTCACTGGTGGCTGGGGTGAGGAAGGGAGCTCCTTGGCTTTGCTTATGAATGAGGCTATTGATGCAAAAAGTGTTAACTTATTCATAACCGTTTGCATCAAGTCTTTGTATTATTTTCAGGCAGCATTTATAGCCCCCTGATTTCAAGCGATCCACACACCATGTAGTAGAGGACTTAAAAAGCACAGGGATGAGGAACATGATTTCTCTCTGCAGAGGTAGCAACTTGATGAGGCCTCCTTTCCTCCCTGTCTTCGATTATGCCTGGGTCCACAACGAACCTGGCCCCGAAGGGCTAAGGGGAATTTCTCTGGGAATAATTTTACATTGGTGGATGTTAGAGCAGTGGGTGACTGAAGTCATCTTGCCAATGGCTCTTATGTTGGGGTCCACACCCATCTAGAGTCTGACATGTGACTTGACATGACATGTGACTGGCTTGACATGACAAGAGGGACCTCTAACTCCAGGCACAGCTGCCTCAGTGGACTCCCTGCCTTCCAGAGAACATCAGTCTTTGCTATTCTTTACAGCTCATGTGCCTCTTTCTCCATAGTCAGAATCGCAGACAAAAGCTCTTGGAGGAAAGTCTCCTGGGTAGATCAGGCTTAGGTCTTTGTTCTTGCAAGAGGGACATCCCATGCCTGCTTCCTGGTTTGCCCCTCATAGGGGTGATATGACTGAGGGCGCGGCCTTTGCTGGGGCTTGGATGACGCTTAGCTGATGCAGGGGACAGATTTTCATCTCATTCCACTCTGTTCTCACAAGGTGTGTGTGTGAGGGGCATGGCCTCTCTACCGCCTCTCGTGATTCAGAGTCCCTGTCGGACAGTTCTGCCCTCTCCCATGATCGACCCCCATGCTCACCTGCCTCCTGCTTTTATCCCACCTTTCTGTCCTCTAGGTCAGAGACTAGGCACTAGAAGGGCAGGCTCTGAGGCCTGAGTGCCAGCTGAGTGACCACAGGGAATTAACAGTAACTAACCCATCAGGTATGAGTTAGACGAAGACCTCACACCCAGGCCTGGTGGCACAGGTCTGGAATCACTTCTTCTCATGAGTCCCACAGCTGTGTCTCCCAGCCTGTCTTGTGTTTCCTGGCATTGTGTTCCCCTACACAATTGTCCTCCCTCACCAGTGCTCCTGTCTCGGCCTCTGAGCTCTGCTTTGCTGGCCCTGCATCTGCTTGCGGTTGGAGCGTGATGGCGTGCACCCTTCCTTTGTGCTGGCTCTGCTCCTTCCCAGTTCTGCAAGCCACCTTCCACTGGCCTGCAGCAGACAGAGTAGCCCTAAGTACAGTGTATTGTCCCAAGAATTAAACTAGAGGATTCAGTTAGGCTTAGTGTGGTGCCAGCTATTAGCAAACGCTTGATAACTGGTGCAGTTACTGATCTGACAATGGTACTATAAAGATGCCTCTTCTCTTCTCTCGCTTCCGACCAGACTGTGGGCTATGACCCCATCATTTCTCCAGAAGTTGCAGCCTCGTTTGGTGTTCAGCAGCTGCCCCTGGAGGAGATCTGGCCTCTCTGTGATTTCATCACTGTCCACACCCCTCTGCTGCCCTCCACCACAGGTAGGCTTCCAGTGTGGCTTTTCTGCAGACACCACGCAGCAAGTATCATCGAGAGGGGCCTGCCCAGGCCCTGCTGAGCACAGTGACATTTTGTCACCTCAGGTGGAGGAGGGGGTGGAAGCTGGAAAAGCACAGGTGTCTGAATCAACTGGACACATATGCAACTTGTGTCCCTAGTGGGGGCTTCATGGGACACTGCGAGGTTTTTTGATTCTTGGACCCACTCAGAACACACTCATCTCCAAAATGTCCTGAGTCTAACTCACATCCAGTATAGGGTCTGTGATCTCAAAGCATCTAGGACAGCAGTTCTCAACCTGTGGGTCGCAACCCTTTGGGGATTGAATATCTCTTTGACAGGGGTCCCCTAAGACCACCTGCATATCAGATATTTACATTACGACTCATAACAGTAGCAAAATTTCAGTTATGAAGTAGCAACGAAAATAATTTCACAGTTGGGGGTCACCACAACACGAGGGACTGTATTAAAGGGTCGCTTGGAAGACAGAGACAGAACAAGGCAGCTGTCCCACAGAAAGAGGCCTCTGGGGAGAGGATGGCCTGAGGCACAGGTGCTAGGTGAGGGGCTACCACAGTAGGCGACGTCTCCTGTTTCTTCCAGGCTTGCTGAATGACAGCACCTTTGCCCAGTGCAAGAAGGGCGTCCGAGTAGTGAACTGTGCTCGAGGAGGGATTGTGGATGAAGGTGCCCTGCTCCGTGCCCTGCAGTCTGGTCAGTGTGCAGGAGCTGCGCTGGATGTGTTTACAGAGGTAAGTGCTTGACGCCTCCGTGTCAGGCTGGAGGGGAAAGGTGAGGAGCAGAGAAGCCCCAGGCAAGAAACTGTAGCATCTTGCAGGACAGTAGCTCACTGTCTCCGGCACGGAGGAAGCTGGGCTGCCAAGAACACACCTATGGTTTTGAGGAGGCCTTTCCTCTATGCTGTCCTCTGCAAAGCTGGGGTCTTACGTAGGATCCATTGCTGGTCATATTGATAACTTGGGCAAGACGGGGGCAAGTTGATGGGGCTAAGGGGTTCCGAGCATGGAAACAGGAAGTTCAATTTTAACCTCTTCCTTTCCCAGGGAGGGCCAGGCGCCCAGGGATGATGATAATCTCCTAGAGTCCCCAGAGTAGACTGTTCCTGCACTGTGTACAAAGGCCCAGTCAGCATACAGAGGATAGAGTATGCATCTCCACCAGTCCTGTTGGCCCCTCACCTCGGAGATACTATCTCACCATCAGGGCTCCTCAGTATGGCAGGGGGAAAGAGCACGAGCCGTGGCTTGAATGCAAGTTCTAGCTGTGAGGCTGTGGCAAGTCACTGGCCTGCTCTGAACCCCCATGGTACTCGATATTCCCAGCCCAGGTTGCACAGTGTGTTTTGGTTTGTGCTTCTGGCTGTTTTCTCGACTCTGTCACAAGCTCCTCTGTGTATGACCCTCTTCCTACTAATGCAGCATCTTCTGCTGCTGTCAGGATCTATGCACTGTCTGCTGCTAGGAGGCTGGGATTCACATGGTTGCAATTCTCAAATTCACTGGGAACAATAGCAGAAGGTATATCGCCAGCTGGTTAACTTAAAGGTATCTGTCTTGGCAGGAGCCACCACGAGACCGGGCCTTAGTGGACCATGAGAATGTCATCAGCTGTCCCCACCTGGGTGCCAGCACCAAGGAAGCCCAGAGCCGCTGTGGGGAGGAAATCGCCATCCAGTTTGTAGACATGGTGAAGGGGAAATCTCTAACAGGGGTCGTAAGTATCTCTACATGGGACTGGGGCCTGGAGTCTTGGAATTGAGAAAAGGCATAGATACAGCAACTAGGGCTGGACAGATTCAGCCCTAAGAACTGGAGAGTCAGAAGCTATACTTGTACTGGCCCTCAGCAAAGATGGGCAGGAGCACCCCTTCCGTAGTCTTGATAGCTAAGGCCTTGGGGCTGGGAGTCCGGTTCTGAGCTGTTATATTGTAGCCTTGCTGCAGAGCTTGTGACCCTTCCCAGGCTCAGCCACCAGAAAAAGGCTCCTTTGTTGTCCACATGCCTTGGGAATGAGGGAGTGTTGCTAGGGAGATGGAGCTGGGTACTGTGTATGTGTAATGGGGGGTAGCTGGACACTGCATCATGTCCTTAGAGCTCACCCTGCTATAACAACACACGCAGTCTTCTTACTTTCCATATGAACTTTCCCTGTGAATACCAAATGCGCTTAGGCGGTAGGGGACACAGATGAACAAGAAAACCACAAAGGGGCTCGCTACCTCCTTCACCAAGGCTTTCTGGGCTTTTGCAGATCTATCTCAACTTTTTGCTCACCAAGTTGTTATTTTGCTTGTTTTTTGTATTTGAGGCAGGGTCTCACTATGTAGCCCTGGCTGGCCTCAAACTCACAGAGGTCCCTCTGCCTCCTGAGTGCTGGCATTAAAGGTGTGTACTGCCATACTCAATAACCACATTCTTATGAGCTATAAAGGGTTTAATATCTTGTGAAGGCTGAACTCTTACATTCCCTGAGGACAGAAAAAACTGGCTTAAGTTTCTCTGCACCTTATGTAAATGACCCCCCCCCCCCCGTGCATGTAATTAATGCTCTGCAAAAATCAGTGGCTAAGACGGGGTGTGTGAGAGGGGGCCAATGGCCTTCTTGGCTGACTCAGCCTGGACATAGTCACTGGTCAGGGCAGAATGGTGGTAGCAAAGACAGTTTCATTCAGCCCTCCTTTCTCTAGTTAGATGGCTCAGTTTTATGTCTTGAGATAGTCAGGATGCCATTTGATCTGTGATGATCAGGGCAGTTCTTGAGGGCCAGTTGTGGTGTGAGAGCCTGCAGAGCCCGTGGTGACCGGACAACACTGACCTGTCTGCCCTCTGTCCTCTGTACACCTTTGTTGGTCGTGTTCCTTGCAGGGCACATTTTCCTACTCAGCTGGCCACCCAGTGAGTTTCTGAGCAGGTGACCTTGATTGGGGCCCTAGCTGAGCTGTCCAGCCAGAGAATGGAAGGCCGAACAAAACGGCCCATCTCTCCTGCCTCAGCTGTTCCCCTGCTAATGAATATCCCCAGTCGTGGGCAACCTCATAGAGCTTTACCCTCTTAATGTTTTCAAAGGCAGGCTTCTGCCCTCTCCCTGGAATCCTGGTGAGGTAGCAGCCTGTCAGAGTGGTAGTGAGATCCTTTGACTTTTTCTGACAGGGACTTTTTCACACAAGCTCCACGGAGTGCAGTGACAGATTGTTACCATCTTATATAAGATACAAAATCTCAGTCACAATAAATGTTAGCAAATCCAACTATCCACCCCAAGCTGCTGATAGTCTTTGGAAGATGTTTGTATCA
Organism: Cricetomys ansorgei; assembly: GCA_026225945.1. NCBI lineage: Eukaryota > Metazoa > Chordata > Mammalia > Rodentia > Nesomyidae > Cricetomys > Cricetomys ansorgei. The sequence continues at coordinate 30,828,745 of JAMJFZ010001038.1, forward strand.
CAAGAGGAAATTCTTCCATAAATCGTCCTGTGTCGTCTCCAGTTCTCTGACCGTAGCACAGGTGAACACTGGGGCCAGGCTGATCTCCAGGGGCACCTGCTCTATCCTGGCATCTCCCTGTTTCGTTTTCAAGACCGATCAGTGCACAGCCTTTTATTTCCTAGGCCTGCAGTCAGCAAGCGCATCCCCAGGCTGGGTGTGGTGGGCCCCACACAGTGGACAAGTCCACCTCGTAGCCCTCAACTTTTCCTCCCTGTCCTCTGCAGCTTCTCAGAGTATTACCAGAGACGCCCTTCCAGTGATAACTGTGAAAACAAGAATAGAAGCATTGTGCTTTTTTTCCCATCTATAACTGCTTATTTGATTTTTTTTTTTTTTCATCAAATCTGAGTTTTTGTTTGCTTGTCAGTGGAGTTGGATTTGGCTTGCATTTAGAGACAAGGTTTTATGAAGGCACGACGGCTGGTCTGGGATTCAGGGAAAGCCTCCTCCCTCGACCTCCCTAGTCCTGAGATCATAGGCATGAGTCACCATGCCCAGGTTTAAAACCCAGATTCCTAACTAAACCCTTCTCTTTCTAAGTCATCTCAAAGAAATCGTTACGACTTGAAGCCAGAACTGGAAGTACAAAAAGGAGTAGGAATTTGCTGCAGAACAAGGAAGCTCTGTTATTAGGCTTCTCGTGGGGCTTCAGGGCCATTCCAATTGACTCCCAGCATGCCTCAGTACACTTAATATAGGTGGATGTTTGAAGCATAACAGGATCACCAGAACCGTAACAGGAAAACCAGAATCTGGTTTTATAGATCATGGTGACTGAGCACAGTGTTCAATGTGACACATATGGAACAGTCATTTAAAATAATCAAAATAGAAAATAAAATGAGGCAGGTATGGTTGCTCACTTCTGTAATCCTAGCAGTCAGGAGTCAGGTAAGCCTGGAGTTCTGTCAGGCTGGGCTATAGAGTGAAACCCTGTCTCAAAACAACACCACAAAAATGCAAATTAGATGGCCATCCCCAAGAACCGCCATACTGCCTCCCCGCTCTCTGTGACTCCCATGTTGAGCTGTCCAGACCCTTCTCCATTACTACAGAAGCCAGTCTTCCACAGTACCAGTACCAGTGATATTCAAAGAAGAAAGCAAGACTTCTTACCCTGCTCTGGCCATACAGTGTGTTCAAAGCTTTCTGTGTCCCTCTGGGCTCTGCAGCTCTTCTCAGCTGTATGGACAAGTCATTGTCTCCTGGTTGGTGGACATAGTCACTGTTACCCACCTCCTGAGTTGCCTCTCCATGCCAAGCTGACTTGGCCACATGACATTGGCTCAGTTGCTCGTTCAATCAGGTGTGCCCTTATTTACTTCTTCCCAGCCTCACCCTGCTCCCCTCTCTCTGCAGGTAAATGCCCAGGCCCTTACCAGTGCCTTCTCTCCACACACCAAGCCTTGGATTGGTTTGGCAGAAGCGTTGGGCACACTGATGCACGCCTGGGCTGGCTCCCCTAAAGGGACCATCCAGGTGGTGACACAAGGTGAGCCGAGGGCTGGCTGGGCCCACAGCATGAGCCACAGGCGAGAGACAGGGGAAAGGGGGTGTGGACTCATCTCTTCTGTGTGTGTCTGATACTCATCGCAGATCTAGTGGCAGACTTTGGGGACTTGGGCCCTGTTCTGGGTATAGCCCACCCACTACCAAGAACAGATAAAAAATGCATGTAGGTGAGATGTAAGCTCCCTAGGAAAATGTATTTAATTTTCACAGATCCTGTTTATGCAGTATTTTAAAGATGGACATGTTTCCCATGCAAGAGAGGACAGAGAGTTTCATGTAAAAGACATTGGAATCTGTAGAAAAAAAATCTAAACTAGCCAGCAAAACTGTATGGCTGTGTTTTTGACCTGTGGCTATGTATGGGTTGGCTGCTTGGTAGTGGCTCCGCCACTCAGCAGATGGGGCTGGGCGGCTCCCTTCATCCTGTACAGCGCTGTCTTCCCGTCACCTGTTCGGTACCTGACACTTGGGGAAAGATTGTGAAGCTGGGCAGGACAGGTAAACCCCAAACACTGGGATTACCAGGGACAGGCAAAGCCAGGCGATGCCATGCCCACTGCCCTGGGTACCCAGGACGCTGGGGAAGCCTGCCACGGAGCTGGGCATGTGGTTAACGTCAGTGGCTTCCTGCTTGTCTGAGCTTACATGGATCTTAAGTCTTAGCCACTTGTGGAAGCACACAGTTTTCCAAATATCTTCCGGGAAGACAGGCAGGCCAACATGGCCAGTCGAGTTTGGTCTAGGTTTTGGAGGGGAGTTTCTCAGATTGGGTAAAGCATCCCAGGCTTCCCGGCTTGGACCCAGATACGTCCCCAGCTGGCTTTTTGCACTCTGAAGGAGTTACAGTGCCCAGAGGTACCTGCAGTTGGGATCCCTGGGGCAGCAAGAGCCTCGTAGCTGAGAGCTGAGTGCCTGTGGCCTGTGCCACCTCCTGTGGTACCGGGTGAACAAAGATCTTTAGGGCAACTCTCTGTGTCCCCCAGGGACATCTCTGAAGAATGCCGGGACCTGCCTGAGTCCTGCAGTCATCGTTGGCCTTCTGAGAGAAGCGTCAAAGCAGGCAGATGTGAACTTGGTGAATGCTAAGCTGCTGGTGAAGGAGGCTGGCCTCAACGTGCGTACCCTTGCGCTCTCCACATCGCCCTGCCCCCCTGTGGTCACTGCCCGGCCCCCTGTGGTCACCGCCCTGTCCCCTCTGTGGTCACCGCCCTGCCCCTCTGTGGTCACCGCCCTGCCCCCTCTGTAGTCACTTGTTCTTTGAGGCAGTCTCACAGAACCCAGATTTTCCTTGAACTCCTGATGCTTCTGCTTCTACCTCCCAAATGGAAGCTGGCTGAAGCTATAAGAACAGGGTTCTCCCACTACGACCCCACTACCCCCCTTTGTCCTGCATCCTAGTCAGGCCACAGACTAAGAAGCTCAAGCAGAAAGGGCCAGGCTGGTCAGCTGCCCAGTGCTCAGCCTTGTCGGCCCTGCTTCTTACTTCCTACCCTTCCTTCTCAGCCAGGCAGACCCCTGGTCCTTCCTGGATGGGGCATATTGACTGTCCTGAGAAACTGCTGTTTGAACACATTAAGGTTCACCCTGTTTGTTCCTACCCCCAAATTATTGAACTGGTGGGCCAGGCTAGATCTCCACACATGGGTGAGTAGGCTAAGGGACAGGGTGGGAAGTTCAGCTGTCTCTCTGTCTTCTCTCTGCAGGTCACCACCTCCCACAGCCCTGTGGTCTCAGGGGAGCAGGGCATTGGAGAATGCCTCCTGACCGTGGCCCTGGCAGGTGCCCCCTACCAGGCCGTGGGCTTAGTCCAGGGCACCACACCAATGTTGCAGGTGCTCAATGGAGCTGTCTTCAGGCCAGAGGTGCCACTACGCAGGGGCCAGCCCCTGCTCATGTTCCGGGCTCAGCCCTCTGACCCTGTGATGCTGCCCACTATGATTGGTGAGGAGGCTGGCCAGGCCACTGAGGCAGAGATGGGGTCTTCCCTGGGATTGGGCCTTGGGGAGATGTTACCTTTGGGCCTTTCTCTGTGCCTTGATGTGTGTCTATGTGTACCTGCAGAGGGTCTTGCAGAACCACTTCCACAACATTAGGAAGAAACAGCTCAGACAGGGAGAGTGACCTAGCTGAGGTCACAGAGCAGTACAGGCAGGGTGGGCACACAGTGCCAGTTACCCCCAGCCATGGTCCAAGTTTGCCATGTTCCAGCACAGTTTCTATCCCAGGAGCTTTCTTCATGGACTGTTCCTTCTACAGGCCCCAGTGGCCACCCCAGCCACAGCAAAGTGTGTCAGAGCACCCTTCTGTGTCTCCCGGTCCCTGGGCTGGGAGTTCTGGGTCTTGCTTGGTTTTGGCAGAGGGTGTGTCCTCAGACCCCTGAGGGGCTTATTTCACCGTCTTTGCCAGCTTCCTTTCTAGAGGGAGGTTGTGTGTTTCTTTTCCTGCTGTTCTCCCTTGCTGTTGACCTGGCAATTATCTGGTTAAGATTATCTGGTTAAGATTATCTAGTTAAGAGTCTTCATCGCCGCCCTGCCCCCCCATACCCCCTTACTCAGGCAGTGCTGAGAGGAGCAGGGCAAAGGAAAAACTCCTGTCCTCCATTGCTGCTTCTTCATATGGAGAGCAGCCCTCCCTCCCCCAGGCAGCCTTGTTCACAGAAGCCTGACCCCTCACTGAGTTCTTGCTCTCTCATCACTTCCTCCATGTCCCGTGCTAACCAGGGCTTTCCTTTCCTCCCAGGCCTCCTGGCAGAAGCAGGAGTGCAACTGCTGTCCTACCAAACCTCCAAGGTATCTGACGGTGAGACTTGGCACGTCATGGGCCTCTCCTCCCTGCTGCCCAGCCTGGAAGCATGGAAGCAGCATGTGTCTGAAGCCTTCCAGTTCTGCTTCTGACCCGAGGACTGAGTGGCCGAGGCCTTCAGGCTCTTCTGAAGAAACCCACTCACTGTGATCTATAGGGAGGTGATCCACATTCCTGGGGCAGAATCTGGGCATCTGCCTGAAAAAAACTTCTATAAAAGAATCTAACTCCACATGTGTGTCTGTGCGGTCATTATCCAGAAGGGCCAGCAGAGGGCACCCACGGGCTGTCTCTCGAGGTTTTTTAGCGCACCAGTAGGGTATATAGAGGAAGGTTGGGGTGCCCTGAGGAGAGCCACTCCCTTCCTTTCTGAGGCTATCCAGAGGCATTTTCACAGTTCAGTGTTCCAGATCCCTCTAATGTTAGGAGTGCACGTAGGCCAGGCCCTGGCTGGTGCTTTGCTTTTAGAGAATTCAGAGTGGACTCTCCTTTAGCAGAAGCCTGTGGGTGTAGCTAAACACGAAGGTCAGATGCTGCAGAGCTATGGGGATTCTCCTGGGTCTGAAGAGGTGATTTGAGCAAAGGATGTTGGTGTCCTGGGAGTCGCTTTGGACAGATTTTGTTAGGCACACATGACAAACTTAGTGTAAGTCAAACAATGTTTTATATGATTTTCATGGAAGGTGGCAGAAAGAAGTCCATTCAGATGCTGTGTCTGGTCCATTGAGAGCTCCTCGCCCCATTAGTGGGGGAAGGATTCACTTCACTCTGAGCCTGCATGGCACAGACCAGCTAAGCCACACCCTTGGCTTCCCACAAGGGCAGAACTCCAGCAGTGAAAGCCTGTACCCATCTCAAGAATGTGGCAGATCTTGGCCTTGCTTCGGCAGACCTTGAAAGGGACGGGCCTAGACCAGAGCAGAGGATCTGACCTGGAACATGGAGATTCTGGAACTTTGAGCTCTGCTAGTTCTTCTGTAAGAGGGATGTGTCTTGTAGTGCAGCAGTGAGAGCTTAGTAAATAAATTCAAGGATGATAGATGGGTACATTCTCAGTAGGCAGGCAGCCTTTGGCATATTCTCCAGTGATGTCCAACACCTGCTTGCCGGGGATCCTGACAACAGACCACCCATTTACATGTTGGAAAGAAATAGCTGTGTACATGCATGGAGTACACCCATAGCTGGAAAACAGGCTGAGGTGGGTGAAGTTAAACATTCAAGTATAAATGAGTTCCACTTCCAGACAAAACTCTGTACATGCTAGGGTGCTTAGGACAATCCCAGAAACCCAAATGACTTAATTTGTAAATATCCTCATAAGTAGGAGAGTATGGGAACATTTATTTGTAGCATGTGGCCCTTGGCGATCATATAACTGCCCCACAAGTTGAAAAGGCAGGACTGATGGTTTGGTTTACTTTTGTTTTTGTTTTTCATTGCTGGTTGTTGAACTTAGGTGTCACTCATTCTGAGATTGCTTCTCCAGGTAACTGCACTCTGGCTCCAGAATTAATTTTAAGATCAAGTGGTGCTTTGCTCCCTGAGAATTTAAAGTGAATCCTCCTCTACCAGAAATCTTGTGGCCGTGGATAAACACGCGGGTCAGATGCTGCGGAGGGTAAAGATTCTCCCGGGTCTGAAAAGGAGGTAATTTGAGCAGAGAATGTTGGTACTGGGGGAGTTGCTTTGGACAGATATTATGAGGTGAAGAAGAGTGTTTAGCCAATCAGTGCCTCCACTGTGATGTTCTACCTTACAGCATCCATTCCTTGTAACTCTAGAGTGGACTCTTTCACTCTTTCACTCTTGAATATATTGACTGGAATCAGGGCAAATGTTGGAATGACATTATAGAAATTGGCCTTAGATGCTGACTCCTGGACTGTCAGTTTGAATGAATAGCATTCCAGAGTGGCCAAATGAAGGCCTCCTCAGGCCCTGGGAAGGCTGATGAAAAGAGCCAGGGACTGGGGTATGGGGTAGGAACAGGGGTCGTGATAGCCAGTGTGCTCTGCTTGTAACCTGCGGTTAGGCCTTCAGTTGCTGTATGGTGACAGCAATCATTCACTTGACCGGCACCGTGACAATTTTAAATTACATTTTACTGGGGGTTAGAGCACATGCATACCACAGTACACATGTGGCATCTTGAGGACAGGTCTGAACTGATTTCCTGTGGTATAGATCCCCAAGGTGGGTGACAAGAGGACACCTGCAGGAACTGGTTCTCTCCTACAGTATGGGTCCCAGGGATGGAACTTGGGTCGTCAGGATTGGCAGCAGGTGCCTTAACTCAGCCATCTTCCCAGCCCCACACTGTTATCTTGAGATTATTCCTAGTTGGATCCCTATGACCCCTGGTAGAGGTAGGCTAACAGTGGGACACAGGGAAGGGAGGTCCTGGTTGCCAAGACCCTGCAGAGAGCTCTTCAAGAGTCCTGTGTCCCTGTCTTGAACTGGTGAGCACTGGCTTCTCTTCCATGTAGCAGAGATCTAAGAGGGAAGCATGGTCTTGCAAGGGATTCTGGCCAGATCAAGGACCCCATGCTGCATGCTGAGGAGGGGCCATGGCTGGGGTAGGCTGGCACTGGGTGGACTGCTCAACCTGAACCTCGCCCAGGTTTACTGGTAACAGAGTGACACGGTCGTCACCATGTTTCATATGTGTCCCTGAGGCTTTCCAGCTAGCTGGCCTCCCTCAGTAGAACCTCTCTCTTTCTCCAAAGTCTTTTCTAAAAGAAAATGAAGGACAACCCCTTGTACTTCCCATCCTGCCTCTGCCCCCTTACCTCCCCTCTTTTGTGCTCAATGCTCACGTCCCTAGCCCACTGCTGTTTTATGAGGTCCCTGGAAAGGCTATGTCCTCTTTACCCAAGGTAGAGTATCCTACCTCTGCCTCGTCCTTTTGTTTTGATAAGGTTTTCAAGCGTAAGCCAGGCTGCCTTGAACCCAGCCCTGCCTCAGCCTTCCAAGTGCTGAGATTTCAGATGTGCATGACCATGCCTGGCCAAACTTACAGGTTTTGTTTTATGTTTGGTCTAGATAACATTGGTCACATATGCCAAGGGGATTTGATTTACCCAGCATCTGCTGGCTCTGCCTGGATATGGTGTCTGTTAAGCAGGGAAGAAACAGGGAGATCTGTGTCAGTGTCTTTATTTGCCTTGTATCTGCCACAGTACTTGGCAGAGTTGGACAGAGCGGTGGAGAACTGGACTGTGGTTGGAAGGGATGGGGTCATGAGGTGAATGTCCAGCCCTCTGAGTAGGTCTTGGCTTCTAGAAAATACAAGTCATTTCTTCTCTCAGTTTAATTGCCATATATTATTTTAGAACAAGATACAAAATTTAGAAATTCTCAGGAAACTTTAAGAAATGAGCACAAAAGATGACAGCACAGAAGTCTGATAAGAAGCTGTAACACATGGTATAGGTCTATTAGGGTGTGGGAGAAGATGGCTGCTCTATATATCGCTGGAGGTCAGCGATTCCCAATTCTTCCATCTCCCTCTTCTGGTCCACAGCAGCGTGAGCCTGTGGTAGTGACTGCATCGGGGAGAGTCACGGAGGACGCACTGGGGATGGTCCTCCGCAGAGCGGATCCTATGGGGCTACTGTGTCTATTTGTTATTCACTGCTACGGGTGGAATTTTAAGCAGATGCTGTTTGGGCAGAAGCTCTGCTTAGATTCTTTCCCCGGGAGCTGTTGTATGGATCTGTAGAAAAGAGAAACAGACTCGGTCACCACTCATTCTCGGCTCCCCAGCCCCCAGGCCTTGCTCCTCTCCAGACGTATCCCTCTGCTATATAAGCTCCCCTCTTCTATGAGATCCTGGTGCCCTCGCTGTCTTCCCAGCTCTGAGCCTCCATGCCTGGGGAGCCTATTATCCAGTGCTACAGGAGCCAAGGCTGGGGGACAGGCAGGGCCCTGATACAGAGATCAGGGTAGGCTGGCTGCAACAGTGGCTCCACGAACTGTTAGATCAACCGAACCCTCCGTGCTGGCCGCAGCCTTGGTGCTCTTGAATCAGTGAAGCTGCTCTGGAGCCCTGTTCCCTACTTGCAGCATGGTGCTGTCCAGGCTCTTAGGAAGGAAAGGACTGCATTGGAAACCATCTTTCAACAATATACCTTCTCCTGGCTGGCCTGGAGCTCACTATGTAACCCAGGCTGGCCTCAAATGTGATTCCTTTGCCTCAACTTTCTAAGTGCTGTGATTACACGTTTGAGCCACCATGCCCAGCCCATTATCTCTCTGCATCTCTCAACTCAATTAGCACGATAGATTTAACAGCCCTTTCTTTTCCACTAACCTACCCCTAAGAGCCATATTTCAAGCAAGTTTCCTGGTAGGACCAAAGTCTTGTGAGCCTGTTTACTGACCTGGACCTTCTCATCCTCATCCTGCCTCCTTGGCCTCTCAACTCTCCCTGCCTTGCTCCACCCCTAACATTTTGGCTTTAGCATTTAAGCAGCCTCACAGAGGGGACCAGGTGCCAAGACTGTTCCCACTGGTCAGGGACAGGGGTTAGTGTCCTGTCCTGCCTGTGCCTCTCCTTTGTGGACATCTTTCCTTCTCCTGACCTTTGCCCTGCCTTGGTTGTACCTTCTTATCCTTCCTCATTCATTTACTAAAATAGCACCAGACTCAATGGAGATTTGGGGGCCATAAAATAAACTGGTTCTTGCACATCCATTCTGTGTCTCTGTTGGGCAGATGCATGGCAGCAGATATCTGCACTCAAGAATTACAAGCTTGCAATTCTGAACCCTTGGTTTCCTTTACAGAAATGCCATGAAGAATCCTTCCATCTCTCCCCTTCAGTCCTCTTCCACTCAACTCTTTTCCTACACTCATCCTCACTCACTCCCCAAGTTCACTGCTTCTCCCCAGGAGGAATCTTGTGATGGGAGAATTGTCACATTGCCCCCGCTCACCCTAAATCTCCCTCTAACCAAGGAACTCAAACCACCTAGCTCCCTTAGGAACTGCCTCCCAGCTCACAAGTGCATACCTTTCCTTCATTCTGCTATCTCTTCCTCTGATTGGTCACTTCGCTTGTCCTTCTCTGACTCATCACTTCTTGTGTGACATTGACCCTTTCTGAGTTCTGTTTCCTGTGTCTGCTTTCATGCTCTGTTTCTGTCCTAGGGACTAAAGGCATGGACCACCACTGCCTTCAGAATACTGGGATTAAAGATATTTGCTACCACTGCTTTACTGGGTTTAAAGGTGTGTACCAACATTCTTAAAATTCTTTCTACATTCCATCCGGACCACACAGGCCTCTGAACATGATTGCTTCCTATATATCCCTGGAATATAGACTCTCCCTATCACACAGGCTTATTCCTCTACACTTCAGCTATTGCTTTTTGTCACCAATCTCATTGTCTTAGAACAATATGCTGCAGAGCTTCTACTGTCATCTATTTCCTCTTGCGGGTTCTGATTCGGTTTCTCTCAAGCTACTAGGCGACTTAGATATGCAAAGAAGTCTAATTTTCAGTCCAGATTTCCAAGACAGAGACCCTCCTCCCGCTCACATTTCACTGAAGCTCACAATACAAACTCCCCATGATCCTTTCTTAAGCTATGGCCTTCTCTGACATGATTGAAGACTCAGAACTGCATCTGCTACCCAGAGGAAGACACCAGGCCCTTGTGTCACTGACCCTACAAACTGACTCGCCTCCTTTAGACGGGACGCCGGGCATACTTTCGGCGATGCATCTCATCCACCCGTTCAAGGTACCAAGTACCCGGGAAGAGGTTGCTTGTGTCACCAGGTGGTGAGAAGTTCACTGTGGGAGAAAGAATGAGAAAGAGTACTTACAAACAATGACAGGCATGCAGGGGAGAACACAGTATTAGGAATGCCTGCAGACTCAGGTGAAGCACTCCTAGCTATGCTGCCAAGGGTTGTAAAACCTTTAATACGCTGTATAGAAGTCTGACCATATAGAAGAAGGCACAGAAAAGCCGCCATCTTGGGTCTGGTACTTGAGGTCTGACAGTGGAGATGGCTCAGTTGGTCAAGTTCTCACCTCATAAGCACTTCTCTCAATCAAATCTCATAAAAACTGTGACCCTGGCCCGGTACATTCTGGACGTCTGATGAACTCCGGGTACCCAGGTACTGGCATGGAAACTGGGGTGAACTGCTTTCTTCTCTCCTCCTGCCCCTTTTCTTACCCTTGTGGTAGAATTGCTCTCTTTGGTTCATTATTTCTGTGAATTCTTCAGGAGACATGCGCCTCCGGGAATCTAGACGTTTGGGCAGATCTGACACACTAGAAACCAGCTTCTCCAGAGGGGAACCTGGGAAGCAAAAGCAAGATTGTTAAGCTGTCCTGCTATCATGACTGGCACTCATAGGCAGCTGGGGTCTGTGGGTTGACCCCCACATGGTATGGACCTTAGATGCCTGTTTTTATCACACTGGTCATGCAACAGTCAACTGACATTGACTGGATGTCTCAGATCCATCAACCAAACTGTTAACCTCTTGCCTTGTCTACTGTTTTGCTTGTATCTACCTTTGCTATAGCTGAGGAAATGCTCAAATATTTAACCGTGTGCAGGCATTTACTTTACTCTTACTCACAGCTTAACTCTGTCAAGAGAGCAACCTTAGCCAATGTGAAGCACAGGTGGCTTCTTTACTAGATGGCACTTCTTCGAAAGTTCCTGATGCAAAGTGAGGCTCACCTGGAGAAGCATCCTGGGACACTCGGAATGAAAAGAAACTTGCTGCTAAGCCTGAGCCATAGGAAAAGGCGCCGATCCTGGAGCCAGCCAGTTCTTGGGCAGAATGGCTACAGGTGAAAATATAAAAAACATATCCACATCTGCATTTTATTCTGCATTTCAGATAAAGCGTCTACATGACAGTCTAACCTCACCCCTGCTCACCTTATGCAACTAAAAATGTGCTCCATGCACTCTGCACGAAGAGGGAACTTTGGTATAATCCAGATACAGAACCAGAAGTAAGAAGTCTTGCCAAAAGGTGAGCAACCACAGCCCAAAGCATGAAGCTAGAACTTTGAAGGCAGATGCTTTCAGGTGTAGCCAGAAAGAGGTTAAATCAGTGGACTCACCCTCAGGGCTCCCAAGTTATCTGCAATGGTTCTGCTTTAGTGTGTGTGTGTGTGTGTGTGTGTGTGTGTGTTTTGTACAAATGAACCTATGTAGCCCAGACTGGCCTTAAACTCAGCAGTCCCTCTACCTCAGCCTCCACTGCTGGGAGCCCCAATACCCTGGTAACATGGATGAAGTCTGCATGACAAGGTTCCAGACTTCCTGGCTGGGGAATTTTGACTCACCAGCCATTTTGCCCCTTTCTCCCATTTGCTATAATGGTGACAAAAAAAATTTTTCATCAATAATAATAATGTCTGAGTGGCCTAGTAAATCTGAGCTGGCTGCTGTTGACTGGGAAGGGGATGTAGCCATTTTTATTCAATAGTAATTGCTATTGTAAAATATCTTGCTGGCGCCTAAGTCCTGGTATGTGTAGAGCTATCTATGCATACAGATAATACATTATAAGGCTATTCCTACAGTGGGTGTTGGTCCTCCCAGGAAGAGACAAGCTTTTAACAGATAGAAGCAAAAAGAGCCTAGATAGAGAGAAAATAAATATGCACCAAAGAGCTAAAACCATAAAAAAAAAACCCTTTGGTGCCTACATGGCCCCCTGCTCTGCTCTAAGGCAGATGGAGATATTATTCAGCTAACAGTAACATTCAACCAATTATGTGTTATTGAGTCAAATGTTCTTTCATAGTAAACAAGATAACTTTGAAGTTTATAAGTCACAGGAGAAAGGACACCTGGCTCCTCCCTGAGTGTGATCAACTTCTAGGAGTGACTACATCTGCGTATCAAACTGGTTCCTCTGAAGACCTGAGTAACATATGCATACCAAAAAACTGCATTTGGCTTTTTAAATTTCTTGCCAATGCAGTTCTCTCTCTTTTCTTTCTGGCGTGAGCCCCTTCCCTCAGTAATGTACATTGTCAGTCTCTCCCTTCTTTTCTTGGTGTGGGTTTTTTTCACTGGCAAGGCACATTGTCAGTCTCTCTCTTGCCCCTCTCTTTTCTTAAAATGTATACTATTAATTCCCCTATTAAAAACTCTCCTGCGTTTTACCTATAAGGCGTTCTATGTGTCATTTTAAAGCACGACCGTACGTCATTTCTTTGGGTCCCATAAAAGAACGACCTGCTCTGTTAGTTTGCCATTCCTCATCCCCCCCCCTCGCCCCCGCACTGGTACTCCCTTCTGTGTAGAGTTTTCATGAACCCATTTGTGGAAAAGCCTGGTTCCCTCCGCACTCCACAGTTCTGGGATTGCAGGCATTTGCCAGCACACATTTCTCTGACTCAGATTTCTGAGCAGCCCTCATCAGTAATTGCAATGAGTTCACCTTTAGTATCTTTTCTATATAAAATGCAGTGTTTCCTTATAAACACCATAACATTTGAGTAGTTTCTTTTTGTTGTTGTTTCTAAATGCAGCTTTTAAAAATTCTTTTTAATGTTTTACTTATTTATTTAATTTATGAGTATTCTGTCTGCATGTACACCTGCATGCCAGAAGGGGACGTCAGATCCTATCATAGATGGTTGTGAGCCACTGTGTGGTTGAACTAGGAATTGAACTCAGGACCTCAAGTTCCACATTTGAGTACTTTCTGAGCACTTTTCTGAGTAATTTTTTTTAGGCAATTTTTTATGAAAACTGTAGAAAACATCCCATAGTTGACTATTCTCTGTACTTTGACCAGCTGTTAATCTCTTTATTGATCAGTGTCCACTGCAAAAAGAAGCTTCTCGATCAAGGGTGAGAGCTGTACTAATCTATGAACATAAGAATAGGTATTTAGAAAGCAGTTTGATACTGTGTCCATTTAGCAAGTTACTAGGTTCTCCTCTAAGGCCTATGACCTACCCAGCCATGGGTTCTTGGGCAGGTTTAAATACCAGTTCCTTCCTACGGAGCTGCCCTTAAAACCAATTAGAAAGCTGTTGGTTACTCCAATAACATTTGTGTCACTATTGAAGCAAGGGGAATGCATGTATGTCACACATTCCCCACAAAAGACCGGGAGGAAAGATTATAAAGGCCAGACATCAGGTGGACTGCTGCAAAATAGTGTAAAATACTGGACACGTCAGGGCCTCTGTACTTGTGAACTCACAGCAACCCCTGGTTGTCTGCATAAGGTCAAGCCAGTCAAAATCCCCACGTGGGCAGAGGAAAGGCTTACGATGTCTTCTCCTTAACTGAGGAGCTATTGGTAGTTGATGGCTGCTGAGGGAGGGGAGTCAGTTTTCTTTGGGGTGTGGCCCACAGTAGGTTACTCATGCTCCAGTGAACATCCCTATACCCATGTGATGATATAGGAAACACTAATTTGACTCAGTGGGTTAGAAAGAGAGAGTGGAGGGGGAGAGGGAGAGAGAAAGGGAGAGAGAAACTAAATGGTGGTCCAGGAGGACTTGCAGTAGATGATAGAGGGTGGATGTGATCCAAAGAGGGTGTATTTTATACTCTACCAAGTTACCAAAGAATAAAAACAAACTGTAGAAAGCAGGCATTGTTATGTAGATGTTTTACAGATGAGAAGGCTAAGGATCATAGAGGTTTGGAGACTTAATTTTCAAGGTAAGTGATAATTAGCTTTGAGCCAGTAATGGGATCAAAGCTATCCTCTAACCCACCATGCTATATTGTGTATAGAGATTTTAAATAGATGAGATAAAAATATGCCCATAAGTTCTATTTTCTTGCTGCCTGGGTAGGTCATGCACATTCTCCAACATACATTTTCACACTGGAGAAGTTAAACACAGTTCAACACAGTTATCAAAACCTGCCCCCACCAGGTGGTGGTAGCGCATGACTTTAGTCCCAGCACGAGAGGCAGAGGCAGGCAGATCTCTGTGAGTTCGAGGCCAGCCTGGTCTACAGAGTGAGTTCCAGGACAGCCAGAGTACAACAGAGAAACCCTATTTCGAAAAACAAAAAAACAAAAACAAAACAGAAAAACCCTGCCCCCACCACCTCTGAAATAAGTCTCTATCCTTTCTCTCTTCCTTTATTATAAAGGTCTACCTCTCAACAAACCAAAGGTTTAAATGAGAAGAGCCCAGCCTGGCTGGCCTGTCATCTCATGGTTGGGGAACAGCATGTGGACGAGAGGCAGTACTCACTGGGAGAGAAGAGAGGCCAGGCACCCATAGAGGGATGAGGTGTACATGTTCCCATTGTTGGTGGAAAGGTAAAGGGAAGCCTTGGTTTTCTTGTTGAACATGTCCAGAGAGGCCTTCAAAATAGCCTTATCCACATCCTTGTTGGTGTAGGTTTCTTCCAGCTTTAGACCCCTGTGAGGCAGAGGAAGATGCTCACATGAGAGAAGACAAGAGAAGAAAGCCAGGACCATGACAGGGTATAGCTTCTGGAGAGAAAGCTCCAGGGTGAGTGTTTTCTTATTACAGCCCTCAAACATCTGCAGAGCTCAAAGTAACTATCCTGCCATTCTGAATAGCATTTACACACACTTTTGTTATGGCATCTCTCCATACTTTCACAGTCCATTAGAAAACTAGAGATCAAACCATACCATGCACTCTGCTTAGCTTTATACTTTCTTTTTACCTTCCTCCCCTCACCTAATAAATGAGAGCCCCAGACAGACCTGCTCCATCCCATCCCTCTATTGAAAGAAAGACCTGCCATCCTTTCTGCAGTGCTGGAAGGTTGCCATCTGCTTCTCATGGGAGGGAAGTCCACACCCACAGTGTGAGGAAGCCTCCTCCTTGCTCACTGCCCTCCCAAGCCTAAGCCTCTGCTCAGAGAAGACCCACCTGAAGGCCTCCAGACCCTTGTATAAATTGTTCTGTGTGTCACTGGATGACAGGAAGTCATTGAACATCAACCGAGCCAGGGACTTCTGAACCATCTTGCAAAAGGGCGTGTGGAAGATCATATATTGCACGTCATCAAGGGTGAAAGGCTGGTTGTTTCCAGCTAGAAAAGAAAGTGTGAAGGCCAGAGAGAGGTGGTGTGATAATGAGCTACTGACATCATCCACTCTTCCAGCTTTAACCAAGGGGCTCAGCAAACGCGTGCAAGGCTCTCTCATTTATTTCACAGACATTACTAAATATTCCCTGAAGGGAAAGATACAGGAAGATTTCCTGCCATATGAGCAAAGTCCATCCATCCCAGCCCCGAACCTTTCTTCCACTGGTTCTGGATTTTCTTGCGGTAGGCTGCATAGCATCGGTCCAAGGCTCGCAGGTAGCACTGAATGGAGAGCTTTCCATCAACCAGTGGGTACTCCGAGGACAAATTGGGTTTGTAGAAGTCATATGCATTCTCCATGTGTGTTCCCCTCAGCCCTGAAAAGGCACACGGAAGGCTTCAGAGACTGCCTGACATAGGCCTCCTCAAGCAGAAAAGAGGAAGGGACTGTGTGAAAGGAGACTCCTGTCCCCCATGTCAGACCTATTCAACACTCTCACATGGTCAAAGGAAGCTGAGATTATTGGCTTTCGAGAAGTGAGACTTATATTCTCTCTCCACACCTTCGTGGGCTTCTCAAAAGCTAGACTAGAAGCCAGAATGCTCTCAGCCTCACTTTATGTACAGATTTCTTCTTTCACTGTTAGCTTCCACCCTGGTTCTCCATGGTTCCTCACCGACACTTACCACACCCAGTCCATGCACCATTACCCCAGTGTATGATAAAACCACCAGTTCTGGCTGCTCTCTCCCAAACAGCTACTCCCAAGACCGGACTTTCAAAGTCAAGTATCACCATCCGCCAGCCCCAAGTAGTGTGTCTGACAGTTCGAGATTAGGATCTACAATGTGACCATACTGTGTACAGCCTCTTGGGAGTGTTTATTACGAACCTTGCTCCAGGACAAGAGGGGCCTTGGGACCAATCAGCATTGCCACAGCTCCAGCGCCACCTGTGGGCCGGGCGTTGCCACTTGGGTAGACTGCGATGTCACCGCAGACCACCAGGGCATATCGGCCTGTAAAGAGCAACAAAACAGTTTAGTCATAGTATCACTGCCAAATCTAGAGTAGAGTGAGGGCCTACTGTGTGCTGGGCACAGTTTTACATTCTGGAAATAGATGGAACCTGACCAAAAATAGAATTAAGTAAAATAAAAAATAAAATTTAAAAACACACATACACTCTAGTGAAACCCATCATCCATTTGTATTTGAAATATAAATTCAATACTCAGTGTCCCCACAGTCTAGCTACGGTGATGCTCACTCACTCAGAATCATATGTATAAGTCACATTTTACAAATTCGTGTGTTTTTTCAGTATCTGTATGTTTGTATACACAAAAGGCAGTGCAACACGTTCGGAAGTCAGAGAACAACTTTCGGGAGTCAGGTCTTTACTGCACGGGCTCCGGTGATGGTACTGAGGCCATCGGTCTTGGCGGCAAGCACCTTCCCTCACTGAGCCACAGTGCCTGTCCCCAGAATTACTTATTTTTTCAAAATTTCCTTATTCTTAGGGTTTAAATTTTATATTTTTAGATTAATGTATTTTGTGCTGTGTGTATAAATGTTTTGCCTGCATGCCTGTATCTGCACCGCGTGTGTGCCATAGAGCTCAGAAGAATGGATTGAGTCCTCTGAAACAGGAGATGGGGGTGGTTGTGAGCCCCCATGCGGGCGTACTGGGAACTGAACCCGGGTCCTCAGCAAGAACAAGAGCTCTTAACTGCTGAACCGCTCTCCAGCCCTGGTCTTCGTGTTTTTGAGACAGGGTCTCATTACACAGTCCAGGTTGGCTTCAAACTCAAGGTCCTCCTGCGTCAGCGAGTGATGTGATGAGGAGTCTGTGCCACCGTGCCAGACTCCATTTCTAAGTCCACTTAAAACTTTCTTAACTGGTACATGTGGAGACAATGCAGGCTCTTATGAACCAACTTACAGCACCCACGTCTTCAAATGTCTGCTAAACCATAGAAGGACGAGGCATAGGGAAGAGAAATTAACATTTAAACACAGGCTAGACGCCTCTTATCTTCAAATAGTCCTTAAACAGGCCAGAAAGGTGGGTAGCCTCACCAACACGCCTAGCTGCAGAAGCTGTCTCCAGAGAGAATGACTGGTCTAGGGTGTTTACCCAGTGGGTATGGACTTCGAAACTCAAACCTGTTCTGACTGACTCTTAAGCTGTGACTTAGGTCCACACAGCAGATATTGGGAAGACTCCTCCCCTCCCTATATTTGGCAGTGCTGTGGACTGAAGCCAGTCTTGAGTATGCTATGCAAGTACCCCCTCACTGAGCCACACCCCTAGGGACCCCCTACTTACAGAAGGAAGGAATCGAAGCCCAAAGAACTTAAAACATTTGTCCAAAGCTATACAGCTGATAAACGGTAAGAGACAGCACCGTTCTGCAGGCCACAGCTCAAAGTCGAATTCACTGAAATCCAGAGGCGTCCTCTTTTTTATTTTTTAAGATGTATTTATTTTATTTATGAGTGATCTATCTGCATGTACACCCGCATTCCAGAAGAGGGCAACCATTATAGGTGGTGTGATGCACCGTGTGGTTGCTGGGACCTCTGGAAAAGCAGTCAGTGCTCTTAACCCCTGAGTCGCCTCTCAGTAATTATAATAATCCCAAGAAAAAATACTATGCATGTGTGTAATTGGAGAATAAATTATATATATATTATGTGTGTGTGTGTGTGTGTGTGTGTGTGCATATATTCGCTCTCAATATGAAAATTTTAGAAACTATAGAAAAGCATTTTAGAAGTTACTTAGGAAAATATCTTTAAATTTTACTGTAAAAACCGAAACTTCTGTCAGAGACAAAATCAAAAGACACAGCGGGACATATTTATAATACTTATGTCCCAAGAGTGGAATAGTTGGGTCATATGGTATTTCTATCTTTTCTTTTCAAGAAACCTCCAAACTGATTTCCACGATAGCCATATTGATTTTAACCCCCACCAACCCTGAATAAACGTTCCTTTCTCTCCACAGCCTCTCCAACATTCGCTGATAGATCTTTTCATGATGGCTCTTACGGCCAGGGTGCTGAGGTGACATCTCAAAGCTGTTTACACTCACATTTACCTGATGGCTGGCAATACTGAACACTTTAAAAGTAATTATTGACCATCTGTGTTGTTTTAAGTGCCTATTCGGTTCATTTGCTTATTTGCCGACTGATAGTTTTATTTCCTTGGTTTTTAATTTCTATAATTTTTGGCAAATTCTGGATATTGACCTACTGTCTGAAGGGTAGCTGGTAAAGATTTTCTTCCAGGCTACATGAATATTTTAAGACAGTTTTCTATTATATTGCTTGTCTTTTTTTTTTTTAATGAGACTTTTATAAATGGAGGAAAATAGTTTTTTTGGATTGGTCGTAAATACTATAAATACTGCTTTATTCACTATAATAAAGAATTAAAATCATCCTAATTGTCCTCAACAGCTGCATGGATAATCAAATTTGTGTACATGTGAAATAGAATACTACTCAGCTCTAAAGAAACATGAAATCACAAAGTTTGCACGTGCACGTGTGTGTATATGTGTGTATGTGTGTGTGTGTGTGTGTGTATATGTGTGTATGTGTGTGTGTGTATATGTGTGTGTGTGTGTGTATATATGTGTGTATGTGTGTGTGTATATGTGTGTGTAGAGGTACATGCATGTGTGCGGGTGCACAGGCATGCGTGCTGCCTGCATGTGGAGGCTTAAGGCTGATGTTGCATCCTCCTAGATTGCTGTCCACCTTACATATCAAGGCAAGGTCTCTCAGTGAACCTCAAGCTTGCCATCTCGACTAGGTTAGCTAATCGGCTTGCCCAAGGATCCCCTGCCCCCACTTCCCCAGCACTGAGATTACAGGTGGGTCTCCATGCCCATTCAGCTTTAACTTGGGATTTGGGATCCAAACCCCAGTTCGCATGCTTGCACTGAAGGACCTTACCCATCGAGCTGTCTCTGCAGCCCTAGTCTTTTTACTTAAAGCAAAGAGTGTTGGACTCCCAACATTCCCAAGATCCATGCCAACATTAAAACCTTAAAAGTAATCTTGTACTTAGCATTCCCTGTGGTTTCCAAGGCTTTTCACCCTAGTTTCACATTCAGGAAAAAGAAGATAGAGATTCCCTCCCACTCCCACGCATTATTCTGTCCAGTCTTCTTGCCAGTCCTGAGAAGCAGAAAGGAAACAAGAACTCTGGCTCTAGGAGGTTAAGTTAGAGTGAACTTGGGTATCTAACTTTCATCTTGTCCTCTTTCCCTTGGACTTTTCCTTGTCCTCATGACAAAAGGCTTGTCATGACCAATGTAGCCTTGTGGAAGGAAGGAAGATACAAAGCAATGTTGATATGTTAGAACATAAACCAACACCTCAGGAGCAGGCTCTGGAGGAGAAAGACAATTTGTTGGCAGCCCATTTTGACCAATGTCTGCCCTCCCACAGAAGCTTGCACATGTACATCTTTGTCTCAGAGACTTAGCAGGCGATTCACAGAACTAAGCACAGAGAGATGTGTTGGATTCTGGAGTTTTGCCTCTACACTCACTGTGTCAGTGTGGTATTTAATCTTAGTTGTCACCTTGATGGGATTTATAACCACCATGAAGACAAACCTCTGGTCATGTCATGAGGAATCTTCTTGACTAGGTTAACTGAAGTAGAAGAAGCGCTCTCAAAGTGTGTGACATCATCCGGTCGGCTGGGGCTCTAAACTGAGCACAAAGAAGAAAAGGAGCTGAACACCAGCACTCATCTCTCTGCTTCCTGGCTAGGATTGTCCTGTGACCAGCGGTCTCTAACTCCTTCAGCCAGGGTTTTCCCATCATGGCAGACTGTACCCTCAAACTGAGAGCCAACATGAACCCTTCTTTAGATAGCTTTTGTCAAGAATTTTGTCAGAGCTGCAAGACAAGTCGCTGAAACGGGAAGACACTGAACGTTTCATTCTCTCATCTACACTCAGGTGCGGCACTCACAACGCAGGCCGTGGCGCCGAATAAACGAAGAGCTACATGAACATGCTATCTGATGAGCTACATACAGCAATACCTATCTACACGGCTACTGGCACCGTGGTTGTTGGCTGAGAGCAGCAGCTGTGTGACTAAATAGCCTTTCCCTTCCCAGGATGAAGTCCTCTGGAGAGCTGAGAAGCAAAATAGGTAGCATTCAGCCTCTGCCATACGAATCATACTTCTGTAACGTCTTAGAAAAACATACCATCCCAGTAGCTGGACTCCATCCAGTTGGCAGCATTGAAGAGGGAGGCCGTGCCGCCATAGCAGGCGTTGGTGGTATCTATGCCCTCAATGTCAGTGTTGCCTGAATCCTGGAAGAGTTCCATGAGCACTGTTTTGACAGCCTTGGACTTGTCAATGATGGTCTCCGTGCCCACTTCCAGGCGGCCCACAGCGTCCCACGGCAGCTTGGTGCGCTCCATCAGCCTCTGCACCACTGTCAGGCAGAGGGAGTTGATATCCTCCTGGACCGAGCAGAAGCCCATGCGGGTCTGGCCCAAGCCCACTGTATACTTCCCTGCTTCCACGTTGTTGAACTTCTCCAGGTCAGTTTGGTCCACATATTGGGCTGGGAAGTAGACCTCCAGGGCAAGGATGCCTACATCTTCCGGCCAAGTATCTGTTTTGGCTAGCGGAGCAGGAGGGATTGTAAAACACCTGTGGTTAAAATAGCAGTAGTAAATTCACTAACAGTCTTTGGACAGTTGCTGCAGGAAACAGTAACGTATACATCAATTGTTCACGTTTTAGCATGTTTGAAGCTGTGTTGTCAAGTGAGTGAAAATTTAGTAGTTATGTCTGTTGAATTGACTCTTCATCTTTTGCTCACCACACAATCTACTTTACTTTGGTCTCGACACAGAGACACGAGAGTACGTACGCTAGTCTGTCCAGACTCTTCAATTTATTTTGTTAGGGCATCTTGTCAGAGCAAAAGGAAAAGTAACTGATATAAAAGCCTTATATCTTTTATTTATTTATTTATTTGGGGTTTTTTTCAAGACAGGGTGTCCCTGTGTAGCTCTGGCTGTCCTGGACTCACTCTGTAGACCAGGCTGGCCTCGAGCTCACAGAGATCCTCCTGCCTCTGCCTCCCCAGTGCTGGGGTTAAAGATGCCCATCACCACTGTCCGGCATTCCTTATAGTATGTTAACTTTCAGGAGTTGTTTTGTCTTGTTTACATGTGTGTCTTTGGTTGGTGTTTTGGACTTTGGTTTTGTGACTCAGGATTTCTCATTTTACCCCAGGCTAGCTTTGGATTTTGGATTCTCCTGACTCCACCTACTGAATATTGGGGTTGCAGTGGTGGTAGTTTGAATAAGAATGGCCCTACAGGCCATATTTGAATGCTTGGTCATTAGGGAGTGGTACTACTTGAGAGGGATTAGGAGGTGTGGCATTTTTTTGGAGTAAGTGTGGCCTTGATGGAGGAAGTGTGTCACTGAGGGTGGGCTTTGAGGTTTCAAAAGCTTAAGACAATCACAGAGTCTCTGTCTCTGTCTGTCTGTCTGTCTCTCTCTCTCTCTTTCTTCCTGATTCCTGCAGATCCAGATGTAGGACTCTCAGCTACTTCTCTAGAACCATGGCTGCCTGCATGCTACTATGCTCCCAACTATGGCAATGGACTAAACCTCTGAAACTGTAAGTCAGTCCCAACCAATTGCTTTAAAAAAAAAAAAAACAAAAAAAAAAAAAAAAAACGAGTTGCCAATGGTCATGGCGTCTCCTTCACAGCAACAGAACACTGACTAAGATATCAGGTGTATACTATATGTCTGGCAACATTAATCTTTTATAAATTTCGTATAGTACAGTCTGAAATTTTTTAAGAAGTCTGAAAATAATGGTGTTTTAATTGGACTATTTAGCCTGTTTATATTTATTGTAATTACTGATATAGCTGGAATGAAGTCTATCATCTATTTGCTTTTATTCGCTTATATGTTCTCAACCTTTATTTCCTTCTTCCTGAATTATTTTCAATTAAATAAATATTTACTAGCTTAAAAAAGTATTTATTAGCCCATACCCATCTCCCCTCCCCCCTCCCTGCTTTTTAGTGATGGCCCTAGAGGTTTCCATAGGTATAGTTTAATGTCAGCTAAATACATTACTATTTCTACTAAGAAGATGGTGTCAGAAAGATGGCTGATAAGTGATATCTGGTGTTCTTACCTCTGTAACAAGGAAAACAACAGCTATTTAAACAGCATGTTTGCACAGAGTGCTGGAGTAAAGTGGGATGTGGAAAAAATATTGCAGAACTTGGAAACACATGATGACCTTAGAAAGAAGGGACAAGCATCTACTCTCCTACCCTCCTGTCTCTCAAGATCAACTCTGAACCAGGAAGAGCTTTGCTCAGCAGGGAAAATCATATCATGCTGCTTGCTGTTAGAGTCTACAGCCTTTGCAGCGCTGGAGCCAGATTTGGGAAACTACCTGTTTACTATACCACAAATGTGGCCTGAAGAAGAGTCTAGCCCATGCTGTGTCCTTCCCACTGCTCCTGCTCCACAGGGCTATCTTGGGACTCTGCTCACCTTAGTGTCTACAAAGCAACTAGGTAACTGTTTCTATCAGCTTAGCTAATCCACTTCTGTGAAATAAACAGGTGCCTCTGCTTACCTTCCCACGCCCCTGAGAAGCACCTGGGCAGCCTACATTGATCAACTTGGTCTACAGACAGCCATATCTACTGGTTAGGAAATACATGGAAAGCAGATAGTAAATAGTCATACCTGCATGGCTCACGCACAAAGGCTTCTATCCCTAAGTAGCTTAGTTCACAGAAGCCAACTTCAAGACCCTAAGTGGCCCGGGGCATCCTTCTGTAGCCCTCAAGAATTAGTTGAGATGCCTACCTCAGAAGGTCTGAGGGGAAGAATAACAGCCTGTTTTGAGCCCACAACGTCATCCATGACCTTTCATCACCTGTAGGCACCCATATCTGTGGTTGCCCATAGCTCAGCCCCCATGCAAACCTCAGACACTGATAGCACCCTGCTCTACTGATAAGCGTGCTGTGGCAGGCCTACCTAGGGCCACGGGATGACCCTGTTCCCATATCATCTGGAGAAATTGATAGACACTCCCCACCCTCAAAGCACTGTACCCAGAACTGTCAGCAATCTTGCCTTTCCTAAGAGAGATGCATAAAAATTGGGGTACACTCTCACAACTCCTCTAGCCTATGCCACAAAAACATCACCAACATTGATGACTGCTGGAGAATCTACAGAAGGACTACACTAGAGTAGCAATCCAATGCAGTCTATCCAATCAAAACTGTGTGACACATCACCAGGAAAGCCTTCTACTATAAAAGCCAGGCTATAAAATTGTAGGGTCTCTAAACATGTGAAAAACAAGGTAGCACGACACCTCCAAAGGAACACTCTAGCAATAAACACCCCTCCAAAGGAAAGAAAATCAGTGAATTGTCTGAAAAATAACGCAAAATGATAGTTAAGAAAAGTGTTTGAAGTTATAAAAAAAATGCAAACAGACAATTCAGTGAAACAAGGAAACAACAGGTGGTGTAAATGAGAAGTCAGCGGAGAGAGATTCTAAAAGAACTAAACAAATTCTTGAAGCTAAAGAACATAATAAATGTCATAAAAATACCATTGAGCAAGCAGAAGAAATAGCTTCTGAGCATAAAGAAGACACGCTTTCTGAAGTAATCCAATTTAAAACAATAAAGAAGAAATGAAAATGCGTGAAAAAAGCCTGTGAGAGGCACGCAAAGCACAGGTGGGTTAAGAGTTTTCATTTTGAGTGTTTCAGAAGAACAGAAAAGAAAACAAAGAAAACAGTCAGCAAAATTGGCTGCCAAAAACTTTAAAAATCTTGAGAAAGAGATAAATATGTATATACACACACATATATGTATATTCATATGTAATATTTATATGTGCATTATACATGTACATACATAATAAATAAATGGGAAACTACGAGATAGAAATTCCAAAAAATAAGAAATATGTCAAGTTACATATATAAGGAAACCTTTATTCTATCAACAGCAGATTTCTCAGCAGGAACCATTCAGAACAGTAGGGAACAGGATGATATATTCAAAACTCTGAAAAAAAAGAATTGCCAACCAAGAATATTATTCTCAGCAAAGCTATCCTTCAGAGATGACAAAGAAATAAAGCCTTACCAAGATAAGAAAAAGCGGGGAATTTCTTCGCTGACAAATTACTACTGAAGGAATACTTATAGGAGTTCTACAATGAGATGTCAGATGATAAATATACCATGAAGACATCTGGAAGTGTAGAACAGAAACACAAAAGAGGAGAAAGAGAAACCTATCAGGATAGAAAACCATCAAACCACAATGGTGACTAAGAAAAGGAAGGATCACAGAATATACAAATGGCCAGAAAAACATGTAATAAAAAGACACTTATATTCAATTTCCCAGTCAAAAGCTATAGATTGACTGAATGAACTAAAACCAAGCCCTGGTGATACGCTCTGGACAATAAACTCGTTTCACTGCTGAAGGCACAAATAAACCAATGGTGACAGGATGGGAAAAGATACAGAAGTAGGACCCCAAAGCAAGCAGACATAATCATGCTCATGTCAGATAAAATAGACTGTAAATAAAGTCTGTTGAAAGAGATAAAGGTTGCTATCTAATGATAACTGGATCAATTCAACCAGAGAAAATAATTATAATTGTATATACACTTAGTGCAAGAGCATGGATTATATAAAGCAAGGCTACATATATAATAGGAAAGCCAGATTCTAATATAATAATACTTGGGGACTACACCACCACCACTTTCATCAATAGATAGATCATTGAGACGGAAAGTCAACAGAGAAACAATACCGTTCGTCTGTACTGTAGACCAAGCAGATGGAACAGATGTTGACAGCACATTCCACCTAACAGCTACTGTTTCTGGACAACAGTCTTAACACAAATGAAGCCATTACATACCCAAACCTATGAAACACAGGAAAAATGGCACTTAGAAGGAAACTTATGGCAACCCGCCCATGTCAAACAAATAAGATCATGAATAAACAACTTGATGATGCAACTCAAGGAACCAAAAAAGTAAGAACCAAGTCAAAAGTACTAGAAGGAAAGAAATAAACAGCAGAATGGCAATAAACAAAACAGATAATAAAACAGTAAAGGAACAATGAAACAAAAATAGTCTTTGAAATGATAAATTAAATTGATAGGCCTTTAGCTTAATTAATTAATCAAGAAAAAAAACTGGCATGCAGACTTAGCAGCAAGTGCCTTTATTCACCGAACCATCTTGCTAGCCCTTCAATATTATTTTAAGTCCCTCAAACAAGGAAAAGGGAGTGATATGAGAATTAAGAGACAACCCTCAGGGGGAGAAAACACTTGCAAACTGCTCATTTGAAGGGCACAACCCTTGGAATATATCAGGGACTAAAACAAATTGACAACAAAAATCCAAATATTTCTGTTTGTAAATAGGCAGAGACCTGGACCGACATTCTTTTTCAAGAGAGGATGAACAAATGGAGACCGGGTGCAAACACACGGAGCATCACACATCAGCAAGGAGATGCAGATCAAAGGTTCGAGATGGTGCTTTACTACAGTTAGGATGGCTTTATAAGTAAGTAGATACCAAACGCAGCAAGGCTGCAGAGAAAGGAAACCTGCGGGGCTGGCGAGATGGCTCAGTGAGGAAAGGTGTCACTGCCAAGCCTGATGACCTGAGTTCAATCTCAGTAACACACGGTAGAAGGAAAGGCTCCTGCCGGTTGTCCTCTGACCTCCACGTGAGCACCATGGGCTCACACCTGCGCGCGCATGTACACACACTCACACACAAAATACTTTTTTTTTGTTTGTTTTTCGAGACAGGGTTTCTCTGTTGTAACTCTGGTGTCCTGGAACTCACTGTAGACCAGGCTGGCCTTTAAGTCACAGAGATCCACCCGCTTCGCCTCCCGAGTGATGGGATCAAAGGTGTGCGTCACCACTGCCTGGCTCACAAAATAATTTTTTAAAAGAAAAATTGGTGGTACAGTTGTACCACCAAAACCCAGAACATAACTGCCATATGACCCATGAATTCCACCACTGGGTACACACCCAAAGGAACCGAACTGAACAGACACCTTGCATTTTCACACACAGTAGATTCTTGCACATTTATTGCAACACGATAGAGAGTCCACTGTGGTGCCCACTGACAGATGGGTGTGTAGACAAACTGTGGCATATGTATGATGTAGTATGATCTAGCCATGAAGATTAAGTTCTGCCATTGTAGCAACACGGATGGGACCTAGGTTAGGCACGGAAAGACAAAGGTTGCATGTTCTTGTGCAGTAGCTAAGACATTGATCTCAAAGCAGTAGAGAATAGAGGAAGGAAAAAAGAGATGGAGAGAGGGTGGCTCGTGTGTACACGGGTACAGCGGCATGGAGAAAAATACGAATTTGATTGTCTTCAACATGGTGCTGGGGATAAACGCAGGACGTTTGAGGCAAATGCACTGAACCATTGATGCCCTATCACACAGCAGGATCATTATGATGGACAACAACCAATTGAGTATCTCAAAGTAGCAAATAGGGAAGATTTTGAATGCTCTCAACACAAAGAGATGGTAAATGTTTGTAAGGATAAATAAGCCATTTGCCCTGATCTGGTCAGCGCATGATGTATGTGTGCATTTAAATGTCACACCATACCCCGTAAGTATGGCCAGTTATTGTTCAATTAAAAATAGAATACCCTACATATATCTTACTGTCATCTGTCTTGGTGTTCTTGTAGAATACCTAAAGGTTGGAGTCTTGGGGGGGTGTCTCTGACCCTTTTTCCTTCCCTTGGGACCCTTTTCCTCCTGCTGGGCTCTCTTGTTCAGCCTTGATGTAAGGGCTCGAGCACAGCTTTGTCCCCTCTTGATATGCCCTGAATGATAACCCTGGGAGGACTGCTCTGTTCTGAGGGGAAGCAGGGGTAGGAGCACCTGGGAGAGAGGGGAGGTGAGGGAGCTGGGAGGAGTGGAGGGAGGAGAGGATGGGGTCGAAATGTATTATATGAGAGAGGAAAAATAAATTTAAATTTAAAAAAAGAAAAAATAGAATACACCCTACTACCTCCAGAATAGTGCAAACCCTTGCTGCAGGCCAGCTCTGTTATCTTCTCCATCCTTTTGAACTGTTATTATCCTAATTCTTTATTTCCGCATATGCTATAAGCCCTTCAAGGGAATAACTTAAAAAGCTAGACTCATTTTTACAGTGTATCTCTTGTTATCTTCTTCCTTCTTTTTACCACATGAAATCTAAACGGTCCTTTTCCCACTTGTTGCTGTGTTTGTTTTGTTTTGAGACAAAGGCTCCCTATGTAGCGCAAGCTGGCCTTGAACTCACGATCTTCCTGCCTCAGCCTCCCGAGTGCTGGGATTGCAAGTGTGCACCACTTGCCCCGATCATTTCTCTACTTTTAAAGGAAGTTTCTCACTCTCTTTTATTCCGTTTAGTTCTGACTGGAATTTTTAATACTTATCGGACAGGCCCAGTGCAGAGCTGACTCACCGTAGAATTAGACAAACACCCTTTGTGGCCACAAAGCCGCAGGCATTTTATAGCCCCTTGTACAGTGGAGCAGGCCAATCCGTAGGAGCACCGAGGATTGAAAGTGCAATTCTAAATGGGGACCAGTGAAAATGGAGGTCAGTAGAAGGAGGAAGGGAGAATTTCTTTCTTTCCTGTGTCTCTCCATTCCTCTTCACTTCCTACTCCCAATTGCTCTGGTGAAAGTCTGCAGTCCCAACCCCCCTCCACTGTCCCCCAGCAGCAAGTTCCCTCCAGTAGGCACCCTGGGTCTGAAGCCAGTGCCTTTCTTCACTGTAAACACTGATGAAGTGATGGCTCAGAAACTCCTCAGCATTTCTTGTTTTAGAAATACGGTCTAGCTGTCCCCTTGGACAAAGCTCCCTCCGTACCAAAGACCCGATGGCTCATACTGTGTGGTTCTTCCATGCATATTCTGGACTCTGCACCTCTGGGGTCCCCAACTCTCCCAACAGGAAAGTCACTTTCAAGTGACCCCTGTGATACAAAAGTAGATCCTATAGTCATAAAGCAGAGCACTTTGTGTTCATCGGCCTCTGGCAAGAGGGGGCAGGAACGAACTTATTTGGTGCCCTCCAAATGACTGGAGTTTGTACTTTCAAATATTTATAGGGAAGTGTCCCCAGGACCAAGGGCTAATGGTTAGCTAGTGTTTGGAGCTACCAGCTTGGCTGTTTTGCCCCCAAGTTCATTTCCCTCTCTGCCTCCTCTCTGCGGACTCCTTCCCTTTCTTCCCATATAGAAAGACAATATTCAAGGAGAAGTTCAGGAGCCACTGACTCTCATTGTTGTCTTGGTAGAGATTTTCGGGGTGAGGATTTCAGAGCCTTGAAGACAAGTACAACACAGAGGCTTCCAGAAGCATCCAGGCACATGGTTACTAGTCCCCTTCTCATCCTCTGCTTCCTCCAAGGCATGATTTCTGTATCTAATTTAAATGACTGTGTTCTTGTTGCCTAGCTCAAGAATCTGCAGCAAGCTCTCATCCCTTCACTCCATCCTGTCTGTGTCCTTGTGTGTTCACAGCTACCCACACTCAGCTCCAGGCGGAGAAGGTTGGTGCTGAGTTACACAGAGAAGATGGCAGGGTTCCCAACATTCTTAGTTGCTGTGAGGAAAGAGATGAGTGTGTACATAGCCCAGCTGCCAAGACTGAGGGGGATGAGGACCAGGAAAGGGATGCAAGCAAATCCTGCAATGCAAATGAAGCGGAGATCCTCTGGGTTGGAAGGATAAGGAGGGCTTCATGGGAGAGGGTGAATTTGATGTCAGCTTTTTGTTTTGTTGGTTCACATTTTTAAAAAATGGTGTGTGTTTGTGTGTGTGTGTGTGTGTGTGTGTGTACATGTATCACAGCATATGTGTGGCAGTCCGAAGACAAACTTCAGCAGTCAGTTGTGTCCTTCTATCATCTTCTACCATATACATTCTGCGGATGGAATTTAAGTCCTCAGGTTTGGCAGCAAGCACATTTACCAGATGAGCCATCTCACCAGCCCCTGAGGTCAATCTCGACTGGCAGACAGTGGTTTTCTGCTGAGGAAGGACTGCAGGCAATGAAGGGGCTGTGGCCACGGTGGGGGGTGGGGGGTGGTATGAGCAGGCTAGGGAAGCTTCACAGAGGAGGATGTGCAGGGGACCCAGGAGATTATAGGTGAGAAACTCTGAGACCTAGACACTTCATATCAGAGCAGGGAAGCAGATGCTGGGATGGAGATAGCTCTTGAGTGGACGTAAAGCTGATGTGGCTTGGATTAGCGGGATAGACCCCTAGAGCGAAGGTGACCTGTAAAGAACTACAGAAGTTCAGGCACTGAGCACTGAGGTTAACCATAGGACACCAGAAGGGAAGTACAAGTAAGGATTCCACAGCATGAACCAACGAGCTCAGAGAATGTTGATGAAGACGAAGGCTGGCCCCTTGGGTAGTGGCCCATTGCTTAGGGAAATGTTTGTGCCAGGGGTGGTTGCACATACCTATAATCCCAGTACTTTGTAGGCAAAGACTAGTGGATCTTCATGAGTTCAAGGCCAACCTGTTCTACACAGTGAGTCCCAGGTCAGCCAAGGCTACATAAAGAGACCTTGTCTCAAGAAGAGAGGGGAAGAGGCGCTAGGGGATGGTCACCCCCATCCAGCCCTGAAACAAGTAAACCGTGTTTACCACTTCCTCGCAAGTGCAGAAACAAGCTAGATTCTGGAGTGGAATATTCAACTGAAATGCAGTGGTTTTGCAAGGGGTAGGAGAGTGGAGATGATGGTGGGGTCAATGAAGAAAATAAAAAGGTCAAAGGGCACTGTCCCCTCCCCTACACCTACACACTCAGGTTCCCTCGAGAGTAGACAAGGGAAGACACAAGAGCAAAGTGTTTTCCTTATTCAGTATTCATGGGCATAAGTGAAAGAGAAGCCTCAGGACTCCGGTGAGCAGAAAAAAGCACACGGGTAGCAGGGAGCCTGAAGAACACGCACAGCTGTGACCCATCAGTTCTGGGCAACCGCAAGCACTTGGACCAGGCTGAAGGGTGTTTACAGAGAAAGGAGGCATGTGTGCTATTCTTGCACAAGCTCACACACACACACACACACACACCTGTATTTTATCTCATAAAGCTGAAGCACGGAGGAACACAGCTTCTTTTCTTAGGTCCATTCCAGATCTTGCTGCAGCGAACTGAAGTGAGCAGTTGAGCTGACACTGCAGCTGCAGGACCCTGAGTTCTGCTGCCTCCTGTAGCTGGCAAAGAAAGGAATGCTGCCTTTCCTTAAGCAGCACACATCAGGCTTAGATGCCTCCAGCTCAACAGTCTAGAAAAGAGGCAACAGACACCCTTTGAAGCTAACTTGTTTCTATCTGAGCACAGGCCTCAGCAGCTTTTGACGGGGATTCTAGTGAATTCTCCTCTGACAGGTACCCAGCCTGCTCTTGACTGGTTCCATGGCACCTATCTGAGAGTGACCTATATGGACCCTCAGAGCAGGTGACTCACCTCTGCTGGGCTGCTGAGAACAGGGGAGCAGGTGTGATGGAAGCTTCCTGCATCACCCTTTTTACTTGCAAGACTCGCCTTGCTGGAGCCAGAAGCCGCTGCATCTCTAGGGTATCAGCAGAAAACCAACAGTCCACAGCCCTTGGGAGAGATGCCCAGCAACTGTGGGTTGGGCTTTATAGGTCTCTAGGACTCCAGCCTCCGGAAGCCCCGCCTCAGCTTATCAAGGCCTCTGCCTGCTTCAGAAAAACTGGGCCAAAGGTCCCAGAACAAGTCAGAGAAAAACATCATCTCTAACATGTACATAGCTGCCCTGCTCCTGGCTGGTATGTGGCTGGGTGGCTGTGAGATGCCTTTTGTCAGCCTTAGTTTTGCCCAGCCATGGAAGTCGAGAAGCTTTCCTGCTCCTTCTAGCACATCCAACAATCACTCCAACTGGTCTCCCCACGCCCCTGCTGAGTAACTCAGAATCAGTTCCTAACCCTCCCTGTGCTGCCAGATGCTGCTCTTACTGTTCTTATAAGAAGCAGTCTTTAAAACCAATGAGTGATCGTATTTTTAGACATGCTTTTCTTATGTAGCCTAGGCTGGCCTTCCAGACTCTAGCCATCAGCCTTCCTTCCTCAGCCTCCCGTGAGTGCTGGGATTACGGGCGTAATCTTTTAATACTGGCCCTTCAAGCGGTTGAAAGGAGGTGTTGACGCAAATGCGCCGAGGTGGCTTTGGGCTGTGGAGCCGGTTATTTCGTCTTATCTTTATAGTTCACCATTGTGCTTATGCAGCTCTACATGGTTTCCAAGAGGGGTGCAGCTGATGCTGCCGGGGAGATTCAGGGTCCCTCAAGAGGAGACTGTCATGAAGTTCAGGCTCTCCTAAGAAGGAGAGGTTTACTTTAAGCAGGAGCTTAAGAGCAGGTAAGGAGTGACTTTTCCTCGAAGTCCCATGTCTACTAAGTTGCAGAGAGGAGAGCTCGTGACATCTTTTGACTGTGTACCATGCCTGTGTGTGCTCCTGTGAATATGCACCCGCGGCTGCCAGAGGCTGCTGTCAATATCAGATGTCTTCCTCTAGTACTCTCTACCTAGTTTATGAGATAGTCTCAGTCTCTCTCTCTTCCTCCCTCCCCAGAGCTTGCCTATTGCGCTAGACTGGCTGCCTAAAGAGCCACAGGGATGTGCCTGCCTCTGCCTCTCCAGAGCTGAGGTTACAGATGTGTGCTTTCGCATGGGTGTGGGGTTCCTTCCGACTCAGGTCCCCACACTTTCACGTCCCCCACTGAACCATCTCTCCAGCTCCCCTTCTACTTCTTAATGCAACAGTTCCTTCGGTCTGACATTCTAGGTGATTCTCTGCCTCACCCCTCTCTTGGTACCAAGCTTCTACCTCTTACAATGACCGTGCATTCACTCAGCAGTTGGTACGGTTGACTCCGCTGTCTAATGTGAGTCTGTTTATTGTCTGGGAATTCCAATGGATGGATCAGCTGGCATTCCTGTAGCTCCTCCAAATGGTGGCTTTGGCATTTTCCTTCCCTCAGCTCCACTCCTCTGGCAGCCCCGACCCAAGGATCTTCAGTACTTGGAACAAAGCCTGTGTCCTTGGTTCTTCACTGCTACTTCTGGTGTTTCAAACCCTTCTGCTGTCAAGCCAAATGTGGTGGTGCATTTCTGTCACCCTAGCATTCGGGAGTGAAGGCAAGAGGATCAGGAGTCCAAGGTCATCCTGAGGTAAGTTTGAGGCCAACCAAGGCTACAGGAGACCCTGACTCAAAACAAACAAACAAAGACCTGTTGTCATAAAGACCAGACCATCAGTCTGGCCAATCAATGCCTCCCCATTTCTTTCAGTCCTGAAAAAGTCTTGCCCTACTTCCCCTCAAGTGGGCCAAGCTTCCTCTCTACACCCAGTCTCCCTAACAGACTTGGAGACCTCGCTTTCCAGTCTAGCTTCCTACTGGAAGTTTTCATGTTCAAGTTTTTGCTTTCCTTGTGACTTCAGCCCTCCGATTCAGTCATAATCTTGACCTTGATCAGACACCTCTACCTTGGCCATAACAACAGAACGAGCCTTGGATACTTATTACAATTACCCAAGATAGCACTCACAAATGCTTAGCACGAGTAGCAGGCAAACACACATTGCTTAGTGCGTGCTTATAAGAGGAAGGGGAATGAAACTGATTAATCATATGCTGGGATTCTTAGCGTCTGTTGAGGCAGGACAGAAAGACATAGAGAACCTTGGGAACATGGGACAGGAAGGAGCCCCTCACCCCCGCATCTAGTCAAAGCCTCCCCCAGGCTGGGCATCGAGAGTCAACACATCACTATTTGCTGTGATGGATGCCGACAAAGGGACAATATCTCTCCTCTAGACATAAAATGTCTAGAGGAGGGTCTCAGGTCTTTTCTGGGACATTTTCTGGGAATCTCAAAGACTATTATAAACTCTGTGTACAGTGAAGATACCTTCATGCTCCCTTAGAGCTAGAGAGTTGCCTATTCAATTGAGGTCATGTCAACATCCCTCAGACCTGGGATCTCATTTTGTTTCCTTAGCAACCTCACCAAAATGAAACAAATGGATATTTTAAAGACAATGAGTGGCAACCCTCTCTTAGAGAAACCTATACCCATTGCCTCTGCTGTGTCTTATTTTCTTCCCAGACATCTTCTGTCCCTTAACTCTTGTGATTAAAATTTATATTTAAAAAATCTTTATTTTTTTATATGTGTGGGTGTAGTGGGGTACATGTGAAGGCCAGAGGTCAAAGTAGGGTCTTTTCTCTTTCTAGTACTCTTCATCTTATTTTTTGAGTCAGGGTCTCTCACTAGAGTTGGAGCTTGCTGATTCAGCTGGACAGGCCAGCTAGCACGCCCCAGGGGCGCTCCTGCCTCTTATCCTCACCATCAGTATTTCAGGAACATCACCATGCCCAGCTCTTTATGTGGTGCCAGGGATATGAACTCTGGTCTGTACTTTATAAACTGATATGTCTTCCCAACCCCCTACCCCAATTGCCTTTTAATAAACCCCAATTCTGCTTCATATGTATTTGCTCTTAAATTCCTTCTCGTGTTGAAGCCAAAAGTTGCCTGAGTCTAGGTCCCTAAAACAATTAAAGGTGCTCTTTCAGTTGTGAAGGCAACAGTCTGTCTTCATTGCAGGAACACTTATGGGAGTGCCTAACCTATTACATTCACATGAACGAGGATTCCAGGACAGAATCTGTCTACAGAGGCTGATAGATGATTGAAACTTCAGTAATGTGGAGGGCTTGAATGCTGCAGCTCCAGAGCCTTAGAACAATTTAATTTATCCTGGGTGATTTCTAGCACCCTAATAAGCTGCTCTTTGCTCCTCTGTGTCAGACCTAACACCCTGCTACTAGACAGACCTAACCTCCTGACAGATAAAGAGCATTTAAAATGTATTAATTGACAAGAGTTATTATATATATATATGTATGTATGTATATACATATATATACATATATATAATAACATATGTATACATGTATGTATATATATATTTCTCCACCAATCAGAGGGCTAAGAGTGTTGAAGACAGCCTTCAAGGCCAATAGCAGAGCTTCCCCCATCTCACTGTAACTTGTCCCTCTGATGTTTCTACCAATGTGTTTTAAAAATACCTTGATTTATAATTTCCTTCCTTTGTTCTGTTACTATAAAACTGCATGAAGTTGCTTTCATGTTGGACACTACATCGGGGAAGATGTAAATATATATTCTCAGGTCATGATCACTCAAATTTTGCTCCAGACTAAACCATGTCTTTTATTCCTTTGAAGTGAGAGCTGTTTCCTTTGACACCAACACAAAGCCAAGTTTCTCTTCAATTGGATGTTTATCAGATAGACACATTGTATGTTTGTAACCCTGTGTGTTTGTGTAAAAGCCCAAGATTCTGTATTTAGCTCCATCTGTTTTAGTGACATTAGGGGTATGCAAGGACTGCCTCCAGATGTAGAGGTCAGAGAGTGGGAAACAGCCAGAGGACAGACAGAGAACTGCCTTGCCACTTCTCCTCCAGCAGTCTGGGAGACTGAAGGCTCAGTACCTGCCATTGGATTTGGTGATAAAGTCATTGGTGACCATGAAAGGAGAGATTTCAATAGAGCAGGGGGACAGATGGGTAGAGAGACCGTAACAGACAATGCATTTACTGCAGAGGAGGATAGAGATTGAGTGGCAAACAGAAAAAAACATGGAGGTTTGTAAAGGGAGTTTTGGAAGATGGAGCCAGACAAGAACAGTAAGATAAGGACAACGCAGTAGGAAAGGGAAACTGGACAGAGGGAGAGGGTGTTGATATAGGGCAGTCCTTGCGTGGGAGGTAGGCAACATATCACCGCACATGTGGAGACACTGACTATAAGCCCAAAGCAGGCACTGTTCCTCTCCAGTAATGAAAAGGCAAACTCTGGGCAGAGAGGGGAGTGCAGCCCTTTCTGGATAGTCCCTGTGTTCTCAGGGAAACAAGAGTCAGTGTTAGCTGAGAATGAGGATTTGCTAACTTACATAAGTTCTTAGATCTCTCTCTCTCTCTGTCTCTCTCTCTCCCTCTCTCTCTCCCCCCTCTCTCTCACTGAAAGCAGGCCTCACCTCCTGTGCAGTCCAGCTCTATCTCCTGCAACTATAACAGGAATTTGCAGACAAATGTTCTTCCTTGTTTCTCCTCTTTAAGGAACAGCTCTGATGCTTACTCACTTGGTTGAGCCTCAGCCAGGCTCCCCACCTCCTGGGGAAACACATGAAAGCAAGGACTTTCTGGTGTTCAGAGCATTCTCTCCCTCCCTCTCTCTCTCTCTCTCTCTCTCTCTCTCTCTCTCTCCCTCCCTCCTTCCCTCCCTCCTTCCCTTTCACTCCCTCTCCCCCTCCATCCCCTTCCCCTCCCCCCTCTCCCTATTTTTCTCCTTCCCTCTCTCCTTCGGGTTCCTTTACCATGCTGTCCATGGCAATTATCCCTTTCACTTTAAGTGATCTCTCCTACTCTTGTACATTAAGCCAGTTCTCTTAAATTTAAGACTTACAGAAAAGCCTCTCACTCCCTTTAAGATCCCATCATGTGTGGCCTAAAGAGCAGTTGAAGCAGCTAGGAAGCACCCCACTCCCTGGAAAGGTGAGTGGAATAGGATGCTCAGCAATCTCCTCCTCTTTTGGCCCTGGAGAGATCCTAGCTAAATATTAATTATAATTGCCTGCTTCACAGAAACAAAAGGAATCTGGCTTGGTCGATGCTTATCTGCACTGTAGCCGAGAACCTAGGGACAGGTCCATTCACTGTTAAGGTGCCTTTCTCTCTGCTTCTGTGAAGACCCTGAGGCCAGGTGCCTGCCCCTATGCAAATAAGACTCCTCCACCCAGAGTTCCGGGACCCCTCCCCCTCTGGGGGGGGCGAGGATAAAGGGAAAAGATTTCTGCATTAACGTGAGCATGTCTTCCATCAGAAGCCTCCAAAACTTTCTTTATTGCATCTCTTTTGATTCTCGGTCATGGTGGTCAGTGCCCATGACAGATCCATGGAGCCCACGTCCGCCACCTCCACTCGCCTTGCCACCACTCCCAGCGCAGGTTTTCCACCCCTGGCCGAGATTCCATCGGCTACAGGTGGGGACGAAGTGGAGATGCGTAGGGACAGAAACTGACAATCATGTTGTCTCTGATATGATGCTCTGTCTCTCTTAATCACCTCTCCCCTCCATGGTCATGTGACTCTCTCCTCTACTAAAGCTCATTCTGAATGATAACTGGTCAACTCCTCTCCTGAACCTGCCACTCTTTCCTTTCACACTCGAGATGCATGTTTGTAAATCCAAAGCCGAACATCCAGCACTTTGTGTTTTCCTTTAGCCATGCTTAGCTGTCCAGAATACAAAAATAAAGTGGTCACAGAGCTCTCATTTGGGGCACATACATACATGCAGGTACAACACTCACACACAAAATAAAAATTTTTAAATCACAAAAAGAAAAGAAATTGAATAAAACTGTTGCTACATTGGAGCACAGTTTTTGTGGCCACTTAAATCTGCATTCCTGGGCCTGAGTCACTCATATTTGGCTCTAGAATAAAGGTGAGAATGCGTATCCTGTTTGCTTTGTGTTGACGAATAAATGAAATTAAAATTTTGGAAGTGGTACAGATACTTCCTGGGATGAGCTTTGAATGCAGGAATATGGCTCTCCACATAATAGAAATGTGTGTAGCTATTGTCTCTGAACTAAAACATTCCCTTCTGGAAGAAGGCAGGTAGCTTGAAGACTCAGGAAGCTGATGAAACTCACAAGGCTCAGAAAGTTCAGAAATTTACAAGACTCATAAGGCAAGGCCTCCAGGGTTTCAGAGTAGGAAAACTTGATGCAAAGATTGTGGGTGGAGCAAGGCCAGGTGATGCCCAGGAAACCCAGGTCTCCTCTTGGGATTCTTAGTCTAATAAATAAATAATTTAATAGCAGACTCAAATGGAAGCTTGAGGACTATGCTTGGTAGTTTTATGTCAACTTGTCACAAGCTAGAATCATTTTGGATGAGGGACCCTCAATTGAGAAAATGCTTCTACTACTAGATTGGCTTGTAGGCAAGCCTGTGGCACATTTTCTTGATTGGTGATTGATGTGGAAGGGCCCACCTCCCTATGGGCGGTGCTAACCCTGGGCAGTGGTCCAGACTGCTATAAGAAAGCAGACTGAGTAAGCCATTGACAAGCCAATAAACAATGTTTCTCCATGGCC
This sequence comes from Cricetomys ansorgei, assembly GCA_026225945.1. NCBI lineage: Eukaryota > Metazoa > Chordata > Mammalia > Rodentia > Nesomyidae > Cricetomys > Cricetomys ansorgei. Next base: position 30,866,545 of record JAMJFZ010001038.1, read on the forward strand.
TCCGCTCAAGTTCCTACTTCCAGGTTCCTTCTTGAGTTCCTGCCACAGCTTCCCTCAATGACAGACTGTAATCTTTAAGATGAAATAAACCCTTTCCTTTACAAGTTGCTTTTGTTAGTGATGTTTTAGCACAGCAACTGAAACTCTAACACAAGGACAATTAGAATTTAAACAAAAAACACAACCGGCTAGGCAAGCTGTAAATCTCAGCAGCTGCCCAGAGGAGGACAATGAGGAGAGGAGGGGAGTGTGCTGCTTGAGTTAAGGCCACATAGCAATCATCCACCTGGTTTCCAGAGAGTGTTAAAGAAAGATGGAAGCTTGGGGTGTTAGGGGAAGCATGCTCAGAAAAGAGACAGAAAGAACAGGAGGAGGTTCATTTTTCTGAGCAATTCAGAAATGCAGGTGGCGTTACTGTGCTGTACTTTGTATGGCTGTACTCTGTAGGCAACTGTGCTACAGAGTAGGGATTCTGGAAGGAAGAATACAGCATCTCACTAAGGGTATAATTATTCCACCTCTCTCTTTGACATAGTTTGAGGTGGGCCCATTTTCCTAGGGGTGATCCCCCCTTCCTAAGAGGTGGTTCCTTGGCCAGGACTGACACATCGAACTGGAATACTAGGTCTCCACCCAGGCTAGAAAGTCTATTCTTCTGACTGAAGGGTTTCCCCTTAGTGGGCTACTTGAGCATGGGAATACAACTTTGGTTATTGTCGCCCATGCTGGGCCTTTTAGTGATGCAGCCTCCTCTGAGTTACTCCTGGGCCTGTAAATAACTTCAGTAAACACATGGGTTCACCAACTAGACTTTAGTGGAATAATTTCTTTGATATGTCAATGGTGTCCTGTCTGGGGTGACCATACTTCCCTAGATCAAGTTATATGAGACATATGTATCAATTTCGTGTGATTCCACCTATTAAATTGGTCCTCTGAAATTATTTATATGTGTAGAAGTGTATTGAGTAAAGTAAAATGGGGAGAAATCATAGCAAGACCCCATCAGGTGGCCTGTTGAGAGGAACAACGTTGCGTCAAGTAATTGCACTCAAGTACAATTGGGTAGCTGGTTTGTCTATCAGTTGCCCAAACTGTTGAAGGGACTGGATCATAATCATGACCTTAAAAGACTCCGTCTTCCCAATACTCAAATGAACCCACTTTGTGAGCGTGTGAGAGCGTGTGTAATGTGCATGTGTGGCATGTATATGGTACATATGCGTGTGTGTGCAGGTATGTGCACCTGTGAGTACATATGTGGAAGCCAAAGGAAGATGTTGAGTGTCTTACTCTGTCACTCCCCCCTGTATTCCCTTGAGACAGGGTGTCTCACTGAACCTGGAGCTAAGCTGGCAGCTAGCAACCTCTGGCAATCCTCCTATCTCTGCTCACAGACAGTGTTGGGGTTTATAGGTATACTTTTTCACATGGGTGCTGGAGATTTGAACGCAGGTCCTCATGCTTGTACACAGCACCCACAGAGCCATCTCCTCAGTCCTGAGCCCACATTTCATACTTATTTTGAATTGCAACTTGTGTTAATTATTCAAATCAGTGGATTTTCCTGGGTATTCCCAGAGGCTCATAATCTTGACCATCCCCCACCCTCCCTGTCCCAACACCTCTTCCCTATTGCCTTTGTGCTCCCTCTTCTACATTTATTTCCTTTTAAAAGATTCACTTAATACTTCTTAAAGAACACCAGGCGTTTTCACTTTTCTTTGGGATTTGAGTCCTTCAACCCTACAGAATTTGCAAAGGTAGGATCCATAAAAGAATTTCTGTCAGAAAGTGTCAGACAAACACTAAAAGAGAAATTGATTGTCGAAGATCAAGTCTTGTGCAAACAGTGTTTGTGCTTTAGGCAATTCTGCCACCGGGGTTGGTTCCGGAGCAAGTTATAAAGAACCTCAGGTTTCTAGATGAGACCCTTTAGCAAGTAAGGCCAGCAGAAAGTCACAATCCTTAAAAAACAAACAAAACAACAACAACAACAACAAAAAACAACAATGAAAATTTATCCAAAGAGGCCAGGACTACTGAATCAAAGCAATGTCCTCCCATGCAGTAGGTACTTTCCATTGGACCAAAGGGCAAAGGCTTTCAGAATCACAGGAACCAGAAAGTAGCGGGCGGGTAGCTATCTGTATGGCAAGCCTAGAGCCCAGAAGGTGTTTATACTTTTAGGAATGAATTCTGTTTCCTCTTCACGCTGCTGCAGTCCATGCAGCTGTCAGTTCAGATACCAATCATCAGTAATAACAAAGTATAGAGGCTGACTAGATTATTAGCCTCGTTTGGAAGATGCAGACATTGAGACTTGATAAATCAAGTGGCCTGGCTTGTGGGTGTGTGAACAGGGGCTGTGGCTCCCACACCTCAAAGTCTGGGGCTTGTGAAGACTTTTCATTTCCCTGGCCTGGCTCCTGCTGTGGGAGGCAGAGGCCAGCTGTGTCTCTGATTTTGTTGTTTCCTCCTATCTCTTGTGTGCCAGCCCTTGCCTTCTGTGATTATCTGGAATGAAAGGGAGACCTTTGATTCCAAAGCCTCCAGAGTTTGGTGAGAGAAGGCCGCCGTGGGGAGTGTGTTTAGATTCCTATCTTACTAGGTCAGAGTTCCAAAGAAAAGTAGGGGAAAGGGCAGGGAGTCTAAGAAAGGTCTCAGAAGAAAAACAATCCGCTCCTGGCTGGGTGTCCCCGCTGTGGTCGGCATTTTCCAGAGGACAAGGAAGAAAGTGCTGTGGAGCCACACGTGGGAAGGGCTCAGTATTTGCATGGGGAAGACCTGATTAGAAGGCACAGTAGCCCAGGATTCTCATGAGACAAACTGGTGCTGTGCTCTGTCCTTTCTCTAGCTTCTATTGTCAAAGCCTCCACCTCCACGCACCTAGAAACAGATTGAAAAGAAAAAATTATATTCTCAGGGTCATTTTATATTATTAGCAAACACTGCGTCAGAGCATATTCAGCTGCATGAATGATTAACCTTGCTTGCCTTTTTGCTTCTCTCTCTTCAAGTTCTTGGAATTTTATTGATAGATAATGATCAAGTATCTGTCCTGCTTATTATAATTTATATTTGCATCGTATTTGATCATGTCAAAACTTTTCTGCATGGCCATACAGCAAACTGCCACAGGCTGTTGAACACCTCCTCCCACATCAACCTGTAAAGCACTAGAGAAAAAGGAAAAGCCTGAATTTGAAGAGCAAGTATTTGAAAAATCCAAGAGAAATCCTGAGGGATCTGAAGGGTACGAGGGGCGCTAGGAGCATGTGTGGAGGTAGGGCTGGAGTTTGGAGACAAACTTGTCAAAGTTCTGCTCTGGTGCCCCAATGGTGAGAAGAATTCCAGATGGACCAACTGTGAACTGACAGTTCCTCTCCAAGGCCTCCATTTCTATTCCCCAAGGTTGGTCTGCTAGACTAGCAGTATTTTCTCCTAGTGCTGTGCTTCCCAGGAGCACTATGGGTACCCTGGGTCAAAGGGAGTCCCTGAAGTCACCAAGCAGGGATGGCAGACAGGCTTCTCCAGGGTCTGTGGCTCTCCACAGTGTGCTTATCCAAGGGCACAGACCAAGCAGGCCATCAATGCTTCCAACACAGAGCACCAGAGGGAGCAGGCGGTATCCCTGGAAACCCAAACTCACCAACTAAAATAGCAACATGTCCATCAGCTGTGAGAGGCAGATGGTGCCAGCAAGAATTTAGAGTAATAACAATATGTGTGCTTAAGAGGAGCGTTCACTGAATAGCAATCCTGAACACATCAGCATAACATTGACATAAATACACTATATGAGGAATATTACAATGTAAGCACAATCAAAATGATTAGCAGGAATATTTGATTGGGGAAACTCCACAAGAGAGGCCAATAGGCAGGGTGTGGTGGCATAAGCCTGTAATCCCAGCACATGGGAGGTGGAGACAGAGGACCCCAAGTTAAGGGCAGCATCGGCTACACCTTGCCTTAAACCTCATCCCTTCCCAACCCTAAAAATCAATAGGAAAAGGCGAAAAAGGAAAACACTTTTCTAAAATGTTTGAAATATGTTCCTAGGACTCTAGAAGAAGGAATGTGTAAATACCAATAATATCTGAATAGTGGGTAGCCCCATAAGGGAAATGTTGGAAGAACTAATGAAGATATGCTTTTGAGGAAATCAGTCCTTCAATAATAATTTCAGCTACAAGATACAGCTTATCCCCTCTACTGGAGCAGTCTCTGTGAGCTAATATTCCTACCTTTTACTTAAATACAAAAAGAAATGACTTCATTAGAACAGGGGTTAGAGGGAGGTAGGGCCCAAGGTATGTATCGGTATCGACTTCCATTCTGGCTACTTCCTGCTAAAATTGGAACATCATGGGGGTTAAGGTCAAGCCACTTCCCTCTCTTCATCATGTGCCAGTTGGTCAGCTGGTGATCCTTGAGTCAGAGGCTGATATCTGTATTCATACATCAAGAAGATGTTGTTCATGTGAATCTGTGTGGTATGCTGGACGGGTCTAGACGAATCAAGCTAACAGCTGAACTAGAAAGGCTCTCTTTAAATAGGAATTTGAGCTTCCCAGGAGGTCACAGGAGTAGGTAGAGTCAGCTGAAAGGTGATTCATCAAGAGCTGCCTTCTGGAATGAGACCCAGAGTTGAACTCATGTCTGGTTTAAGTGTGGGTTGTCTGCTGTCCTTGCAGCCCCACAGCTGGTTTTAGCCTAGAAAAACGAACTGAGACCTGACAGGTTAATGGAAGTGGAGGTGGTAAAGAGGTCCAAGTAGGGTCCTTTCCATGGAGACTGAGGGAGTTTAGGGTTTAGGATTTTTAAATAGACCTAGTACTGGGTTGGATGGACACAAATGAAAGTGAGGAAAATCCAGGTGAAACCAGGAATTCTAAAAGATGTCACCTGTATCTCATTTAGCTCTCCTGTGACTAAAAAAATGTCACCTGGCTCTCCTTTCACCACCTTGCAGATTTCAGGTCCTTGGTTTTCCAAGCTGCCTATGGCTAGGAGCCTAGGAATAAGGGGTCAGAACCTCAGGAGCAGTGTGAAGAACCCAGTAAAGAAGAGGGATCAGCAGACTCTCAGCAGTAGATGAACAACAGTAGAACAGCAACACTCTGAAGGACCAACCAGAACCTACCAGTAGAGAAAGCCCGAGAGACCGCCAAACCCGAGCAGTAGGCCACAGCCCAAGGGACCGCCAGAACCCTGGCATAGGACAAACGCCAAGTCAGGTTTTGGAGTCCAAGTTTAATTGATTGGCGAGCTAGAAAGAGCCCCTGAGGTGGCTTAGATGAGAACCTCCCCGTGGACTCACATATTTGCATGTTTGGTTCTCAGTTGGTAGACTATTTAGAAAGAATAAAGAAGTGCAGCCTTGCTGGAGGAAGAATGTCCATGTGGGAGGCTTTGAGGTTTCAAAGGCCCACTCCAGCCAGGTGGTGGTGGTGCACACCTTTAATTCCAACAATCAGGAGACAGAAGCAGGCAGATCTCTGGGAATTCAAGAGTTCAAGGCCATCAGGGCCTATGAAATGAGTTCTAGGACAATAGCCAGGGCTGTTACACAAAGAAACCCTGTCTCTCTCTTTTTTTAAATTTATAAATAAATAAATAAATAAATAAATAAATAAATAAATAAATAAATAAATAAATACATTTTAAAAAGCATCCACTGCAGGCCCAGTGGCCTGTATCTTGCCATTAAGATGTGTAAACCCTCAACTGCTGCTCCAGTGTCCTGTCTGCCGGCCACCCCCCGCCACTGACTTCCCTCTGATACTATAAGCAAACCCCCAATGAAATGTTTCCTTCTGTAAGCTGCCTTGGTTGTGGTGTCTCCTCACTGCAACTAACAGTAACTAAGGCAGCCGTCCCCATAAACTTCACATCTGTCAGTTTACCTCCCAAGTTCACACCGTATGTTTAAATAATGGAGATTCCAGATTGGGTAGATACATTGAGACAGATTTCAGGTTATCAGTCCTTTAATAACACAGCCTTTCTTGTAGTGGGGGAAATACAAGAACAGCCAAAGATACATTTTTTTTTTCTTTTGCTAAAGATGATGTGTCTAGGGGCTGGCAAGATAGCACAGGAGGTAAAGGTGTTCGAGGCCAAGCCTGACCACATGAGTTCAAATGCAGGAAAAAAAGAATGTTCTCCTCAAGTTGTCCTCTGACTTCCACACTAGAGCTGTGGAATTCAAGTGTCAACACACACACACACACACACACACACACACACACACACACACACCTAAACAAATAAATGTTAAAAGAAAAACCTTTAAGATGATGCATCTTACTATGAAAAATTCATCAATGGAGCTAAGTAGAGCGTGGAGCTAGCGAGTGCACAGATAGATGGTTACAGGTTTCTAGAGAAAAGGACAACACAATGTGAAGGAAACAAAAGTTGAGAAACTATTCCACACCATGGCAACACTGGCTCAACCAGACATTGATGTAATAAGGCTGAGGCAGGAGAGTGGGAAGTTCAAAGCCTTTCTAGGCTACAAAGAAAGTTCAAAGCCAGCCTGGGCAACTCAGGGAGACCCTGTCTCAGAAAGAGGAAGGAAGGGGACTATGTAAACAGCTGGTTGGGTGAACACTTGCTCAGAACACAAGGTCCCCAGTTCAACGCTGGAATACTCTCCTATACACACAAACACGAGCAGGGAGCAAATACATTCTTACGTTACCAAAGACTCAAAAGGAAACGGTTGGAGAAGGAACTAAGTACATGCAAGAGCATGCAGTACTAGGCACGGAAAACACGCAGGTGATCAAATGCTTCAGAAGATATTTTGTGGATTCAGTGAAGTTTCCAGAGTCAGCTCAATTTATAAAAAACACATTTCTCTACATGCTAATGTACTCATTAACCAATGAGTAAATGTGAGTGATATCAGCAGAATAATATCTGGAAATCAGTCGAATCAAGACGATAGAAGACTGCTGTAGAGAAAGTTTTGAAACTGGAACACAACTTTTTCTCTCTTTTTGAAATTGGGCCGTGCTTGGCTCTAGTGACACAGATCTAGAGGAAAAGTCAGCACGCAAGCTTTGGACAGAGAGCGCAGGCTTTGCTCACATGTGCATTCTGGTCAGTGCTGGTCCAGGACTTTGGACTCCCACCTGTGAAAATTCTAGCGTCTGCAAACTATTAGTAAATACTTGGACTTAATAAAAAAAATCTGGCCAGCTAATGTCAATTTGTTCCCAAAGAGAGTTTTCCTTACTCGTTATTTTCTTTAAAAAGAGCAATTTTTCCAGAAAAAAAATGCAAATAAAGGGCCTATGAGTTATGACTCAATCAGTAAAGTTGCCTGCCACCAAGCTGATGACCTGAGCTCCAGACCATGATGCACACACTAAAAATAAATAAATAAATAAGTTAATTAATTAATTAAACGGAAATGCAAATGAATAAATAGAAATCATCAGGATTCAGACACAATCGTGATCAACGTGTTCCTGTGTATCTGCGTAGTAGGTTTCTGGATAGGTGTTTTAAGGTTAAAAGGACATAATGTCAAAGCCTGAAGCTCGAAGCACCTACAGTGGACAGAAGATCCACCAGGCAGCCCAGGTGGAAAAGCCAGGGCTCTTCCTACCCTCTCTGTTTCCTTCACTTGTTTGTGTACCACCGAGTTACTCACAGTGTACTTTCTCTTATCTATGCGAGGTCACCCATGCTCCAGAGCTCTCCTCACCCTTCTGGATCCCTTCCAGAAGATACACCCCAGCCCCCACTTCCCTCTCCCTGACTTTCAGAACGGATCAACTCATGGCAGAAACACCTTCCCCATTGGCCCCTAGTCCAGTTGCATCTCTTCCACCTTCACATAGCCGCACTTAAACAGTGGCAGCTCCACTTGCCATCTGCCCTGCTGCGCAGTCAGGGTGAGGATTGCCAGAGACACTCCTACCTCCTTGCACACTGAAAACTTCCATTCACGCCCACATAGTCAACAGATAGAAACCCGAGCGCCTGTGGTACAGATCTCAGCATGAAGAGCGACTTCACCCTGCACAACACATCTGCCACTTTCTTTAGGCAGTGACCCCTAGATAGGAGAAAGAAATAGTAGGGAGAAGAAGAAATGGAAAAAAGGAAGAGAGGGAGGGAGAAAGAAAAGGACAGGAGAAATTATGGATTTGGATTTGTGCTATTTGCTTTCTACCGTATCTCAGCTGATTTTCTTTAACGCGCTACTCTATAAAATTAGAGGGTTAAATGAGATACATTTCTGTTTGCTTGTTTGGGGACAGTCTCCCACTGTAGCCTCTGCTGCTTTCATACTCATAGTCCTCCTATCTCAGCTTTCCAAGTGCTGAGATTATGGGTTTGAGACATCGTTCTAGATGCTTCCAGAAAATTCATCACAGCCCCCACTTCTCTCTCCTTTGACTTCTGTCACTGTAGGCAGAACCATCTTCTCTAATGGCCCCGAGGACAACATGTTTAGATGAGATCATTTGAAAATAATTAATATTTGAAAAGTATTCAGTCAATGTTAGTGGTTATAATGATTAATTTTAGGTATAAGCTTGGCTGGGCCCCTAGGTACCCAGATATTTGGTAAAACATTGTTCTGGATATTTCTGTGAAGAAATTTCCAGCTGAGTTTAACATTTAAATCAATAGGCTGGCTAAGTAACATAGGTTAACCTCGCTAACCTCTTCTAATCAGCTAGAGGCCCAAACAGAACAGAAATAATCAGCTTGACTGGATAACAGTTGGAACATCAGCACTTTCTGCTTCAAGCCAAGCAGTTGGGTCTTCCTGGATGTTCAGCCCACCAGCCTCTGGACCGGAGCTACACCATTAGTCTCCTGGTTCTTGGGCCTTTGCGTTTCAGCTGTGGCTCCCCTGGACCTCCAGATTCCCACTCTGGAAACTTATCAGCGTCCACAATCAAGAAAGCTAAGATCTCATGAGAAATCACATACATGCCCACACACATTTGCACACACAAATGCCCAATTCATTCTGTTCTTCTAGAAAGCCCAGGCTAATGCAGTTATTTATAATTTAATTGTATTTTCACGTTTCTTTTCAAAATGATATTCAAAAATAATAATATTCAAGATACATTTGCTCTTTTTTGTTTAATCCAGTTCTGTGGGAAATTATTTTGTTTGCAAAATTAGGAACTGACATGAGTCCTGAGACATTTCTGAGGCCATGAGTTCTGGAACCTTTTACACTGCAAGAGGTAGTAATGGAAAAGTAACTTTTTTTTTTAATTTAAGGCCAAGGTTTTACACCAGTTTTTACATTTTTATTATTATTGCTTTGCTATCTGGTAAGTTAAACAGTGACCAGAAAGGTAGGGGAACATTAGAGGTGTAGAAAGCAGGCAAAAGTTCAATAGGTTGTAAGAAGAATCCTGCAGGACCCCACCAGCTAGCGACTAAGTGAAGTACTTTCCATAAAAGTCAGTAGAAGACAGTTAAGATGGTTCCTCTAACAGAAGACCTCCAGCCACAGCCAAGAGTCCATTTACTGCTCCACAAAAGCCTTTGTATGGTTTACACACAGCTGGTGGAACCAGGTGGAACCTTATGCACCACCCACTTTGCAGATTCTTGAGAGGCAGTAGCGGCATAGTTCTCGAATCCCTGATCCCCATATAAAAATGGTTAAAGGAAAATCAAAAGCTCGTGAACGCCGGCAATAAAAGTGAAATGACGGGTTATCCCTATAATCCCCTAAATGCAAGAGTGTGAGATAAAGCAACAGGCAGGATATTTATGTTGTCCTCTGAGAGTAAGAAAGCAGAAGGCAGGATGGTTTGTAGGAGGCTCTGAGCTCACTAGGAGAACCCCTAAACCATCTGCCAGAACCTGGGGAGAGCTGTCGGGCTGGCACAGGGGCAATAGCCAAACTGAAGAGCTGTATTGACCATCAGTGCTAAAGAGCGCAAGCTCCACGCCCTGGGGCCGGAACAGCACAATCACCCGGTACCATTTATACTTTAACAACCTGATTGGTAGCATTCACTGGTTTCATGACTACGCCATTACTATAGTCAGTTGCAGGAACGTCCATGAACATAAAGTTGGGAAGAGTCGTACACGATCTTGCAAGCGGGAGCCAGCTGTGGGAAGAGCCAGGGCCCCTTTCCAGGACTGGCTGAACACTGAGTACAAACTGCTGAGAGAAAATCAAGGAGCAGAATAAGGACAAAGGAGATGATGGGAGGAGAAGGCTGCGGACTCTTCCTTTCTTGGGGAACGGAACAGAGCCAGGAAATCACAGAGGACGCCAGCGTGTTTCTGAACACGGAAGAAACGTTAGTTCTATAAAACTAGTGTGGCTACTTCCAACCAAATCACCTTCTGACGACTGGGAAAGGCAAGACTTCACTGAAATGACCAACAGAAAAGTACTGTAGTGAAATCCCACACAATGTTATTGTAAGAAGTCTTGCAACTGGCAAGAATCACTAGAAGCAAAAGCAAAGCTAAGACACACTCATCCTGGCCATCTATTCTGGTTGGAGGCCATACTCCTGGCTACCTACAATGAGTTAAACTAGTCCATCACAAGCTGTGATACCCACAGTGGCTTCCTGCTTCCATTCAGTCAACAACTTTCTGCTCAATCCTTACTTCCTCCCCGTTGCCAGGGATTCACGACTAGAGGTATAGTATGTCCCAGTTCACCTCATCACAACCCCAATTATCATGCCACCTGCCAGGCCACCTCATCATAACCCCCAATTACTCATTTTCAATCCCTTCACAAATGAGAGCTGATAAGTCATGAACAAATGACGTTTCTGTGATTAATTTCAGCTTCATAGTTTTCTTCCCTGATACGTTCCTACAGCAGATATTTCATCCATTTCCATTTCTGGATTCATTTAAACAGTAACTAATAATGAGGTTTAAAAATACTTAGGCAGGATATAGGGAGGAGATTGTGGGTCAGAGAAGCCTTAATAGCTTGTGTCTTTGGCGACAAATCAGACTCTATACTAACTAGAAAGAAGGGCTGTATGTACCTGAGGACGAGGACGCGGGGACCCTTGGGGACTGTGGCAGTGCGGCTGGCGCGTTGTTGTCTTGCTGCTGGTCCAAGAATGAAGTGGGCAGCCGTGAAGGGGGAGCAAATAGAGAGGACTTTGACTCACTACTCAGGAGAAACAATTCCATCTGGAAAACAGGGGGTCTCGCAGGAGTGACAGCCCAAGCAAGAAACAGCAGACACAAACTTTTGCTATTTTTTGTATTTTTTGTTTTTTGAAATTAAAATACGTTTAAACCATTTCCCTCCTTACTGTTCCTCTCTTCAACCCTTTCTCCCACACACCCCGCCTGCTCTATCTCAAATACATGGATTCTATTTCTTTTTTTTTTTTTTTTTTTTTTTTTTTTTTTTACTTTTATTTCATCTGTTGAGTGTTTGGTCTGCATGTAGGTATGTGTAGCACATGCATGTGGGCTGCTTGAGGAGTCAGCAGTGGGGGAAGAGCCCTTGGAACTGGAATTAGGGGTGTTTGTGAGCCACCATGTGTGTGCTGGGAATCAAACTTAGGTTCTCTACAAGAGCAACAGCTGCTCTTAACTGTTGAGCTATCTCTCCAGCCTGGCCTCTATTTCATATGTGTGTGTGTGTGTGTGTGTGTGTGTGTGTGTACATATATATATATATACACATGAACAATATACATTTATATATGTGAATATGACTATGAATTTATAAACTATCTCTCTCTATATATATTCCCAAATACATAAATACATCCTGCTCGGTCCATCTAGTGTTACTTGGATGTGTGTGATTTCAGGGCTGATCACTTGGTACTGGCAAAACAATTTGGGACTTTTCCCTGGGAAAGACTATTTCTCCTGCTCTCAGCATTCCACAGTTACCTGTAGTTCTTTTAGTAGGGTTTAGGCCCTCTGAGATTTCCCCCTTGCTTATGGGCATGTTTATTGGTGTCTTCCTTGTTCAGGTCTTGTTGAGGCAGCCATGTTGAGGAGACTTCCAGGGTGCAGCCTCTTTGACATTTCTAGGAGATGGGATCTCAAGGAAAACTTCCTATTCCTCTGGCTCTTGGAGTAATTCTATCCCTTCTTCCACAATGATGGTGAAGCCTGGAGTGTAGGAATTATATTGTAGCTGTATCAGTTGGGACTGAGTACCACACAAGCTCTTGTTCTCCGCATTTTGATTGGTTGCTGTTTTTGGTAATGGTTTCCCTCTGTTTCAGTGAAGTGTCTCTTTGATGAGGTGTGTGACCAATACTTATCGTGAGTATAAGGATAAATGTTTAGAATGTAGTTAGGGATTGTGCTGGTTTGGTAAAGTAGCAGTTGCAGTTTCTTCTCCAGGATTCATAAGTTCATTAGGCTTGGGTCAGCATGTTTTTCCTCTTGCTGATCAGGACTCAAATTCAATTAGAGAGCTGTTGGCTACCAGCAAGGTATGAGTGTTACTTTCGTATCTTAGGGATATCTACCATAGCAGTCATTGTTTTAGTTCATACACATCATGGCTGGGTAGGAAGGACTTCTGGTTACCTCCTTCCTTGGAAGCTTGCATGGTGCTCCTGTTGCTGTGCAAGTTAGTCCTCAGGAAGGGAGCATTCAAGTCAGAACCATCTCAGTCTTCCCCATCGTGTTTTCAAGATGCATGGTCTGCAGCAGTAGGGACTTACCTTCAAGCTACGGAAGGCAACCAAGGACAACAGTAACAACCCGCAGATGGTTTGGGAGTCCCTTGGACAGCCCTGACAGACAACTCTAAAGGGTGTTTTTTCATGCCTAGTGCTGAGGTTTTTATTAGATAATCTATAGCTCTTGGCAGGAGCATTATCATCCCAGAGGGGAATTTTTCATTTAAACTATGTATATGGATACATGCACTTACATGTATGACATATTTTAGGTAGACGGTTAATAGTATGATTCCTTACAACTTTTTCACACATCCTCACTGTTATTTTACCCTCCTCCTTCCTTGTATATATCTGCATATATCTCCCTCTGCCTCCCTAACTAAAGCCTCCTTTCCCATTTCCTCCTTCAAATTCCCTGAACCCTGCAGCTCCCCTCTCTTGGATTCTCCCTACCTCTGCCTGCCCCATGGACTCTTTTTACTTTCCTGGTTTCCATAGTTACTCCATGTTATTCACTCACACATGAATATTCGGAGCTAGGAAACACGTGACGTTTGTCTTTCTGTATATGGGTTACTTAATTCAATATGATCTTTTCTAGGTCCATCCATTTATTTCACCATTTCTTTATTTCTATAGCTTAAGAGTATTCCGCAGTGTATATGTACTACTTTTCTTTGCTGTTGTAAATAGATTGGCAATGAACTTAACTGAGCAGATGTCTGCGGGGCAGGGTTGTCCAGTCCTTTGGGAAAATACTGAGGAGTTGTATAGCTGGGCCATATGGTAGATTTATTTTTAGCCTTTTAAGGGGTTCTCCACATGGGTTTCCAGACTGGCAGCACCAGCGTGCAGTCCCACCAACAGTGAATGAGGGCTCCCCTTTCCCCACACCCCTCCAGCATTTGTAGTCAGTTGTTTTGTGGCTCTTTACCACTCTGATTGGGGTAAAATGAAATCTCAAATTTGTTTTGATCTTCTTTTCCCTAATTACTAGGAACAGTGAACATTTTTTTTTTTTTAGATATTTCTTAGGCATTTTTATTTCTTCCTCTAATAACTCTCTGTTCAGATTCCAAGTCCTTTTTTTGAATGGATCATTTGTTTTATTGAGTCTGTTTTTGAGTTTTTTACATATCCTGGATATTAATCCTCCATCAGGCACATTGCTGGCAAACAGGCAAAGATTATCTCCCATTCCGTGGGCTTTCTCTTCACTTCATTGTTTCTTTAGCTGTGCAGAAGCTTTTTAGTTTTGTGAAGTCCCACTTGTCAATTCTTAAGAGGGCCTAAACTCTGGGTGTGAGCCAGATGCCAAGAGATGTTACGAATGTCATAGCTCTAAGTCTTCCTTGGCAGGTCTCAGGACGGCAACCAAGAGCAGTCCTCTGAATGTGACAATGTTTTTCTCCCCTATCAAAGGCAGTTAGCCTGCTAAGGGCTAATATTCCAACTCTCCTGCCTTGTAAATCTTTTATACAAATCTTTTAACCTCCCTCAACTAATAAACTTTTGTTTACACAAAGGCCCAATTGCACACCCCAAGCTTGATGGCCTGGAGTGGCCTGCCTCTTCTCCCTTACTTTACAACGATCCTTAAAACTAGCCAATCTTGGAGGACCCTGGTCAGGCACCAGCCACCGGGGAAAAGACACTGTTACCATCTGTGTTAGAACAAAAACTAACTGAATTTCTGCCCCAGTGTGCTCACTAGCCCGGTTTGGGTCATAGTGTACCCTTTTTTTACAAAAGGAAACCGCCCTGCCAGGTTACTTTCTCTTTGTTCATCTGTTTCTTTGTGCAATACCATGAATATGTGTCCCTAACATGAAGAACAAGCCTGTGGTGAGCAGGATGCCAGCCATCTGTCTTGGAGGGCAGGAACTGTAACGTGTGCCACCCTGAGGCAGGACGAATCCTTTGCTGGAAACAGTGGGTCTCTGGCAGATCTTGGAGGCAGGAATGGTGGTTGCCCCTGAAACAGAAATGAATTTTCTGCCTTAGGTGGGAACAGCATCAAGTTGAGGCAGGGCCCAGTCCCCTACCTCTGGTAGGGTCCCTTGCAGGTCCTAAAGGCAGAAAAGTTTTCCCTCTCTGAGAAAAGCCTAATAAGTTGGATGACAGAGAGGATGTGCACAGGGTTTATAGAGACCCAGGCAGGCTCTGATTGGCTGTGTGTACGCAAATAAAGTAAAGTATAAGGACCAATCAGGAGAGAGCCCATCAGCCTGGGAAGAGAAAGCAAAGGCCCATCAGAACCAGAGCAAGTTCACAATCAGGGCCACTTCTCTGGCCCCTCCCTCTCCCTCCCCCCTCAATGTTGAGGATGAAATGAGGGAAATGGGCCAGGAAAAGTAAGAACACCACTTCCATTTTCCACCTCTGCAACTTTTGAACCTGTTCCTGCTCCAGTGGTCAAATGTCTCCTCATTTGTTATTAGCTAGCTACTTGGTCCACTACCTGGGGCTCTCTTGTTGCTGCTTCTGGTGGTCCCCAACAGTCTCTGGGGGTGCACTATACTCCTATCATGAGTACAGTTCAAGAACTATTGTTTTTAGAATACATACTGGATAACTAAGTTAATGCTTTGTGTGTGTGTGTGTGTGTGTGTGTGTGTGTGTGTGTGTGTGTGTAGATTCACTGTAAGGAATAAGAATCAGCCTTCATGGTTACGAAGGTTGACATGTCCTGAAATTTGCAAGAAAGATGCTTTGATTTGTCTTTTTGAGTCACATGCCCATTCCTTTGATAAATGAGTGGGATCTAGGAGTCTTTCATAAAAAAGAAAACCAAGAAAGAAAAGCCATAAGAGAGGTCATTGGGAGTCTTTCTCTAGATCCACTGTCAGCCTGAGTAGGCAACTCAAGCTTCTGTTGAGTGAAATCTAATGAGTAACTAAAATCACTAAGATGAAAGAGCAGCCCTATGTGGCTGGTTCACACGTGGCGTCTGTTCTATCAGGCACAGTCCTTCCACTGGGCTTGGTACTCTCCTTATAGAATCTTCTCATAACTCACATCATTATAGAGAAGGCAATCTACTGTAGAACACACATCAAACAGAAGTCCTATTAAGAAACTATTCAATGCCCATCACCAATGAAGTGTACACCGATCGCAACGTGGAATATTATACTGCAGGAGAAGGCATGTTTCATGAGTATGCAGCAGTTTGGATCACTATTCAAACACAACTGAGCAAAACATGCCAGGCAGGGGCTAAGAAGATGGCTCATCAGGGTACTGGTTACCCTTGAAAGAGGGGTCATGCCTGGAAGGGGACACAAAGGTAACTTCTGGGGTGCTGGTTCCATAGACATGTTCTGTTTGTGAAAATCCATCAAGGTGTGTATCTGGGATATATGTGTGTGTTTATTTGTATCCTACACACTTCATTAAAAAGTTAAAGAAATTTTGCTAGATGACCATGCCCTTTCCAAATTCCCTCCATGGACAATTAGGGTTCTTCTCTCTCATCTCTCATTGTGTGTGTGTGTACATAACCTGTCTGCATGCACGGCTGTGTGCCACTTGCTCATAGTGCCCTCCCAGGCTAGAAAAGGATGTCAGATCCTCTGGGACTTGAGTTATAGACCATTGTGAGCTACTATGTAGAGGTTGGGAATCGAACCCAGGAAGAGCAGGTAGTTCTCTTAACTAGTAAGCCATCTCTCCAGGCCAGAGAATCCTCTTTTTTCATGCCTGCTGTTAGTGTATAAACACCTCAGCTCCCTTACCCCTCATGTGGTACTGGTGAGTTTCTGTTATATGCATATTATGAGAGCCTCAGAAGGCTTAAGCTCAAATGGCCCACAATTTGTAACTTACAATACCATTTATTAGCAGCCACCTCCCCTTCTTTTATTTCCCTCTCCCGGCCACCCTGCAGGTGTTTCTGAGAAACGTGTCTCAAATAAAACTGCTCAGCATGAAGCACTGTTTCGTTGTTTCATAATCTGATCTGGAGATAATGAAAGCCAATCCAGTCCTTTCCCAGAGTCCTGCACTCAGGTCTTGTGGACACATAACAAACACATAATGAAGTGTTTTAGTGGGTGGAGGACACATCTTAAGGGCAATCCCCATGAGTCATGCCCTTCAAATAGTTCCAGTGTGGATGGAACTTGTGGCTTAATTTTAGCCAGAAGATGCAGCAAGAGTACCTGTGAGGTCGTCGTGGCTGCTGATTATACGAAAGAACTTCTTCTGTTGGTTAGGAAGAAGCAGACCACCCGGCTTGAGGTGAGTATGACAGTCACACAGCAGGTGGCCTCTAGGATTCAGGTTTCATCTCTGGAAACAACCAGAGACCTGAGTCCTGCAACCATAAGGAAATGAATTCTGGCAGCAACGTGAACGAGTTTGGAAATTGGTGCTTCTCAGGTGGAGCCTCTAGGTGAGAACAGAGACAGGCTGATGACTGCATTTGAAGCCCACGAGACCCCAGCTAAGCTGTGTGCCTCTGGATCCACAGGAATTGTGAGATAACTAATATGTGCTGCTTTGTACCAATTAAGTTTGTGATTTTTTAAAAAAATGTAGCAATAGAAAACACTCTTTGTGGGACCTCTTTGTTGAGGTGCACATGTGTGCAGGTGTGCATGTTCACATGTATGAGAGTGGGCAGGCCAGAGGATGATCTCAGGTGTCATTCTATAGTGATTTCTACTGGCTGGGTTGGGTGCCCAGTAAGTCTCAGAGAGCTTCCTGTCCCCACCTGCCCCATGCTGGGATTACTAGCAGGCTACTGTGCCTGGCTTTTTAAATGCAGATTCTGAGAACCAAATTTGAGTCCTGGGCAAGCATTTTACTAACTGGGCCATCTCCCAGCCCCTGTGTGTAATTTTTGTTATTTATTTATTCGAAATGTGTTATTCTGTATGTATGGTGTATTGCCTGTGTGTATGTCTTTGCACCGTGTTCATGCAGTGCCCTTGGAGGCCAGCAGAGGGCATTAGATTCCCTAGGACTGCAGTTACAGATGGTTGTGAGCAGCAATGTGGATATTGGAAACTAAACCTTGGTCCTCTGAAAGAGCAGCTCAGTGCTCTAACCACTGAGCAATCTCTCCAGGCTCCCAAGGGATGTTTTGACCAGAAATGTGGACGGGTCTCACCTCAAGGTGGCTCCAGTCTCGCTTTGCTCTCGATTTTTGTGGTCTGAGAATGGCAGTATCAGCATCCTTCCTTGTCCCTTTTTAATTGTTTTCACTAAAAGTTACAGCGAGGCTGGGCTACCTAGAGTCCAGTGAGCTCAGGTGTCTCCATGAACTCCCTCCACAAATGACTTCTGAGAAGCTTGATCCCACAGAACCCGGCTTCTCCAGTGTCAGGCCTGGTCAAGGTCCTCAGTGTGTTGTGACTCACTAAGGGTAAAGCTTTTGCTTCCGATACATTACTTGGGAATTCAGCCAGCTTTTCCAGATGCTGTGAGTGGGAGCCATCCCCCACTGTGAGGATATAGCAGCATCACTCAGCACTTCGATGTGGCTTCCTGCAGCTGCAGACAGTCTGGAAGGGAACCCCACCAGCCTCCCCTCATGTGCTGATATTTGTTTCATCTAATGTTCAATGATTCAAGGGTTTTCTCCTTGGAGGAATGGCGGCGGCAGTTCTGCTGGCAACTTGGCTGAATGGGGCTTTCCCTAACACCGGAAGTCAACTGTTCACAGGTCCCGGCATGAGCCTGTAAAGATATCCAGATGAAGCTGAGATCATGATAATTCTCTCTAACTTCTTCTTCTTCAAGATTTATGTATGAGAGCTCTGTCTGTCGGAAAGAAGACACAGATGATTATAAGCTACCATGCGGAGCAGTCAGTGCTCTTAACCGCTGAGCCATCTCTCCAGCAGCCCCTCCACTCTTTCTAAGCAAGTTGTCAGTGTGTAGCCCTGGTTGTCCTGGCCGGCCCTATGTAGACAAGGCTGGACTCAAACTCACAGAGATCCACTTGCCTTTGCCTTCACCAGCCTAAATTATTTTTTAGATTTTATTATTTAGTATTAGATGATGAGTTAGAACTGAATGCAGGAAACAGACACTGGAATCATGAAAAGAGATATAAAGCTTTTTCCCTCCCAGTCTTAGCTTTGTTATGAATCTGTCAGCTTGTTTGTTTGTTTGCTTGTTTGGGTGAATAAGTATATAAAAATATATTCGGTAGAGAAAGTGTAAAACCCAATGCCAAGCCCCACAGCCTCAGAATGGCTACTCTAACTGTGTACAAGTTTTGTTTTTGTTTTTGTTTTGTTTGTTTGTTTTTGCAAGCCAGCTTTAGTTTAACATTTTTAGAACAGAGTTTATTTCTGTTTATTACATCATTGTTCTTGGCTTACACATAAAGGATAGTCCTGATTTGGTGTTTGCATATATTTCCCATCAGGTGATTCTCATATAGAACTGGGAAACCACTATCATTCCCTCCATATTAAAATAGTTTGAATGCAAAAAATTTAAACTAAAATGTAAGTTTTACTGTTTTTTAGAAGCAAGAATATTTCATTATAAACAAGTATGGTGATGCGTGGCAGCAGTTCTAGTGCTTAGGGATCTGAGTAACTGTGAGGTCAAGGCCAGAACAGAGTGCTCAGGGAGACCCTGTCCAAAAAGAGAAAAGAAAAAGGAAAAAAGTAAATAAACGTTAGCTTTAAAAATCACAAACAAAGTAACTTTTGAAAGATAACCTCCATCCTACCACTGCAAAAATAAAATTGTTAATAACGGTGAGCATAAGTTTCTTTGTTTTGGTTTTGTTGTTGTTGTTTGGTTTGTCTGTCTGTCTGTCTGTTTGTTTGTTTTGGAAAGTCTCAACATGTTTCTACGGCTGCTCTGAGCTGGTGATTTTTCTCCCAGCCTTGCAAGTGCCAAGTTTACAGGCACACACCACCAGCCCTGGCTTTTAGAACACGGTTCTAAATGTCTCTCTACAGACATGTAGATGGCAGGAGACAGAAATAATTTCTCAGCCATAGGATTATAATAGAGCATTCTAAAAATTAAAGCATTAAAATTGATTTTTAATAGAAAATAAGCATGTATAGCAAAACTAAAGGAATCCCATCTTTAAATAAATGTTTTCTGTAACAGAAATTACTCAACAGACGATGCTGGGCCAGCAAGCTATCTCAGCAAGCTAAGGTGTTTGTGACCGAGCCTGATTATCCGAGACCTGAATTTGATCTCTGAGACAAACACACTTGCAAGAAGAGAACTGACTCTACAAAGTTTTCCTCTGGCCCATAAACATGTGTTGTGGCACACACACAAATAAATAAATTTAATTTTAAAAATGAAAAATAAAAATCAATCTTGAGAGTGACAGCTAGGAGCTGGAGAGATGGCTCAGTAGTCCCTAGTTTGCTGCTCTTGAGGACCAGAGTTCAGCTCCTACCACCCTCATCGGGTGGCTCACAATCAACAGTAACTCCAGCTCAGGGGATATAACACCCCTTTCTGGCCTCTGAGGACACTTGCACAAACAAACACACAGACAGTCACAGTCAACAAAGACCCCCAATCACATGTGCTGTGACAAGTGAGATATTTCAGTGTCAGGGTGTTCTATCATCGCCTTACTACAAAATGAGGAGATGTACACACTGGTGTTTGGCTCCACTTCCTCTCCCTTTGTATTTCTAAAGCATTAGGATGTTTACGCTGTTGAGGTGTGAAACAGCCTTATGTCATTCAGTGTCTAGGGTCCGGTAATTCTGCTCTAGCTTTACAGTCAATGGCTACTAATAATTTAATTTGAATGACCCACTATTAGTATTGTTAGTCATACTGTCCCCTTTAAGTTCTTTATTTATCTCCTTTTAAAGTCACTTGGCTTTCATCATAGGACAGTTTCTTTGCTCAAGAATGACCCATGGGATCTGGATATTAACTCATACGTGATTTTCTATTGGGCCGTGTAACCCTGGATTCTTTGTCCTGGTGGAATCAGCTTTTCTGGGATCATCTGTGCCTCTTCAGTGAGCAGATTCACATTTTCTTACACTTCATCTTTCTTGATTCCTTTTCTATGTCTTCTCCTCTCTTCTACAGGAACAAATACACCACACATTCTTTGGGTCCTCCACACCTATCACCTTCTGTCTAAGCAGTGAAATAAACATGTTTGCCTCTTTTCTCTGTGCGGCTTTCTCAATCACACCACCCCATTTTCTTCTTCTATTTTCATATAGATCACAGATAGATGATCAATAGATCATCTTCTATTTTCCTAGAAATATTTTTCTCAGGGCTGGAGAAATAACTCACCAGTTAGGAGCATATACTACTCTTCCAATAGACCTGAATTTGGTGGTTCATGACTGCCTGTAATTTCAGCTCCAAGGAATACAACGCCCCCTTCTGGCTTCCACAGGCACCTGAACTCACATGCACACACCCACATACGTGTACACACAGTTAAAAATAAAATCTTTTAAGAAGAAATGTTTTTCTCTCTTCAAATTATCTCTCTTGTTTTGTTTTAGTTTTAGGTTTTTTTTGTTTGTTTGTTTTGCTTTATTTTTCTGAGACAGGATTTCTCTGTTGTAACTCTATCTGTCCTGGAACTCACTCTGTAGATCAGGCTGGCCTCAAACTCACAGAGATTCATCTGCCTCTGTCTCCTGAGTGCTGGGATTAAAGTGTGTGCCACCACTGCCCCATTAGATTTATTTTTATTTATGTGTCTTAGTGTTTTGTTTGCATGTTTGCATGTGTACCATGTGCATACATGGTGCCTGTGGAAGTCAGAAGAGGAAGTCAGATCCCCTGGATCTGGAGTTACAGACTGTTATGAGCTGCTCTGTGGGTGCTGGAAACTGAGCCTAGATCCTCTGTAAGAATTAAACCATCTGACCTGCTGTGCCATCTCTCCAGCACATTTTCAGTTATTTTTATTCTAGCTTTTACCTTAGCGCTACTTTGTTTATTGTGGTGCTGGAAATCAATCCTAGAGCCCCATGCATACTAGGGGAACTCTACCGCTAAAATACACCCCAGTTCTGTGCTAAATTCTTTGCTAATCAGTTTTCCATCTCTATAGCAAACTTCTAAGATTAAAAAAAAAAAACTTACAAAGGAAAAGGCTTATTCTGATTCCCAATTTGAGGCTTTATTTCAAGAGGTTCATTTGAGCCTGTATTGTGTGGTGTGAGTGAGTGGTAAAACAAGGGGAAAAAATATCAAGAGACTAAAGTCTGAAGGCTCAGCAGTTAAGAGTCCTCACGTTTTTGCAGAGGACCTGAGTATGATTCCCAGAACACACATGGCAGTCGACACATTCTGTTACTCCAGTTCCAGGTGATCCAATCCCTCACCAGCCTCTGCAGTCGCTTTGCGCATGTGGTTCAAATATATACATGCAGGCAAAACATGCAAGTAAAGAAATACATAATTTTTCATTAAAAAAAGAGACAAGATCGTACAATTCTCTTTGAGCCAATGCGGAAGGCAGTGTCTGGAAGAGCTCTCCTTAGGGCCCACGTATTAGGCCCCACCTCTCTACAGTGCTGCTATGAGGATCTAGCCTCTAACCCAACTCATAGGCCCTGGGAGAAGCTTGAGATCCAAAATAAAACACTTTCTTTTTCTCTCTAGAAGTCTCTTTGGGCTCCTTATATTTCTTCATTTGGGCAGTGGAGCAGAGTGGATATCACACATCCACAATGCCTTTGAGTGAATGAGGAATTACTTTTCTAATTTTCCCTCCTGGTTCCCTTAAGAAATTCTTCCTGGGATGTTGACTTGTTATTTATGCATTTATTTATTTAATGTTGTTTCGTTTTGCTTTTGCCTTTTGAGACAGGGTCTCACTCTGTAGTGCTGGCTAGCCTGAAACCTGCTATGTAGACTAGATGAGCATGAAACTCATAGAGATCCTCTCACCTCTGCCCCCGAGTGCTGGGATCAAAAGTGTGCGCCACCACACCCAGCTATTGTTTTTCTTAATCCTTTTTACTTCTGTAACATTTACTCATAAGTATGTGAAGATTCCATTTTAATTACTAATGCACATCTCAGTAAAGGTTTATGCTGTGTCCACATCACACTTTGGTGGATTACCATGTTCTAGACCTGTTCATTATCTAACCTTGGGACTTTTACTTTTAATTTAATTTGAAGCAGGATATCGCACTGAGAGCACAGCGAAACCACCAAGCTAGACCACTCCATGGTGGAAAGAAAGTTTATTGTAAATCTGAAACTGCTGTGCGGTTATCTCTCTGGTGGTATAGAGAGAGAATAGACAGAGGTATTTGGGGGAGTCCAAAGCTGCCATGACTACCTCTCAGGAACAGGGAGAATACCAAAAAGGCAGAGCAGGTAACTATGGGGAGGGAGGTGTGCAAGCCAGAACAGCCTGGGAGCTAGCGTGGGGCTGTGAAGTGGCATAGATAGTGCTAATAGGGAGCCAGGTCCCCCATTTGCCACAGGTAGTGGGGGACAAGGGAAATGGCTGTCCCTGGCAGGCAGAAACCGGTTTCACAGGGTTTCTGAGGAATGCTGAGTTAAGCTTTTGTCTGTCAGCAAGCAATCCTCTTGTTTCAGTGGCGCATAGTGGGTCTGGGGGTCTGGGATTGGGACCTAACAGGAAGATGGCCAGGTTGCTAAGGTGTTTGCTATGCAAACATTAGGACTTGAGTTCAGATCCCCAGCGTGTGCCGTGCCGTGCCGTGCCGTAATCCCAGCACTGAGGAGGCAGGAGCAGGAGAATTGCTAAGGCTTGCAGGACACCCTCTCTAACCAAATCAGCAAGCCCTAGGTTCAGTAGAGACCCTGCACCAAAAGCTCAGGTGGAGAGTGACTGATGACCACACCTGACGTCAGCCTCTGGCCGCCACACGCACGCTTGTACATGCACACGCTTATAAATAAATACAATGCAATAAAATACTTGAAATTTCACATGGAACAATTAGTCAATAGAATATTTACTATCCTATGGTGATGTGTTCCAGGTCCTAAATAGGTCCTCATTCTAATCATGTAATAGTCACAAATTCAGGCTTTTACTACAGATACCTTTTTTACCTCAATTTTGTCCCTAAAATTTCCTTTCCAGTTGTCTTCATGGGTCCCCTGGACTGCATGACAGGACATTGATCATAAATTCTACTTCTGAAGCCTGTTCACACACCTACACTGTCTGTCATGTGACTGCCACCAGACTGGACCTGACCCGTCACTGCTGTGCACATTCTTTTACTTTTGTGTTCACTGTTACTCTCTGTAGAAGTCCCATTGACCTCAGAGACTGACACTGACTTGGGGAGCAGCTTGATGTAGATACAATTTGAACAAAAGAATGGGTTGTTCATTCCAGAGTTATCAGCTTGTCCCCGTGGGCAAAGGTCAGCAGATCTACTTTGTTTGGCTCATGCTCAGTTGAAAGACATGAATCTGAGTACTGGCTTCCCTTGTCCTAACTACCTTCTGTCAGCTCGCCTCACTTATCCACACGGAGCTAGACCTTGAAGTATGAGCTCAAGGCTCTCGACATATAGAGAAACTGACGTCTGGAAGACATGCATTGAGATAACAAATATTTAAAATGGTAATGAGACTTGGACAGAGGCCATGTTCTAGAAGCAAGGAGGAAAAGTCTAGTAGGCGCACAGCAGGCACCTGGGGGAGGGAGTCACTTCACTGGAGAAAGTTCTAGGAACACTGGCGAGATGGCTCAATAGTTGAAATCACGCACTACTTCCTCTTGCAGAGGTCTCCTGTCTGCCTCCCAACACTCAACCCAGACTGCTCACAACTGCTCCTTACTCTACCCAGAGGATCTGACACCCTCTTCTGGACTCTGTAGGTATCAGCAGCTACACGTACACCGACACATACATATGCAGATAATTAAAAATAAAAATAAATCTTAATTTTTTTTTTTTTAGGAATTTATGTTTGAAGCCATGATGAGTTTGAGGACAGGAAAGATGATTGTTCTACTGGTCTCTCTCTTTATTTTGGGGAGGTTTATGGCTAAAAATGCATTTGTGATTTGTGATTTTATATATATATATATATATATATACATTTATATATATATATATATATAGAGAGAGAGAGAGACAGAAGAGTAGACGGAGATGGACAGAATGGAAATGGAAAATAAATAATTCTGTGCCATTAAGGCTGAGGGATGCTGAACACCAGCATGATGGATTTGAAATTCACATATTTTTCCCATTCTTCAGCATATCTTTTAGGTTTTCAACAGTATACCTTAAAAGCAAAATATTAAATTTGTTGGCAATATCTCAGTCAGTAAAACACCTGCCATACAAGTGTTAGAAGTTAACTTCAATCCTCAGCATTATGTGGAGAAAAAAAAAGATGTGGTAGCATGAACTTGTAGGAAGGCAGAGCCAGATGCATCCCTGGGGTGTGGTGGCTGGCCAGTCGAGCCTTCTGAGGAAGCTCCAGGTCCCAGTGAGCCTGTCCTAAAGAATGAGGCTTGGCACACGGACACATCCTTTTCATGCTAGAACTTGGGAGACAAAAGCAAGTGACTCTCTATGAGTTTAAGGCCAGCTGGGTCCACATAGCCAGTTTCAGGCCAGCCAACACAGTGAGACACTGCTGAAAAGATCGAAACAGCAAAACATTAACAAGGGCAGTACAAGGTGGGCAGCTCCTGTGGAAAGACACCCAAAGTTGACCTTTGGCCTCCACATCAGTGTATGCATATGTGGGTGTGAACTTACACACATGCACCTGCATACACATGAGCACATACACACACACACACCTGCACACCCTCACACGAAAATATTGAGATTTGGAGCCAAATTAATCAGTGTTTCTCTTCGATGGCTTGTGCTTTCTGAATCCCGAGAAATCTAACCTGAGATCACACTGATATTCACCCACATTGGACCTGGATGTGCATGGCTTCTGAGAGAGTCTTCAGGCTCTTTTCTCAGTCTCCTTTGTTCATATTAACTCAACGACTACAAACACCTTGCACACACTGACTACACATTGATATTTCTAAAGGAATGCTGAGCTCTGGTTTGACTCACATCCACAATCAGTCATTGTTGAAGCCTTAGTCCCAAGTGAAGCTGCGTTCTGAAATGGAGCCTTTGGGCTGTGGATCATGCGGGCTCTGACTTCGTGAATGAACCAATCAATTTATGGATTCAAAGTGTGTTAGTCAGCTTTTCCCCCTTTTTCAAATTGAGGTGACAAATCTCTGAAAGAAATCGCCGTACAGGGTTTCCTTCTGTCGCCTCCCCCACAGAGGTTCAGTGTGTGGTTGTCTGGCCCTTTGCTTCTGAGCGGTGGTGAAGCAGAGCACCACGGTGGAAAGTGATGGAGAAGCAGATTGCTCATTTCATGGAGCAGGACGTAGAGGGTTGGGACATGGGACAAGACACTCAGCAGCATTCCTCCAGGGACCTACTTCCAGCTAAGCCTCACTTCCTCATGTTACTGTCAAATATCAAGGGGTTACCCTCCATGATCCAATTACCTCTCTGTTATTAGGTCTACCATCTGGGGGCCAAGCTTTTAACGCATGAGTCCTCGATGAGATGTTTCGTGTCAGAACTACAGAGTAGAATATCTGCTCTCAAGCTTTGTTACAAAAATCAAGCTCTCTCCAGCCAGCAGGAAGTGGGCAGCTATACTTTGCCACATGCTTTTTACATGACGTTCTTCTGCCTTGGGACAGACCCACAGCACTGGACCAAGGGCCATAGACCACAGCGATAAACCAAATTAAATCTTTCCACATCTTAAGTAGATTTCCCCCAGGATTTTTGTCACAGCAGTAGATCACGAGCACATGGCTTCTCCTTCATTGTCTTATATCTGGATTATCTCCTAAGAGCTGGGCAGGCCTGTGAACAGAGCTTTCTGTAGACCAAGATTTCTCTTGCTCCTGTCTTCCCACACTCTGTGGAGTCTGTGTGGTTGTAATTACCACCGTATTTGAGCAGCTAGTTATGACAGCCTGTGGGACTTCCACAGATGATGACAACATTTGTTAAGAATTGGCCAGACCCCATTCCAAATGCTTCACATATCTTAACTTAATCCTCAAATCCCTAAGAAAAGATGACAGCTAACTTGGAGAAGTCAGTCAGATCCAGGGCAGCTCGATTCCACAGTCATTGTTCTCACTGTAATAGACTGCCATAGCCGTGACTGGACTCACACACATCTCAGGAAATGAAACCATGCTTCGCATGCTTCTCCAGTCTCAGCTCAGACTCCTGACTCTAAGGCCTCACCAGTGGGGCCTTAGGACAGAATGACTCAAAGGAAGCCTCTTGGCCTCCTCGGTAGAGAAGCCACCTGCCCAACTCTCGGCCCATGTAAGGCCACGGAGCAGGGCTGTGTAGTTTGTGGGTGGCAGAAGAGTACATAACTAAGGGGACAGGCTAAAACCCAGCCCACTTTGTTTCTGGAAGCCTTGTGTTTCCCACAATAAAGGGGCGGCCTTGTTTCAGTTTCTACGAAGGCACCATTTATGGTAGCAAAGGTCCTTTCTGAGCATAGCTCCCATCTCTAGGAGAATCATGTGTAATAGGACTCAGCTAAGCTAATTATTCCATTCTGTCCACTTGGCCACAGTGGCTAGTTGGAGAAATGAGTACATAACTCACACCAGGCTATTATGGGCCAATCAGGCTTCATTTGGAGGCTTTTGTGTGGAGTCTGTGGACCTTTTCCTGGGTGGGCTGGAGCTGTTATATATATCATATTAGATGAAGCCTAATAATGAAGCTAATTCCTAGCAAAACAGTCATAAATAGGAAGAGAATCCCCATCCCAGGGCTACCTAGAGTCATTGGTCTGGTTATACCTCAGGCCAATTTGGTTTTTTTTGAATTAGTACATGTCATAAACTAATAAATTCTCATTTATATTTGGAAAAGTCTGGCTATTGGGTGAGAAATACATGATGCCCTATACCCCGAGGCATCGCTCCTACTTAGCTTCGCACCCCCCCCAACGCCTGCCACCTCTTCATGCTTGTTTCTTTTGTTTACTTGGTTTATCTATCTCTCTCCCTCCACCCTCCAGCCACACTGAAATGATAATCTATGATGGCAAAGATGATCACCGTCTTTGCTTATTGACGGCTTCCCAACCTCCAAGCATCGGCTCTTGGTACCCAACATGTGCTCCTGCAGATTTGTGGAATGGCATACCAATGTGAATTCCTAAGCACAACTGAAGTTTTGTACTCACAAGGAAAGGTCAGCACAGCTCTAACTGTGGACCAGCATCCCTTCTAACAAGATGGGAGCCATATGTCCATGCAGAAGGATGCCCACCATGTGTGTATGAGGGTGCACTGGTTCCTGGTGCTGCAGTAATTTCAGGGAAGGTGCTTTGTCATCACCCCACAAGGACTGTCCCCAAATGGCAGTGATCCCCACGCAGAACTACTTCAAACCATTTTAAGAGCTTCTTGCGTGTTTATAGAATATACTTTTATCAGTTACTGTCTGGATATTTATTTAGTTTATTGGTCATGGGGTTGTAAATTAATTAGGATGGAAAGTGGGCCCAGGCTTTTTCTTTCTTCTGTGTCTTATTCCAGAAGCAATGAGGCTTCTGTTTAAAGGGGATATTAATTAATATTAATTAATTAATTAATTAATTATTACCCCTTTCCTCACTAACCCTTCCTCCAGTTCTCCTTCAGCCAGCCCTCAGATGGCTCTAGGGATAGGGGAGCATTCTCGACCAGGGCAGCAAACTGGGTTCACTGCTTGACCATGTCACAAGGATAGAGCGAGTGGCTGTCCACCTAAGCTGACTGCATGGCCAGGCCACAGAGACTTTCTTCTTGGGCATCTCCCCCACAATAGACACTGCTGTGATCACACCAAAGTAATGCTTCTTAGCAGCCAGCAAGTCCTGTTTCCTTCTCACACTGCCATGCAGATTCACGACCTGGGGGTGGGGATGTGTCTGCTTTATGGTTCCTTTACCTCCTCAATGTTGAGCAAACATGCTGTAAGAAATCTCAAACTTTGAGCACAGAGACCTGAGCAGGGCCGCAGGGTTTGTTAGTGGCAGAGAAGAGGCCAGTGCCAGGGCCTCCAGGTCAGTCCCCTGCACCATCTCCCACCATAGGTCCAGGAGAACTCATAACTAAACACCACTCCACCCTCTTGCCTTGATCTGAGCCTGGCAGGCACACCATTTGCCTCTTCTGCCCAAACCAAGTGCTGCTGGGAACACAGGCAGGAAGGAAGAGGAGGATGATGAGAACATTCAGGAGCATTTCCGAATCTTACTTCACCTTCATTCCCACCTCTGCTACATTGGAACACAGCGAGCTCCTACACATACTACTATTTAATGAAAGAATTTGTGGTCCACTCCAGACTGGCAGGAACTCCACTGATAAACATTCCACGGTAAGAGGAAGAACAGCAGGAAGGTATGGGGGTGTCTGTGAGCAGCAGAGGGGGCTCAGAGGTTACAGAGGCTAAAAGAGACAGAAGCTCACTCTTGGATATTTGCTTCTTGGTCCTAAAACTTTACTAGTATGACAGAGACCCAGTGGTCAGGATGTAATTTCTAGGTGTTTGAAACATCCAAAGGGAAGAGAAGAGGAAAGAGGAACACTGGAAAGAAAGCATGTAGGGTGAACACTGAGACTGGGAGCCACTGCCCCACCATGCCAAGCTCCCTGAGACCAGAAGCCCCTATCCCGCCCGTGCTCAATTCTGAGACTAGAACCCCTGTTTTACTACGCTAAGCTGACTGGAAGTCACTGTCCCGTCATGCTAAGCTCTCCGAGCCTGATAGTCAGTGCACTGGAAGCCTCATCAGTGTTAGCTGCTGTGTTTACTCTCCAGGTTAATGATTAGATCAGCCATCAGATGAGAGGGAGGAGGAAGAAGCTTGTGTAAGGCTGGCAGACACTTGATTCTTGCTCTATGGCTTGTACTTGCATAGGAAGTGTTGGTGCTTGTTGCATCCATTTTTGTTCCAAGTTAAAAATCCTGTAAGAAAATAAACAGACATTTAAACCAAGCTAGTTCAGTACTGAATTTACCAGAATGATCTGCGTGTTTTTCAGCCATTATTTTTATAAGCCAACATGGGTAAATATAAGGTATTGTTTGGCCCAGATGTCCTGCAATTGCTAGCTACCTAGCTGTCTAGATATTGCTCTGAAGGTATTTCATAGGTATTGTTGACACTCAAATCAACAGACACTGAATAAAGCAGGATCACCCTCCATTATGTGGGTAGGCCTCATCTAATAAGTCAAAGGCCTTAAGAGAAAAGGCCTCCTGAAGCAGAAGATTCTGCCTCATCACTTTTGGATTCAGTCACAACTCTTGCAGGATTCTCCAGCCTCTTCTGGATTTCAGAGTTACCAGTCCCACAACTGTGTGAGCCATTCCTCAACCTGTGCCCCACATTACTGTTTCTTTGGGGATCCCTGGCTAACACAAACACCCACTTTCTCACATAACTGCAGAGAGTAGAAGCTCCACTCCAGAATTCCTTGGGAGGAAGCAGGGCCTGACGCAGATCCAGGGGAGGCCCCCTCATGTGTGTGGTTTCAGGTTTATTTATTTTTAATATTTATTTTTCATCTTTATATATGTGTGTATGCATGCCTGCTTGTGTGCTTGTGTATGTGTACGTGTGCATGCTCACATGTGTGTGGGTGCCTGTGGAGGCCATAAGATGCCATCAGATCACCTGAAGCTGGAGTTACAGGAGGTTGTGAACTGCCCAATGTGAGTGCTGGGAACCAAACTTCCATCCTCTGTCAGAGCAGCAAGTGCCCTGAACTCCTGTGCGGGCTAGTTTTATGTCAACTTGATACATGCTAGAGTCATTAGAGAGGAGGAAGCCTCAATTCAGAAAATGTCTCCATAAGATCAGGCTGTAAGCAAGTCTATAAGGCATTTTCTTAATTAGTGATTGATGGGGGAGGGCCCCGCCCCCCATCCCCACCCATTGTGGATGATATCATCCCTTGGCTGGGTTCTATAAGAGGATAGGCTGAGCAAGCTAGCAAGCGGACCCCTCCATGGCCTCTGCATCAGCTCCTGCCTCCAGGTTCCTGCCTTGTGAGTTTCTGCCCTGACTTCCTTTGATGATGAACTGTGATGTGGAAGCATAAGCTGAATAAACCTTTCTTTCCCCAACTTGCTTTTGGTCATGGTGTTTCTTCATAGCAAGAGAAACTCTAAGACACCTGCTGAGCCATCTCTCCAGCCCCTTTCCTCCTCCTTCTCTTCTTTTTCTTCTTCTTCTTTTTTTTTTTTTTGGTTTTTCGAGACAGGGTTTCTCTGTTGTAACTCTGGCTGTTCCAGAACTCACTCTGCAGACCAGGCTGGCCTGGAGCTCACAGAGATCTGCCTGCCTCTGCCTCCCGAGTGCTGGGATTAAAGGTGTGTTCCACCACCACCTGGCTTCAGCCCCTTTCTTATGTTTGAAATAGTTGAAGTGAGGATCCGGGGGTGGCCTTTCTAGACCCCACAGTCAAGCTCTGAGATGCTCCAAGGTGAAGTTCAATGGCATGCAAGCCATTGTAACCCAACAGGTTACTCACTTAGGAAGAAAGACTGGCCTAGGAACTGGGGTCATTTGGGGGACTGAAATATATATTTTAAGGAGAGGCCCAACCATGTCTTCAAAACAGAATTCCTCAGTCACTTGTCATCTGGAGAGGCTGTGGTAGGATGTTGAGTTTTCCCCTAGCTGGTGTCTGCTTCGGTCTCAACAGGCAGGTTACCTGTTCTTACTCTGCATACTCCAGAGACACAGAGGGTGGTTGTGCCTGTATCTTTACTCATGGAGCCTATAGTTAGAGCCCCAGAATGTGATAAAAATGGGGTGCTACAGGCTTGCTGAATACTTTGCAGTGTGGGCCAAGAGCGTGTGCGCAAGACTGCTGGCTGGAATCTGCCTTGAAGAACTCGGTCTGATCTGGCTTAACACGTCACTGCATAGGTTACTGGAGCCGGACATTTTGAAGAAGTGTTTGTCATATGCAGTTTTCTGTATGATTACATGCTGCTTGGACTTCTGGAAACTTTACTTAGAATATAAAGGAGAGTGGAGGCAGTTGGCAGTTGGCAGTTGGGTTGGTTTGAGAGATGCTAGTCCAGTACTCTCAGATAGATGTTAGTTCTTTCTGCAGCTCCTGTCATCCAAGCTAAGGACAGCCAAAAAGGGCAGTGAACATTTCTTTTTCTTTCTCTCTTTCAAGGACCCCTGCAAGAGTGGTAAAGATTTCTTTCTATCTTTTCTGAGCTAGAGGGTAAAGAAGGCACAGTGGGAATCTGTTACAAGTTAGGAATCTGTTACAGTAGTGTTCTACTACAGGTCCTTTGGTACATCCACGGAGCCCTCAGAAGAGCTGGAAGAGCAGCTTCAAGTGACCAAGAGCAGCTTACCCTTGGGTGCCCACCTAGACTGATACCTGTTCTAATCTCTTACTCCCTGCCTCCCTCCTATAATACCCAAGGAGGAAGTGCTGGGAATGGGGGGTATTGTGGGAGTTATGGGCATACCACTCCCCAAGGCAGTGAGCTCAGCCTGTACATGAAGACAGTGAGTGAATATTAAGGTGATGGGGATTCTGAGCTCTCCCTTTCATAAGGAGACATCCGAGGCGCAGAGAAGGAAGAAGTCTGCACTGGGTCAGGCAGCTCAGGAGGATGAAGATGCCGTAATCCCACCAGGCTGTTCAGAACACAGAGCTCCTGCTCTTGACCTTGAGCCAGACTGGACATAACTTTTCTTTTTTTCTTTCTTTTTCCTTGCAGCACTGAAGACTGAGCCGAGGCCCTCACATGTTCCAGACAACTGCTCTCTTTCTGACTACATTCTCAGCTCTCTTCTTACTTTTTATTATAAAGCAAGCTCTCACTACGCTTCCCAGGCTAGCCCTGAATTCACTCTGTAGTCCATGCTGGCCTCGAACTTGATGAACTTCCTGCCTCAGCCCTCCAAGATCCTGGGATTATAGGCCTGTACTAGTTTAAAGTTCCAAAGTGAAACAGTGGGTCACAGAACAGATTATGATGTAGACTGGAGAGTCCCATGGGATGACAAAGGAACATAAGGACCAAAAACCCAAAAGTTCTGCCTAAACAGAAAGGAAACAGGAATGGTCCCTGTCACAGAGAACAGAAGGCATGCATGTGCATAGGTACATCTATTCTATAGATACAAAATACCACTGTTGGGGCTCACGAAGATTTTCTCTTCAAATTCTGCCCTTCACCAACTTTTCACACTTATTTCCTTTCCCTGGAGTATTAACTTAATTACTTAATTTTATCCCACCCACTGTGTGTGTGGCTGACTTGTGGGCTTCCAGGGATCTTCGATCTCTACCTTTCATCTTCCTGCCAATTGTTGGGGTTACACATGCACACTACCTTGTCCAGTTTTGTGTGGGTTCTGGAGATTCAAACTCAGGTCTTCATGCCTACACAGTTAGCACTTTAGCCATGCACAATCTCCCAGCCCCCTTCTTTGGGTTTCTTTGTGTCTGGAGCCTGTGCTCTAATTGCTCTGAGTCAAAGTGAACCAATGTGGGAGGAACGGAACCAGAAGACTCAGGATCCCAGTTCCCACCATTATGCCACAGGCTCCTCCTATGCAGGATCCTGATGACGGGGAGACTCTTGAAAACTTCATCCAAGTAAGAAGCTCCTGACCATGGGGATGCGAGGGACCAAGAGAAGCAACTGGTCTACCAAAGCATCTGGTCTGGCTAAAAGGCAGATATGGAGGTTCTCTGGCCATAGGACTGAGAGTCCCTGGTATGTGTTCTTTTGGAATGTTCTTTAGTTGATCTGTTGTGTTTGAGTTTCTCTTCTAACAGTTTTCACTACAATGAAAACAAAATGTCCACCTTTTACTTGGTGGACTCTGGTGACAAGCTTCTCACTGCTTCCAGGACTAGCTCATTATGGGTTTAGACAGTGCTAATGATTCAGTTTCTCCATAACTTGGGTAGACAGCCTTGTTTTAGTAGCAGGTACCTACGGCTTTGCCTGTGTTGTGGTTAACTTGCCTGCCGCAGCAGTAACATGGGCTCTGCTGGTCTAAGAGACTCCCTTCTCCAGTTTTGTTTTGTTTCTTTGCCTCTGATGACCTTTGTTTTAGTCTGCCCCTCGAGTCCCCTCCACAGCTGTTACAAAGTTCCTCTACTGCCATATTGATTTGGCCAAGACTGCTGGGTGGGTACAGAAGACTGAGAGTCGATGAACTGTGCCGAGGCCACTGTCCTATAGGGCAATGACTCGAGTGAAAGGGGGCTTGGGAAGGAGGACAAGGATGCCCCCTTTGCCCTTAGTAGGTTACAGGAAGGAGCTGAAGCTTGGAGAGAGGGAAGGAGTGCAGGGGACTCACCATCCTTGGGGTTCAGCTCAGCACAGTGCCTGTCTTCACTCTTTGTCCTGGGACTCCAGGGTCTGTACAGGTGTGTGGACCCATCAATCCACCGCCATAGCTGCTTCTGCAATGACAGGACGCAGAGGGACTGTGCAACTCAGCCAGCCCGCCTGTGCGCAGCCCTCAGTCCACTGAAATGATTCCATGGGGGCAAAGTATAGAAATGTGTGAAGAACCAAATTAGGAAAGTCACTCCATTCGGTGGCAGAGGACAACATCACGAATGTTTTAGCATATTTCCTTCGGAAAGAAACATGGTTATAATGTACTAAATATACTGTACTCTTTAAAATATATATTCATGTCTTCTGGGTTGCTTTCTAAGCCCTCCTTTTACATAAGGATGTACCATAGTCCACCTTACCAGTCTAACTGACTACTGAGCATATTGTTTCCAATTTCCAATCACTATAAAAAATACTACTATGACTAATTTTGCTTTGAGTCACTCTGTATTCTCAAAATTATTTCCTTATAATATATTCCGGAAGCAGAATTAATGAGTCAAAGGGTGTGACTGTTTTGAGGTTATTGATACCCACTGACAAAGTACTTTCCAAACACTGCCCACTTGTGAAAACTTACACCTTCCCTGACTGGGCACAAGGCCCTTTCTCTACATCCTTGAGATATTATTCATTATACAAAAAAAAGTTGATAATCTAAGTCCAATTACATCATTTTAATGTTTATTTCCTTAATTGTTAGAGATATGGTACAATTCTAGAACATTCATTTGTCATTTGTATCTCACAGTCACACATTAAAAAAAAATCAAACTACAAAAATATCTCACAGAAAAAGATGTAAGTAGACAGCTTGCCTCTGAATGTAGAATTTTGATTGACAACAAAGTAAGTACATAAAAGCGAAAAAACTGGCCAGTGTGGTAGCACTGGGGAGGCAGAGACAGGAAAATCTCTGAGTTTGAGGCCAGCCTGCTCTATATGTGGAGTTCTAGGTCAAGCAAAGCTACATAGTAGAACTTTGTCTCAAAAAGTGGGGGAGCTGGAGAGATGGTTCAGCTATTGAGAGTACGTGTTGCTTTTACTGAAGACCCTACTTAGTTCTTAGCACCCACACAGCAGCTCTGACTGTGCCATCCAGTTCCAGGCTACTGATGACTTTTCTGGCCTCCTCAGGCACCAAGCACATGCACACATGCAGGCACACACTCACTCATGGAAAATAAAAATATATAAATATTTTAAAAGTGAAAGTCAACACCACTTAAATTTTGAAATTCAACACCACCTAAAGCAAATAACATAATATAGCTGTTAAATCACTTGCTTTTCTGCAATACTCAAAAGCCAA
Source organism: Cricetomys ansorgei (assembly GCA_026225945.1). Taxonomy (NCBI): domain Eukaryota; kingdom Metazoa; phylum Chordata; class Mammalia; order Rodentia; family Nesomyidae; genus Cricetomys; species Cricetomys ansorgei. The sequence continues at coordinate 30,901,908 of JAMJFZ010001038.1, forward strand.
AGCATGATGTGATTTACAGGCAAATAAAGGTTTTTTTTTGCTGGAGGGTGAGTACCTGTTCATGGGGTACGGTGTACAAGCATTGGTGTCCCTAACAATGTCATGAGAATCAGAAAGCAGGGCTTTCCTTCCTCTGTCCCCATTTCAGTTAGGTATAGATAACCCACCCCAAATCCATAAATACAGACATCTGTAGCACCTCTCCCAGCCATGTGCCAATGGAGAGGACAGCAAGGGTCCAGAGTAGGAGCGACGAAAAAATGGCAGAGTCTCAGAAAAAGGTAAGCTGAAAGTTCTCACCTTTAACCAAGACCTAATGGCAATTGCATTTATCTGAATTTTCTAGGAGATCTGCTTGATGCTTTCTCTCTCCCACTTGTCTCTATCTCTTTTGGGGAGGGAGCTAGAAGACTGATAATTTTGTCTCTGAGGATCCAAGAGGACATCAATTAAATGGTCCACGGAATGGAGCTATTTAAATCATGTCTTCCACTGAGGGCAAGAAGGGGGTCCCTAATTTTCAGGCCTTGGCTTTGATTGCTAGAGGTGCTTGGCTGAAGGGCTACTACCTGCATCCTGTTTATAAGCCAGGAGGCCACTTCTCAGGGAAGGGTTATCATCCTGGGTTTCCCAAGAGGCTCTGTGAGCCAAACCTGGGGTTACCTTCTGGGGGTCATGCAGGCCAATCCACACAGGCAGGTTTCTTTGATAGCCAGTTATGTACTTTGATATGACGCTGGCTTCCTTTTGATTCAGGACAGATGCCAGATGGGATCCGTTTCCATATGACTGACACTCCAGCTGCAAGGAGAGGTCCCATTAATGATGCCTTGAGCATACAGCTCTCTCCTTGGAGCCCTGGTGTGCCAAGCAGGATGGACTCCCCCCTCCAGAAACTGGGATTTAAACTCCACAGATGATTTCTGCAACCATAGGAGAACACAGAAGGCCACAGTGTTGGGTCTCAGAGAAAGAGACAGCTCAAGGCCAGGGCAGGAGAAGAGACTTAGGGACAGAGGAAGTTCCTGGGGTCCCACTGACTGTCACTAGTTACCTCTCTGAGGCACAATTGCATAATTATAGAATCTGGGGAGTTTCTCTCCCTCTCTCTCTCTCTCTCTCTCTGTCTCTCTCTCTCTCTCTCTCCTTAGTTATTCAGAGCTCCACTCAATAAGACATTTTGTTCCCTGGATTTTCTCTGCTACTTCCCTTGGTCTAATGAAAGGATTTTTTTTTTTTTTTGCTTACACTGCAATGAAATTTTCTGTTCAGATGTCTTAGTCACACATTTCTCTCATATTTCACTGGTTTGTTGAGGGAAAGTATCCCTACGTGGCCAAGCCTGGCCTCAAACTACTCAGACCCTCCTGTCTCAGCTCCCAAGAGCTCGGATTGTCAGTGTGTTCCACCGCGCCCTGTCCTCCCACAGTTTTGGAAGTCAGAGAACGCTGTCCAGTGCTCGTTAGCTGTCCCATGGGGGGTACCCCACCTTGCCTCTGTCCTTTATTTATTGAGTTATACACGGGAATCTTGAGACCACTCTGGACCTGGATCATGCCACATTGTACCTACATGTGTCAACCAGCCACAAGCTAGAGAGACAGCAACATCAATCCTCCACCTACTGGGACTGGCTGTTTGGTACTTGGATAGGTTTTACACATAGCTAGAGAGAATAAAATCTAGGCACATGTGGGTTGGGTCAAGTAAGGACACCTCCCCTTTCTATCTCTTCATGCCTTGCCTGTTGTCCCTGAGACTTGTTTCAGGCTCTTCCACGTCGCTCTCTCTGGCAGGTCTCGTAGGGGAATTCAGTAACTCTTTGTACAAGTCCCCCAGCTCCTCACACTCCCCTGATCTGTGCATTATTTCTAGCTTTCTGAGGGTCATGGCTGCTTCCTACTCACTCTGTGTCCACGCAGCCCATTGAGGGTCTGGACGCACAGTACCTACATCATCAGCGTTCACAAAATGGAAGGAGTGGAGCATGTCCCTCTTCTCTTTGTTTCATCTCTGAGGCTTCTCCTCAGAGCGCCCAGGAAAAAAACCCTTGAATCTGAGTCATACATCATCTGGGGCTCTAGCTGGCCCCTCACTCTAAAAGAAACCAACAGGCCAAACTTCTTACCTCAGCGTGAGACCAGTTTCCCAGCTTCCGGAAGTATCCATAGCAATGGGACCTGTGGTAAAACCACCCCGAAGCACAGCTGGGTCTCAACAGGTCTGTACAGAAACAAAAGGCAGTCACAGGCTGTGATGTCTAAAGACTCTCAGTACTATGATGAGACTCATGGTAGATCTAGATCTAGAACACCTTGAATAAAGGGAACAGTCCCTTTCAGAAGGATCCCACTGCGCTGTTAAAAATGTGTACTGAGTGGGGCTGAGGATCTAGGTAAGTTGGTGGAATGGCAGCCTCGCATGCGCAAACCCCTGGGTTTGATTCCCAACAGCCCGTTCTCCAGGTGCGATGTGCTTGTCTGTAATCCTAGCACTCAGATGATGAGGCAGAAGGATCAGGAATTCAAAGGTACCCTTGGCTACATAGTGAGTGTGAGGACACACTGAGCTATATGAGACTCTGTCTCAAAATGTACAGAGAGAGAGAGAGAGAGAGAAGACAGAGACATGCACAGAGACACAGAGACACACACACAGAGAACAAATAAAGCAAAACCAAAAAAAATGTTATTATTACTCTTCTCCCAGCCTTCATCAAAGTACATTTTACTTTGGTCATTTAATGGAAAGGAGAAATCAACCTTTCTGGGACAACTGAACACACACTCTGAACCAATAGTAATTCTAAGAAAACCAAATATCTCCATGGCCCAGCAGTCAGAGAGGAATTAAGTGTAGCCATTGGAGTTTGGCTTACAGTGTGTGCTCTGAGGCCTCAGTGCCAGTCAACAGTTGCCGTTTCCCTAGATCTGGATGTGAAACTGCAGTAGACACACTCAAGCAACTGGCAGAGCGACACAACAGCGCTTCATGGAGTGGACGGAGACATGAACTGAGAGTCAGGGGCATTATTAAGAAAAAGAGCCTTTTTAGAAAGAGGTGGGGTAAATGGCAACTTGGCTGGAATGTGAACAGAGTGGGTTGTGCACTTGTGCATCAATAGTGAGAAGAGTTCCCTCTATCGCTTCCGTTTTATATTCTAGAGAAAAGCAATAGGCTGGGCAGAGGCACGGAGGCAGGAATGTGTCCGGTGTGTGCAGCAACAGCAAGCCCTCCAGTCTGCCTTAAGTGTGGGGTCTCTGTAAGACAAGCATGGCCAACAGGACCGGGAGGGCCCTGGCGGAAAAGCAGGCTGTGACCAGGGAGACTCGGGCTTTTCCAACTAGTCAGCTGGCAAGTGTCTCTGCCACTGGATCTGGAAATTGGTAAAGAAAAGGTGTGTGGAACTGCAAAGGGGCCAGGGGGCCAGGTTAGCAGTCTGATCCCTGTGACAATGTGGCTGCACACCTACACTCTAGGCCAGCGCAAAGGTCTTCCACTGATTTCCCAGTCAGATGGCTGCACTGTCACTCACTGCATGCTGTGCTGTTTCATTGGCTGCCTATAAATCTCCAGGCCTTCACACTGATAGCTCCCTGCTCCTTGGTGTTCTCTCTCTCTCTGTCTCTCTCCCCCCCCTCTCGATTTCTATCTCTCTCTCTTCCTCCTTCTGAGTGGAGATTACAAACATTGCAGTGGGGGATCAAACCCAGGGTTTTCTGCATGCCAGGCACACTCTCTACTGACTGAGCCATGCTGCCAGCGCTTGCCCTCAGCTCCGAGGAGCTGTCTCAGCTCAGTCTCCGTGCCCCGTCCAGCTGTGTCCTCCTCAGCACCGGTCCCAGCTGATTCGGAACACGACTCTTCTTATAGATTTAGATCCATTGTATGTGTGATTGGATCTGTGAATGGTAGATCACCCCTAACTGAGCGAAGATGTGGAAGGGAAGTATATTAGTTATTTTTCTCGTAGTTGTGATAGAATCCCTGACAGAAACAACTGGAGGAAGAAAGGGTTTACTTTGGCTTGTAGATTGAGAGGATAAGGTCCGTCCAAGCAGGAAGGGCTGGACAGCAGGAACATGAGGTAGCGATGTTACAGCTCTAGTCAGAAACCACAGTGAGATGGGTACCAGTGTTCAGCTCATTTTCTTCTTTGTATTCAAACCAGGACCCCAGCTCATAGAATGTGCTGCCCATGTTCAGGATAAGTTTCCCCCTGCAGTTAAATCTCTCTGGATACACCAACCTCACGTGAGTCTCCTAGGTGACGACAAACTTAGTCAAGTTAACAATGTATGTTAACCATCCCAAAAAGGCTCTGAGGATTACCTGGAATATACTGATATTAAGCAGCAAATATCCTCATTTTTTTTTACCATTAGAAGAAGGAACGTGATTTTTGTTTGTCTATTTCTGTTTTTTCGAGACAGGATCTCTCTGTGTAGTTCTGGTTTTCCTGGAACCCACTCTGGGCTCGAACTCAGAGATCTGCCTGTCTCTGCTGGGATTAAAAGCATGAGCCATCACCTCCAGGCTTTACATTAAGTAAAATGAAAGTCTTTATTCCTCTGCTGCCCTGGCTGCTGTCACCATCACTGTCCTGCCTAGGCTGCCCAGGCTAAACAGTTTCTCATGCTTTATTTTTATCAAAAGAATTTGGAAAGATGAACTAGGTCAAGACAGTTACCTGAAAAAGACTCATACCATAAAATGGAAAAAGTACTCTTTAGATTCAGTTCTATGACTACAAAAATAATGTTTCTGCTAGGAATCCTTCCAATCTTTGATTTATGCATATGCAAAAGTGAGAAATTAGAAATTTAATAACAAATGATTGCAGAGTTGAGAGGCCTCAACTTTTTTTTTTATATTAAATAAAAAGCAAAGGAAATCTCAATTTTTGAATCTTATGGTAAGTATTTTTCTTTTCATTGAAAAAATGTTTTTTGAAAGACTGTCTTGTTATGTAGCCCAGCCCGGACTTCAACAGAGGTTTCCACTTCAACCTCCTGAGTGCAGAGATTGTAGGAATTCATCAAAGCCTTGACAAAACCAAGGGTTTCCAAAGAGGCTTGTGCTGGCTAGTTTTATGTCAACTTGACACAAGCTAGAGTCATTGGAGAGAAGGGAGCTTCAGTTGAGAAAATGTCTCCATAAGATCAGGCTGTAGGCAAGCCTGTAGGGAATTTTCTTTATAGTGATTCATGTGGGAGGGCCCAGCCCATTGTGGGTGAGGCTACTCCTGATCCGGCAGTTCTGGGTTCTATAAAAAACTAGGCTGAGCAAGTCACTGAGCAAGTCAGTAAGCCGCACCTCTCCATGGCATCTGGACCAGCTCCTGCCTCCAGCTCCTGTCCTGACTTCTTTCAATTACGGACCATGATGTGGAAGTGCAAGCCTGATAAACCCCTTTCTCCCCAAGTAGCCTTTGGTCATGGTGTTTCATCACAGCAATAGTAACCCTAACTAGGACAAGGTGGATCATTTATTACTACTCAAAAAATGTGTTAAGTAATGGCATGGGTTCAAGTGTCTGGGAGGATTCCCCAAAGCAACACTGGGAAGGATTATGGTTAAAGAGTGAAATGTCCTCCATAGGCTCAGGTGTCCAAGTGTGGGCTCCCCAGCTGTGGGCTCCTCAGCTGTGGCACTGCTTTAAAAGTCTGTAGAACTTTGAGAGGTGGAGCCTCACTGGCAGAAGTGGGTTACTAGGGACAGGCCTTGAGGTTCCATGGCTCAGCCCCACTACCTGTCAACTCCCTGCTTCCTGACTACTTGGCCACATACCCCTCCCGCTCCCACCTCTCCCCCATGGCTATGGACTGTATCTTTCAAACTTTATACCAAAGTAAACTCTTCTTTCTCTGGAGCTGCTCCCCCACCCCCCGCCAATCCTCCCATCCCTGCTCCCCTGCCTTTCAGGTATTTGATCATAGCAATGAGCAAAGTAACTAATACAGGAAGCATTTCAACCCAAACTGGCGAGAATGTTCCAAAAGAGAGGTAGCAGAAGCCAGAAATCTCCAGCCCTAAGTGTGAGGGCCGGGCCGGGCCGGGGTGGGGGGCTGGTCACAGGGCACATTGTGTAAAGGCACCTGTCACTGAGTGTAAGGACTGAGGCCCTGCAAGACACTGTGTTCGCCAGCACAATTCCCTGGTCCTCTCACGTGACCCGGAGTGAATCTTCTTGGCATTCTGTGGGCAAACGCAGGACAGACCCTCCCGCACCCTGGCATTCGCATCCCCTGACTTGAGGTCACAAGAGCAGCCATCTTGGGGCACAAGCAGAGGATCCGATGGGTCAGGAAGCCTCCAGACAGGCAGTCAAATCTCTTCTCCTCCCAACGGGTTCTTGCTTCTCTGTATCTGTGTGCACATCCATCTCTCTGTCTTTTTGATTCGTCTGTCTCTTGTTCTTGCCCCTCTGCCTCGCATTCTCTCCTGCCCTCTGCTCTTCTCTCTTACTTTCTCTCTTTAGCCCAGCCATGATTGCAGCTACTGCCATGCGCCCCCTGGTGGGAACATCTCAGCTCCTAGAAACGCTTCTAACAGGGACCCTGTGCTGTTCGCTTTCTACTGTTCTACATTTACCCAGCATTCCTTGGTACCAGATCCTGCGCTGGGCAGTTCACTAATACTCTAGGACCTCTCTTCGAACCCCCATGAAGTAGCTCCTTATATTACTACCACATCCCAGAAGAGGAAACAGAGGCAGAAAGAAGTTGTTGCACCTCACACTCCCACGGCAAAAAGGAAGAGATGATGTGACCTAGAAAGAGTGGCTCTGACTTAGAGCTCCAGTCATCTTAGTTATGCTCAATCTACGTTAAAAAATAAACAAATAAGACCTTCAAGGGCCAATCACATTTATTCTGGCTGCTCTATTTAACAGACAGACTCTCCAGGGAAGATGAGAATGGGTTCCTATGGTACAACGGGGGAAATGGGCTGAGACCACTAGCCGGGAATGCAGTGGGACCTGGGGGTGGGGATCCCATCTTCTCTCAGCAGCAGGATCTTCAGCACCTCTACTAAAGGCGTCAGCACTCCTCATTGCTGCCCGGGGGCGGGGGAGGGGGTCTACGACAAAAAGGACAGGTCCTAGCACCCAGGCTTTCCACCTCTAGCAGTATGTCTACTCCTCCAACCTCTTAGAACTCTGGCTTCTTAACTGCACAAGGAACTAGCAACACATACCTTCTTCACAGGACGGCTTAGAGACTTAGTGAGATTATGCATGCATAATGCATGACAGCTGGTTCGAACTACAGCTTTCTAATCTGATACTGGGGACTGGTCTAGTGCACGGTGGAAAGGTCCTACCACAGAGCTGTAAAGCTACAGCCTAGGCCCATGCCTTTTTTAAAAAAAATCCTGAGATAGGGTCTGTTTAGGTTTTTAAGACTGGCCTTGAACTCTGTGTGGTCCAGGCAAGTCAGAGATCATTCTGCACTGTTCTCCTAGTGTAGCCAGGACACTAGGCATGCATCATCAGACTCGGCTGGAATTATAGCTATTAAAAACGATTACCATTATTCCTATAACAAGGTGGAATAGTTCTGAAAATTTTAACCAGATTCAGTTTCCATTGTCTCTAAATGTTGCTCTGTTTCTCCTTGAGGAGTCACAGGCAGCCGCAGGCCAGGGCAAAGAATCACTGTGGGGACAACAGAGCTATGATCTTGGCCACCAGCCTCTGTTGAAAGAGAAAAATCAATATTTCTAAGTTCTTCACATTTTTTAAATGCAAGATTAGATTTTTTCCATAAGCTGTTGTGCAAAGAATATACAGGATCTAAGCACAGTTCTCAGGAATGTAACTATAAACAAAAAGTTTTTCTGTAGTCAGAAGAAAGATCTGTCTGGAAAAGAGCCACGGAAGGACCGTGGTATATGTTTTGGCTCTATCTACTCCTGGGGAGAGACCCAAAGAGATTAGTGAAGTCCTGGGAAAGGGGTTGGAGAGTCTTATCTTATTCTCCAGAGGAGAGCCAGGATAAACGTTGAGCCCTTAAGGGAAGCCAGATGTCAGCATATGGAAATGGCTGGAAGGCAGCTCAGCAGGGGTTGGGGGTGTTCTGTACATCCTTGCAGGTACAGAAATGGTGGTTGAATCCCCTGAGTCCTGAGCAGCCACAAATGGTAAGAGAACTGGTGGCTGGAGGCAGTTGTGGGGTTGGGGTGGTGAGTATCCCACCAGCCCACATCAAGGGTAGGCTGTGGCAAGCACCACAGACTTCAACCGATGCCCCAAGAGCTGTACTTCTATTCACACTTCCATGCATTGGGTCCTCCTTGGCCAAGCCCATTCAAGAAACCCCAGGCCTCGATGGATAGATCTTTTAGTGGCCTCTTTTCTCTACAGAAGCGATGCTCGATCAAGCGATTTTTGCACAGCCACTTCCAGTGAGGCTATGGGATCCTGTGGGAATGTCTGAGACCGGGAGCTGGCCAGAGCACCACATAGTCCGGCAGAGTGATTTTTGGAAAGCCTGTCTTTCTCTGCCCTCATTTCACTCATAGATTCAACCAAGCAGTTACATCAGATGAACCCACATTTCACCTCGTTCTGTTCCAGATAGCGCACGGCATTTTTTTCTCTCCACATTGAACTTTCCTCTTTCTGCTTTCTGTACTATAGATTCTGCAATGTCACTGGCACACTCCCTGCCCTTGATGCAAGCTTGGACTATGTGTGCAGCAACTATCTCTGCAACCAAGTTTGACGGTCCCTGGGAAACTGGAATCTGTAATATGCTCAAATGAGAGAACAGTTCATAAATGTTTGGACATTGTGATTATGGCTATCGGCTACAGACAGTCTGATGCCTGTCAGGTTCTTTAAACAGTCTCTCCATCACTCACAACAAACTTGTAAAGTTTATTCTGCGACCCATGACTTAAGTATGGCTTATGGCCATCTTGGGCTGGCTTTTGTTTGACTATAGAGCCTTGGACATGTCTCATTATTTTTCATCGTCATCTTGCCTGAGGGGGTGAGTGGATGGTGCACCGCGCGCGCACTGTGTTTTTACTGGCTCTGATTGCCCACCAGTAAGTGAACTCACCACTCAGGACTTCAGGGCCAGCTACACAGCTCAGCAGTAGGAGCAGCCGCACACCTTTGGAAGCCATCTTCCTCCTTCCCTGGAGATGCTCCTTCGATGCTTTGATTTCAAGGCCTCAGAGTCCTTTCCAGTTTTTCCTTAAAGTCTCTGGTATCTCCTTGACCTGCAATTTGGACCAGTAAGAGGACGCTGGGATTTAGATACCACATGGAAGAAAAGAAAACATCTTCAAGTAGGTTAAGGTTTTACAGTGAAGATAGTCTCAAGTTTAACATAGGGATTGTGAGCATTTAATTTATTTTATTTGTACCCAAAGCCCTGCTGGACCAGTGCCAGAGTCCTAACTTCAGCAGGCAGGAGTGCTTAGCAGTCTGAATGGAGTTTGTGAACTGCCCGAGTTCCGGTGTCGTCTCTAGGAGAGTCAGCAGAGGGCGCTCCAGGCACAGTCCTCACAGGCAGCCGCAGGCCTTCTCAAGTCCAGGAAATGAAATAAGGTTCCAACACTGAGATTTCTTTTTTTTTTAAACGTTGAAGGTAAAGTAAACATGGCACAAACATAGTTACAGATAAGAAAGCCTGGGGTACACAGGGACTGGGTCATCTGCTCTGTGTCACCAGTTGTAACTAGATCTGACTCTAACCTTATTAACATCACTTTTTTTCTTTTAAAGAAAAAGAATGAGGAGAAAAGAAAAAAAAAAAAAGCTTCGCTAGGCTCCCTTTCATTATCAAAAGCCCTACATATCATTAACGTACAGACCAGGAAGTGTGAAGTGAGCGCATCTCCCGGAGACCAGCAGCTTGGGGAAAAGCCTGCAGACCTCCGCCCAGGCACCCTGTAGAGTTTCAGGTCAGTAGACTCACGCTGCCTCACAAGCCGACTGCTTCTCAGACGCCAGCAGCCTCTGAGTCGGTCTTCAGTCACGCTGCTTCTTTGTTCGGTTTCTTCTCGGTTTGGTGTGAGCTCCCGCTCTGCTGCGTTCGCTGAGTAACCCTGCTGTGGTTTGGAGCCCCCATCTTCAGGAAGGCTTGCCTACCCATTCCTTTGTAGAACTCAAGACTGTCGCATTCCTACCCCGTAACAAGTGTGGCAAGTGTCGTTTGCTGAGTTTGGTATTTAAAAAGAAATAGCTGCTCATACCTAAAAGCTACCAATGAAGCCCAGCATCTTATAGATTATTTTTAACATTTCTTTTGTGAATTATTAGTTTACAACCTTGGGCATTTTTTTCCATTTTGTCGTTCTTTTTTGATGATTGGTGAGACTTCTTTTTGTATATTTATGCCTCCCGTGTGGTACTAAAAGTATTTCTCAGTTAGTCTTTTTCTCTCATCTATGTTTTCTTACCATTCTGAAGAGTCACAGACTTCAACTGTAGGGGCCAATACGACACCCAAAGACTCCACTCCTTTTCTGCTTCCTGGAAGCAGCCCCTGCCTCTTTGCACAGTGCGTTCAACAAGTGCCGGGCTACAGGCGTCACTGGATGAGAAGTGACATTCACATGCCTTTGTCATATGCACCGTCTCCTTTATAGTCTTCGGGTTTCTACCAGACACAGTAGCCACCCCTGACGCACAAGGTTAGCAGTCGCCCACAGGCCCTGTCATCTCCCCACACTTCACTGCCATTGCAAAGCTCTGTTAGTGTTCCGCAAATAAGTATGAAAATGAAAAATTCATCAAAACCTTATTTAACAGTGCTCTATGATAAAAAAGAGCAAGTAATAAAATCTCAAATAATGGATGGCTTGAGGGGGAGGGGACAATGCAATAGAGTATCTAAGACAGAGACTTCTGGAAATTCTAATCTGCAGTCCCTGTGAGCACTTGGGTCCGAGAACAGAGATTCGTCCCTCCTCTGTTTGCTTTTTTTTTTTTTTGAGACAGGGTTTCTCTATTGTAACTCACTCTGTAGACCAGGCTGGCCTCAAACTCATAGAGATCCGCCTGCTTCTACCTCCCGAGAGCTGGGACTAAAGGTAGGCGACACCACCACCAGGCTTATTTGCTTTAATTTTTAAAATTACTGCATGAACCTGGCACTTCTCTGTTGAGCTTTCCTCCCAAAAGTACTGGGGTAATTTCAAAGTTCTAGACTCTTTGAAATGCGGTGACTGGAACTCAGCTGTCTGATTGGCTGGAGGAAGACAAGCTGACCTTTTTTTACTTCCTCTAAATGAATTTCAGACATCTGATGACCTTATCATCTCATTTGGCATCCATAACTAGGCTGCAGTGTGAGTCAGTGACATGTTTTACAGACGATCAAACTGACGTTCACTGAGATTCTGTAACTTTACATTCCGCAGCCACCAATCCACAGAGCCACTATGGGCCTAACATTGCTGGCCACCAGCACAGAAAGAAAATAAATAACTCAGGGCTCAGGAGAGGACCCAGAGGGCAAAGGTGCTTGCTTTGAAAACCTAGCAACCTGAGTTCCATCCCTGGGACACATGTAAAAGGGGAAGGAGAGAACTGACTCCACAGAGCTCTTCCCCAATGATCGTACACACACACATGCATGTGCACACACTCACACAATTAATAATGATGGTGATGTTAAAAACAAACAAGTCAAATCAAACGGAATGGTAAGACCCCAGCAACAGAGCTGTGACATGTCATTTCTGACCCACTGGGTAGCTGGCAGAGAATGACAGTATTCACAGAAAAGCCCCCTATTCCCACCACAGGGAGGATTACCTGATTGGAACCAAACTCCGAGAACCCTGCCTTCTTCAGCTTGCGGTCCCCGTGGTCCTACGGCTCTTATACCTCCCTGCCTCAGGACGTAAGGGCCTGAGGAAGTCATGAAGCAATAGTGTTGTTTACCAATAATTAGCCTTATCTACAGTCAAAAAATTAACTATTCGAGCGATAGCTTTAGAAGGAATACATATGGAGCTTGGTCTAGCCAAGAGCATAACCTCACCCTGTGTGCAAACAAAATCTTTTATGTCCCAGTTATTAAAATTAACAGTATCCTGAAGTCTACGAACTGCCATTTTCCTCTCATTTCTTCATTTATTTTTGTTTTGTTTTCTGTTGTGTTTTTCCTCTCCTTTTTTTAACTTTCATCTCTTTCTATTGTAGGTGACCTTTAATTTCCTTTCCTTTCAGAAAGATGTTCTACTTGAAGAGTTAGATTTCTATCTTTGCAGAGACGATTTGATTTTAGGTCACCATTGAAGACCACATAGACTCTCCTCCCGGAAGTGCAGGTTCCCCCCTCCCACCATGCATCAAGGTGTTTGCCTTTCTCCTGTGGAACTGATACACTGAGATCTTGTCTTAACACAGACAAATTATGGCAAAAGAGCTTACTTACACTGATAGAGTATTTTATAGCAAATTCTTAGATCATCAAATGAGATGCTAAAGCCTTATGGGCAAGGTAGGACAGGCTTCTCCCATGCACAGTTAAGAAGCCCAGTGTGGTTGGCCCAGGGAGATGGCTCAGTGCCTATGAGCACTTGCTGTTCTTCCAGAGGCCTGGATCAGTGCTTAGCAGCCCTGCCAGGCAGCTCACAGCCATTTGTAACTCCAGTTCCAGAGGATCTGATGCGTCTGCTTTCCTCAGGTACCTGCACTCATGTGCACATGCTCGCACCACACACTGATACCTACATATAATAAAAAAAAAAAAAACTCAAATTTAAAACAGAAAAGAAAAGGAATCTATTGCCATGAGATCAGGTGACCTGCTGGGTTCTCAAAGCTTCGATGTCGTGTATGGAGAACCCTGGCTGCCTGACTCCAGTCTAGATTTGTTTGCTGAATTCACAATCATTTTGAAAAAGGAGCTTATTTAGAAAGGACATCAAGATTTGCTTTTCTGTGCAGAGATTAAGGGATTGACTTGTGGGCATCAGACACTGCTGATCTCAAATTACAGAATTAGCTCTGTAAGGACCCTTTAGTCTGACAGGGGCCATGATGATGCTCAGATCTTACTCCAGGGAAGTGCTGTGGCTCATGTAATTAATGTTAGTCCTAGGGAATCGGGGTGCCCTGCTCCGACCCTAGTGTTGCTTTCTAGGTGCTATTCTGCCTCTGTCACTAGGTTTATGTATGTTTATAGTTTATGTAAACTCATGCTAGGGCCTGAGAAACCAATGTTATCCCAGCTTCCCCCCTCCAAGGCCGCATACCTCTGATGATACTCAGGAGGAAGCACATGAAGTCTGGCCCCAAGTGGTGGCTGATTCAGGTTTGAGTTCTATTCCCCTCTCACTATAGAGCACCGGTCATGTGTTGAGTCTCTTGGATCCACAGTCTCCTCATCTGTCTATGGAAGAATGGTATTACTGGGTGAGCTTACCTGTTTAAAATGCAGCACTGTTTCCCTTTGGAAAGCTAGCAAAGGCACTGCTACATTGCACCACAGAGAGCGCAGAGACCGACTTCCAGCCTTTCAAGTCCCAATGGCCTGATTCAGAAGTAACAGAAAAGTTTTGCACAACATTGTGATTTGGTAGATCTTCTCCACATCAGCCTCTACCTTGACCCCTTGCTCTGACCTTGAAGCCATTGCTTTAAGACTCAGATGATGAGAGGAACGTCAGAACAGGCGAGTGTTGTATCTAGACTCTGAGAGATCTCCTGCCAGAACCTCCATCAGGCACCACCAAATGAAGGCACTAATACAACCCACATAAAACTTTGAGGCATAAGAATAAATGGGAACTCTGTCAGACGTGGTGGCTGGTACATAGTCAGAATCCTAAAACTCAGAGGCTGAGGTAGGACTGTGTATTTGCAGAAAGGCTTGGTTCCATAATGAGTCCCACGGTCAGCCTGAGTTACCTAGCAGTTGGGTGAGGGATGAAGATCAGGTGACAGAGTGCCTGTCCAGCGTGCACCAAGGCTGGGATTCAGTCCCAGAAACACCTAAGGCAGGAGTGATGCCGCAGACTTGTAATCCCAACACGCAGGAGATGAGGCAGAAGGGTCGAAGCTCAGGGCTATCCCCAGCTACATAACAGAGTTCTAGACCAGCCTGGGCTGCACAAGACTCTGTTTCAAAAACAAAGAATAACAGGGATCAGAAGGCTATCTGAATTTAAAATTTAAAAGTTTCGTTGACTACCAAGAAGTAGGAGATGGAAGAATGTCTGCTCACGGGTGTGCCATACACGACATTTAGAAAAGGTGAAACCGGAAAGGTACAGAACAATAACAATTACTTGTCGAGAACCGAGAGTCAGAATGGGGCGTGAGAGAGATGGCTCAGTTATTCAAAGCTCTGACTGCCCTTGCTGAGGACCCGGGATCAATTCCCAGTGCTCACGTAGAGACTCACAACCACCTGTAACTCCAGTTTCAGGGGACCAGACACCTTCTGGCCTCTTTTTACACTTTACACATGTAGTGCATACACATCCATGCAGGCAAAACACCCATTTAAAGCAAAATAATAAAAATTAAATACTGAGAGAGGGAGAAACAGTCCTCCCCAGGGATGAGCCCTCTATCCAATAGCAAATGGTCAGCCCTGAACTCATGGACCCACAGGCGACGCTAGGTAGACTGGGAAGGCTGTACACACACACACACACCACACACACACACACACACACACACACGCACACTCGCACACTCGCACACACGTAACAGTAACAACCTCAACTAAAGAAAACGAGGCCGAGATTCAAGAGTACACAGGGCAGGAACATAGGAGTGGTTGGAAGATGAAATTATGAGACGGAAAGGGGAAAATGATAGAATTCTATTTTTTTTTAAAAAAAGAAGAAAGTAAGTAATAATGACAACAAACACGAAAGAGTCCAAATGGCACCTAGGTGGAGGAGTAAAGTGAAGGCAGCTTCAGGAGCTGTTCTTCAGAGAACGGAGGAAACCCGCTTCCCATGTAGAGCTCTACATCTGCCCAGGCAGTCATAAGAGACTAAATACAAAGTAGCAAAATTAAATTGTAAGAACTTCAAAGTAATTCACAGAATTATTGAAACTACTGTTCAAGCATGTCTTTGGCAAAAAAAAAAAAAAAAAAATTCCGGAAGTAAAGAATTTGATATGCTAAAGGAGTTAGTGTTGGCCATAATGAGAATTATAATGATGTTTGGCATCCTTAGCAGTAGCTACATTTATTATTTATTTATTTATTTTGTTGTTGTTTTTTTGAGACAGGGTTTCTCTGTTGTAACTCTGGCTGTCCTGGAACTCACTCTGTAGACCAGGCTGGCCTCGAACTCACAGAGATCCACCTCTGCCAAATCTGCACACACACGCACACACCACCACCACCACCCCGCCCCGCTCCGGCTAGCAGTACTTTATTTTCAATACAAATAGAAGCCAAGATACCAGACGATATCCACCGAGGAGAGAGCTGACAGGAGGTTGAACCCTGCCAAGGTCTAGTGTTGATTAAATTTAGACTGTATTAGAAAATAATCATTTGAAGGCTGTGGCGATGGCTCAGTGGGTAGAGCATCCACTGCACAGCATGAGAACCTGTGTTCAGATCCAGCACCCACCTAAGAAGGATGTGGAGCCAGGTGCCTGTAATCCAGAGGGAGGTGAAGACAGGTGAATCTCAGGGGCTCATTGTCCCACTAGGGTTCAAAGAGAGAGCCAGTCTGGGAAAAACTAGGTGGGAAGTCTTTGAGAACAACAGCTGACATGGATCTCCAGCCTCCACATTGGCATGTGTGCTCGCATGCAAGCCCACACACGTGTGCGCGCATACAGACACACACATTTGAGTGGCTGTGTTTCCAGAACTCTCGATAATGAAAACCTGCTGTTACACTTCCAGTGAAAATCCCAGTCGAGGGAGCTGGAATGGAGGCCCGGCTGCTGAGAGCACTGGCTGCTTTTGTAGAGGACCTGGGTTTGATTCCTAGCCTCCATGTGGGGGTTCACAACCGTCTGTGACTCCAGTACCAGGGGATCCGGCACCCCACTTCTGACCTCCACAGGCAGAAGGCACACACATCATACACATACATACATGCAGGCAGACACTCACATGTAAATAAAAGATTTTAAATGTTTTTTAAAAAATGTAAGAAAAAGTAGATTACATTGAACACCACATTCACCCTGCCTGTTGCGCCTACCCTCCCCTTGTGTGTCTCAGCGACTCTGGCGCACTGCTCCATCAACACAAGTCCGTGTTTGCCCACAAGCCTCCCTGCCGGTTTTCAGGCCTTTCCTGTTTGCAGCACCCTTATTCTCTCTCCTTATTTGGCCATGTCTATACATGAGCTACTTAGTTAATTCCACAGACGTTGAATGCGATCAAGCACAAGGATCTGGGTGTGTAGGCGCCAGGGGAAAGGGGACCAAAAGAAACTTCTGCGTGTGTACGAATGCGTGTGCAGAGGCCAGAGGTCAGTCGTGGGTGTTGTTTCTTAGGATCTGCTCACCTCCCACCAAATATGGCTTTTTAAAGATTTATTTCTGTATTTTATGTATAAGAGTGCTCTGTCTTCATGTACACCTGTGTGCCAGAAGAAGGCGTCAGATCCCATTATAGATGGTTGTGAGCCACCATGTTGGTACTGGGAATTGAACTCAGGACCGCTGGAAGAGCAGTCAGTGCTCTTAACCTCTGAGCCATCTCTCCAGTCCTAGGACTAAATCTGACTTTTCACTTGGGATCTGGGGATCAATGTCTTCATGCCTATACAGCATGCTCTTCACTAAGTGAGCTGTCTCCCAGGTCAGTTACTGCTTCCTTTTGGAAGTTGTTCCTACTCTCTTTTCTGGCAAGGACCAGGCTCCTGAACAGCTTTTGTGTCAGTTCTTGTGTTTAAAGTGTCACTTTTCTCTAACCACTCTCACCTGTATAAGTCCATTCTCAGCAAAGGGTATTGACTAATGTGAGCAGTCACCCCCCCTAACCCCGACTCCCCCACCCCAAAGGGCCCTTGCTGTGTACCTGCCCCTTCCTGAGATCAAGCCACTCACATTTTTTTAGCACCACAGAGAAAGGTGTCACTTAATACTGTTCCTTCAGAAACATTTCCTTTCTAATGAGAGACGTCTGTTTCCTCTCCTGGGAGACGTACACTGAAGCCTCTCATCTGTATGGATGTCCTGATTCTATTTGGCTTCCTAAAAGTCTCCTCCAAACACATTGCTACATCACTATCACGAAGGACACACTTCTGAAAAGAGGCAGGTGATCATTTTCGCTTAGAACCGGCTGAGTTCAGAGGCAGTACACCTGCTGAGCGTGTGTGAGAGCCTGGTTCAATCGCCATCACTAATAGGAGAAACAGAAAAGGGGGGGTAAATCAAAGTGCACTTTTTGATGAAACAATATAATCTTTCCCCCTTTGCCCCACTCAGTGAATGCTCGCCGGTTCATGCTGTATTAATCTGACTGTCCAACAGCCTTTGTGCTCATGGGCATGTGTCAATCTGCGCTGTCCATGAGGAGCTACTTACCATGGGGGCTTACCAACCAACTAAGTGACTAGTGAGAATAAGAAACTCATATAAACTTCAATTTCCTTCCTTTTTTTTTAGACAGGGCCTCATGCATCCCAAGCTGGCCTCAAATTCTATTTGTAGCTAAGGATAGACTCTTTCCCAGTGCTGGGATTACAGGCATTCCACACCATGTCTGGGTTTATGCAATATCTGGGGATTGAACCCAGGGCCTCATGCATGCTAGGCGAGTACTCTACCAACTAAGCTATATCCCCAGCCCATGAAACTTCATTTTTAATAGCTATGTGTCTCTAGGGGCTACTATATTGAATAGCACAGACCAAGAAAGTGGTAGGATGTTTTTTGTTGTTGTTTGTTTTCCTTGTAGAAGCAAGGAAAGTGTTTCTTTTCATGGGAAGATCAGAGATGGAAACGTGTTCAAATAAGCTCTGAGGACTTGCAGGGACCGTGTGAGGTTTGGGGCAGAGCAGTTGAACTTGGACTTGAGCTGAATGTAATTATATCTCCAAGCAGCAGATGTTGCTAACATCTGGGGTATCTCAGCTAACAGCTGGGGTATGCTGCAATGAAAAGTCTGTTGCCAGGGTTCTCTTGTCACATCTACAGCATAGTTTCTTGACTCCATTTCCCCCAGCTGAGGTCTGAATGGCAGTGACCTCCTTGTCTTCCAACTGGCAGGACCAACAGACTCCCATTTTGAGACTGTCAGTGGCTCCTGTTTCTTCACTTGGTACCCACTTTAACCGCTGAACCATGTGTATTTTACTGACTGCTCCTGCTAGAAGCATTTCAGAAAGTGTCGTTGCTGTTGTGGCTTACATGTAAATATTGGATTGGCAAGGAGAAACTCAGCCAGATGGAAGTGATGGCGCAGGCAGTTCACAGTGGAGCAAAAAATGAGAGAGATCAAAGAAGTTTGCATTTTTAGGAAAATAAAAACTGAAATTCGGTGGAAGGATTTGTAGATCTGAAGTGGCCATAGGAAGGGAAGGACAGTCCTAATTGTTTTCCAATTCTAAATCCTAAGAAAACAGCAAGGATTTTGTTGTTGTTGTTTTTGTTTTTCAAGCCTGGGTTTCTCTGTGTAGCCCTGGCTGTCCTGGAACTCACTCTGTAGACAAGGCTGCCCTTGAACTCAGATATCCACCTGCCTCTGCCTCCCAAGTACTGGGATTAAAGGCATGAGCCACCATGGCCCAGCTTACTCATTACTTTTAAAACAATTATTGCATTCAGGCTGGAGATCTAGCTCATCTTGTAGAATGCTTGCCTAGTGTGCCCCAAGTCCTGGGTTTGATCCTCAACACAGTACAGGTGTAAAGTGGTCATGGTAGTTCATGCTGAACCATGGTGGTTCAAACTCTCAGCACTGGGAGGTAGAGGCTGGAAGATCAGAAGTTCCAGGTTAACTTTGGATGCATGGAGAGTTTGAGGCCCACCTGGGCTACATTCGACCCTGTCTCAAAACAAAATAAAACAATTGTTATTTTCCCCCTACCTATATAGGGTGCAACTTTTTATGGCCTTAGACTTTGTTCTTTTGTATTTGACAGAGATATTGACCGTGAACATTGATGCAAGCAAGATGTACGACATCCATTCATCTGTTGATATTAAAGCAAATCCTACCATCAGGAGAGAGGAAATGAGTCACCCATGAAAGTATTTATTAACTTTTACAGCCAGCCTGAAGAAGCGCAGGGACCACAGGTAGCATAGGGCCATCACCCTTGCCTCGCGTTTCACAGGCACCCTGCTACCTATATTCATGGAAAGCTCTACTCGTCAGAAAGCATCAGGTGACTTGTGCAAGAGGCACAGCAGAAAACCCATCACCATCATGGAAGCCAAAAGCCTCCATCAGCTCCGGCCTTAATAACACGCTACACGCTGGTTCTCAACCTTTCTGATGCTGCGACACTTTAATACAGTTCCTCATGTTGTGGCGACCCAAACCATAAAGTTATTTTTGTTGTCACTTTATAACTGTAATTTTGCTGCTCTTATGAATCGTAATGTAAATATCTGATATATATAGGGTCTTAGGCCACCCCTGTGAAAGGGTCATTTGATTCCCAAAGGGATTGAGACCCATAGGTTGAGAACCACTGCTCTAAACTAACCCCCTCCTCTCTAATACCATTTCTCAGAGAGGATGTGAATTATTGTTTACAGACATTACAGACATAATCAGGGTATCCCTTCTCAAGCACATCTTTATCTGTATGTCTTACTCTTAGGAGGTGGTCCAAATGTCTATGATGGATGAATCTCAATGTATTAGATGCCTGGGGACAGTGCCCAACATCTAGTTTTCCCAAAAAAAAAAAAAAAAAAAAAAAAAATTGGCTGCCAGTTTCTGAAGGAATTTTTATCTAAAGGAATTGTATCTTACTAATGTACATTTTCCAGATGCATATGCATATAAACAGTTGTGAAAGACTCACATAAGAGACGGCATCACAATGCATTTCCAAGTGTTTTTAAATAGCAAAACTGGCGTGGACAGGGCCTAAAACTGAAATGCTACCTATATTACTCTTTCTTAGCCATAGGAGGGGAATTTACCCACCATCTTCACTCTTTTTCAAACCTCTCTACATTTTTATAAGTGCTGTATAAATTCTGACAAAGCCCCAGAGGCCTGGTGAGAGTTTGCTTTTATTGTATTCTTCTATTACAGTTTCACTGTATCATGTTGATTGGCAATCATAATGATATACAAAGCACCATTCTGCTGTTGTAAGAGAAAGCAGTCACATCTGGATCTCCGTGTGGCCATTTATGCACACGTAAAACATGCATCATACTCACTATTCCCAGCCAGCTCACGACGGGAAGAACTCCCACTTTTATGTGAATAATTATGTATTCTTAGAAGATATCTGTAGTATATTTTACCTCTGTAATTAGGAAACAGGTGAACAAAATGAAATTATCTGTTTCCTATTCATCTGACCAGGCTGCCAGGAAAATCAATCAGGGTAATGTACATGAATGCCATCTTCAGTTATAGAATATTCTATAAGTATTATGTTTATATAATAAGTTATGATACTGAGCAAAATACACTGTGGCTTTGGCTTTTCATTTTTTTAGCATTAAAGTGGAGAAGTTTTGTTTCATTTTGTTTTGTTTTAAAGGTTCAGACCCCTCGGTGTGTCTCTGTCTCTAGTTTCTAACCACTGGCAGCAATGCTCAGAACCTCATCCCTCCGCCTCCGGGCTCCAGGTGTGCCCCATCAGTCCAGCTGTTCTGCTGCCTGGGGCCCTGTGGGCAAAGGAGGATTATTTAGTCTGGGATCAAGCAGGGCTGTGTTCCAGCACTCAGAGTTCAGGATGTCTTTCCTGTTTGCTGACCTCACAGGGTGGCCTTAAGGCTGGATTAGATCTGTAAACATCTTTAGTGGTGAGATTATTCAGAACCACCAGCAGGTACCTGCCCTTTCTGGAGCAGACTGTTTGACCAGAGGGCATAACCTGCGAAGCTGCTTTCTCTCATTTCTCCTTTGATTTCCCCTTGGATTCTGATGGCTTCGAAATTCCTCATTGCTCCAAACCTTCTTCCTTTACAGCTTGTCCTTTAATTTTCTTTGTATTTCACATATCTCCTAGTGACGTATCTGTCCTTTAAATATCTAGGTGAAGCTGCTTTTTTCCCAGACTGTTAAATTTCTTTTGGTTTTCCTTTGCATTTAAGATACTTCATTAGGTCTAATTTGCCAGGAATCAAATGTATGCCTAGCTGTATACGCATTTGACGATGACGTAGATCAAGATAGACAACATTGCCTTTGCTCTGGAACAGTCTTGCCTGGCTCTTCCCTGTCAGCACCCCATCAAAGTTACAATGATCTAACCCTTATCGCTAAAAAGTAGTCTTCCTACTCTTTGAATTTTATATGAATGAGACAGTATTGTTTTATTCCTGGATCAATCACTTAATGTAATTCATTAGCTTGCATTAATACAGTAGCTTATTCTTTTATATTGTTGAGTAGTATTTCATTACGTGAATACAGTCCAGGTTATTTGTAGCTATTATTGACTCCTACTTGATGGATGAAGGGAAAAAAGAAATGAAAAGGAGGACATGGCTGCTCCTAGGTGTGGTGGAGCAGAAGGGTTTTGTAGATAAAAAGGAGAACACAGCCAGAAGCAGAGACGGAGACATCTGGAAGAGACCAGAGTGAACATGGCCAGACTGAGCCGGGCCATGTGAGGAGAGAGGGAGAGGGTGAGGAGGGAGCCAGGAGACCAAGAATACAAGAGACCAAAAGGGGCCAAAAAGAACCAAAAGGGTAAAAAGGACTATGAAGCCAAAATGGCTGGATTATATAGGGAAGAGTAGCTGAGGGGAAGGTCAGCCCAGCCCCCGGGCTGGAGAGTTGGGGTGGGGGGTAACGCCATCCAGGAAGGCTCTGTAACCTGTAAAGACAGAGGGATGCTGGGAGAACTCGGTGGCCAGAGTCCTCTTTGATAAGTTAATAAGCATCTCAGCTATTTGTCCTGGACAGTAACAATGGACAGTTTGGCTATTTCCAGTTTCTGACTGAAACTGCTGTGAATTGTCTTTTTTGGTGGACATAATTTCCTTTCATTTATAGTTGGGCTTTCTTTTTTTATGGAATACAGGTGTATTTAGATACATTAGAAAATGACAGATTTGTACTCTAGAACATTCTAACAATTTTCCACACCCACCAGCGATGCAGGAGGGCTGAGAGTACCACCCCCCCACCCCACCCCGCCCCCCACCTCCCTGTCCACGTCAGCAACACTTGTCTGTGTCTATCCCCGATGCTTCTTGTGGTGATTCAAAAAGGAGTATGTTCATCTCATTAATATAGAGATTGAAAACTGCCCAACTGTCAACAGAGGGAACCCCCAAAATGGAATAAAATGTTTAAAAAAAAAGTGTGGATCTGATTGGCGATTCATATTTGACATATGTAACTAGATCAGTCCTAAAACTCGACAACAAAACACCACCCCATATAAATGGCATAGCTTCACCTTTGGCGCTATTCACAGTAGATAAGATTGGGAGTCAACCCAGGAGCCCATCAGAGAATGAAGATAAGATAAAGAAAGCGTGGTATTTCCTTAATGGAACACAGTGTCCCTCAGTACCCACAGGGATTTCATTCCAGGGCTACTCTTCAGTCTTCAAAAGGAAAACCCCCTGCAACACGCAGCATGGATGAGTCTGGGGGACACCAGAGTAAATAAAATAAACGACTCGCAGACAAAACTTCGAGGTTTCACTTGCTCAAGATAATTTAGAGAGAGAAAATAAATAGTTTGCAGTGGTGGATAGGGTGAGGGAGGGAATTTTAAAGAATAGCGTTTCTGTTTCACAGGATGAGAGATGTAAGAAGATAGACGGTTGCACATCACACACATGTTTAATACCAGCAAACTGTATGAGCACGGCAATTCAGATGGTGAACTTTGTGTTGATATCTATTTTTTGTTAAATTTGGGGAAACCTCCTCACATTAAAATTCCCAGTCCTTCTTGGGAAACCAGTTCACGTGCCAGAGAACCAGTATCTCTTTTTGGGCCTCAGTTTCCTGATCTTTAGAAGAACGGAGGCAGGAGTGGATAATTTCTGAGGTCATTTCTAACTCAATGGGCTTTGAGGGAAGCAGATGAGTGTGGGTGTGGTTCGAGGGGCAAGCAAAGGAGATCGATTCTCACCGCTGCTTCTGATGGGGGCCTCCAGCATTCAGCTAGTAAAACCAAGGACCAATTGTACATCCCTAGGCAGTTTCACTTATACTTCCATGCCATATATGCATGCACGACTTTATAAATACACACACGACTTTGTGTATCTCTAGAAAAAAATCTAGGAACCAAACACAAGAGATAACATGATATTTGTCTTTCTGAGACTGGCTTCTTTCACACAATGTGACTATCTCTGGTTGTATTCCTTTTCCTGCAAACATGAGTTTGTTCTTAAAGATCCACTGTGTATAGGGTCATCACGTCTTCCTTCCCTTTCCTATGTTGGTTGGACATCTAGGCTGGTTCCCTAATTTGGCTGTTGTAGACAGTGCAATAAACAATGATGTGCAAGGATCTCTGTGATATGTTGACTTGGATGCTTTCCTGTGAATCCTCAGGAGTTGGAGAGCTGGGTCATACGCTACACCTGGTTTTAAGTTTTAGAGGACCCTCCATACCAATTTCCACAGCGGCTGGATTATACATCCCTACAAGCAGCGCCGTGTATAAGGTATCCTTTCGGTCCACATCCTTGCAGTCATTCATTTATGCTTCCCTAATGACTGTCTAAATAGTAGATTTTTAACAAATAGATGCTTTGGAAGCATCGAGTTTATTCCTGTGACCACACAAGAGTAGTACCACACGGAATAGAAGAGCTTCACTCCCTAGAACCGGGTCAAAGTCTGGGGGAACACGAAGCCAGTTTCCACGCAGAGGATATGCCTGCAATAACAGAATGGCCAGATGAACGCCTGGGTGAAATGACAGCCTTCAGTACTCCACCCCTCCCACTTAATTTATGAGCAAGCCCTCCCCCCAATGTCCCCACCAAAGAACCCAGTTTGTTCTGCTTCCTAACTGCTTCAAGACAAACACTAAAGATAACAAAGAGATTTTTATCATTTGCCTTCAAGTCTAGAATATATTTATGCCCTCCAATGCTCACAGGCCTTTTAATTTTGAAGTTCAAAACATTCCTTATCTCTTGGATAAATAGTAGATAAATTTTCTTTTAAAAATGGGAAATGAACATTAGCCATTTATTTTGAGAGATGGATTTATAGGATTTTTTTTCCTTTGCTTTCATACACATCTAAGTGTTAAAAGAAAAGGTCAACCCACAAATGGACATCTTGGTTCGTTTGTTTGAGACAGGGTGTCTGTATCCCAGGCTGGCCTGGAACTCATTATATAGTGAGTGATGACCTTTGACCCCTGATCTTCCTTTCTCACCTCTCCAGCACTGGGACTACAAGCTAGTGCCACACACCTGCTTCATGTGGTGCTGAGGCTGGAACCTAGAATAGGAAAGGAGAGGGCTGGGTGGCAAGGAGAGGTTCCTGGGACATGACTTCTCTGCAGCAGCAGATATGGTGCTTGCTTGACCAGAGGCTTCCAAGTGTGGCCTTTTGGTGATGGGTCCTATGTATTTGCTGGTTGTCTTAGCTGCCTTAGACTCATGCTGTCCTGGAAGGCATACATACGCAAAGCTAGAAAATCAAAGCTGAGGAAAGTCTACATGACAGGAAGGACCAACTCTGAGATGCAGAAAGACTAGCATTGTTAGCATGGCGAGCCCAGTGACAGGGAGGCTCCTTGCTCAGTTTCAACACGTGTCACGTGGAAAAGGATTAATCTCCGATTACTGAATACACTAGGGGAAGGTGGTGAGGATCGGTGTGTTTACAAATTAGCTTCTCTAGAATCACTCTTGCACCACACCCTATACCCCACACCCTCAGCACAAGACAGAGTCTTGCTGGAGAGCTCCGATGGCCTCAGACTTTGAACCCTCCTACATCAGTCTCCCAAGCACTAAGATTAAAGGTATGTACCACCATGCCTAGCTCCAGAGACTCTCAGCAATGGCCCAGTTGGGTTAGAGCAGTTTTATGTAAAGATAGAGGACTGTGGTTTGTGTAGCACCACTGAAAACAGGAAGTACCGCCAATGGTGCTGCTATCCTGCCCCATCCTGATGTCAAGAGGTCGAGGCCAGGAAAAGTCTCCCTGGCCTTAGAACTGGTCTCCGGTGTGTGTGTGCGTGCGTGCGTGCGTGTGTGTGTGTGTGTGTGTGTGTGTGTGTGTGAGTGAGCTAGTACAGGTGCCCTTGGACACCAGAATAGAGTGTTGAATTCCCCTGCACTTACAGGCAGTGAGCAGCCCAACATGGTGGGAAATACATGGAGTCCTTTGCAAGAACATTAAGTGCTCTTAACTGCTGAGCCATCTCTTCACTCCAATGCTACTTGTGTATCAGGAGCTGAGCCATCTCTTTACCCCAGTGTGACTTATGTACCAGATGTTGTTGCTTTTTACCCCACTGAACAAGTATATCACAGACTGTTAGCCCATCCTCCCACTGAGAGACGCTTACTTGAATGCTTTCAGATTGTTCTCTTATGGATAAAACATTCTTGTGAGAATTATTTTGTGAGTGTTTTCATTTCTGTTGGATTAACACTTTGGAATTAAAGAGTCATATAAAGGATAGTAGTTGGTTTTCTAAAATCTACTATGTATTTTCCCAGAGTGTTCAAAGCACTGTACAATCCCATCATTTTTGTATGAAGATAGTGCTTTCACTGCCTCCAAAGGGCCTCTATGATGTGTGCATTTTTTTTCCTAACTGGAGATGCAGGTGAATTTAGAGGCATGAGCACATGATACAGGGGACCCTCCTTCTACCACTCCACATGGCAGACCTTAGTGGTTACCTGCAGGGAAACAAGGACATGCTTCGTCAGTGAGTCATGGCACCTTCGCCTAAAGGTCAAACAAATTCTCTGTCCTTCCCTTTGAAGCTATGGATAACCACACCAAATATTGTATCTGTATCTCAGTAAGAGTGAATAGCTAGAAATGAAGAGATAATGCCATCAAACTTGAGGCCAAAGTGTAGAGTCCAATATAGTTTTTTAAATGTCCATTTATCTCTTAGAACGATGATATCTCGAGTTCTCAAACAGCAGTCATTCTTCCTCTGAGTGTGTGTGTATGAGTGCGTGTGTGTGAATTGCATACATGTCAAAGTCAGACAGCTTTCAGAAGTCACTTCCACCACGTGTGCTGTGGGGAGCAAACTCCAGCCCTCAGGTTTGGCAGCAAGTGTCCTTACCTGAGAGGATCTCGTCAGTCTCACTACGTTGCCCAGGCTGGTCTCAGACTCCTGGGTTTGAGTGAGCCTCCTGCTTTAGTCTTCTGACTAGCTAGGATTCCAGTCAGGTGCCACCATGTCAAGCCTCGAAGTAGCTTTTAGATAAGGGTTTATTGTCATCTTTTACTGGGTTTGGCTTAAAGTTAATCCATCTTATGGTGTTATCACAAAGTCTTGTGTCCTCTGTGTTCTCTTTATGACAGCATAGTTTATACAACACACGTTTGTAGACTGTATCCTCCCCTTATGTACATACCACATGGGCAAACATTTGGCCAGGAAACAGATGGCCTTAGAATTGGTCCAGTGTGTATGAGGGTAGCAAACCAGGAGTCTCTTGTCTGAAATAGGCCTAGGAAGGCAGAAGATGGTAGACAAAGGTTGTGCGACTAGCTGATTTAGAGTATGTGCTTCCATAAGCACACTTGTTGAAAGGTAACCGGAGTTAAAGAATGTCCAAGCCAGAGGATAACTTGGAAGTAATCCAGCACCTTCTCACAAGGGCGATGGGGGAGCTGAACCCAGGGTAGTGTGACTACAGTGCCCCCAGTTTCAGACAGGTTGTTACAGTGAGGAATTTAGTTATGATGATGAGGGGGAAATACCTTGTGCCAGCTCAAATTCAAGTGACTTAATTGAAAAGAAAAGTCACCCTGTGGGAACAATGCATGGCCGGAGCTGGTGGGCTCTGGCTGGGGAAGTGAGCAGCCCTGTATGGCTGACACAGCCACTGGCTCTGGGCTGCATGCCTGTGATTCCATTCAAACTTTCCTCTCTTGATTCTTAGCTTGGCATCTCTGGGTATTCAACACACACGTGTGGCTGATTGCTCTGACATCAATACTACTTGACATGTCTAGTCCGTGCAGTCTGTCCTCTCCCAGGGTCCATCCTGACACCTCCCTGTCCCTGTTCCGCACTATCCCACAGTGGCTGAATCCTTCCGTCACCTCAGCGGGCCCTCTCCCACAGTCCCAGGTCTCAGCAGCTCTCCTCATCAGCATCCCTGTCTTGGTTTTTTTGTTTATTTATTTTTGGATCTGACTTAGGACGGTCCAGAGGCATTCTCTTCACTACGACACTAAGAAACGTGCTGCCGATGAGTTGTGGAGCCCAGTCCCAGTGGGCTCCGCTCCCACACATAAGGCTCAGTGGGTTGTCTCTCTCCCTCAGCCGGCGGTCCTGCTTCCCTTAGCACATGGCTAAGCTATTGGCCACTTAGCTTAGCCCTCGGGAAGGAAAGCACAGGGCATGGGTCAATACATCCAAGCAGACATCCAAGCAGGTCCCAGATCAGGAGACTGACAGCCAATGAGAGCAAATCAGATTCTCGGGAGAAGCTGACAGAAGAGCATGTCTCTTTAGTGTTTAACGCAAGGATCATTACATTTATAGGGTACAGGCAGGGGAGGGTCTTTGGTACCCAGGGATAGAGGCCATTGGTTAATGCAGGGATACTGGGGCTTAGGTAAGCAGTTCTACCCATCTCATCGCCCATCTTTTGGGAGGGGGCAGAGTTTTGCTGTGGCTTGTGGTCTGTCAGCACAGAGGCTGCGAAGGGGAGGAGCCAGGGATCCTGCCAGTTCCTCATGCCAGGACTGGGGTCCAAGGGCACTTGACCTACAGCTGCTGTTCCAGAAGGGCACCACATTCAGGGAGTGTTGCAGAAGAGGGGGCTGAGGGAACATCAGTGTAAGTTCTGGAAAATGAAAATAAATGCTACAAAAGATGTCTTCTGTTTATGACACAGCCATCGCATGCGGGAACTCCTGCCCACCCTGAGGATCTACTGTCAAGTAACAGCTGCTGGGAAAGGGTGTCATTTTCCTCAGTGCTGTGGCCACTGGAAAGTTGTTATTTATCTAGTAATTAAATCCCTCCTCCTGCTCATGCCAACAACCCCAACCAAACTCAGTGGATCACATAGGACATGAAAAAAGGAGGGGCACTGTGTGGGAAGAAGGGGTTCGATGGGAGAAGGCATGAAGGTGTGAGAGAGTAATGGGGTGAGATGACCAAAAGTTACTATATATGTATAGAGTTGTCAACGAATAAATAGGAAGAAAGGAAGGAGAGAAGGGAAAAGAGGGGAAGGGGGAGGAGATGGAGGGAAGACACGGAGGGAAAGAGTAAGGGAGGGAGAGAAGAAAGGAAGGAAGAAATGGAGGGAGAGAGGAAGGAAGGAGGGAGGGAAGGAAGGAAAAAAGGAAGGGAGGGAGAAAGATGCATGGTCTAAGGGAGCTCTAACGCATGAAAAGATCCTGTAGCACCTGTCTAATATGACTGGAGGCAACGCTGGAGGCAATGTTGGGAGATGCCCCTGCAGATTCACCTTTTCTGATGATGGGATACTGGCAGAGAGGACAGACAATGGCAATTAATCCTCTAGGCAGACGGAGGGTCTTTGCAGTGAGAAGGGATCCTGATGGTGACTAATTGCAGGCTCACTAGTGTAGTAGTATGCTGTTGTGTGGGCTCAGCAAGAGAGACAAGGAGGCATATTTCATAACTGCAAACCCACCAGACCTCTACAGAGGGAACCACTGTCCTGGCCAGTGCCAGATTCCATAGTGGAACCCTGAGCGTCTCAATTCAGGTGTTTTTATTCATTCAAAACCCCTCAGGTATTCTACTGACAACATATGTAGATCATTAGCAATTAAACAACCTCCACAGAAAACCAACACCTGCAAACAATACAAAATGCCATTAGACAGCCCCTCACCCATCAGTGCATAAAGCAATTATTTTATATATAACTAAAAATAAGCTTCTGCAACCCCCTAGGGATGAAATCAGAGAGACGTTCACTAAGACTGATCTGTATAATCACCACAGGGCTGCTGGCTTTGTGATGTGTCCTCTGTTCTCTGAGTGAAGACTGGGTATCTGAAGAAGACTGAGGCCCTGCAAAGCTATCATGGGTGCCCTGTGAATCTTCCTCCAGACCTTTCCCAGAGGGACCTGGAGTCATGCACTAGGTAACCAGATATTTGGGAAATACTCAGCCCTTCTGGGGCTTGTGAGGTTCTGGCTCTGAGTTATAGTAACATGTAGGTATCTGACATAGCCGTGGAGACGCACCATTAGAATCTCCAGCTGCAAGAAGCCTGACAGCCCAATAACTGCTATGCTCTGGATCCATCATTTCCTGATATTTTCTCTAAGGGCTGGTGCTAAGGCTCAGCAGCATATTGTTTGCTTAGCTTGTGCAGTACCCTGAATTCCACTCCCATAACTGTTAAGAAAACAAGACAGAGTAAAACAAAACACAGAGCTGCTCGTCTGACATTTTCCCAGGTTCTGGAAAGTCTTATTAATTCTTCACCACAGGACGCCACATTGAGTTACGTGGAAGCTGGTTTCCTGTTGAAGTGCTGACTTTTCTTTTTCAATGGTTTTTCTTTCTTTCTAAAAGTTAATGCATTTCTACAAAAGAAGAGGATCAACCCTTGTTGTTTCACGAGTCTGTCTTTCCCTGAACCCTGTAGTGTGATTGGTGACCACAAACTCACAGTGTGAATCACCTAGTTGCTACATCCCAAAGCACCACAAATTGCAGAGGTTTGAAGCAATGCCCATTCGCCCTCCTACAGTTCCCACAGGCCAGGAGGTCAGGCATGAGTTAGCTGGGTATTCTGCCTGAAGCATCACAAGCATCAGGCATCAGGAAAGCTGTGTTTCCTTCTAATGACTCTGGGGAAGAATTCACTCCCAGTCCCTTTAAGTTGTCAAGTGAGTTCAGTCCTTTGTGGCCTTGTGACTAAGGTTGCCCTTGTCTGTCTGTCTGTCGTCTGTCATGGGCTTCTCTGAGCTCCTCATGGTCTCTGGCTCTGTGCTATCTCTATATGCCTGCCTTCTCTGTCCCGTACAGGTGAATCCTCCCAAAACACAAACCCTTTCTGTTTTATGCCTCTCTCCAGGAAAAGCCCTGTCCCTGTTAAGAAGCACCTTCATTAGGTTCATTGATTTGGGATCCTAATCACCTCCACGACATCTTATTTAGGATAATCCCAGACATGAGGTCTCATCAGTGGCTCTGTCCCCACTCAATGACATCATATAAGGTTAAGGATCACTAGGGACCCCCTAGTGATGACCTCTCAGGGTTCTGTCTACCACAATGTTATGTAGAGGCTGGAGAGATGGTTCAGTAGTTAAGAGTACTTGCTGCTCTTCTAGAGGACCCAGGTTCAGATCGCAGCATCTGCATCAGTGCATCTCTAACTCTATCTCCATGGGATCTGATGCCTCTGTCCTACGCGGGCACTTTCTCTTACACGCACATACCAACATGCAGACACACATACCTACACATAAACACGTAATTACAATTAATAAAAATAAATCTTTTCCCCAAATCCCACTGCAAGAAAAAACAAAAAGTATGACAGACTTCTGCTCTTTCAGAATAAATAATATCAAATTAATCCTCTTTCCATAAACAATTATAATAGTATTTTTAGGTGACAGAGGAAAACTCTACAAGGCTTCAGTTTGCTAGAGAATAGAGAAGTTATGAGGGAAGGCTCCCAGGCACCCTAGTTTTTTCCTGGGGACACTCATCAACAGCACAATGAGCTGGAGCTCAAGTTGAGTCTAGCAGTCCCACCTGAGAAGGTAGGAGAATCTGAGCTTAGGCCCATTGAAGCAACTGGATTCTATAGGGAAGATCTCCAGCTAGTCCTTGTAAGACTCTTTGCAGCTAATCAAGGACTGGGCTATTCCTGAGCAGATTGAAGAAACAGTGAATACCAAAGGCTTGGGTATGGGCAAGAGATTCGTGAGCTGGAGAATCATTGGGGAATGATGATGGAGTTCCTACCCACCCAGGTTGGGAAACCCCAGGGATTTTGAAAGCCCTGGAACACCAGAAGGCTGTCTTAGGGATGGGTGCTAGGTTTTTACTATAAGAATTGCTACAGCCCACACCAATCACGGCAATGTAAGCAACCATTAGACAAGGCTCCAGTTACTGAAATGCCAGAAGGTCATGGCCTGTCGGCTATTCTTCCCCCTTCCTTTTATTACTTTACAGCTGCTGGAAAGTCTCACTGATAATGGTGTCCATGTTGCTTATTAGTAAAACTAAAATTAATCCTTAAACTAGCTCTTACTAACTGGGAAAGGGAGACGTTATAGAAAATAAGGACATGGTGATTTCAACACTAAAAATGATTATAACAATCTTACTGATCTTCAAGTCCTGGCATATGTGAAAGCTAAATCACGTCTATTGTAGTCACATCACAAAATTATTCTTGGCATAATAGACACTGATTTCCCAGTTACAGACAAGGGCCCCAGTAAGACAAGGGCCAAAGAGTTTGGGATAAGAAAGTTACCATACCTAGAAAGACAAGAATAGGTAGATAATCACCCCTGAGAATGCCTACCCTTTGTTAATGAAGAAATAGCAAGCCTTCTAAAGCTATAATAAAATATAAACCTAGGATAGATGTGAATATTCTCAAAGATTAAAAGTCTGTTTAAGACTGAAAGTGCCTGAATTGATATACTAACTTGTAGCTCTAGAAAGCCCCCCGAATTTGACATATAGGTAGTCAGTAGATATGGGTACTGTTAAAGTCAAAGGAAGTTATAATCGTAATCTGGGTAAATAAAGTGTAAACAGAGAGGAAGCTTAAAACCTATAAACTTATTTTCTGGCATTTCTGTACCCTTTTCCCTGTTTGTCTGAGATATCTTGTAATTATAAATCTGTTTAGCATGACACCCAGCAAACCATCAATGAACCATTCTGTTAAAAGTTTTCTGAGTAACAACAATTTAAGAGATTAAGCCTGAGCTGCAGCTGTGAAGGTCGTTCCTGCCTACAATGTAATCATGCAAGTTCTTTGAAATGTGCTTGACACCTACTATCTGTTAAAATAAACAAAGGCACCACTATTTAAGCCACCAAGAACTTTCTTCAGGGAGCTCTCTTTACTCCCTGGTGTGAGTGCCAGTTTCTCTTCTAAATTGAGTGTCTGTGCTGTTCCGAGCCATGAGAAGAACTGAACCATGAGAAGAAGAGCTGAGTCATGGGAAGAGAAGCTTAATGTTTCTCGACCTTGAGCACGTTGCTTGCTTACAAGGTCTCTTGGAGAAGTTGGCAGGCTGTTTGATCTGTTACTGTGTGAGAAAGCACGCTTAGGGCTCAGGGCTGGGACCTGAGTGTTCCTTCCAGCCTTGAAGAGGAGGATGCCCAGATTACAAGCATGCTTCTTATGTTAATGCTGCTATTGTTCAAAGAACTGGAGATTCTGTTTCTCCCGATTGAGAAGTGTATATATATGCTGAGCTGAATAAAGTTTGGGCGGCAGTCATTGCCACTGTGCACCCTCCCGGATCTTTGTCTCTTGTCCCTAGTCTTTTCCTCTCTCTCACACCCCCTCTCAAGGAACTGTTCGACATGCCGGAGCAGGCCCCCGGCACTGTGCTTGTTTTGTTTTTGTTGTGGTTGTTGTTTGTTTGTTTCTGTTTCTTTTTTTCATCGCTGATCCTTCGTCCTTCCGTTGGGTGTCCCTGGACCATACCTTGTTTGTGGAGGCTGGACCCTGGCAAAGAATGACTCTAGACCAGCCCTAGCAAAACTTAAAAGCAATGCTAGCAAACTCCACTGGGGAGCTGGACTGTGATTGAGTCCTAGAAGATTAGAAGGTCCTGAGAAATACTGTGGACATCTCCATTGATTCTCCTATCCAAGAATAAACCAGTTTACACAACTCCAAAGTGACTATAGATGTTGGAGTTGAAGGGATCCCAATGACAGTAGAGAAAGGCAGACATCAGCGTTCATGCAGAGGTGTGTACCCCGGCCTGTGGAAAATCACATGGCCCTTTAAAATGGCAGTTCCAGACATACTGGTTGAGCCCTGCCCTGGTCCGCAGGGTTCTGCAACAATAGCCCTAGGGGAGGGAGCGAGGATTGGGTGGAACAAGGGATGTGAGAGAGATGAAGGCAAGTCAAATAGATTCTGATCAAGCCTCAGTTTATTGAATGCACAGCACCGGTATTTAAACAGTTTTGGGAAGGGGAGGGGAAGTAGGGAGTGCGTAAACAGGTTGCTATGGTAACCTATCTGGCAGGAAGGCTGGTCTGCTCAACTGGGTCAAGGAACCACAGTCAGGATGTCCCTGAAAGATAGATAGGGAGCTACCGGCAGCTACGAGATCTCCCCCAGAGCTTCTTGTGCAAGCAACGCTGTTTATCTAATCCATAGGGGCAGAAAGTCCCGGGAAATGAGAAAGCGATAAAATTGGCTTAGTTTAATGGTGGTCTCCCAGAACTGGGCCGCTTCAGGCTATCTGACCTTCATTGAATTCTGTCCGTTAGGATCATGGAAAAATGGAGCCTTTTGACAAAATGGAGTGCCTTGCATCAAGCCAGTGTTAGGGGCAGATGGAAAGAGACCCCAGAGAAATCACCAGGACTCAAGATCGATGCAAAAGCAGGTTTATTTCCAACGCGTTAGGGTCCGCTCCCACAGATTCCTCAAGCGAGGCAGGTGGGAGTGACCCTCAGCACACTCCGAGCATGCTTTATATATGCTTTTCAAAGGCAGAGCCCAGCAACAGAGCACCAGGCTCATTCTATTGGCTGCACAGTCATGTGGGTATGGACCCTCAAACTGATTGGTGCTGGCATCCAGCAAGGTTGCGGGCTCCTAGAAAATGCAAGCTCAGGGTTTTAGTCAATGCGAGTGGGGGAAACTCCTAGCCCAAGGCCGTCAGTCAGCGGTCCATATCTTGTTCATGTCCCAGAAACTGTCTTTTTTATCTTAGTTCCGGAAACTGTTCTGAGTTACCTTGCCTCTGACTTCAGGCCTATAGAGTTTTGGTGCTCTTAGAACCTGACTAAAGTTTGGCTGCTTTGTTCTTGTCCTTACACCAGCATGTCCAGAGGGACGGCTCCCAACAGAGCCCCAGGCGAATTTTCCCCCCAAGGCCATGCTTCCACTTTCTCTGTCTTTGGGATACCTTGTTCGCCATCATTGGCTGTACAGATAGGCTGGAGTCTTTTTATACAAGCTATTGAGGATTGGGCCTTCATTGGCCTTACCCCTCCCATTCCGATTGATAAACTTTAGGTAGGCTGATTAAAATGTCTAGTAAGCATAGAACAATGCTATTGGACTTCTCCCTTGTGCACCGCCCTACCTTCTCCATAAAAACTTCTTTTTCCTCCACAATAAATGGATTTGCATCACAAGGCATTAATCCCCAGAGTCTGTTTCTTGGACGAGGGACTCTGTCTGCTACTCACTCCCTCAGGAACTCTGCACCCATGAAAAACTAACACATAGATTAACTCAACTGTCCACTGGAACAAGATCAGTTTATAAACTTGATGACATAGTGAATTAACCAAATAACAAGAAACTGAGATATTCTACTAGGAACTGCACACTCTTCAAACACATACAGAACATTCACCAAGATAGATCACATTCTATGGGCCATAAAATAAGTCTCAATAAAATGTTTAACTACTAATTATGTTTGTTGACCATAAACTATATTAGAATTAATAACAGTAAGACATCTATGAAATAACCAAATATTTAAATTCAAATAATATCCTGTTAAGTCAAAGTAGAAAAGAAAAGAAAAAACGCCTGAAAAAATGCTTCTAACATAAGGACAATAAAATACTCCATAGTGAAGCTGGGGGCTGAGCAGCTAAACAGGCACTTAGAGGGGAACACACAACTTCATATACTAGGGAAAGGAATCTTAAAACCCACCATCTTAATTTCTAACCTGCACAAGCAGCTTGAATATAAAGGAACTAGAACAAAAGAAATCCCAAGGACCGGAAGTCAATAAAATAATGGGAAATCCAAGCCAAAATCTGCTTTAAAAAATTATTTAAATTGATAGATATCTAGCAAGGCTGCTTGAGAAAAGTGAGTGAAAATATAAACATTTTAAAAATTTGTATTCATTATCATAGTGAGAGAGACGAGATGGAGGGGGGCACTTGAGCGTGGGCTGGGGAACTCCACAATGCACATGTGGAGGTCAGAGTACAACTTTGTGGAGTTGGTTCTCTCCCTTCACTCTTATGTTGGTTCCATGGATCAAATCCTTTACCCATGGAGCCATCTTCCTAATGAAAATT
The DNA here is from genome assembly GCA_026225945.1 of Cricetomys ansorgei. NCBI lineage: Eukaryota > Metazoa > Chordata > Mammalia > Rodentia > Nesomyidae > Cricetomys > Cricetomys ansorgei. The sequence continues at coordinate 30,937,429 of JAMJFZ010001038.1, forward strand.
TAAAATAAAGCATCTGCAGATCCCGAAGACTTAAAAATATTACAATGAAGGTCTAACAAATGACTTTACACTCCCAAGTGTGATGTTAGGTGAAACAATCAAATCTCTTGGTGAGCTCCATCCCCAGCACCCCAGTGTTTAAGAGCTGGGCATGGTGGAGTGTGTCTGTAATTCTGTCACCATGGAGGGGACGACAGAAGGATCCCTGCAGCTCGCTGGACAGCTAGTCTTGCAGAATCAGTGCGCTTCGGGTTAGTGAGGGACCTTTCTCAAACATTAAGATGGAGAATGACACAGGAAGATGTCTGCTGTCAGCCTCTGATTTTCATATGTAATGCGCACCTGTGTACACAGTACGTACATATAAACACATACATATGCACATACCGCATGTGTGAACACACACAATGACTGAGCTTGTGGTTAGTAATGAAACACTCAGTTTCATTAAAAAAGGAGCAAAGGGAGGAGGATATCTTCTCTCACCTAACTGGCTGGGTACTGTTCTAGAAGTCTTAGCCAGCACAGCAAGGACAAAAGGGAAGGACGTGAGGGAAAGAAGATGTGAGACTCTCTTAAAAGGGTGAGGGAGGGGCTGGAGAGCCGCGCAGCACAGGAGCCCGTGCTGCTCTTACAGAGGACCCGGGAGCAATCCCCAGCACCCACAGATTGGCTCACAACTGTCTGTAACTCCAGATCCAGTGGATCCAGTGCTCGCTTGCCCTCTGTCGACCCCAGGGATACACATACGTACATGAAGGCAAAGCACTCATACACATAAAATATTTTTTAAAATAATAAATTTTAAAAATTAAAAAAAACCTCATGTATTAGAAAATCTCAAGGAATTGTCTGTCAAATTGAAGTTTTGGGAGCGTCACAGTATTGAAAGTCAGTGGACAAAACCAGTAAATCTCAAGTCATGACACGCAGAAAACTCACAATTCTAATGCCATCATACGCCATTTTCCCCCTTAATCCCCTTGAGTGTAAGAAAAAGTCGTCTTAACCACAGAGCTATCTCCCAAGCCTTGCAATTATATTTTTGTAAAAAATCTTTCCATCTCTAGGCTGGGGAGGTGGCTCAGTGGGTAAATCACTTGTGCAACTGTGAGAACCTGCACCCGGACCCCCAGCACCCGGACCCCCAGCACCCGGACCCCCAGTACCCGGACCCCAGCACCCGGATCCCCAGCACCCGGATCCCCAGCACCCGGATCCCCAGCACCCAGACCCCAGCACCCGGATCCCAGCACCCAGATCCCCAGCACCCGGACCCCAGCACCCGGATCCCAGCACCCAGATCCCCAGCACCCGGACCCCCAGCCCCCACGGAAGGCTAGACACACCCCGCCATCACTGTAACTCTAGAGTTCCTGTGGCTAGATGGGAGGCCAAGACAGGGGAACGCTTCGAAGCTTGCAGGCCAGCTAAGCTGATGCAGTCTCTCTCTGTCTCTGTCTGTCTGTCTGTCTGCCTCTCTCTCCCTCCCTCTCTCTCTCTCTCTCTCTCTCTCTCTCTCTCTCACACACACACACACACACACATACACACGGTTTATGCTTTATCTCTATTCCACTAGTACCATAAAATTGTTCCGAATCAGCCTCGTATGACACACCTTACAAGTACGTCACTTGATGCCCTTTGACAGATGCCCACACTGACATAATTGCTAGCTGGTCAAGATCCAGATATTTGCAACATCCGGAAATTTTCTTCCTCCTTGGCGGGTGATTCTTCATCCAAGATGTCTTTTGTAATTGTAGATTAAATTTACCTGCTCTAAAAGGTCATCTAAACTGGACCATTTGTCACATGTTCTTTGCTGTCTGACTCTTGCTCCACGTGGCATTTGGAGATCCTGTTATGTTATTGGTGACAATTATTCTTTCTATTGGTGAGTGTCATGCACAGATCTACCTTCGCAATGGAGCTCTCAGTTCTTGTGTAGGCCATGTTTTAGATCTGTCTTCCTGCCCCTTCAGGATCCCTGATGGGTCATACAACCAACTTTTGTATGCAACTTCCAACCTGTTTTCTAAAGCTATTGCAGTACCTAGCCATCTCCCAACAATGATCCAAGATGTTATTGATCTGAATTCTCTCAACAGTTGGCGTTGCCAGCTGTTTAATTTTGGCCACTAATGGATGCGAACTGAGATCTTGCTGTGGGGTTCACTGTCATCTTCCTGATAACTGATGGTTTTGAGCATCTGTTATGCATTAATGCTAGGCTGCATTAATGCAGGCACCTTTTGTACAGTACTGAAATATTTGCAGCGTTTTGGAGTTGCTGACCCTGTTATGATGACCTCTATGTTAGAAGATTTTGCTTGGACATGAGTTCTTTGTCATATATCTAGATTGTAAATACTGTTGGCAACTTGCCTTTATTTTTGTGACAGAATATTGCAAACATCAGTAATTTTATATTCTGCAGATGCTTACCTTGTCCTTTTTTGTTTTTCCTTAATAGTTTTTGTGTGTTTCAAACATAGGAAATCACTATCCAATTTAGTCCCATAAAGATTTTCTTCATAGATTTTTTTCCCTAGAATTTAGAGCTTTGATTTTTGTATGTGTGTGTGTGTGTGTGTGTGTGTGTGTGCATCCCAGACTCAAGGGTGGGCTCTCATTCTCACTCATCACATCTTTTGTGACAGGGTCTGTCACAGAATCCGGACTAATTTATCTGGCCTGACTACCCAATAAAGCACCAGGGATCCATCTGTCCACACGTCCATCAACCTCAGGTCCCCATACTTGTAAGGCAGACAGAAGCAGCCCCACACACATGGCTTTTATATTTAATACAGAAAAGAGCGAGTCATTAAAAAGTTAACCTAACTAATATCCTTCTAGAGGTTTAAGAAGTGATGCCAACAAGAATGGGCTACAGTGAAAAAAAGCAATCAAATGCAAATCATGTTGCTAAAAAAAGGTTCAGGGGTGTCGGTAAAGTTCAGTGGTCAAGCACTTTCATAGCATGCACAAGGCCTTGACTTTAATCCTCAACATTACAAAAGTAAGAAAAGTTAAATGAGCAACAGGAGCATGGAATGGTCAAGTACTAACGATCAGAACATTTCTGAATACCTACCACGTTCTGTTCCCAATGCTTGACAACTGCTGGTTCATTTTTGCTTCATAATAATCTTTGAGAAATGCATTGCTATCATCTTATAGATGATGAAAACCAAGGCATGGAAAAGCTACATAACTTCCCCAGATTATACAATTAGTCACGGTGAACATGAGTGGGAAAAACAGGAACATCCAAACAGCAGAGCAACAGCCTGAGAGAGCTAGTGAGTCTTTGTTGAAGCACAGTAAAAAAAGTTAACAGCCTCCACTTTGAGAAGGCTAGGAAGACTAAGGGGGAAAGCAAGAGGTACATGATTCCTGAAGTGAGTTCTAGAAGAAAAGACAACGGAAGAACACAGAAAATTTAAAGATTAACATAAATATTAGGAAAACATTCTGGTTTGTCTATAGATACAAAGAATCTATTTAAAATTTCACACACACACACACACACACACACACACACACACACACACACACACACAGAGGACTCTCTTGATGGATATGTATAATTTTCAAGTGTCGGGAGGGAAGGAGAGCAGGAAGAAGAGGGAGGGTTCTACAATAGAAATTAGAACAGGAACTAACAATGGTAGCGAGATCAGGGCTCAATGGAGAGAGCAGGAATCTGTTTCACTGTAGAGCTAATTGTGGATCGTCACAGACTTGATTGCAGTGTTTCTGAGTCCTGAAAGAAAGAAGCCAGGAGTAAAGTGTGTAGATTGGTCATCGCTTACAACAGTCACAAGCGATGCCAGAAAAAGTTGGAAGATATTGGGGAGATGTAAACAAAGAAATTATTTGTTAGTATGGTCTCCTGCGCTGTCTCTGCTCCGTCCCAGCCCGCAGCTAGCTGGGTTTCAGCCCAGTTCTCCGCACTGACCAGGTGCAGGAAACTCTCACTGGGGGAGTGGTGGGAGGGTGCGGGAGGGAGGAGACGGGGTTCTGGGACCAGCACAGACCATGTAAGAGTCGCAATGAATCAGTCCCAGGAGTCTCTTCTGGTGGAAGCAATGCTCCCTTTAATGCAGGATGTCTGCCACATATGTCCAACAGCAGGGGAGGGTCCTGGGTGCTCAGGGTGGGGATCCATTGGGCTAGACAAGGGCATTGGGGTGGCCTTATTTGCATGCAGGGCCAGGTGCCTACCTAGGGGTGCCTTTTCGCAAGGGATGGTCTCAAAGAAACAAAGAGGGAGGTATCCTATCAGCCACAGGGCAGACAAGCACCTACCAAGTTACTTTCCTTTCGCTTCTGTGAAACGGGCAATATTTAATATTTATCTGGGATCTGGTCAGGGCCAAAGGGGAGGAGTAGCTGAGCGCCCAATGCTCTCACCTTCTGGGATGGCACAGTGCTTCCTAGCTGCTTCAACCCGTTCCTCAGCCCCATGGCAGTCCCACAATTATTGAAAAAGAGCTGCTATGTTCCTGGGCCATTTCTACAGCTCAAAGCATCCCAAAACCATGTCAGAGGGGATGCAAATCCTAAATCAGTTGAAAAAAAATTCCTACAAAGTTTGATTGAATTTAAGCAAGCTTTTGATGCTGGCCAATGATGGTGGAAGCTGGCCAGGACCATGTGGAGATTGCCCTCTGAGATCCCTCCATAATGGCCTGGACCACGTGGAGATCCCCCCCACCAGGACTCCCCCATGATGGCCATGAGCTGTAGTTCGGAGGTAGGGGTTAAAAGGTAGATCCCATAAGGCTAAGTGTTTTTCATTAGGCCCAATCAGGGGTGAGTCATATTTTTATATATTTCCTACGTGGGCATCTCCCACCTACCTGTTTTCTGTCTAAGTATTCCCACCTCCTACCTGGCTATTTCCTGCCTATAAGGTGCAAGCACATATTCTGTGTCATGAATTAAGTTTGGACCTGGACTTACAGGGAGGCTGAGCTGGCCAGACAGGATTTTAAAGATCTTTGTTTTAGCAAGTTTCAAAAACTGAGAAATCATCAGTTGGCGTTGTTACTGTTTACTAACGTCTCTGTCTTAAGATCTGAGATGTCATGGGTCCCATTTGTAGATCACACATGTATCTCAGGAAGATATGGTGGGAACCATTGCTTTTTATCTTCTCTCATAGTCAACACAGAATACTTTACCCCCAGTTTCTAAATTCATATATGGGGATTTCCATTTTGACCAGTCAGTTCTCCAGTGGAACCAGCTGTTATCCTCTGCTTTGATTCAGTTTTGACACTACCTAGGGATAGCATTGAGCTCAGAATTTGAAACTTGGTTTGTGAAGCTACTCCCCCCCACTTCATTTGTCACGTGCAAACACAGGCTGTGAGCTCTGCTCTTGACTCACGACTTCAGCTGGGATTCCTACCACCCTTTCCTTTGCTTTGATTAAACTGCTAGCGCAGAACTCAGAAGAAAAAAAAACTCTCCTTATCTTTATTGGTTTATGGTCTACTAATAAGAATATGACAAAGAAAGAGATACACAGGCAGATGAAGTCAGCGGAAGATAAGTGTGGGGGAGGGCTGTGGAGCTTCTGCACCTTCTCTCAGTCCACCACCACCCAGGATGCTCCACGTGTTCAACCAACTGGAAGTTCACACAGACTCTGCTCTTTGGGGGTTTTGATGGTGGCTTCATGGTGTAGTCATGTGATCGACTAACTCTTCTGCTTCTCATATCGTAATCGAGAGTCCTTTAGTGGGCACCTGTGTTGTGGGCGGGGCCTGAGGACCTCTACTCATCCTTATTCATGCTTCGATCTCTTTGGAGAACAGCCCCCGTCCTGAGTTTTCTTAGGGCCTGGTCACTAAGCACCTTAGTAGCATGCAAAAGATACTCATCATCATAGAATTAGAAGGATTTTAGGAGCTGTTTGTTGAGAAAAGGGGTTGTGGTTACGGAGATGACTCAGAGGTCAAGAGCACTGGCTGTTCTTCAAGAAGACCCAGGTACTAGCACCCACATGGCAGCTCATAATTGTTGTGGAAGTTTATTTTTAGTTCTGCATAAAATAATTGTTTTGTGCACTGTTGGGAAAAGGTCTGCCTAGACCTTGGCATTTTGTATTGTCTGCAGGTGTTGGATTTATGTGGGGGATGCTTGATTTGTCATGATCAGCATGTGCTATCAATAGAATACCTGAGGGATTCTGAATCAGTAAAAACACCTGAGCTCAGAAGCTCATAGTTTCACTGTCCAGTATGGCATTGGCCATGATGGTGGTTCCCTCTGCTGAGGTCTGGCAGGGCTTGCACCAATGAATATGCCTTCCTGTCTTCCTTGGTGAGTGACACACCAGTGAACTGCTACACGTAATTATCTATAACTCCAATCCTAAGGGACTGATGCCTACTTCCAGCCTCCATGAGCACCAGATATGCACATAGTGCACAGACATATGTGCAGGCACAACACCCATGCACATAAAACAAACAATAAAAAAGAATGTACTGTCTTTTCAGAGTACCTGAGTTCAATTCCAAGCACCCACACCAGTGTTGGTCTCTCTCTCTGGGTTCCTGCGCGGACCCGCTGGGCAGCGGCTGATGTCCTGCCCACGGCAGTCCGGCCCGTCGTTCTCTGGCCAGGAGAAGGGGGTTCAGACTTAAGCGGCAAGAGGCACAGCCTGAAGCTGGGGGTCCAATGACTTCTTGCAAAACCATCCACTTGCGGACCTGAGAATAGCGGGGCGCAAAGAATGACTCAGGAGCTGGGTTTGATGAACACGATGCTCAAGTTTATTAGCAGCCTTTTCCCTGTTTAAGTAACTTTCCCAGAGAAGGCTGGGTCCTGGTGTTCCTGGTGAGGAAGCTTAATTAGCATAGAGTAGGGTCGGGGCATCAGAGGCGGGATGAGCTCAGGTGTTTTTATTGATTCAGAATCCCTCAGGTATTCTATTGATAGCACGTGCTGATCATGACCAATCAAGCATCCCCCACATAAATCCAAGGCATCCACCCAATGGATCCAGGTGCAGTTGAGACAAACATGCAGGCACCCACAATATTCTGTCCAGGGCATGAGAAGAGGAGCCCGCTGCGCGCTCTTTTCCTCTCACCTATACAGGGAGCAGAGGCACATCCCAGCGGCTTCTACTGCTTCTTCAGCCCACACACCAGGTATCTCACAGCCACCTGGAAGTTCAGATTTAATGCCTCTAAATTTCAGGGATGCCAACATTCACAGGAACACGTCTACACACATACACAAAATTTAAAATAATAAGATGAATCTTTAAAAAAGAAAAGGGAATAAAGACCAAACTAGCACTGCCTCGCACTGGTTTACAGTACAGATATAGTAGTTGCAACACACACACACACACACAGAGCACAGGACATTGAGGACCTCACACACACACACACACACACACACACACACACACAGAGCACAGGACATTGAGGACCTCACACACACACACACACACACACAGAGCACAGGACATTGAGGACCTCACACACATACACACACACACACACACACACACACACACACAGGACATTGAGGACCTCACACACAGACACACACACACACACACACACACACACACAAACACACACACACACACACACACACACACACACACACAGACATTGAGGACCTGAAGGATCTAAAGACCTGGATTGGAACAGTCTTCAACTCAGTATCCCATTATTTCTCACCACAGACTCAGATCTCCCTTGGGAACAGGAGAGTTAGAGGAAAGCAGTCTAATTAGTGGAGGTTCTCACAGGAAGCCACCAGCAAAGAAAGGTTAATATGCTTCCTCGCTGAGTGATGTGATTTGAATAAGGGCCTATGTTTCAAAGGCTTGGTTCCCAGCTTGTGGAACTAGATATTGGGGAGTCGGGGACACCTATAAGAGGTAGAGCCTAGTAGAAGATTTTCTGGTCCCTGAGACGTGCCTTTGGAGGGGTTATTGAGACTTGTGTCTTACATGTTCTGGCCATGAGAATATTTCCACTGTGTACTCTCACCAGAATGTTCTGCCTCTCAACAAGCCCAAAGCAATGGATCCAATGGATCCTGGGCTGAAATTTCTGAGATTTTGATCCAAAACAGAACTTCCCCCTTTAAAGTTGATTCTCTGTCATTTTCATTTTTCTTGCTTTTGTTTTAAAGTGATAGAAAGCTAAAAAACATGCAGAGACACCCCAACTGAACTGAAGTGGATGTGCAATAACTTGAAGGTCAGCTGCATAAAACAGCTACACACTCCTGCAGGCCCCTGACTAGTTTATCCAAGCAGAAAGCTTCTGGAAAAGGAATGCTAAATACAGCATTCACAGGACTCTTAGAAGTTAACACACCCAGGACCCCAAATTCTAGATAAAAATCTTACGGTTTTTCAAAGAAACAATACCGAAGTAGAATCTGACAATGTGGAGGGCGGATACTGCAGTGTGTTCTGTAGGACTCCCCCCCATTCTCACTCAGTGGGTGGGCTCAGCTTGCTGCCTGTTCACCTCCAAGCTGTTGCTCAGCTCTGAGCACTGAGCCCCAAGCCAAAGCTCCCAACCCCATTTTCCTTTAGAAATACAAGCGCCCAGCCCCTCCGAATACATTCACCCACTTTACAAAAGTACAAAGTTTATTTGAAAAAGTTGTTGGTTTTACCTCGTTAGAGTTCAGCAGAACCTAACGTCAGTAAAGTTCAAGGTTTATTTGAAGAAAGTTGTTAGTTTTACCTCAGAGTTTATTTAGTAGAACCTAAAGTTGGTGTAAGACCCTTGAGGCATGGGTGGCTGGGGCCCTCTCACCAGATTATTCAAATAAGGTGGAAAAAATACACCAGTCCCTGAGCTCAAACCCTTTCCAGCTCCAAGCACACGAAAGTAAACAATTCAGGGTGAAAAAAAATCTGAGCTCAAACCCACCAATTGCTGAGCAGTCACTAAACCAGAAACCCACCAATCCTCGGGCTCAAATCCCACCAATCACTGAGCTTGAAACCCACCAATCCCAGGTCACCACTCCTCCCAGACCATTTATAAAGAGCTGCATTCTTCTCAGTTCTTCACTGCTTCTCTTTGGAGCAGAGGCAGTCACTTTCCTGTGTTCTTCCCTCCAAATAAAATCTCTTTTGTGATATTTGCTGCTTGGCATGACTTTTTCATAGGAGCAGAGCTAAAAACTTCAGCTCATCTGGGGATATTCTCCCCTCAGAGGTGCAACACTTCTAGGGAGACTTCTCACCTCAGAGTCGTGTGGTTCCTGGGCTCCTGACTCCCAGGATGTCTTCCCATTGGGGTCACCTTCTCTACTCAGGGTTGTGTGGTTCCTGGTCTTCTGATCACCAGAGCTTACATCTCAGAGATGTATGGTCCCTTGGCTCCCGATGTCAGGGTATCTTTCATCTTTGTCTGAGCTGAAAAACACTAACATGATCTTCCACGGTTCAGGGTCCTACCCTGACTTCCCTCAATGATGGTCTGTGACATGGAAGGGTAAGCAAACAAGCCCTTGCCTCCACAAGTTGCTTTTGGTCAGAATGTTTTATCGCCGCAACAGAAAGAAGAACACCCTGACTTCTGATTCTAATAAAATATATGCAATGGATTTATCTGGTCCTGGGAGTCTAGATGACCACAGACCTTGACTGATGTCTTACTCAGGGTTACTATTGCTGTAATAAAATACTGGGACCAAAGAAAGTTGGGGAGGAAAGGGTTTGTTTGGCTTGTACTTCCACGTCAATGTTCATCATTGAAGGAAGTCAGGACAGGAACTCAGATGGGGCAGAAATCTGAAGACAGGAGCTGATATAGAGACCCTGGAAGGATGCTGCTTACTGGCTTGCTCTTCATGGCTTGCTCAGTCTGCTTTCTGGGCACTCCCAAACCAAGAAATTTTATCACTAATTAAGAAAATGCCCTCAAAGTGATCACTAATTAAGAAAATGCTCAACAGGCTTGCCTACAGTTTGATCTGATGGAGGCATTTTCTCTGTTGAGTCTCCCTTCTCTCCAATGACTCTAGCTTGTGTCAAGTTGACATAAAACTAGCCAGCACAGTTGAGAAACTAAATTACAATTTCACTCTTATTGCCTATTATAGATCTGTTTAAGCTGTTTATAGCATCTTGATTTACCGTGTATGTTATATGTGCCTGTGAAATTTATTCAATTCTTCTCACTCTTCCCTCCAAGTCTTTCCATATCTGTCTCCACCTCCCTACCCCTCCCATTTATGTATTCTTTTTTTAAATATGTAAAGATTAAAATAATATATGTATGTGTGTATGAACACATGTACGCAGGTTCCCGTGGGGGCTAGAAGAAGGTACAAGAGCCCCTGGAGCTAGAGTTACAGCCAGCTGTGAGCTTTTAACAATGGAGCTATCTCTCCAGCTCCACTGAGTCCAATTTGTGCTAAACATATACTCCTGGAGGTGGGGCCGTCCACCGGTGTTTAGTCAACCCACCAGGAGCCACAGCCTCAGAGAAAACTGACTCTCCTTCAGAAGTTGTCAACTCTCAATAACTCATCAGAGGTGGGAGCCCACGAATCCCTCATCCTCCATGCTAAGGTGGTGACTGACTTGATCCTGTGGAAGTCTTGCATAGACAACCACAGCTGCCACAGCATGACTCCATCAGTGCAGATGTGCTCCATGTTTGTAAGACAGTGTTTCACTCCGGTCCTCCATGACTTCTGCCACTTATCATCTCTCTGTCCCTTCTTCTGGGATGGTCCCTGAGCTTTGGGGGAGGGAAGAGATATAGACGTCCCATTTGTGGCCAAGCACTCCACTCAACCCATTTTTCCGTACTTGGATAAGTTGAGAGTTATTACAATAATCACCATCTACCACACAATAAACTTCTCTGATGAGGTCTGAGAGCTGCACTAATCTGTAAGTATTGAGATATGAATTGAGAGAGCAGTGTGATACTATATTGGTTGAGCAGTAATTTCACCCTTGAGGCCCGTGTGTTCCGCAGTCATTGGTTCTTGGTCAGATTTATAGTACCAGCTATGAGTTTCCTTCCATGGAGGGGGTCTCAAATCCAACCAGAAGATGGTGAGCTACATCTATAACATTCATGCCACTATTGCCCCCAGGGGCATATCTTGCCTTGCCAATCATTTATTGTAATTCGCCGGGTAACAGCTGAGGAAGACTGCTGATTACATTTTGTTTTTCTCCCAGCAGCCTCAATAGTACCTTCCAGTGCTATGAAAGCTAACCAGCAGGAAGGAATTTTCTTAGTCAGTAGCAACTTGATTTCTCCATGTCTTATGAAGGGGAAAAGGGAAATACCAGAAATGGAGGTTTTTTAGTGGGGAGAAGGATGAGTGAAGGGGAAAAGAGGACAGTGAGGGAGGAATAATTAATACTAAGAAAAATCCATATGAAACTCTATTTCACACACACACACACACACACACATACACACACACCTCTCAGTGGTTTGTACTAGAATGGCCCCAGAGGCTTGTATATTTGACTGCTTAGTTCCCAGATGGTGGAACTGTTTGTTAAGGATTAAGAGGTATGGCTTTATTGGGGGAGGTGTATCACTGGGGCAGGCTTTAAGGTTTCAAAGTCCACACCATTCCATTAGTTCTTTCTCTTTCTCTCTACCCCCCACCCCCCCGCCTCTTGCTTGTGGATCTGTTGTAAACTCTTAGCTTCTGCTCCAGTGCCATGCTGCCTGATTCATCCTGCTTGTCATGGGCTTTAACCTTCTGCAACCATAAGCCCCATATTGTTACCTTAGTAGTGGTATGTCTTCACAGCAACAGAAAAGTAACTAAGACACACACTCCCAGATTCTCCCAGAATCTGTAGGTTGCTGAATTAAAAGCCCAGTGCCAGGCATGAGGTACAACTATCTTGAGTAATTGATCAGAAGCATTTGGAGACTCCTCAAATAGTACAAGCCATTTTTATTGCTCTTGTATGCCCCTAGAATTTGACAAGACTATTGATGAAGACACCACACTCTTTGGTCACAGGATTTGAATCTCATTTTGTTTTGTTTTGAAGTTTTAAAAAGATTTATTTTATTTTATGTTTATGCATATTTTTCCTGCATGTATATATGGGGGCACCATGTATGCCCCTGGTACCCACAGGTGTCAGAAGAGGTCATTAGTTCCCCTGGAGCCAGAGTTACAGATGGTTGTGAACTGCCATGTGGATACTGGGAATTGAACCTAGGCCCTCTAAGAACCCAAATGCTCTTAACTGCTGAGCCATCTCTCCAGCCCCAGATCTTTTCTTTTCTTTTCCTTTTTTAATCTAGCAGTTAGACTGCATCTTATAATTGAAGAGTTAAGGGCATTTATATCCAGGATTGTGGTTGAGGTGTGTGACTTTTTCTCACTGGATTGAATATTGTTTGCTCTTTTCGTTCTTATTCATCTTACTGAGTTGGAAATGTTCTTTCTAGTTCTCATTCATTCATCTCTCCCTTTCATGAAATTTATTCTTTTCTGGGGGTTCGTTGTTGTGAGCAACTTTCTTCATCACCTGTATGGGGGAGTCCTTTGGATATTTTATGCAGTGCTGGCTGAGTAGCCATTCATTCTCATTTATCTCAGAAGGCATTTCTTTCTCCTATTGATTTTGCCAGGTAGAGTAATCTTAGTTACCAGATACTTACTCTCAGAACTTCAGATAAATCATCCCAGTCTTTCTTGGCTTTTAGGCCTTCTGCTGAGAGATCTGACGGCATCCTGATGAGTTTGGTTTTGTGAGATTTTAATGTTGCTTCTTTTCTTTGTGGTCCTAACTATAGTATAGTATAGTCTTAACTATAGTATGACGTAGGGCTCAATTCTGGGCATGTTTATTTAAAGGTTCTAAATGATTCTCATTTTTGAACATTAAGTTTTTTTTCCCTAGATTTAGGAAAATTTCTCCTATAATTTCATTGAACAGGTTTCCTTTAGTTTGCATCCAGCTCCTTCTACCTCATGGATTCTTAAGTTTTTGTCTCCAGTGTGTTTCAGAGACATTAAAAATTATGATCATGCTAATTTACATTTCTTTATGTACAACATTTCCTCAGCATCATTTTCAATCTCTGATATTCTGTCTTCACTTTGCCTATTCTACCAGTGATGCTTCCCACTATATATATATATATTTTTTTTAATTGAGTTTTTCATTTCCAACATTTCTGGGTTTTGTTTGTTGTTTCAAAATCCCAGTATCCCTGTTGAATTTCTCATCCATGTCGCAGAGTTTCTGGTTCAGGTCCTGAACTGACATCTCACTTCATCCGTCTGCTTGTTTGAATTCCTTTTGAGGTTGTTACTCATTTTCACAGCAATATTTTTGAATTCTTTGTGTAGTATTTCAATATTTTGGGCCTGATTGTTAATGGGTTGTAGGTTTTAGAGGACCCATGTGGTCGTATCTTCCTTATTTCTTGTGTTTCTTGGTTGCAGTTTGGGCATCTATTGAGATGTCTTATTTCTCTTGAGAGTTCAGTATAGTGCCACTTAGAGAGGAGAAAGCAAATGGATGGATTGGACATAACACCAAACCAAACTAGAAACAGAAGTACAATTAAGACCAATAAATACAATAAGGCCAAGTACCACACGGCCATTGACCAGAGACGTGGAAAATGGTGTAGAGGGAGGTAGTTAACAATTAATTCTAGTGAAGTAAGAATAATAAATGAATGAAATAAAGGGTCCTGAGAGGGAAAAAGAAAAGAAGAGCCAAGGATACACTAAAGGACGGAAAGAGAAGGAAGGCAAAGATAAGAGCATGAGAGAGAGAAAAGAGCAAAAAGTTTAATAATAAATAAAAAAGAAATATATACAAATAAAATAAAGAGAGAAGATAAATCAAAAGTAAGCAGCCTTAAAAGTAAATAAGGCAAGATGATATGAAAATATAGTTAAAGAAGGGGAAGAGAAAGGCTTAAGAACTGACAAAGCCTAAGAAAGGTTTAAGAACTAGCAAAGTCCCGAAGCGGCATTTTTCCATGGCCTCTAACCCTGGGATCTGTGGGGGGGCATCGCTGAGTCTCTGCCTTTCTAACCATTCAGTCCGGTGCCGGTCCCAGGCCAGCTGAGCAGCAGCTGTCCATCAGGGCTGCATTCATGGTTCTCAACCTGTGGATCTTGACCCCTTTGGGGATTGGATGATCCTTTCACAGGAGCTGCTTAAGACTGTCTGTGTATCAGATCTTTACATTACGATTCATAGCAGTAGCAAAATTACAGTTATGAAGTAGTAACAGAAATAATTTTATGGTTGGGGGTCACCACAGCATGAGGACTGTATTAAAGGGTCACAGCTTTAGGAAGGCTAAGAACCCCTGCTCTAGAGACTCCCTTCTTTGCATGCCAGGAACCACTGCGGGGTGCTTTGGGCTTTGTAGCCTGTGGGCTCGGGAGGTTATGGCTACCTCCAGACACAGCCCAAGGATGCTGAGCCTGAGCTCTGAGTTCTCAGTTCCCCCAGCAGCAAACTGCACACTGCAGGTAGGCAACTTCAGAGCCAAGCCGCCCATGGCCTATGGCCTCAGGGATGTCATTTGCTGACATCATCTTCAGGAGATGCAGTTTGTTCCTTCACAACCCAAGCCTCCCTAACTGGACTCTGCACATCCATGCCTCCCTCCATGGCTGCCTGACATCTCCCACCCCAATATCACAGCAGGGTGTCCCCAGGTTCCCTGACTAGTGGTTGTTTCTTGTTTTTAGGACCCCGGGGAAACTCAGTCTCAAAGGATAGATCCCACCTCAAGGTGCCTGGCTATAGCACTCTGAGATGTGGGAGTGACGGAAAGGCTTTCTCTTCCAGAGTGGGCCTGCAGCACGGGAAGGGGAACTGTCCTTCCGAGGCCTCACACTTAATTTAAGGCCTGTCGGAACTGTGGGCTTGTCCTTTGGGGTCAGGTCTGTCTTAACCGAGGCCATCTGGTTTAGCACCCTGCCATGGCTTCTCCTCCCTGCACTGGAAGCCATGGAGACTCGGCTGTTTACCGCTTTCCTCTGCACAGCCTCTCTGTTGTACTTCCCAGCTCCCGTGAACTACTACTGTGTGATTCCTGGTATTCCTCCTCTGTTTTTCTCTCAGAAATACAATCTCAACTCGTTTCCTCCACCCTCTCCTGCCCCACCCCCTACCGTATGTGTGTGTATGTGTGTGTGTGTGTGTGTGTGTGTGTGTGTGTATGTGTGTGTACACATGTTGTCCTGGGAATCAAACCCACAACCTCACACATGCTAAGAAAACATTACTGTGTTCTTTGTCACCCTCTTTTGTTCAGTCATGCAGAGGTGACTTCTAAGCTCAGAAGTCCTGTTTACCTAATATTTATATGGTTTCTCTATTCTTTGATTGTTATTAGAGAATATAGGGGCTTTTTATACTTTCCCTCTGGCTTACATTTAATTTTCTTTTTTGGTTAGCATATAAATAGATAGTTTTTGATTTGCTCTTTCTGCCTCCCACCCCCTTGCTGACCCCCCATCCCCCTTTCTTCTTCCATGACACCTAATCTCTTACCTTCTCTTGCTCCCCATGACCCTCCCTTGATCCTTTTTCTCCCCCTCCACAGCTGCCTTTCTAGCTTTATACTTTCATGTCCTGCATACATATGCAGCTCCAGAGACACCCTAGTTATTCACTGCAGTGTGACTCATATCCAAGCCAAAGGGTGTCTGGATTCTGCCAATAAGAGAAAACAGGCAATATGTGTCTTTTTAAAGTCTGACTTATTTTTGCTTATTTTTCCAGTTCCATCCATTTTCCTGTGAATGCTGTAATTTAATTTTCCTTTGCAGGTGAATAAAATTTCCCCGTGTGTATGTCACACTTCCTTTGCCTATTCTTTTGATGAATCCCTTGGCTAGTCCTGTATCTCGACTACTGTGAGCGGTGCAGCAATAATAATATATATAATAATATATAATATCAGTATATTATATATTATATTTATTAATATATAATAACACATATTATATATTAACATATTATATGTTTATGTGTTAATTAATGATATATAATATATAACAATAATAAGGTGTTGAAGTATCTCTGTAGCGCACTGGCTTAGAACTCTTTCAGATTATACTTAGAAGTTATATAGTGGGGCCATGTGGTAGTTAGCTTTTTAGGCTTTTAAGAACCCCATACATGGACACACGTAGTGGCTAGACCAGATTAAATTTCCAGCAGTGAGTGAGGGTCTTTCCCCTCATCTGTGCTGGTCTTTGTTGCCACTGAATTTCTTAATAACAACAATTCTGACCAGAAAAAGATGGAACATAAAAGCAGTTTTAATTTTTTTTCCTGGTAGCTAAAAAAAAATTGTTGACTATTTGTATTTCTTCCTAAAGAAAATGCTCAGACTAACTCTCAGCTGTCCAAAGAAGTGTTTTGTTCAAATTCTGTTAAAGCAGTGATAAGAAGTTAATATCAAGGCCAAAAGGCTTTTAAAGGCCTGGATAATGGTGGTAAAAACCCTGATTAAGGGCTTGGGACACCATTGCTGCCTCCCCCCACCCCCAAAAACATGCTTGCATTGTGATCTCTTAGATGTATGACGCTTTAAAGAACTGTATATCAGGCGTTAGAGTGAACACTGGCTTCTCACAAAAATCCTGTGAGGCAAGATGTGCAAACAAAATGAGAGCACAAACTCTTTGGTTTAAACACAGATAGTGACCCCAAAGTCTGTGTGCGGAAGGCTTGGTCCCTCGGGTGGGGTGGTGAGACTTCCCAGAAGCCCGCTGTGCAAGGTGCCTCAACCATGGAGCCTTGTGCCTTTGAAGGGGCAAGCTGCTGAGCTGGAGGCTCACGACGTGTTTTCCTCCGGAGTCAGTTTCTTCTTGAAACAGCATCGAAGCCTAAAGAATGACTGGGAAGAGTCCAATTAGATGAGTAAATGAGTTTATTAGGAGTTACTCACAACTGCCGGATCCGGGGAGGGTTGCTGCACAGTCACCCCCAACCCTGCCTAACCTACACAAGGCCTATTCAGGGCCTGCTGCAGCAGAGTTACTGTAAACCTGGGCTTAGAGCGCCACCTATTGTTAACATGGCAGCCGTGACTAGGCTCACCAAAGTCTGGGAAAGTTAGGTTTTGATGGGGATTCATCCATCCTTTGTCCACCAAATGGGGCCAGTTGGTCTCCGCAAAGACTCTCAGACCATGGAAAATGGCCCTATTTTGCAGCAGTTTGGCATGCTGAACAGTGAACTGGAAGCTTGTTGCAAGCTGGATTATTTTGGCTAAAATTTGAGGGAGTCTCACTCACTACCTTTGCTCTGACACTGGTCCGTCCCTAGTGGTGCTGTCTGGCACCCTCACAGGAGACCCCAAGTGAAGGTGCTTCTTCATCCCTGGACTGGAACTTACAGAAACATAAGCTATGCTATTCGTTTTTCTAAGTTGTGTCAGGCATTTCATTGTAAGAGAAAGCTCACGAATATACGCACACAGGCCAATATTATGAATAAAGGAATGAGATGTAAATTACCGAGCTGAAAATTTCCATTATCTGCTTAAAAAAAATAACTATATGGTTGTATTAACTTAGTTTACATTACTATAACAAAATAACCAAAGGTGGGTGTTTACAAAGAAAAGAGCTTTCCTTACCTCACACTTTTGGAGGCTGAAAGATCAAACAGCATGGAAAAGCTCCTCCAGTGAGGGACCCCCTGGCTGCATCACAGCTCAGAAGCTGGCATCACCGGGGAAGACTAAAGCGAAGGAGAACAGCAGACCCTGAGATGAGAAGCCAGCATGCAAAAAGGGCCCGCAGTGGCCTCCCGTGACTCTCTGTCTCTTAAAGGCCTCAGTGTTAGTTCATACCATGCCAGGTAGAATGGTCAGCACACTCACCCTTCAAAAGACGAGCCATTCCCAAACCATGCCCAAGCCACAGTATTCTTCCTCTGGCTCCTCAGGTCCAACACTCAGTGCACACAGAGTTTTGCAGCATGGCTCAAAGGTCCCCATCCAAAGTTTCATCTGAGACCCCCTGCGAGTGGTTGTAAAACAGAAACCAAAATACCTGCCTCCAAGATTCAGGAATGGACCAGAGATAGGATGGATATTCATGTGTCAAAAGGGGTGAAATCGGGAGGTAAAGGGGGAAAAATGGAACCCCAGCAGGGAAGGATTAATATCTAAAGTCCAAAGCCCAGTGTTCTGTGTACATGGGGATGGACAGGACCCAGTGCCTTGGTTAATGCTACCCTAAGGCCTTGTTGGCCACACTGCTACTGTCCTTGGCTGCATTCGAACATCAGTCGCTTTCCCAAGTATGTGCTGCTGGCCGCGCTCCCTTCCTGGGCCATCCAATGAAGGTCCCCTCTTACAGCTGCACTCGCGTTGAGAGGTCTCTGCAAGGATTCTGACCCTGAAGCACACTTCCACGTGTCCTCGCAGTCTGTGTTGACACCTCCGTGGAAGCCACCATGAACCCATAACTCTTGCGTTGTGCACACCCAGAAAACCAGCGCCGTATGCCTGCGTGGCACCTGACTGGGTGAGCTGTACCTCAGCCTGCTCGACAGCAGAAATGGCCACAGAACCCTTTCCGACTGAAAACAGAGAAGTGAGTTCCAAAACAGCTCAGGAAAGAGTCGAGGGGCCTTCCCTGAAACAATGCCACCCTACCGGAGCTCTGGGCCTGTCATGGGAGCAGTGGCCTCAACGATCCTGAGATACCCTCAGCTCTCCTTCCTGCTGTCCTGGTGCAAAGCAGTCGGTTCCCTTTGTCCACACCGGTCTCCTTAGCAAGCGGCCACTCTGCCATCGTCCTCTGTTTCCTGGCGCACCTTCTTTCTGTTTTCCTTGGTCAGGCTGAGACCTTTCCACAGCTTCTCACCAGGCTTCCCTTTGCTCTCAAATCATTCCAGATTCAACCGAGAGCATCCACAAAGCCTACTGCGTAATGCTGTTTTGCAACGTCTGCCCTTAGGAACTCCAGCCCACCACTTTTAAGCCCGGCCTTCTGTGGAGCTGTAAGGACACTGTCACACGTTCTGTGCAACGGTTTGGGGGAATGATCCTCTCCAATAGAATTCATATTCCTAAGAGTGTGTGTAATTCTGAGACCAGTTCCTTAGTCTCCGTATCTGAGCCCTCACTGGATCACCTGCAGGGCTCTGCACTTGGAAGAGTCACTGTCTTTCCTAGTTTGTTCTCGAACACTCCTCAACATTTCCCAGCGGCCAGTTACACAAACCAGTTAGGGAGAGAGATTGGAGGAACTAGGGAGCAGCTTGGGACCAGAGAACAGAGAGGAACCAGGGACCAGCATGAGGCTAGAGAACACTGAGGAAGTGGGGGTCTCTTGACTCCAAGAGCCCCAGAGAGTCCCAAGAAGACTGAAGCTGCAGAGACTGGCATTCTGCCATTCTCCCCTCTGCTACACATGGGACCCATTAGAGCCAGAGGGACTTGAGAACTTCACTTTTCTAGTAGCTCCCTGCGCCAGCAATTCGGTCCATAGCAATCTTTTTGTCTCTTATTTTCCACATTTTACCTTCTGCTCTCACATATTCACAATGGATCTCCTTCTGTCTGTATGCTGTTCAGGTGGCTCTTATGTTTCTCCACCCAGTACCCCTATACGGCATCCTTTACTATTCTTTTTAGCCACACCTCCCTCATACACACCCCCTTCCTCTTTTCCTCTTTCTTTCACCCTTATCCCCCCCTCCTTTTGCCTCTTAATCAGAACCTCCCGTCGTAGCTTTAGCAATCTCTAAGATCTGCAGACCCAACCATACCACACCTCTTAGCTACTTTGCCTACCTTGATTTCTTAAATTTTTCTTAAGAAACTTAAGGCATTTTCTTAAGAAGCTTTTTCTTCAAATTTATCTAATACGTAATCCTTAACCTTACCCATTCCACTCCCCCTGCCCAAACTGCTAATATTATTAACTAAAATCCAAGTATATTCCATATTATCTTTGGTTTTTTACTCTCCTACAGTTTTTTTTAAATTTGTATTATTTTAAATTTGTATGTGTGTATGTGTGCGCGTGCATGCGAGCATGCATGTGCACATATGCATGTAGGTATGTGCACATGAATGTAGGTGCCCACAGAGGCCAGATCCCCCTGGAGCTGCAGTTACAGATAAGTTGGGAACCACCTGATGTGGGTGCTGGGAATCAAACTGTGGTCCTCTGGAAGAGCAGTGCATGGCTTAATCACCAGTCATCTCTCCTGCCTTCTCCAAGAAGTTTCAAAATCCCAGGGGCTACTGTTATTAATAGCTAGGAATACTGCTGCGTAGTGGTAGTGTCAGAGAGCCGTGGCTTCTCTCCCATCCTACTCAGTAATACAGAACTAGAGCAGGTAGGTACTTGAGCAAGGCTCTAGGTCTGAGGAATTATTTTCTAAACTACACACTCAACACCACTACATCCAAGTCCCACTGGAACATTGTAACTATTCCAGCAGGAAAAAAAAAATGTAACTGATGAAAAGTTAAGCCACACCAGCACAGATTGCACTTCATGAATTAGGGGGGGGGGGAAAGACACAAAGTTAAGTGGGTAGGACTAGGGAAAGGGGGGAATCTGGGAGGAGTTGGGGGAGGGGTGAATATGATCAAAACACATACGAAATTCTCAAAAGATTAATAAAAATGCACCTTTAAAAATACCTCACAATGAAATCAAACCAAACAAAGAAGTAACACTAGATGTGTGAATCATTGCAATTTATGCAATAACATAAGAAACACGAAAGAACTAATACAGTACACTCCTTCGAAAACTACTAATCCTACAGCAATGGCATCTAGCAAGAGGAAATTGCACGGAGTCCGAGAGAACTCAATGACAGTGTGTTCAAAACATGGACAGCTGAGTACAGTAAGGAAGGCAATGGATGATATGAAAGGGGAATTTGATGAAGAGAAATATTGACAAAAATCAGCCTGAAACACTAGAAATGAAAAGCCCAGTCAGTCAAAAAACCAAGATGGAAAGTCTCAACAGCAGAAAGGATCAAGGAGAGAACAGAGTATCTGAGCCTGGAGACAGGGTGGAGAAATCAGAACAATCCAACAACCTGATGATGATGATGATGATGATGATGATGATGATGATGATGATGTGCTAATGAGAATTCTAAAATATACAGAATGCTCTGAAGAACTCTAAATTACACAGTACAGGCATAGAAAGAAAAAGAAAATTTTCATTCTAAAGGCATAGAAAACATTTCCAAAGAATCTAGTGTTACATCTTTGGTTGGTTTGATTTCATTCCGAGGTATTTTTAAAGATGAATTTTTATTAATCCTTTGAGAATTTTATACAACGTGTTTTGATTATTTGAATTTCCCAAAGGTAGGAAAAGAGATATCAATCCAGATACGAGAAGCATTTGGGAAACCAGACAGACAACACCAGAAAAGAGCCTCCTTTACATTATAATGAAACACTATATATATATGTATGTATATGTATATATATACACATATATATACACACACACACATACATATATATGTGTATGTATATGTATATACACACATATACATATATATGTGTGTGTATATATCCATATAGATTGATACACAAAAGAAAGTATACTGGAAGCCGCAAGAGAGAAACACCAAGTCACCACAAAGGCAGGCCCATCAGAATAACACCAGTTTACTCACTTGAAACTTAAAAAGCCAGGTCTTGAGATGATATAGCTCAAGTTCTAAAAGATAAGAACTACCAACCCAGAATACTATACCCAGCAAAGCTGTCTGTCATAATTGAAGGAAAAAGTCTGGACTTTCCATGACAAAAATAGGGCTAAAGGAATTTATGACTCCTAGGCCAGTTCTTCAGACAATACTTGAAGTAATCCTACAAATCACACCAAAGAGAAAAACACATCTATCCATGCCACAGGAAAGAGCAACCCATACTGGAATAATACTAAATATAAAAGGAAAAGAAAAAAATCCCTATAAAATCAAGACAATGGCAGGAATCAATACATAATCTTCAATAATAACCCCAAATGTTAATGGCCTCAATCACCCAATCAAAAGACACAGAGTAGTAGACTGGATTTAAAAAATATCAGGCTCTATCTATTCGTTGTCTTCAAAAAATGCACTTCAGCACAAAGGACAGACATTTGAAAGGATGGGGGAAAAAGTCATTCAAAGCAAATGGACCTAAGAAACAAACACATGTCACTGTTTATTATCCCACAAAATAGATTTAATTCCAAAACTAGTGAGAAAAGATGAAGAGGATCACATCATACTGACTAAGGGAAAAAAGTCACCAAGAAGACGTTACTAGGGACTGAAGAGGTGGCTCAGAGGTTAAGACAACTGACTGATCTTTCAGAAGACCCAGGTTCAATTCTCAGCACCCAGATGACAGCTCACAATCACCTGCAACTCTAGTTCCAGGGATCGACTTCTGCAGGACCCTACATGCATGTGGTATACACACACACACACACACACACACACACACACTCACACACATTCACACATGAAGTAAATAAGTAAATAAAGATTTTTTAAACGGGGACATTGCTATTCTAAACATACACTCTCTGAACACAGGTGCATTCAATTCTATAAAACAAGCACTGCAAGAGGTGAAGTCACAATGGTAGTGGGTGTCACCACAGATTGATTCAGCACAATGGTAGTGGGTGATGTCACAGATTAACCCAGAACAGTAGTAGTGAGTGACTTTAATACATTCTCAGCAATTGACAGGTCATCCCAACAAAAATAAGCAGAGAAATATCTGAATTAAATAATATCGCAGATCAAATGAACTTAACAGACATCTACAGAACATTTTATCTATACACTATAGAATACACATTCTTCACAGCCCAAGAAACTTTCTCTAAAACAGGTATTTTAAGACACGAGGTGAGGCAGTATATTGAAAAAATAGTATCAGGGCAGAAAATAATAAAATAGAAATTAAAAATACAAGGAATCAATGAAACTAAAGATTAGTTCTTTGAAAAGATAAATAAGTGTGACATACCCTTAACTGAGCTACCTAAAACAAAGGAGAATAAGCCAAGTTAATAAAATCTGAGTTGGAAAGGGACCATTATAACAGATAACAGTGAAATTCAAGTCATCATCAGGTCTTGTTTTGAAAATATTCCACTAAATTAGAAAACATAAAAGAAATAGATAAATTTATAGATGTATATGACCTACCAAAATAAACCAACAGGAGATAAATAAACAGATTGATAAAAAAGCAGTGAGATTAAACAGTAATTTAAAACTCCTTCTAGCTAAAAATGTCCAGGCCTAGATGGAATCATTGTTGAATTTTACCAGACCCTCAAAGAAGAAATAATGTCAATGCACCTCAAACTATTCCATAAAGTAGGAAAGGAAGAAACACTCTCATTATCTTTCTATGAAGCTGTTTTTATCAGTATACCAAAAGCTGATAAAGGTGCAACAACTAAAAGAGAATTTAGACCAATCTTTGAGATAAAATTATATGCAAAAATTCTCAACAAGATACTTGAAAACTAAATTAAAAAATACATTAAAAGAACAGTCACCATGATCAAGTTGGACTTTATTCCAGAGATGCAGAAATGGTGCAACATACACAAATCAATAAATATTAAAAATTATATAAATGTACTTATGGACAGAAGTCACATGATCATCTCCATAGACACAGAAAAGTCTTTTTAGTAAAACTGAAAGTCTTGAAAACACTCAGAATAGAATGAACATACCTCAATGTAATAAAAGTTATATATGATAAACTTACAGACAGAATTATGATAAACAGGAAAAAAAACTCAAAACATTTCCACCAAAATCAGAAACAAGACAAGGCTGTCCATATTTCTACTTGTATTCAGTATAGTACTAGAAGTCTTAGCAAGAGCAATAAGGCAAGGAAAGGAAAGGGAAGGGAAGGGAAGGGAAGGGAAGGGAAGGGAAGGGAAGGGAAGGGAAGGGAAGGGAAGGGAAGGGAAGGGAAGGGAAGGGAAGGGAAGGGAAGGGAAGGGAAGGGAGGGGAAGGAAGGGGAGGGGAGGGGAGGGGAAAGAGGAAAGGAAAGGAAAGGAAAGGAAAGGATATAAACAATAGTGAAAGATGTTAAACTACCTCTATTTGTAAGTGATAAGATACTATACATAAGAGACCAAAAAGACTCTACTAGAAAACTTTTAGAACTGATAATAACGTTCAGCAAAGTGGCAGGATACAAAATTAACACACAAAAATCATTAGTCTTCAATGACAAAGAAACTTAAAAAAAAAATCAGGAAACAAGTTCCATTCACAATAGCCTCAAAAAGTTCCTTGGAATAAACCTAACCGAAGATTTGGAAAGACTCTATAATGAAAATTTTAAAACACTGAAGAAAGAAACCGAGGAAGACGCTAAAAGGTGGAAAGACTTCCCATGCTCACAGATTGGAGGAATTGATATGTGAAAATGATCATCTTGCTGAAAGCAATCTGCAGATTTAATGCAATTCCAGTAAAAATACCACTGACATTCTTCAGGGAAACAAAACCTTAAGATTCAAATGAAAGCACAGGAGACCCCAGACAGCCAAAGCAATTCTCAACAAAAAGGACATCGTAATAAAGACGGAACGCTGCTGGCACAAAACCAGAGTCGTAGATCAATGGAACAGAGTGGAGGACCCAGTTAAAAGGCTCTCAACTACAGCCACCTGGGTTGTGATAAAGACGTCCTAAAGACACATGGGGAAAAGAAAACATCTTCAACAGACAGTGCTGTGAAAACTGGAAATCTACGAGTGAAGAATAGAACTAAATCCTTATCTCTTGTCCTGAACAAAAATCAACTCCAAATGGATCAAGAACCTTAGCATACACCTGACAGTCTGAAATATCTAGAGGAAAAAGTAGAGAGTACACTTTAAGATATAGGTATAGATAAGGATTTTCAAACTAGGACTCTGTGATCACCTGGGAAGTAAGGCCAATAATCAATAGATGAGCTTTCATGAAAGTTAAAAACAGAAAGAACAACTAAACCCTCTCTTTTATACAGCCAAGGAAAGCGCCAGTCAGATTAAGAAATACCCTACAGAATGGGAGAAAATCTTTGCCATATATAAATCTGACAGAGAATTAGTATCTAAAATATACAAAGAACTCAAGAAAATAAACATTATGAAAACAAACAATTCAATTTTGAGAAGTGGGTGATGGAATTGAATACAGAGTTCTTAAAATAATAAATACGGATGACTAATAATCATTAAAAACGAATTTAGACTAGGTGTCATAGTACATACCTTTAATCCTGGCACATGGGAAACAGACACAGGAGGATCTCTGTGAGTGTGAGGCCAGCTTGGTCACGTAGAGAGTTCCAGGACAGCAAGGACTATGGATTTTTGAGATTCCCGTCTAAAAAATTGAACTTAATGGGTTATGAAAGAAAATGATATAAAGTTAGAGTGGGATGTGTGAGGAGGCTGGGGGAATTTTCAGGAGGAAATGGGAGCCAGATATAATCATATTACATTGTCTAGGTATGAGCTTATCAAAAATAAAAGTCTTTAACATAATTGACCATCCAGGAAATGCAAATGGAAATTCCTCTGATATTCCATCGCTCCTTATTCAGCATGGCTATTGTCAAGAAACTAAATGACAACAAATGCTGGGGCGGATGTTGGGGAAGGACACACATCCACTGTTGGGAGATGGGTAAATTGGTACAACAATTATGGAAGTCAGTGTGGAAGTTTCTCAAAAAGCTCGAGAGAGAGGCACCATGTGACCCAGCTACAGCACTCCTTGGCACCCATCCAGAGGACTCCGTTTCTTACTGCTCAGCATATGCTCATTCACATTCATTGCTTCTCTTCTCACAATCACTAGGAAATGGACTCAGCCTAGATGCCCATCAGTTGATGAATAAATAATAAAGCTATGATATCTATACACAGTGGGATTTTATTCAGCTTCAGAGAAAAATGAAATTTGCCTGAAAATGAATGGAACTGGAAAATATTATACTTAGTGGAGTAACCCAGGCCCAGAAAGACAACTGCTTCATGTCCTTCCACAACTGTGGATCCTAGCTTTGGATTTTTGGATTTACTGTTTCATCAAAAAAGGCCCTGGAAGGGAGAAGGGAAAAGGCCTTAAGGTGTGAGTGGTTAGTGGCTCACATAACATGAAGGTAGAAGGGGAAAGGGTGTGTGCGATTAAATAGAATTGATTGGTGCTGGACCTGACCTGAGATTGCCTACCCACACCTCGAAATTAAATAGAATTGATTGGTGCTGGACCTGACCTGAGATTGCCTACCCACACCTCAGTGGTGTTTCTTTCTATAGCCTGGAACAAAGCTCAGGGTTCTGTTTCCTGCAGGAGCCCAGGGCTGCACACAAGCATCGGAGCTTCTGTCCTCCTCTTAAATGGCCCTGGGTTTCTAGCATTAGCTCACAGCAGGTTAGGACAGTTCCTGAGCCAGTGTTAGTTCCAACTTTAAAGGTGTTCAGGCTGAGTCCTGACATATTTCTTTGTTTTGTGCATTTCAAACACAATACTTGGGTGACTTCTGGATCACCACTCCTTGTAATTTGTGACTTTTACAAGAGTACCGAAGGAAAAGAATATTATTTATTATTTTGCCAAATAAATGCTTTTTTAAATTATTGCATACTCTATAAGCAAAGAGGTGGATTCAGGTTTAGAAAGTCATAGCGCATCGTTTATTGGTACATCCTCCTGCATCATAACTACATCTAGATGCAAGCAATATTGCAGGGAATGCCTTCACACAATTAGAGCAGTGCTCATCACAGCCTCGGCACCATGGCCTTTAAAGACTTCATTGTTGTTTACCCACCTTCACCATTGTATTTTAAGTAAAAGGAGACGAAAAACAAAAAGGTTAACTTATAAGGAAAATATAGCAATTATAAATACATATGCACCAAACAGAATTAAAAGGAGAAACAGATTACCTTTACAGCAATAATGACAAGTTCCAATGCCGTGATTTCAATAGTGGACTCAATACTCAGAATATCAGAATGAAACCTATGTCAAAACCTATGACTCAGCATCACTTCAGACTTATTTGTCTCAACAAACATAAACAAAATGTCCCATTCAACAAGAAAACTAATTGGAGATGAATGTTCTCTAGGATAAACCATACACAGAACAAGTCTTAGCAGATTTTACATGATTGAAATCACATGACATTTGTTTTATTGGTCTTAGCAATTCTGATAAGTATAAGATGGAATCTCAAAGTAATTTTGATTTGCATTTCCTTGGTGGCTAAGAATGTTGAACATTTCTTTAAGTATTTCTCAGCCATTTGAGATTCTGTTTAGATTTATACCTCATTTTTTAATTGGCTTATTTGTTTTCTTGATATCTAGTTTATTTTTTGAGCTCTTTATATATTTTGGATATTAGCCCTCTGTTGGATGTGTAGTTGGTAAAATTCTTTTCCTATTCTGTAGGCTGCTGCTTTGTCTGAATGATGGTGTCCTTTGTCTTTCAGCTTCATGAGGTCCCATTTTTAGTTGTTGA